>JAEIFV010000053.1:0-600000 GCA_018904265.1 Lordiphosa collinella
TAATGATACGATAATGATAAATGATAATGATAATGATAATGATAATGATAATGATAATGATAATGATAATGATAATGATAATGATAATGATAATGATAATGATAATGATAATGATAATGATAATGATAATGATAATGATAATGATAATGATAATGATAATGATAATGATAATGATAATGATAATGATAATGATAATGATAATGATAATGATAATGATAATGATAATGATAATGATAATGATAATGATAATGATAATGATAATGATAATGATAATGATAATGATAATGATAATGATAATGATAATGATAATGATAATGATAATGATAATGATAATGATAATGATAATGATAATGATAATGATAATGATAATGATAATGATAATGATAATGATAATGATAATGATAATGATAATGATAATGATAATGATTTTTTTTTTTTTTTTTTTTTTGGGGCGAGGAGGGGAAAATGCCTTATGCATTTCCTAGTCTGCCGTCGCAGAAAGGGTATGTAGGACTCGCACCTACTAAAAACCCCCCCCTCTCTCAGGCCTGTATCCACTTCGGAAGCTTTCGCATTACTCGAAGTGGGGCCCTTTACGCGCTACGCGCTCTCATCTATTATCTGCGTCCAGATACCCCACTATGTCCTCTCGTCCAGGTCTTTTTTCTTGATTCGCAGAATTTCGCCAACAAAACTTGCGATCAATATCCACTGCTCTTCGCTCGAGATCATCTTCCATACGATGTTGTCTGCTGTGATATTTCCTACACATCGTGTTAGGTTGCCTCGCCTATCGGCCCATCGTTCGCAGTGTATCACAGTGTGCTCCACACTATCTATTTCTGCGTCACCATACACGCAGCTATTCTCTGAGCTTTTCCCAATTGAGTGTAGGAATGCGCTAAAGTAGCCGTGTCCTGTCATCATCTGTGTTACGTAGAAATCGACGTCTCCGTGCTTTCTGCGAAGCCAACTTTTGATCTCAGGAATCAGCCTTCTTGTCCATCTGCCCTTTGTTTCGATTGCCCATCTTTCTTGCCACACGGTGAGGGTTTCTTCTTTAATCGATTCAGCCGTTTCCCTTGAGAATTGTCCTGCTTGGCGCAATCCGTATATTTGGCTTCGTTCTCTGGCTAATAGGTCGATCGGCGTAACACCTGCGATGACCATCGCTGCTACTCCTGATACTGTCCGATATGCACTTATTATTCTCAGCGCACTTCTTCTTTGGATCGATAAAAGTTGTTTTGCTCGGCATTTTGCGGCATTGGCGTTGTTCACCTCCATTAGTAGCTTCCGCCTACATTGCACCGGTCCGCCCACATTCGCCATTAGTCTGCTTAGCGAGCCTGTCGCAGTGGTAGACTTCGTTACTACGTGCTGTATATGAGCTTGGAACGATAGCTTCGAGTCAAGCCTGACTCCCAAGTAATTTATCACCTTCTGATTGCGGATAATGCTATCGTGTATTCTCATGTCCATTTCTAGTGGGATTTGCCTTCTCGTGACGAGCAGTAGCTCTGTTTTTTCTGCTGCTAGCTGCAGTCCGTGTGAGTTCATCCAAGTTTTGACCCGGATCATCACCTGCGTGAGTGTACGTTGTGCGTATTCTGTATTATGCGCAGTGATGACTGCCACAATGTCGTCTGCGTATCCTACCAGGAATGCGTCGTCGGGCATTTCTATGCGGAGCACCTCGTCATAGCTGATATTCCAGAGGTCCGGCCCAAGTATGGATCCCTGCGCAGCTCCTGCTGTTACTGGAATACATTTTTCACCAGCTATGGTCTGGTACAACAGCTTTCGGTTTTCGAGATAGCTGTGTATTATGCGCAGCAGATACGCCGGTATTCGGAAGCGCTTTTGCAGAGCCTCGATCATATCCGTCCATTTTGCGCTATTAAAAGCGTTTTTCACGTCTAGCGTTGCCAGGAGGACTATTGGCCGTGAGTAGTGACTGCCTTGGTGGCTCGCAATCGCCGCTTGAGTGACCTCGTAAATTGCTCCAATTGTGGACCTGCCTGGCCTGAACCCGTACTGTCTAGGAGAAAGTCCTCCTGCATTTTCAACCGCGGCTGCCAACCGGGGCTTAATGAGCTTTTCTAGAAGCTTTCCTGCTGTGTTTAGCATACAGAGTGGTCGATAGGCTGATGGGGTTTCGGGGTCCCCTTTTCCCTTGCTTATCAAGACTAGTCGCTGTACCTTCCAAGGCTCGGGGAATGTTCCCGTACGAATGCACGCATTATACATATCCAGAAGCCTTTGTGGTCGTTGTTCTGCAATAACTTTAAGTACCTCTGCCGGGATATTATCTGGGCCTGGTGCTTTCCCGTTTTTAAGGCTTTTTGCCGCTTTAGTCAGCTCGCTCTCAGTAAAGAGTTCCACATGGTCTAATGGGGCCCTTGGCTCGGCATGTCTGACCGGGTGAGTTGGAAAAGTGTTTTCACAATGTTGTCCATTTCTCAGCTTTTAAATGGGGTAGTCCGCTGTTAGACTTAAGCTTTTTCATGACGATTTTGTATCCTAGACCCCAGGGGTTGGTGTTGACATCGTCGCATAGGGTTTTCCATTTCTCTACCTTACTCCTGCGAATGGCAATATTCAGGTCCTTCTTAGCCTTTCTGTTCTGTGCCTCCTCTTCTTCGAAGTCTCCTCGACGTCTTGCTCTAGTTAGGCGGCGTCGACACCTTAGGCACTTCTCTCACAGAGAACTTATTTCTTCTGTCCACCAGTAAACCTCTTGACCAGCTCTATGCCTGTTTCTCGCTCTAGGCATTGCAGCATCACAGGCTGCTTTGATTGTGGACATGACGCTTTCGACTGTGCTATCGGTGCTTTCCGTAGTTTGGGCTACGTCGGTTCTTCTGTCAAGTTCGTTGATCAGTGCTGCTCTGTTCAATCGGCATACGTTCATGAGACAGTATTGTCCAATATGGATACAGAACATAGAGTCCGATGCGAGAATATGGCCCGGATCAGTGATGTTAGGCTCATATACAAAAATTTGGACTACAATCTGGGTGAAAATAATTATTTCAGTGACAACTTCGAGACCAACAAAATAAGCATCATATTTAAGGCTAGGTGCGAGATGCTGCAACTGGGCTATAAGTCCCACATTAGTGATGATTCCTGTACCCTCTGCAATTTAGGCGAACGAGAAGACGTGCTGCACTTTATTGCTGTATGCCCGATTCTAAAAGAGATGAGGTTCCGCTACTTCGGTACATACACCCTGACAGCTGAATCAGCTGTCAATCTGCTGAATGGCCCAAACTGGTCGCTGCTTGGATCTTACATAAGCGAAATTTTTAAGTACAGGCGTCAAATAATAACAGAAGATTTTTAATTTTAAACTAAAGCTATTATAAATAAAACATTAAAAAATGTATACATGTAAAACACCCACAAGAATAGCTAACGGCATTGCCAAGCCAAATAATTTTGAAATAAATACTACTTATACTTTTTTTCGATATTAGTTTAAACTCCTCACTCACATGCATCCAAATACTCCAAGGCATTTGATAAACCATATTTTTGATGTCCATATCATCAACATATCCGTAATTTTCCAACTCAGAAATTAATTGAATCAAAATCTGCTGCTGCTGTTGAGCGGCAGCTAACAACACAGCAACATTTAATGAACTGTTATCCATTATTTAAGATTATTTTTATACCATTGCAGAGGGTATTATAAAATTGTCCGGATGTTTGTAACGCATCGAAAGAAGCATCTCCGACCACATAGAGTATATATACTACGTAGTTCTTTAGCCTTGTCTGTTTCTATGCTATCTCCTCCGTCAGTTTAAAGTATCTAAACAATTTGCACGGTCTTTAATAGTTAACCGACAACGATGTTTTACGTAGGTCGGAATCTAGATTTTTGTTTTTAATGAAGCGTCCTTTCTTGCTTCCTTTTTATATACTTTTACATCGGTTACTAGCTCCCTAGAACGATCGGCCGAAAAATTATTTTTTGTGAGAAAACTCTTTTGAATTTTATGATATTGCCTTATCATAGCATACACTTATTTTATATACTTCTACACAATTCTACAAAGTTTGGTTGAAATCGGATGAATAGCTCCCATAGAACTTCGGTCGAAAAACAAGTCGAGTGAAAAAACTTTTTGTTTTTAATGAAAACGTCTTTTTCATTGGCTATTCTTTTTATATACTTTAACAAATTTCTGCAAACTCTTATCAAAATGAGCGTACGATTGATCGGTCGAATATCTATGGAAAAACTTTTGTTTTAAATGGGATCCAAATTTCCTAATTATGCTTTTCCATGTCACCAAATTTGGTCGAAATCAGACACAAGTATAGATCCCATAGAAAAGTAAGGTCCAAAAATGGGGGAAAGTTAACTTCGGCTCGGCCGAAGTTTTGTATACCCTTGCAGCTTCCATTGAAAACAAAAAAAGTTTTTCTAAGACTACTTCTTGGACATTACTTTTCTAGGGGATCTATACTATAAAGATGTCTGATTTCGATTAAGCTTGGTGAAATCATGGAAAAGCATAATACACTGTTAATTGCGAAATGTGGAGGCGATCCCATTTAAAACAAAAAGTTTTTCTTACTAGAACTTCTTTTTCGACCGATCATTCATACTGCAGCTATATGCTATAGTCATCCGATTTTTATAAAACTTTGTAGAAATGTGTCCAAAGTATATAAAATAAGTGAATTCCAATAAAAACGACGTTTTCATTAATAACAAAATAAGTTTTCCTTACTCGAACTAGTTTTTCGGCCGATCGTTCCTATGGGAACTATATGTTATAGTCATCCGATTTCGACCAATCTTTGTAGAATTGTGTAAAAGTATATAGATTAAGTGTATGCCAATGATAAGGACGTTTCCACTAAAAACAAAAAAGTTTTTCTCACTAGAACTAGTTTTTCGACCGATCGTTCTTATGGCAGCTATATGCTATAGTCATCCGATTTCGACCAATCTTTGTAGAATTGTGTAAAAGTATATAAATTAAGTGTATGCCAATGACAAGGACGTTTTCATTAAAAACAAAAAAGTTTTTCTCACTAGAACAAGTTTCTCGACCGATCGTTACTATGGGAGCTATATGCTATAGTCATCCGATTTCGACCAAAGCTAGTAAAATCATGGGAAGGGATAGTAAACTAAGAAATACGTACTTTGGAGGCGTTTCCATTTAAAACAAAAAAGTTTTTCTCTTTAAGACTAGTTTTTCAACCGATCGTTTATATGGCAGCTATAAGCTATAGTCATCCGATCCGGCCGGTTCCGACAAATGTGCAGCGTATTTGTACAAAAAGACTTTGTGCAAAGTTTGGTGAGGATAGCTTTAAAACTGACGGAGGAGATAGCATAGAAACAGACGGACAGACAGACAGACGGACAGACGGACGGACGGACGGACAGACGGACAGGGCTAAATCAACTCAGCTCGTCGTGCTGATCAAGAATATATATACTTTATGTGGTCGGAGATGCTTCCTTCTATGCGTTACAAACATCCGGACAATTTTATAATACCCTTTGCAAGGGTATAAAAAGTAGTCTTAGTTAGAAAAACTTTTTTGTTTTCAATAAAAGCTGCAGGGGTATACAAGACATCGGCCGAGCCGAAGTTAACTTTCCCCTATTTATAATTTTGCTTCAGCACACGAGCAGGGAGAAGAAGCATACACTGACTGTAGACGGTGGTAGTATGAACACAAGTTTCATATTTTTACCTTCTTCTCATCGTTCCACAGAGATGGACCGTAGTGTGAATAATCTATAACGCAACATTGTGCTAATGTGAACACCTATTCTGCGTTATTGCGGCGATAACGATTTCTTGCTGTAGGGTAAATGTTGCATTAGTTTGCGGATGCAAGGGTGCCAGTTATGACACCTTGATCGTTACAAAATATTGTTAGCTAACAGTGATTAGGGATGGTCGTTTCTCGTGATTTAACAAAGTAAAGTTACTTCAGTTTTACAAAATTCAACGTTACGGAATTAATGAAATATTATGTTTAAGTATGAAACCTATACATCTATATAAAAGTGAAAGTATGTTTGTACTTTATGGGCGTCTAAGCCGCTGAACCGATCCTTACGAATTTTTCACAGTATGTGAAATGGTCAAAAAACCGCGAAATTTGCTAAATTTTACCGTTCATTCGATTGCAATGAAATTTTGGGATTGTTTGAACGCTTGCCCGGGAAGGTTTCTTAGTTGTAGAAATTGGCGGAAAACGGTCCGCGAAAATTGCAAAACTTACGTTTTCGCTAAAACTTTGGGGAATGGATCGAGGCAAAAACCCCGAAATTTGCAAAGTGTTCGATTGTTATGAAACTTTGAAGAATGTTTGGACGCTTGCCCGCGAAGGATTCTTTAAAGAAATGAGCGAAAAATGGTCCAAAAACCGCCAAAATTTTTATACTATACCGTTCATCCGATTGCGATTAAATTTTGGTCAATGGTTAGACGCTTGCACGCGAAGGTTTCTAAGGTCGCGAAATTTGCAAAATAACCTTGTGAGTATTTATGAAAGCTCTTAGTGCTTATATTACAATGCATGCGTTGGTAAATGGAGGCTGTAGATTAAACGGTCCAAAATATTGCGAAATTTGCAACTTTTTGATATGAGCATGGATTATTGTGAAGATTTGATAGACGGCAATTTTTGATGGGCACATAGGAGGTAAAAACCAAACGGTCAAAAAAGTCACGAATTTTGCAAAATATTCATGAGTTTAAATTATCATGAAGATGGGTAAATAGAGAACAAGTAAGGGAGCTGCAGTCGAGTGCCCCGACTACAAAATACCCTGTTCCCTTGATTTCGTTTGTTTTCCTTTACATACACACACACTCACACATACACACACTCCAACATACACACAAACGCATGGCATGCGGCTGCTCGCGATAACTGACAATGCAAGACCCCCCTCTCTCCCACAAGCAAAATTGATTCGTATATAACTTCGGTGTTTATTGTCCGATCTTGTTGATCTTTTCAGAATAGATAGATATTGAGCCTTACATGATATATATAAAGTTTGGTAGGTCTATCTTAAAAATTGTGGCTCTGACAGTTTTTTGCGCTTAAAGGGGGGAGGGGAGGAATTTTCTAAATCTGAAACAAACTCGTATTGAATCGGGCATACACCTACCTACATGCAAAAATTTGTGGCTCTAGCTCTTATAGTCTCTGAGAAACACGCGTTCATACGGACAGACGGACAGACGGACAGACGGACGGACGGACAGACGGACGGACAGACGGACGGACAGACGGACAGGGCTAAATCGACTCGGCTGTTGATGCTGATCAAGAATATATATACTTTATAGGGTCGCAAATGCTTCCTTCTACCTGTTACATACTTTTGCACAACTTCATGATCCCCCTTTTCGCATTTTCAATGGGAACAGGGTATAAAAACTCAATAAAACCCATAGTGCAATCGTTGCGTTTGGATTTTCTTATGGGATCCACGAGATTTCTTGCGACAGAGACGCAATATCATTTGCAAAACCAATGATGGTATTTTCTCGGGGTGTTCTCAGACGCAGTATTTCGTCATACATAATGCTCCACAGTGTAGGTTCCAGCCGCCGGAACGACCTATTGGCGACGACGCACTTAAGGATTCGGTTCTTGGAGTAGCTGCATATATTGCTGGGCAAGTAATCCGATACCTCAGAAAATTAAAACCCGATAATTTTGTACTTGAATTAAGTACAAACGGTGTCGATAATACGGTAAGTGCGAAAATACTTGATCCAAGTACAAAATTCTTGGATCAATTACGGTTTTATCAATCCCAAAATAATTGATTTAAGACTGTTTCGGGATATACAAAATATTCTTGGTTTGAGCCCATTCCCAAGTTCTCCTAAAACGAGTACTCAGTATTGAACCAATGAAGGCTGGAAATATTCAAAGGCCATAAAGAAACCTAGTAAAACTGTAGACCTGGTAGAACTGTTGAAGGTCAGAAATTAACCATCACTCCATAACAAAAGAGTTAGAATCAGTTGGGAATTTCAAGAACAGCCTCGCTTAAAAATAATTTACATATAACGTTGCACATTTTTCGGAGGTAGCATTATAAGTCAATTTTGTACTCAATCTGGTATATTTTGTACTTGAACTTACTATATTCTACTATATTCTTGATCAGCATCAACAGCCGAGTCGATATAGCCATGTCCGTCTGTCCGTCTGTCTGTCCGTATGAACGCACAGATCTCAGAGATGGTAAGAGATAGAGGTTTGACATGTATGGAACATATGTTTCTTATACTTGCAGGCAGGTCAAGTTTATTTTCAATTTTGGCCACGCCCCCTCCCGCCCCTGCAATATCGAAAAACGTCATATCTCCCACAGTTTTATAGATAGAAGGTTCAAAGCTTCTGGACATATTTAGTACTCGAGATTCTTTATTGATCCGCTGAAGGTATTTTAAAGATCGGATGAACGGTATTCGAGTTATAAGGAAAACAAACAATTATGGGAAGCACCGGTCGCAACGGTGATGGGCAGTACTTAACAGGTACAGAGTATGTTATAGTCGGGCTTGACGGACTTTCTTTCTTGTTTTTTTTTTTTGTATGTAAGTGGGTGGTTGAAAGCTTTACAGCCGGTTTGGCGCTAGGATGTAGCAACCAAAGTGTGGGTTGAGTTACCGCATCCAATAAAAAAATCGACCCCCAACCCGATTCCCGGCGGAACTACCGTTCTGCATTCTCGGTATTCTCTAGGATTCTCTCCTATGTAGTCTTGCTGCGCAGCGCAGTTTTTGGAACATTTTTGTGGCCATATCGAAGACTGCACACCAATTTTGTTCCGATTCAAGCATTATATTCACCAGGTTGCTAACGGCTGGTGTCCTCCCGACGGTTCGTTCATTTATGAAGGACGGGCAATCAAGAATAACACGTTCTGCGTCTTGGATGACCGCCTGGCCTGTTCAGTCTGGAAATTACTTGTCGTTTTCGTGTTTTTTTTTTTTTTAATTGTTTTATTGTTATTATCTAAATTTTCTGTCACCTTCATTGGCAACTTTCTTTAGATTGTCTTTAGATTGTACATATTCATTTGAACTTACTTTTTGTAAGTGTGACAAGTGTTTTGTGTCTGATTATTGGAGGGTTAACTGTGATGATATTAAAATATGTGTAAAATTAGTGTATTGGTTCTGTCTAGTGTGTGGGGTGTTGCTAGGGTATTTGTCTGTTTGGAAGTTCTCTAGGGAAAATCTTCTTGAGGCGTCGTCTCACTCTGCTTCTGGCTTTTCTACGTCTACGCAACAGTCTTCTGGCAAGAGTGTTGGGGTTTTTCGTGTTTGAACCTATAAAGATAGGATTTCAAACATCCGTGTCCCGTAAGAAGTTGCGTCAAGTGGTTTGTCACCAGTCCGTTTCTTCTGTCTAGCCAGGGCCCAATAGTAGGGATAAGGCTGTGAGTCCATCGTCCTTTGGTCGATCTTTGCCACCGCTCTTGCCATTTCTGCACGGCTCTCATGTGGACCTCTGTTCTGAACGCTGACATCGTGCTGTCTTCTGGGGCTGCATTGTGCCATTCCGCACCCTGAGGTCAAATGGGATAAGCCCAGCCACCACCAAGGCTGCATTATTTGAGACCGTTCTAAAGCACTTACTATATATCTCTAAGTGCGCAGATGCGCAGCACTGAGTTTGCTCCACGCACATAGGATCTGTATGTTGTGGCTGGTGATCAAAATGGAGCAGCGTAGAGCAGGGCAGAGCTCACAAAGCTTACTAATAGTTTTCTTCTGGACTGCTTTGGTCCGCCAGTGTTTGCCATAATTCTGTCGTGATCAGCATGACAAGCTGAGCTTTGTCCGTCAGTCTGCCTTTTTCTACGCAAACTAGTCCCTCAGTTTTAAAGATATCGAGCTGAAATTCTGCACAGAGATATCTTTTAGCTGCTCACTGCACATATGTCGGAGCCGCGAAAATAGGATGGTAATTTCTTGTCGCTGCCACATAAATTGCTATTTTTAGTTTTTATACCCTTGCAGAGGGTATTACGTAACGCATAGAAGGAAGCATATCGGACCACATAATGTATATATATTCTTGATCAGCATGTCTGTCCGTCCGTCTGTCCGACAGTTTTTATGCTATCTCCTCCGTCAGTTTTAAAGCTATCCTCACCACACTTTGCACGAAGTCTTTTGGTACAAATACGCTGCACATTTGTCGGAACCGGCCGGATCAGATGACTATAGCAAATAGCTTAGTGAGAAAAACTTTTATGTTTTTAATGGAAACGCCTCCAAAGAACGCATTTCTTAGTTTACTATCCTCTCACACGATTTCACTAAGTTTGGTCGAGTAATGTCCGAAAAGTAGTCTAATTTAGAAAAACAATCTGCATAGGTATACAAAACTTCTGCCGAGCCAAAGTTAACTTTCCCCTATTTTTTTTATTAAATGTCCGAATGACACAAGACATAAAGCTTAATTTAGTCATTGGCCAATAAATTAAGCCAGTGGTCTCAAAAGTTTTAAGTGTATTTATACTTTGGCACAGACGAAGTTAGCTTTGCTTTCTCGTTTTATTAAAATATATTTTTCATATTTGGATGTTAAAATATGTTCATTAGTTGACCTCGGTTTTTGCATATTTTCAAACTGATTTCAATCCTAGAATGCAAAAAGAAATGTGCACAACATTAAATGTTGTGCTGACTCTTTTCGCTAATAAATTGCAAAAAAAGCACTCGATTCTAAGATGACTGATGAATTATTTAATAAGCTAAACTGTCAGAAAAACACAATATGCAAACAACAAAATGACAAATATTTGTTGGAAACACATTTTCCTCTGTCTACTAGGATTAAAATCGATTTGAAAATATGCAAATTGGGCTTTTCTTTAGGTCATTTTTTCATATGGAATTTTACAGCTAAAGGAAAATTCGAACGTTCTCAGTACTTACCCTTAGCTGTCAATTTCCATATAAAAATATTACTAAAAGACATTTTTCCTTGCCAATATTTGTTGTTTGAAACTCAGAAATATGCAAAACACAAAAGTAGTTTAAAAATTGTCATCAGAGCTGGCTCGGCTGATGTGGGTGGTGTGCATTCTGCAGTCGAAGCGTATTCTTTTGGGCCACGCGAAAAAGAAGTGTCAAGTAAATTTCTTGAAGGAAAATTTTAACGTTCTCAGTACACACTTTTAAGAGTAAGTTGATTCCTCCAACATTTTTAGTATAAATAGTTTTTTTCGGTATCGTCCCATATGCTTTTGCAAACTTTAGTAGTCTGAGTAACCAAATCCACGCCAACAACAAAAATATATAAAGTTGAAAGGCAACACTGCGTGTGAGTAATATCAAAAACTTTGGAGCCCTGTCGCGTCCACTAAAAATACACTTTTTGAACCTTTTTCTCTTTTCTCGTTAAATATACACCATAAACAAGCGAATAAGGTGGCGCCAGTATGACCTTAAATTTTCCATACAAAAAAATCGCCCTAATGTTCATTCCTACATATGTATGAATGTGCTATTAAGAGTATATAATGCGTGAATAGCTAACAGTCAGCTTTTATCATATACAAAAAATACCGATTGTTTGCAGTTAACGCATAACGCCCTTCTAGTGGAAATTTAGCATCAGTCTATTAAATTTCTGGCTGCTATTGCGAGCTATCTGTAGGTTACCTTTTGCAGTCCAATAAATATCATCCCGAACATCAGTAGAAGAAACTGCGACAAATCACATAAATATATATAATGGGATATTTAAGCAAACTTGTTAACTATATCTAACGTCAAGGTACAAGCAGATATAAAAATAAGCACAAATTTCTTTTTGATGGCATTGGAATGTTATGCGTGAATAGCTAACAGTCAGCTTTTTTCAGATACAAAAAATACCGATTATTTGCAGTTAAAGCATAACGCCCTTCTAGTGGAAATTTGGCATCAGTCTATTAAATTTCTGGCTGCTATTGCGAGCTTTCTGTCGGCTACCTTTTGCAGTCCAATAAATATCATCCCGAGAATCAGTAGAAGAAATTGCGACAAATCAGACTAATATATATAATGAGATATTTAAGCAAACTTGTTAACTACATCTAACGTCAAGGTACACGCAGATATAAAAATTAGCACATATTTCTTATTGATGGCATTGGAATGTTATGCGTGAATAGCTAACAGTCAGCTTTTTTCAGATACAAAAAATACCGATTATTTGCAGTTAAAGCATAACGCCCTTCTAGTGGAAATTTGGCATCAGTCTATTAAATTTCTGGCTGCTATTGCGAGCTTTCTGTCGGTTACCTTTTGCAGTCCAATAAATATCATCCCGAGCATCAGTAGAAGAAATTGCGACAAATCAGACTAATATATATAATGAGATATTTAAGCAAACTTGTTAACTATATCTAACGTCAAGGTACAAGCAGATATAAAAATAAGCACAAATTTCTTTTTGATGGCATTGGAGTGTTATGCGTGAATTGCTAACAGTCAGCTTTTTTCAGATACAAAAAATACCGATTGTTTGCAGTTAAAGCATAACGCCCTTCTAGTGGAAATTTGGCATCAGTCTATTAAATTTCTGGCTGCTATTGCGAGCTATCTGTCGGTTACCTTTTGCAGTCCAATAAATATCATCCCGAGCATCAGTAGAAGAAATTGCGACAAATCAGACTAATATATATAATGAGATATTTAAGCAAACTTGTTAACTACATCTAACGTCAAGGTACACGCAGATATAAAAATTAGCACAAATTTCTTTTTGATGGCATTGGAGTGTTATGCGTGAATTGCTAACAGTCAGCTTTTTTCAGATACAAAAAATACCGATTGTTTGCAGTTAACGCACAACGCCCTTCTAGTGGAAATTTTGCATCAGGCTATAAAATTTGTGGCAGCCATTGCGAGTTATCTATCGGTTACCTTTCGCAGTCCAATAAATATCATCCCGAGCATCAGTAGAAGAAATTGCGACAAATCACATAAATATATATAATGAGATATTTAAGCAAACTTGTTAACTATATCTAACGTCAAGGTACAAGCAGATATAAAAATTAGCACAAATTTCTTTTTGATGGCATTGGAGTGTTATGCGTGAACAACTAACAATCAGCTTTTATCAGATACAAAAAATACCGATTGTTTGCAGTTAAAGCATAACGCTCTTCTAGTGGAAATTTGGCATCAGTCTATTAAATATCTGGCTGCTATTGCGAGGTATCTGTCGGTTACCTTTTGCAGTCCAATAAATATCATCCCGAGCATCAGTAGAAGAAATTGCGACAAATCACATAAATATATATAATGAGATATTTAAGCAAACTTGTTAACTATATCTAACGTCAAGGTACAAGCAGATATAAAAATAAGCACAAATTTCTTTTTGATGGCATTGGAGTGTTATGCGTGAACAACTAACAGTCAGCTTTTATCTGATACAAAAAATACCGATTGTTTGCAGTTAAAGCATAACGCTCATCTAGTGGAAATTTGGCATCAGTCTATTAAATTTCTGGCTGCTATTGCGAGGTATCTGTCGGTTACCTTTTGCAGTCCAATAAATATCATCCCGAGCATCAGTAGAAGAAATTGCACCAAATCACATAAATATATATAATGAGATATTTAAGCAAACTTGTTAACTATATCTAACGTCAAGGTGCAAGCAGATATAAAAAATTAGCACAAATTTCTTTTTTGATGGCATTGGAGTGTTATGCGTGAACAACTAACAGTCAGCTTTTATCAGATATGTGGGATGTAGTTTGCTCACGAGTGGCAAGCATGCCCATCCCTAATAATCTTACGAATCCCTAGACAATAACGTAACCATTAAGAAGTACGACGTGAGAACGACGCAAAGACGCAAGAGAAGGTGAACGACGATCGGCAGGAGGAAGACGGCCAGCAGTCCAGAGAGGGAGTTGTACCGTGGCAGCCGACGAGGAAAGACGTGTGCTCGAAACGCTGAGTCGAGTAAAAGACGAGTGATATCGGAAAGCCGTGCCGATTGAGCTAAAAACGATTAACTAAAGACGAACTTCACATACGTACTAACTTAAATTTAATAATTACATTTAATAAACATTTTCATTAAATAAAAACCCCACATTTTGGGTGCTCGTCCGGGATTGATCGATGTTGTGAAACCCCACATCTTGGAAGCTCGCCCGTGATTGATCAATGTTGTGAAATAGCTGTGAGTGACGTAATATGAAATTTTCGACAAAAATTTGTAAACGACGCAGTACAAAAATTTGTAAACGACGCAGTACAAAAATTTGTAAACGACGCAGTACAAAAATTTGCAAACGACGCAGTAAATTTTTGTGATCGACGACAACAAAAAACAAAACGAAGTTGTGTGAAAAAATCAAAATTTTTTTTCAATATGGCGTGTTTAAATGAATTGATTTCTAAGAACATAAAATCTGCATCCAAGGCAAGCATATGCGCCTTGCACAAGTTCATTTTTGAGGAAGAAGGAGACAGAAGCAACAGAAAGCGGCTGCGCGAATTTTGTGGTTTTCAATACAACGAACAGAGTGTAGTATACAGAGCAAAGTGTGTGTACATACAAGCGAAGCTAAGTGAGCGTGACCTTGTATCTATCTGTTTTTTGCTGGGACTAAGCCACAACGTCGAAAATGTACAGTTGCACATATTCAGGAATTTGCTTCTCGGGAATTTGCTTGGGGAGAACGGTAAAAGCGACGACGACGAAGATGACGATGAAAACGACGACAGTGCCTCAGAGCGAGACGAAGACGAAAACGAGAGGGACGCACAATCAAACGACGATATTGAGAGTGTGAGTCCAGCAACAAACATGTCGCGACAAAAAACCACCCCAGAGAGTCAAAGAGAGCGAAAGAGAGCAAGATCAAATTCTGGCCAACAACAAAATGATGAAAACAACGAAATGCAAGTGCCTCGTTTTGCAATTAGTTTCCGTGATATAGAAGACTCGATTAAACATTTTGATGGAAGTGATGAAATACCAGTAGAGGTCTGGATAAGTGAATTCGAAGAACAAGCATTGCTAATGTGTTGGAATGAGATTCAAAAACTTATTTTTGCGAAGAAATCACTTAAAGGTATTGCTCGGTTGTTTGTTTTAAGTGAGAAAGGATTAAATTCGTGGAATGCGTTGAAAAAAGCCTTGCTAAGTGAGTTTAAGTCGAGAGTAAGCAGTAAACAAATACATACACAGCTTGGTGAGAGTAAACGTAAAAGTGCTGAGAATGTGCATGAATATTTTTATCGCATGAAAGATATTGCCTCGCGCGGACAGGTAGAAGACGACGCTCTCATGCAATATGTGATCGATGGTATCGATGAGTTATCGATGAATAAAACAGTTTTGTATGGTGCGCGAAATTTGAGCGAATTCAAATTGAAATTAAAAGACTATCAAATGATGAGTGCCAAATCAAAGAGCTATGACGTTTGTGTGAACGAGAAAAAATATCAAAGTGTCTCAAAGAGTGGCAAAAAAGATATTGTTTGTTTCAATTGCGGAGAAAAGGGACATTTGTCCGGCAGTTGCAAAAGCAAAGAAAGAGGAAGAAAATGCTTCAAGTGTAATGAATTTGGCCACATTTCGAAAGACTGTGCACAAAGTGGAAAACAAAGTCAAGAAGAAATATCAAACACAAGAGTTTTGAAGGCGAAAAACGAAATGACAAGCAAAGAAGTTATAATTCAAAACAAAAAGTGTAGTGCATTGTTTGATACAGGCAGCAAATTTAATATTTTGCGTGAAGATGTGTACAACGAACTAAAAGTGCAAAAATTGAGCAAGTGCAGAATTTATTTGGTTGGTTTTGGACAAAACCGGAACGCGAACAAAATGAAGCCAGTAGGACAGTGTAAACAAACCGTTTGGATTGACAATAGTGCCTATGACTTAGATTTTTATGTGGTGCCTGTGAATTGTATGGACATAAAAGTGATCATTGGTGAAGAACTTTGTCTATACGCAGAAATATCCTTTGGCCGAAACGGTGTACACGTGCGTAAGGTGTCCGATGAAAACTGTGAAAATGATGAGTCCAACTTACTAAAAATAGATGCCGTGAGTAATGACGATGAACTTGATATAAACGATGCAATGAGTAATTCGGCAAAAAATGAGGTGCGTGAACTGATGTCGAGTTATAAGCCGAAAAAATCAAAAACGACGGGTGTGGAAATGAACATTATTTTAACCGACGAATCACCCATATATTCGCGTCCAAGACGGTTGGCTTTTGCAGAGGCGAACGCTGTAGAAGATCAAGTTGAAGATTGGTTAAAAAATGGTATTATCGAAGAGCCGAATTCGGAATATTGTAGTCAAGTTGTTCCTGTGAAGAAAAATGACGGCACACCGCGAACGTGCATAGACTTTAAACGCATAAACAAGGTAATTGTAAAAGATCATTTTCCGTTGCCCCTGATCGAAGACCTGCTTGATCTGAAGAATGGCTCAAGAATGAAACACGTAGACGCACTTTCTCGTTATCCAGTCATGAGAATTTTTGATGAGAGTATTACGGTTGACTTAAGACGTGCTCAAGAAAATGACGAACATTTGAAGACTATAAGGACAATACTCGAAAAAGACGATCAAAACAACGAAGATTATTTTTTGAAAGCAGGAGTACTCTACAAATTGGTTGACGGAGCGGAACTGATTGTTATTCCAAAAAATATGCAGAGACAGATTATTGGTAGTGCTCACGATAGAGGACATTTTGCAGTTAAAAAGACGAAAGAGCTGATTTCCAAAGACTACTTCATGCAGAATATTGAAGAAAAAGTACAGAAGTATATTGAGTGTTGCATCCCTTGCATTCTTAACAACCGCAAAAGAGGAAAACAGGAAGGATTGTTGCATCCATTGCAAAAAGAAGACGTCCCCTTGCACACCTACCATATTGACTTTTTGGGTCCTTTAGAGTCAACAAACAAGAACTACAAACACATACTCGCCGTTGTTGATTCATTTACGAAGTTTTGCTGGCTGTACCCTACAAAATCGACGACAGCCAATGAAGTTATTTCGAAGTTGCGTACCCAGAGTATTGTATTTGGCAACCCAGCTTGCATTATATCTGACCGAGGTTCCGCTTTTACCTCACAAGATTTTCTACAATACTGCGAAGACGAGACCATTAAGGCAATAAAGACGACTACCGGATTGCCTCGAGTTAACGGACAAGTTGAGAGAGTAAACGCAATTATCATCTCGGTTCTCTCAAAACTTAGTATTGACGATCCTACGAAGTGGTACAGGCATGTTGATCGAGTTCAGCAAGCCATAAATTCAACATATGCAAGAAGTATCGACTCTACTCCATTTGAGCTTCTAGTTGGTGTCAAGATGCGAAGCAAAGATGACCAGCAGCTGCAAGATCTGATCAACAAAGAGTCAATTGCTGTTTTCAACGACGTCCGCAAGGAGCTACGAGTTAAAGCGAAGAATCAGATTTTAAAGCTCCAAGCCGAAAATAAGAAGACTTATAATCTACGACGCAAACCAGCAAGGAAATACAATGTTGGCGATATGGTGGCCATAAAACGCACACAGTTTGGCAGTGGTCTCAAATTAAAGTCGAAGTTTTTGGGTCCATATCAAATTGTAAAGGTGAAGCACAACAACGCATACGATGTCCAAAAGGTTGGCAGTTCCGAAGGTCCTAAGAACTCTTCAACGTGCGCAGAGTATTTAAAGCCATGGTCCGCCCACGACGATGATGATGACGACGACGAAACATTCGAGGCGAATGTTTAAGCAGGACGGCCGAATGTGGGATGTAGTTTGCTCACGAGTGGCAAGCATGCCCATCCCTAATAATCTTACGAATCCCTAGACAATAACGTAACCATTAAGAAGTACGACGTGAGAACGACGCAAAGACGCAAGAGAAGGTGAACGACGATCGGCAGGAGGAAGACGGCCAGCAGTCCAGAGAGGGAGTTGTACCGTGGCAGCCGACGAAGAAAGACGTGTGCTCGAAACGCTGAGTCGAGTAAAAGACGAGTGATATCGGAAAGCCGTGCCGATTGAGCTAAAAACGATTAACTAAAGACGAATTTCGCATACGTACTAACTTAACTTTAATAATTACATTTAATAAACATTTTCATTAAATAAAAACCCCACACTATATATAAATATTAAAACCGAAAACTTGTTCACATCTAACGTCAAAAAGATACACGCAGATATAAAATTAGTACATATTTCTCTTATTGATGGCATTGGAATGTTATGCGTGAATAGCTAAACAGTCAGCTTTTTTAAGATACAAAAATACCGATTATTTGCAGTATTTAAAAGCACCAGCATAACGCCCTTCTAGTAGAAATTTCGCATCAGTCTATTAAATTTCTGGCTGCTATTGCGAGCTATCTGTCGGTTACCTTTTGCAGTCCAATAAATATCATCCCGAGCATCAGTAGAAGAAATTGCGATGACAAATTAATATATATAATGAGATATTTAAGCAAACTTGTTAACTACATCTAACGTCAGCAAGCAGATATAAATATTAGCACAAATTTCTTATTGATGGCATTGGAGTGTTAGCGTGAACAGCTAACATCCAGCTTTTATCAGATACAAAAAATACCGATTGTTTGCAGTTAAAGCATAACGCCCTTCTAGTGGAAATTTGGCATCAGTCTATTAAATTTCTGGCTGCTATTGCGAGCTATCTGTCGGTTGCCTTTTGCAGTCCAATAAATATCATCCCGAGCATCAGTAGAAGAAATTGCGACAAATCAGACTAATATATATAATGAGATATTTAAGCAAACTTGTTAACTACATCTAACGTGAAGGTTCAAGCAGATATAAAAATTAGCACAAATTTCTTATTGATGGCATTGGAGTGTTATGCGTGAACAACTAACAGTCAGCTTTTATCAGATACAAAAAATACCGATTGTTTGGCGTTAAAGCATAACGCCCTTCTAGTGGAAATTTGGCATCAGTCTATTAAATTTCTGGCTGCTATTGCGAGCTATCTGTCGGTTGCCTTTTGCAGTGCAATAAATATCATCCCGAGCATCAGTAGAAGAAATTGCGACAAATCAGACTAATATATATAATGAGATATTTAAGCAAACTTGTTAACTACATCTAACGTCAAGGTACAAGCAGATATAAAAATTAGCACAAATTTCTTATTGATGGCATTGGAGTGTTAAGCGTGAACAACTAACAGTCAGCTTTTATCAGATACAAAAAATACCGATTGTTTGCAGTTAAAGCATAACGCCCTTCTAGTGGAAATTTGGCATCAGTCTATTAAATTTCTGGCTGCTATTGCGAGCTATCTGTCGGTTACCTTTTGCAGTCCAATAAATATCATCCCGAGCATCAGTAGAAGAAATTGCGACATATCAGATTAATATATAAATTGAGATATAGAAGCAAACTTGTTAACTACATCTAACGTCAAGGTTCAAGCAGATATAAAAATTTCACAAATTTCTTATTGATGGCATTGGAGTGTTATGCGTGAACAACTAACAGTCAGCTTTTATCAGATACAAAAAATACCGATTGTTTGCAGTTAAAGCATAACGCCCTTCTAGTGGAAATTTGGCATCAGTCTATTAAATTTCTGGCTGCTATTGCGAGCTATCTGTCGGTTACCTTTTGCAGTCCAATAAATATCATCCCGAGCATCAGTAGAAGAAATTGCGACAAATCAGACTAATATATATAATGAGATATTTAAGCAAACTTGTTAACTACATCTAACGTCAAGGTACAAGCAGATATAAAAATTAGCACAAATTTCTTTTTGATGGCATTGGAGTGTTAAGCGTGAACAACTAACAGTCAGCTTTTATCAGATACAAAAAATACCGATTGTTTGCTGTAAACGCATAACGCCCTTCTAGTGGAAATTTGGCATCAGGCTATTAAATTTCTGGCTGCTATTGCGAGCTATGTGTTACCTTTTGCAGTCCAATAAATATCATCTCGAGCATCAGTAGAAGAAATTGCGACAAATCAGACTAATATATATAATGAGATATTTAAGCAAACTTGTTAACTACATCTAACGTCAAGGTACAAGCAGATATAAAAATTAGCACAAATTTCTTTATTGATGGCATTGGAGTGTTAAGCGTGAATAGCTAACAGTCAGCTTTTATCAGATACAAAAAATACCGATTGTTTGCAGTTAAAGCATAACGCCCTTCTAGTGGAAATTTGGCATCAGGCTATTAAATTTCTGGCTGCTATTGCGAGCTATCTGTCGGTTACCTTTTGCAGTCCAATAAATATCATCCCGAGCATCAGTAGAAGAAATTGCGACAAATCAGACTAATATATATAATGAGATATTTAAGCAAACTTGTTAACTACATCTAACGTCAAGGTACAAGCAGATATAAAAATTAGCACAAATTTCTTATTGATGGCATTGGAGTGTTAAGCGTGAACAACTAACAGTCAGCTTTTATCAGATACAAAAAATACCGATTGTTTGCAGTTAAAGCATAACGCCCTTCTAGTGGAAATTTGGCATCAGTCTATTAAATTTCTGGCTGCTATTGCGAGCTATCTGTCGGTTACCTTTTGCAGTCCAATAAATATCATCCCGAGCATCAGTAGAAGAAATTGCGACAAATCAGACTAATATATATAATGAGATATTTAAGCAAACTTGTTAACTACATCTAACGTCAAGGTACAAGCAGATATAAAAATTAGCACAAATTTATTATTGATGGCATTGGAGTGTTATGCGTGAACAACTAACAGTCAGCTTTTATCAGATACAAAAAATACCGATTGTTTGCAGTTAAAGCATAACGCCCTTCTAGTGGAAATTTGGCATCAGTCTATTAAATTTCTGGCTGCTATTGCGAGCTATCTGTCGGTTACCTTTTGCAGTCCAATAAATATCATCCCGAGCATCAGTAGAAGAAATTGCGACAAATCAGACTAATATATATAATGAGATATTTAAGCAAACTTGTTAACTACATCTAACGTCAAGGTACAAGCAGATATAAAAATTAGCACAAATTTCTTATTGATGGCATTGGAGTGTTATGCGTGAACAACTAACAGTCAGCTTTTATCAGATACAAAAAATACCGATTGTTTGCAGTTAAAGCATAACGCCCTTCTAGTGGAAATTTGGCATCAGTCTATTAAATTTCTGGCTGCTATTGCGAGCTATCTGTCGGTTACCTTTTGCAGTCCAATAAATATCATCCCGAGCATCAGTAGAAGAAATTGCGACAAATCAGATTAATATATATAATGAGATATTTAAGCAAACTTGTTAACTACATCTAACGTCAAGGTACAAGCAGATATAAAAATTAGCACAAATTTCTTATTGATGGCATTGGAGTGTTAAGCGTGAACAACTAACAGTCAGCTTTTATCAGATACAAAAATACCGATTGTTTGCAGTTAAAGCATAACGCCCTTCTAGTGGAAATTTGGCATCAGTCTATTAAATTTCTGGCTGCTATTGCGAGCTATCTGTCGGTTACCTTTTGCAGTCCAATAAATATCATCCCGAGCATCAGTAGAAGAAATTGCGACAAATCAGACTAATATATATAATGAGATATTTAAGCAAACTTGTTAACTACATCTAACGTCAAGGTACAAGCAGATATAAAAATTAGCACAAATTTCTTATTGATGGCATTGGAGTGTTAAGCGTGAACAACTAACAGTCAGCTTTTATCAGATACAAAAAATACCGATTGTTTGCAGTTAAAGCATAACGCCCTTCTAGTGGAAATTTGGCATCAGTCTATTAAATTTCTGGCTGCTATTGCGAGCTATCTGTCGGTTACCTTTTGCAGTCCAATAAATATCATCCCGAGCATCAGTAGAAGAAATTGCGACAAATCAGACTAATATATATAATGAGATATTTAAGCAAACTTGTTAACTACATCTAACGTCAAGGTACAAGCAGATATAAAAATTAGCACAAATTTCTTATTGATGGCATTGGAGTGTTAAGCGTGAACAACTAACAGTCAGCTTTTATCAGATACAAAAAATACCGATTGTTTGCAGTTAAAGCATAACGCCCTTCTAGTGGAAATTTGGCATCAGTCTATTAAATTTCTGGCTGCTATTGCGAGCTATCTGTCGGTTACCTTTTGCAGTCCAATAAATATCATCCCGAGCATCAGTAGAAGAAATTGCGACAAATCAGACTAATATATATAATGAGATATTTAAGCAAACTTGTTAACTACATCTAACGTCAAGGTACAAGCAGATATAAAAATTAGCACAAATTTCTTATTGATGGCATTGGAGTGTTAAGCGTGAACAACTAACAGTCAGCTTTTATCAGATACAAAAATACCGATTGTTTGCAGTTAAAGCATAACGCCCTTCTAGTGGAAATTTGGCATCAGTCTATTAAATTTCTGGCTGCTATTGCGAGCTATCTGTCGGTTACCTTTTGCAGTCCAATAAATATCATCCCGAGCATCAGTAGAAGAAATTGCGACAAATCAGATTAATATATATAATGAGATATTTAAGCAAACTTGTTAACTACATCTAACGTCAAGGTACAAGCAGATATAAAAATTAGCACAAATTTCTTATTGATGGCATTGGAGTGTTAAGCGTGAACAACTAACAGTCAGCTTTTATCAGATACAAAAAATACCGATTGTTTGCAGTTAAAGCATAACGCCCTTCTAGTGGAAATTTGGCATCAGTCTATTAAATTTCTGGCTGCTATTGCGAGCTATCTGTCGGTTACCTTTTGCAGTCCAATAAATATCATCCCGAGCATCAGTAGAAGAAATTGCGACAAATCAGATTAATATATATAATGAGATATTTAAGCAAACTTGTTAACTACATCTAACGTCAAGGTACAAGCAGATATAAATATTAGCACAAATTTCTTATTGATGGCATTGGAGTGTTAAGCGTGAACAACTAACAGTCAGCTTTTATCAGATACAAAAAATACCGATTGTTTGCAGTTAAAGCATAACGCCCTTCTAGTGGAAATTTGGCATCAGTCTATTAAATTTCTGGCTGCTATTGCGAGCTATCTGTCGGTTACCTTTTGCAGTCCAATAAATATCATCCCGAGCATCAGTAGAAGAAATTGCGACAAATCAGATTAATATATATAATGAGATATTTAAGCAAACTTGTTAACTACATCTAACGTCAAGGTACAAGCAGATATAAATATTAGCACAAATTTCTTATTGATGGCATTGGAGTGTTATGCGTGAACAACTAACAGTCAGCTTTTATCAGATACAAAAAATACCGATTGTTTGCAGTTAAAGCATAACGCCCTTCTAGTGGAAATTTGGCATCAGGCTATTAAATTTCTGGCTGCTATTGCGAGCTATGTGTTACCTTTTGCAGTCCAATAAATATCATCTCGAGCATCAGTAGAAGAAATTGCGACAAATCAGACTAATATATATAATGAGATATTTAAGCAAACTTGTTAACTACATCTAACGTCAAGGTACAAGCAGATATAAATATTAGCACAAATTTCTTATTGATGGCATTGGAGTGTTATGCGTGAACAACTAACAGTCAGCTTTTATCAGATACAAAAAATACCGATTGTTTGCAGTTAAAGCATAACGCCCTTCTAGTGGAAATTTGGCATCAGTCTATTAAATTTCTGGCTGCTATTGCGAGCTATCTGTCGGTTACCTTTTGCAGTCCAATAAATATCATCCCGAGCATCAGTAGAAGAAATTGCGACAAATCAGATTAATATATAAATTGAGATATTTAAGCAAACTTGTTAACTACATCTAACGTCAAGGTTCAAGCAGATATAAATATTAGCACAAATTTCTTATTGATGGCATTGGAGTGTTAAGCGTGAACAACTAACAGTCAGCTTTTATCAGATACAAAAAATACCGATTGTTTGCAGTTAAAGCATAACGCCCTTCTAGTGGAAATTTGGCATCAGTCTATTAAATTTCTGGCTGCTATTGCGAGCTATCTGTCGGTTACCTTTTGCAGTCCAATAAATATCATCCCGAGCATCAGTAGAAGAAATTGCGACAAATCAGACTAATATATATAATGAGATATTTAAGCAAACTTGTTAACTACATCTAACGTCAAGGTACAAGCAGATATAAATATTAGCACAAATTTCTTATTGATGGCATTGGAGTGTTAAGCGTGAACAACTAACAGTCAGCTTTTATCAGATACAAAAAATACCGATTGTTTGCAGTTAAAGCATAACGCCCTTCTAGTGGAAATTTGGCATCAGTCTATTAAATTTCTGGCTGCTATTGCGAGCTATCTGTCGGTTACCTTTTGCAGTCCAATAAATATCATCCCGAGCATCAGTAGAAGAAATTGCGACAATTCAGATTAATATATAATGGGATATTTAAGCAAACTTGTTTACTACATCTCACGTCAAAGTACAAGCAGATATAAATATTAGCACAAATTTCTTATTGATGGCATTGGAGTGTTATGCGTGAACAACTAACAGTCAGCTTTTATCAGATACAAAAAATACCGATTGTTTGCTGTAAACGCATAACGCCCTTCTAGTGGAAATTTGGCATCAGGCTATTAAATTTCTGGCTGCTATTGCGAGCTATCTGTCGGTTACCTTTTGCAGTCCAATAAATATCATCCCGAGCATCAGTAGAAGAAATTGCGACAATTCAGATTAATATATATAATGAGATATTTAAGCAAACTTGTTAACTACATCTAACGTCAAGGTACAAGCAGATATAAATATTAGCACAAATTTCTTATTGATGGCATTGGAGTGTTAAGCGTGAACAACTAACAGTCAGCTTTTATCAGATACAAAAAATACCGATTGTTTGTTGTAAACGCATAACGCCCTTCTAGTGGAAATTTGGCATCAGGCTATTAAATTTCTGGCTGCTATTGCGAGCTATCTGTCGGTTACCTTTTGCAGTCCAATAAATATCATCCCGAGCATCAGTAGAAGAAATTGCGACAAATCAGACTAATATATATAATGAGATATTTAAGCAAACTTGTTAACTACATCTAACGTCAAGGTACAAGCAGATATAAAAATTAGCACAAATTTCTTATTGATGGCATTGGAGTGTTAAGCGTGAACAACTAACAGTCAGCTTTTATCAGATACAAAAAATACCGATTGTTTGCAGTTAAAGCATAACGCCCTTCTAGTGGAAATTTGGCATCAGTCTATTAAATTTCTGGCTGCTATTGCGAGCTATCTGTCGGTTACCTTTTGCAGTCCAATAAATATCATCCCGAGCATCAGTAGAAGAAATTGCGACAAATCAGATTAATATATATAATGAGATATTTAAGCAAACTTGTTAACTACATCTAACGTCAAGGTACAAGCAGATATAAAAATTAGCACAAATTTCTTATTGATGGCATTGGAGTGTTAAGCGTGAACAACTAACAGTCAGCTTTTATCAGATACAAAAAATACCGATTGTTTGCAGTAAACGCATAACGCCCTTCTAGTGGAAATTTGGCATCAGTCTATTAAATTTCTGGCTGCTATTGCGAGCTATCTGTCGGTTACCTTTTGCAGTCCAATAAATATCATCCCGAGCATCAGTAGAAGAAATTGCGACAAATCAGATAATATATATAATGGGATATTTAAGCAAACTTGTTAACTATATCTAACGTCAAGGTACAAGCAGATATAAATATTAGCACAAATTTCTTATTGATGGCATTGGAGTGTTATGCGTGAACAACTAACAGTCAGCTTTTATCAGATACAAAAAATACTGATTGTTTGCAGTTAAAGCATAACGCCCTTCTAGTGGAAATTTGGCATCAGTCTATTAAATTTCTGGCTGCTATTGCGAGCTATCTGTCGGTTACCTTTTGCAGTCCAATAAATATCATCCCGAGCATCAGTAGAAGAAATTGCGACAAATCACATAAATATATATAATGAGATATTTAAGCAAACTTGTTAACTACATCTAACGTCAAGGTACAAGCAGATATAAAAATTAGCACAAATTTCTTATTGATGGCATTGGAATGTTAAGCGTGAACAACTAACAGTCAGCTTTTTATCAGATACAAAAAATACCGATTGTTTGCAGTTAAAGCATAACGCTCTTCTAGTGGAAATTTGGCATCAGTCTATTAAATTTCTGGCTGCTATTGCGAGCTATCTGTCGGTTACCTTTTGCAGTCCAATAAATATCATCCCGAGCATCAGTAGAAGAAATTGCGACAAATCAGATTAATATATAATGGGATATTTAAGCAAACTTGTTTACTACATCTCACGTCAAAGTACAAGCAGATATAAAATTAGCACAAATTTCTTTTGATGGCATTGGTGTGTTAAGCGTGAATAACTAACAGTCAGCTTTTTTCAGATACAAAAAATACCGATTGTTTGCCGTAAACTCATAGCGCCCTTCAAGTGTAAGTTTGCCTTTAGGTTATTAAAATTCTGGCTGCTATTGCGAGCTATTTGTCGGTTACCTTTTGCAGTCCAATAAATATCATCCCGAGCATCAGTAGAAGAAATTGCGACAAATCAGATTAATATATAATGGGATATTTAAGCAAACTTGTTTACTACATCTCACGTCAAAGTACAAGCAGATATAAATATTAGCACAAATTTCTTTTTGATGGCATTGGAGTGTTATGCGTGAATAGCTAACAGTCAGCTTTTTTCAGATACACAAAATACCGATTGTTTGCCACTAACGCATAACGCCCTTCTAGTGGAAATTTGTCTTAAGGCTATTAAATTTGTGGCAGCTATTGCGAGTTATCTGTCGGTTACCTTTCGCAGTCCAATAAATATCATACCGAGCAATACTAGAAGAAATTAAGGCAAATCACATAAATATATATAAGTGGGATATTTAAGCAAACTTGTTAACTACATCTAATGTCAAGGTACAAGCAGATATAAATACTAGCACAAATTTCTTTTTGATGGCATTGAGTGTTAAGCGTGAATAACTAACAGTCAGCTTTTTTTTCAAATACAAAAATACGGAACGTTTGCAAAAACGCATAACGACCTTTAAGTGGAAATTTGGCATCAGGGTATTAAATTTCTGGCTGCTATTGCGAGTTATCTGTCGGGTACCTTTCGCAGTCCAACAAAATGTCATCCTAAGACATAGTAGAAGAAATTCCGGCAAATCACATAAATATATATAAGTGGATATTTAAGCAAACTTGTTTACTATATCTAAAGTCAAAGTAAAAGCAGATATAAATATAAGCACAAATTTCATTTTGGTGGCATTGGAGGTTTATGCGTGAATAGCCAACAGTCAGTTTTTTTCAAATACAAAAAATACTGATTGTTAGCGCTTAACGCATAACGCCCTTCTAGTGGAAGCTTAGCTTTAGCTCTTTATCGTCAACGTTTCACAGTCCAATAAATATCATCCCGAGAAATAGTAGAAGAAATTGCGGCAAATCACATACATATATATAAGTGGATTGTTTACTATATCTAACGTCAAAGTACAAGCAGATTTAAATATTAGCAAATATTTCTTTTTGATGGCATTTGAATGTTAAGCGTGAACAGCTCACAGTCAGCTTTTTTCATATACAAAATACTGAATGTTGGCTATTAACGCATAACACCCTTCTAGTGTAAATGTTGCTTTAGTCTATTCATTTTGTGGCAGCTATTACGAGTTATCTATCGGGTACCTTTCGCAGTCCAACAAAATGTCATCCCGAGCAATAATAGAACAAATTGCGATAAATCACATTAATATATATAATGGGATATTTAAGCAAACTTGTTAACTATATCTAACGTCAAAGTACAAGCAGATATAAATACTAGCACATATTTCTTTTGATGGCATTGGAATGTTAAGCGTGAATTGCTAACATTCTGCTTTTTTTTCTCAAATACAAAAAATACGGAACGTTTGCAAAACACGCATAACGACCTTTAAGTGTAAATTTGGCTTTAGGGTATTAAATTTGTTGCTGCTATTGCGAGTTATCTGTCGGGTACCTTTCGCAGTCCAACAAAATGTCATCCCAAGAAATAGTAGAAGAAATTCCGGCAAATCACATAAATCTATATAAGTGGATATTTAAGCAAACTTGTTTACTATATCTAAAGTCAAAGTAAAAGCAGATATAAATATAAGCATATATTTCATTTTGGTAGCATTGGTATGTTATGCGTGAATAGCCAACAGTCAGTTTTTTTCAAATACAAAAAATACTGATTGTTGACCTTCATCGCTTGACACCCTTCTAGTAGTAATTTAGCTTTAGGCTATTCATTGTGTGGCAGCTATTACGAGATATTTATCGGTAACCTTTTGCAGTCCAATAAATGTCATCCCAAGCAATAGTGAAAGAAATAGCGGCAAATCAGGTACAAATGTAAAAGTGGATATTTAAGCAAACTTGTTCAATATATCTAACGTCAAGGTTCAGGCAGATATAAATATTAACATTTATTTCTTTTTGGTAGCATTTTAATATGCCAGGGTTAAACGCATTTTTGAGTTTTTCAGTAAGTTTGACCTAAATTTTATAAAGTAATCGAGCTTGCGTGAATACCCCGACTATATGGAACTAAAACGAGAGCGTAAGTTAACGTTACCCGTTACTCAGGGCAATTAGTGTTTAACAGTTTTATAACAGAGCATTAACATTAATGTGAACATTTCAACATTATGTGAGCAAAAAGTGCATGCAGCGCCAAATAGTATGCAACGATTTTTATAACTTCTATAATTTTGCCATTTATTATCCGATCCTTATGAAACTTTCAGAGATTGTAGATATTGGGCACATACACTACACTGCAAAATATGAGCTTGATATCTTTAAAAATGTTGGAGTTATTCAGCATTTTTTATTGTGGGTGCGGGAGGGGGCGTGGCATTGGACATAAGCTTGATCCGTAGGACGATAAGGCCCAGCATACAAAATTCGGCCTGGCCAGTCCCGAGATCTAGGTGTTCATACAGACAGACGTACAGACGAACAGACGGACATGGCTATATCGACTCGTTTGTTGATGCTGATCAAGAATACATATTTTTTATGGGGTTGGAGATGCTTCCTTCTGCCTGTTACATACATTTGCACGACTTTAGTATACCCTCTTTACTCTTCGAGAAACGGGTATAAAAAGAAGACGACAATGTAGTTCGTAAAAGTATATTTTTTAATATAATCAGAAATCTCTGGAGATTGCAAATCGATTTAAAACGGGTTTATGTGAAGCTTAACGAATATTCTTGGTTACTTGATCAAATGGCTAACGTTAAGCGCTTAGTTAAAAATGCAATCGTTTGTTATAAAATCTCCTGAGATTTCCAATATTTTCTCCAACTTAAAAATCGTAAGTCGCCTGGTTTATGGTCCGGTTCGCGAACCCCAAAAAACCAATGTTTCGGTTCCGGACCGGTTTGCAGCCTGGATTTTAACAGTCGTAACTAAAGCGATAATTTATAACTCTCTCCCTGACTTGTAGCTTTAGGATGATTGATAAATAATCAAATAAAATATGTCAGCAATAATAGCACACAAGAAACCTAACTCTATACTATAAACTTACCTTAGTTTATATTTAAATGTGACTATCGGGAAGGCGCAACGACACGGTCACATGCCCGACGTCTGTAATCGTGATGCGGAATTGAGCTCCGTCCACGGTCCGCCAGAAGCGCGTTCTGGTGCGTTCGAGTTTCTCAATAAGGGAGATGAGACGTTCTGGCAGCCTGCGCTCATAGGTGTTAACCCTCCAGTTCGCTGGTGCGAGTATCCACTGCTCTTCTTCTTGGACCAGGGCCACTCCAGGGTGGCGCTGTAACTCGCCCATCAGCTCCTCTTGTTCGGCTTCGGTCAGAGGGAAGCCAAGGTCAGACAAGGCGTCTGAAGACCCGTACAGGGCGTCGGTTTCCGGGACACGATTCTCTTCTGAGTTGATGTCCGAGTATTGCGGCAGTCGGACCTGGGGAATCGTAGCCGTGGCACCTGTCGCCAATCCATCTGATGGCGGTGGGATGCTGTCTTGGCTCACCGCTAAGTGAAGGCAACCGGGTTGGGTAAGGTTCGATACCTCGACTGGCCAGACCGGCTGGTTGTCCAAACTAAACGTGTGGCTGGTTGTCCAAACTAAACGTGTTCGACATTTGGTCCTGGAATAGAGAGAGACTGACGATTAAAACTCGTTGTTTGGGATTGGTGTCAGATGCTCCCCTCCTCTGCTTTGGATTCGGAATTACTCAGTGGAGATACGCATCCAAATAACCTGGGGCACTAAGGGCTAAATGGCCAAATTAGCGGGAATGAATTCGCAGCAAGCGTAAATTTGAAGCTATTGTAACTACACAACATATATAGCCTAGATCAAAATCGGACCACTATATCATATAGCTCCCATAGAAACGATCGGTCGAAGAACTAGTTTTAATGAGAAAAACTTTTTTGATTTCACTGGAAACATTTTCAAACTTTGCGTTTATTAGTTTTCGATGCTTTTTCATGATTTCGCTAAGTCTGGTCAAAATCGTAAAACTAAATAATAAGTTTCATAGAAATCGGTTACCTTAGACATAAAGTCTGGGTCATGAAAAACCTTTTTGTTTTCAATGGAAGATACGTCATTCTGAAATTTGGCACGATGATATTTACCGAAAAAAATACGGACACATTGAATTTAGTGTGAAAACCTTTTTTGTAAGCTTCATGTCCGTTTGCCGGGTAAACTTATAAGCACGGGAAGTAAACATTAACCAGATTTGAACACCGCGACATTCACAAGGCGACCTGGAGTCCCCTAATCAATCAACGCAGGGTGACACCTTATCGTGTAACTTCTTTAATCTGCTGATGGAGTATATACTGCGCCAGTGCCAAATGCTGACAGATCGGGCACCATCGGTTTATCCGAACGGGCGGTAAGCAAGGTGTTTTCAGAGATTGAGAAGCACTCAAAACGCATGGGCTTAGCGGTAAATGAGGAAAAGACGAAGTTCCTAGTCTCAGCGCGCAGTGAGCCTACGCGTCTTGGACAATCTGTTGCAATGGGAGTGTACAATTTTAACGTTGTAAAGGACTTTGTCTACCTCGGAACGATGATCACCAGCGACAACAACATCAGTCTGGAAGTCCGTCTCTTATAAACCGATGTTACTACGGGCTCAACAAGGAGTTCAAGAGCAGAGCCCTCCCTCGGAAAACGAAAATTGCACTATACAAGTCGCTTATCATCCCAGTCCTGATATACGGCGCAGAAGCATGGACAATGACAAAAGAGGATGAGGCGGCAATTGGCGTGTTCGAGAGAAAAGTTCTTCGGAGGATTTATGGACCTCTAGAAGTTGGCGACGAATTTCGCATCCGAATGAATCACGAACTGCACGAAATCAACGGGAACACTAACAGCGGCTGCGCTGGATAGGACATGGATGATAACGTATCAGCAAAACGGGTGTACAGTCAACATGCAAACGAGCTAAGAGGCACGCCTGGGCCGGGTCGACCGAAGCGGAGATGGCGCGACCAGGTGCAGCCAGATATTTCGGAGCTGTGTGTACCCTTCTGGTGGATGTGAGCTGGCGGGTATTAGCGACAGGCGGAACCGTAAGACGATTGTGATGTAGAAGATCCCCTTTCGCGTTTAATATGCACGTTTTATACTAGCAACGCATAAGTGGCTGGTTTTTTTTGCGGCCCAAAGGGGCTCTGCAATGGTTATACAAAATTCCCCCCTCCAATGGACAAGTGGTTAGCACCCCGCCCATAGAGTCCAAGAACTTGATTGTGATGGCAAAAGAAGATCACCCTAAGTTCGCGTTTAATATGCACGTTTATACTAGCAACGCACAGTTACAACACCTGTTGCTGGTTAAAAAAACATTGATGAAAGCTAAAATTTTGAAAAATTCACAGCGGCCCAAAGGGTTTACTGCAATGGTTATACAAAATTCCCGCCTCCAATGGACAAGTGGTTAGCACCCCGCCCATAGAGTCCACTCAGAAACTTGATTATATGGAAAACCACTCGGTAGAATTTCCTAAGATTTTAAATTTATTGAGATACTGACCCATAAAACGTGTCCTCAAGAGATTGTAACATGCACCTTAACCGCGATATGGTTAACCACACTTGACCACACCCATTATCGAGTCCATAAAGGTCATAGACTACGGATAAAAATAGACCGAATCCCGTTTTTAGATTCACCGTTGAAGCCCTAGTTCGCGGACTGTGGGCTTTTTGTACAAGCAACTGCCTTTGAACAACAATGATCTTTTCGGGTATTTCTTTATAAAATGTATACACACATATCAAAAACGTCCTTTACAATATGAAAATGCATCAGTGTAATTGGGCAATGAGAAAGCAGACCGCTAATAAATCTAACAGTGCTAGCAGAATATTCTTTTAGCTAGACCACTCAAAGAAATTTCATAGAAATTTCTTTCCAATTCTTTTATTTTACTGCTAGGAAATGCGTACCGCATAAATTAAGATGTCTCCGACTCATTAATTGGGATATATACGATTGCGATTGCTTAGGGAAAATGTATGATATTTTTTTAAATATTTGTGTGTGCTTTCAAGCTTTACACTTTTCCAAAATGGGTGAAATGTTAACAAGAATTTTTAGTTTATTGACATTTAAAGGAAAGTGAACAAAAATAATAATGCGGTCTTAATGAGTGTCTTCAAAACATGCTGACCGCATGCAAACTGAAAATTATAAAAAAGAAACCTGGAAGGCAATTCCGCATGGCCCACTGCCTCATTGTGGATCGGCTGACCTGCACGTTGATGTGGAAGGTATGAAACAATGGCAAGAAGCTGAGGTCCAGTCGCACTGTCAAGCGATCGCTCGAGATGATTCATGGTGGATGTGTGCTGTGCACTGAAGCACGTGGGGATGCCTTTAGTAACACCAATCTCATTGCCGAGTGCTTGGTCGATAAGCTGTTCAATGATGCAAGGGTTCATCCAACTCGTACGCCATCAATTCGAAAACATGAAGACAAGAGGCTTATTTAGCAGATACGATTACTGATTTACGATAACTGATTTACGATTACTGATTTACGACTTGCAATTTCGGATGATTCTCTGTTGAATGATACTGAATGCTTAGTTTAGGTTATTCTCTGGCTTATTACATTTGGTCAAAAATACATTGTCGCAATTTTTGAGGGCTTTTATCGCTGTAAGTTCGGCAGTTCATTCTCAATTTTGGCGTTAACAGTTGGCCGTATAGTCGATAAACTGTCTCACCAATCATGATTAACAAATTTATCAGTCACAATCGGCAAACACTGTAGTCACCGCTTAAAATCGGCATTCATAAATCAATAATCGAAATCGAAATCGGATTTATCTGCTGAATACGCCCATTTCTACTGACATGTTAACACAAAACTTAAAATAACTCTATTTGACAATTCCATAGCTTAACTGGAGGTCGTGAACACCCAAGATTTAAAAACATAAAAAAATACAATCAATAAAACTCTGTCAGTAGCAAGAGCTAAAGAGCCGCCATCACCTACTCCTAGCATTGTTATACTCTTGCAAAGGGTATTATCAAATTGTCCGGATGTTTGTAACGTATTGAAGGAAGCATCTCCGACCACAGAAAGTATATATTCTGGATCAGCGCGGCGAGCTGAGTTGATTTAGCCCTGTCTATCCGTCCGTCTGTCTGTTTCTATGTTATCTCCTCCGTCATTTCCAAACTTTGCACGAAGTCTTCTGGTACAAATACGCTGCACATATGCCGGATCGGAAGACTGTAGCATATAGCTGTCATAGGAACGAACTAGTCTTAGTGAGAAAAACTTTTTTGTTTTTAATGGAAACGCTTCCAAAGAATGTATTTCTTCCAAAACGTTCATGTCACTTCATGTTTAGTGAATTTAAATACAACGGAACAACTAGTGTCTGTGGTGAGCTTTAAAATCTCCTTAACACATTTAAAACCAGTGCACACAAACGGCGGAGCAAAACGGACCATAGACATTTTTAATACCATTTGAACGGAAAAACTTAAATTGCTCATTTTTCATATAAATGCTAATAACTTCTACAATTTCCAACCGTTTTCGATAAATGAACACTTTTTTTATTTGTTATTAATTGTTAGAAATAACGGCTAAGTTAACGGGTTTGTGATAAAAATGAAACGAAATGTTTGATATCTTTGTAAATAGCATCCACATTACAAGTTGGACAATAATACAACCTATGAACGATTGAAAGACAATTTTATTAGCTTTAATTTCGTGGTATTAAATGGATATTTGTAGTTTAGTGAGATCTCTTTCAAAAATGCCAAAAACGATCATTTCAGGTTATCTCGAAATCTGTTCTACTTAAAACTTTTTATGTCCAGATTAAAATTCAGCGGGAATGACAAAAATTTGTCGAGTATGAAAAAATGGGCGTATTCAGCAGATAAATCCGATTTACGATTTCTGATTTATTATTGCCGATTTTACCTGCTGAATACAGTGATTGCCGATTGCGATTGATAAATTTGACAAACATGATTGCTGAGATGGAATCATACAAAATGTATGATTGGTGAGACCGTTTACCGATTGCACGTCCAACTGTTAACCCAAAAACTGAAAATAAACTGACAAATTGACAGCCTTAAAAGCCCTCAAAATTTGTGCGTACAATGAGTTGTGGAAACATGGGTTCAATTGCTGATTTTCAGGGTTCTCCAGAAACTTCTTGGTATAGCAGCAAATGCAACGGCACTAACAGAGAATGAAATGAACAATGAATGAAATTGCAAATGTATGTTTTCCAAAGATGTTATTTTCAATTTTGCTGCTAAGTAAGCAGGAATCTTTTCTCGCCTGCTGGCGATCCATTCGACATTCCAACAAGTTCAGGCCACCAAATATTTTACAACATAACAGGGATTCTATCGAGGCTAGTGCCTACATATGTGAATTGGCCAAATGACTCCCAGCCAGCTGTTACTGCACAAATATTTAAACAAAAATCGCATTTGTTGGGTAATTTCGCGTACCCCTTGAGCATTTATTTGTTAACCCCATATCGCGATAATGAGCATCTAACGAGGGCACAAATGAGATACAACCAAAAATTTTCTTTAATACGGTCTGTTATTGAACGGGCGTTTGCTTTTCTTAAAGGGAAATTTCGTAGACTGAAGAATCTAGATGTGCAATCGCCAGAAGTAGCAACATCAATAATAAGCGCTTGTTGCATGCTGCACAATTTCATCATAATGAAGAACGATACAGCTGAAGATGAAACCGCCCAAGAATCAGATGCATATGCTTATCCAGAGCAAGAGTTTAGCAGATCATCTGAAGCATCTCGCAAAAGAGATGCAATTAAAGAAATGCTATAAAACTTAGAAAATATTTAAATAAAAAATTTAACTGCATTATTTCTTAAATACTCTTTAATTGATTTTTATTGTTATAAATTGCCTTAGCAAATTCTTGAATGTAAAGCTCAAACAGCTCATTTCTACGAGCTAGGATTTCGTTAGATTTCTCCATTGCCTCTAAGATACCTCGCAAATGCTCGTTACGCTCTCTTTCAACATCCAACACTTCTTTTGTTTGATAGTAACGTGCAAGTTTAGTTTCGGTCTTTGCTTTTTCTATTTTAGCACCTGGTGTACTTCAATTTTCAGATGCCACGCGATTTTGACTAAAACAACTTGAGTCTTCGCCGCCGCTTGAAGTGGACCCTGACGGTATGGCGTGATTGACGGCAGCCACTGGAACTGCAACTTCCTTATAGTCCTCTTCATTGAATGACGCAGTCTGTTCTATTCCAAAACCAAGTAACTTGCGATGCCGCTCTTCGTTTTCATCATCGGTCAAAAACGAAGAAATGGTTTGACTTCAGCGAAAATCTCCTCCATTTCGCTAAAAAACTCCCACTTGCAGGATCCTTGTCCGGTGCTTCTATTTTTTTAGCGAATGGTGTCAAATGTGTGCTGCGAAATTTTCGCTCCACCTTATCAGTGTTGAAGCTTTTTACCCCATTTTCTTCCATTTGGTCGATGATTATTCGACAAATCGTTTTCTTTTTTATCTTGCTGTTCCAAAAGTTCTGCCTGTTGTCGTTATATAAGTACAAGAGGAACCTTACAGCGCTAGGACTCCACTTGATATCCTCGGGGAAAAGGATTATTTATTGATTTAAAATTCACTAAATTTTTATTTAAAAATGCTTACTTACTCTTAACGCGTGCATCAATTTCCAAAGTTCAAATGTATTTAATACTAAAGCCTAAATTTTTTATGGTGTGTATGTATTTTTAACCAAATATACTAAAGCCAGAAAATAACCTAAACTTAGCAATCATTGTCATTCAGCAGAGAATTATAAGCAATAGCAAATCGTAAATCAGAAATCGTAAATCGAATTTATCTACTGAATACGCCCAATCATTAATTACACAGCGTTACAAAAAAAAATCTAAACATACTTTTCACGAGACCCAGTACATATTGTCGGGCAGGTCGACCATAGCATTTCCTCATACTCGGTTTCTTCCTAAAGCCCCCAAAATCTAAAGTTATGACCCAAAAACGCTTTTTTTGCATTTTTTACTCATTTAAATTGAAATAACTCGCGCATGGACTGTCTGATTTTTTATAGCCTTTGAAATTCCGATAGCGACAAGAGGTATCTAAAGTATGATAGTCAATGGTTTTGACAGACTTAGCTTGATGACTGTGAAATGCGGGTTAAAGATTTGGCATTTTCTCATTTTTTCCCAAAATTTTAACTTTGACCCCCACCTGTTTCATAACTTTATTCTATGCAATTTTGTGTTAAGTTTTATTATATAAGCCCATTTAATTCTGCGTTGAACATACGTTGGCCCAATGAATTTGGTTTCCGTTTGATGAAGTTATTTCCGTTTTTCTGAGTACACATCGACAATCCAGTATTGTTTTTTAGTGTGTTAACATATTAGTATGTGTTTTAACATGAGTGCCCCCAAAAGTATAATATGATTTGTTTGGCGGCAAATTTAAATAAATGTTGACAAATACCAACAAAGTAAATTTACATTTACGTATGTGTTTCACAATTTTTGGACCAAGACTAGCATCCTCCGAATAATGTTACCCAAGAAATATTAGTTTAGCGAATCCAATAGCATTAAGCAATATTGACAATTTTTATACCCTGTACCAAAGGTATGAACTAGTCCCAAAACCGCGAAATTCGCAAATATATACCGTTCATCCGATTGCGATGAAACATTGTGGAATGTTTGGACGCTTGCCTGCGAACATTTCTCAGTTGAACAATTGTGCTGAGGATGGTCCAAAAACCGCGAAATTGCAAAATCATCATATGAGTATTTATGAAATACGTTTTAATAGACGACGAAATAGGAGATGAGAACGAAGGAGTACCAACAAATCGCTATATTTGCAATATTCAATAGTGAGTTATATGAGTTTATTTTTGATAGATGTAAATTGTAGACGGGCGCCAAGGATGTTTCTCTGCCAAAGTACGAGTCACAGTCTCACCGAGGTCTCCTTCAGCAAAATATATTTAGATGATGGATCAGTAATCCCCCGAATCCACACTCAGTCTTTTGCCAGTGTGTCGCCGCGGCAAAGACACAAGGGCGACACACAGAAAAAATGCCAAAGTGTTCCTACGACCACGACGCACTCACTTGGTGGACGTAGTGACACTGGTCACGTCCGGAGGAATTTGTCGGAGCGTAGCGCATTCGACATAAATTTTCACGCATTGTATTTTCAATTTAACAAAATTTTCAACATTTGTATTTACTCTTTGCCCTATACTCTTCCTAACTGCACTTTAGTTTGATCTTACTTCTATTTTGGATCAACAAGCCCTTACCCGTACTGCAGTTTTGCATTTTCTCCTCCGTTTCTGCTGATTCACAGTACTCGATTCTTGGACACTCCGGATTTCTTAAACGCTCCTTTGCACTTGCCCCGACTTGGGTTCCGTTTTCGAATTTTTTTAATAAATTTTCCGTTAGACGTCCGTTCGCTTCCTGTTGCACAATTTAAATAATTGCCATTTTGCCTGATAAGCCTGATTTATATGCTGCAGTCGATCTTCTGCCTATGTCGACGTCGCTGCGTTCGACAGCTTGCGGTCGCTCCTTAGTGCGGCTGCGTGCTAACTGCGTACTATTGGCTCTTCCCTTCCTCTTATTTCCATCACTTGGGCCATTTTTTCCATGCAGCTATGGAGCGTCACCCGCTCTCTGACTTCCTCGCCACCCCTCCTTGTCCAGCGACTGTGACTGCGCAGTTTGTTGGCCAGTGGTGTCAGTGCTGCGCGTTTTTTGGCGGGTTGCTGTCTATGGCTACCTAAACAAATAAATATTAAAAAACCAGCTCGGGCTCCAAGTAACGGCTTGGTGCGAAAAATTTATTTATGGTGCTTTTTCCAATCCCTACAATTTGCTGAAAAGATTTCTTCAATTTATTTTTTATTTCTTGTGTTCACTGCTGCTAATACAACACTCGTTTTAGTCCTCCAGTTTGTACGCCAATTTGGTCGCTTTTTTGATTCGTGTCGTGAAACCATGCGCGTGCGCCTAGTATGCCAATAGGGGACGACCAAAAGGACAAGTTTCTGTTGTAGAGCGGAAAAGGGTCAAATGCAGTTTCAGTGACATTAACCAAAGTTTCCAGGGCAAATGCAGCAAAAGCTCAGGCAGCCTTAGATTAGTTCGTCGCTACCACTGACAGGCTTCGGCAGTTCCAAGTAAAACTTCGGCAGTAAAAACTAACACTCCAGGCTCTGCCGTTCCCTCACTCAACCAATGTCCAGTCCGACAAGACCATGTCTCAACGCTATGGGAAAAGGTCGAAGAGTTTTATGTCGAATGGGTGTCGCCTTCCTCCTTGTGATACGGAGATCTATAGCGGCGACTGTCTGCGATGGCGTACCTTTAGAGATCTCTTCACAGCACTTTTCGTGAATAATCCAAGGTTGCCCGACGTTGAAAAGTTGTTTCATCTCAATGTCAAGACAAGTGGTGAAGCGAAGAGATAGTCTCCAAGTCCACATTGATGAATGATGGGTTTCGCTCTGCATGGAAAATCTGTCAAAGAGGTTTGATAAGTGAAGGCTCCTTGTTAATAGCTAGCTGAAGATTTTGCTGAAAGTCTGGCGGATCTCTCAAGAGTCCGGGACCTCTTCAAAAGATCTACAAAGCACAATCCAAGGGTGCCTTAAGGCTTTTTAACTGTCCGAGGTAAACACTTCTAGCTGGGATTGTCTTCTTGTATATCTTGATTCTTCCAAATTACTAAAGGCGACTCTAGCGATGTGGGAACAATCCCTCCAAAGGAAGTCTGATTTCAACATGGACAGAACTCAATACTTTCGTGCTCGAGCGTTAACGCACTTTGGAAGCCATTGAGGACCGTAAACCCAGTCCTAGCTCGCACATCCAATATAAGGGTGGCCGGAAGGATCCGGTGAATAAGGTTGTCAATGCATTTGAGGCCAAAATTAGTGTCAAGCCGCTGGCTTGCCATCTCTGTGGCAAAGACAATCATCCAGTGCGTCTTTGTGCCCGTTTCCCACAATTGCTGGGAACCCTTTTATCTCTGGTGAACTTTTCAAAATTTTAGCTGTCCTTTATATTCAACCAGCAACATATGTACCTGTGTGTTGCTAGTATAAGTGTGCCCATAAAACGCGAACTTAGGGTGATTAAGAAAAACTGGGTACGAGGTGTTGCTACCTGATGCTTTTAGTTTCACAGTTTATTCCGTTCCCAGGCCAGACAAAAAGTTGAATTTTGTCGCACTCTGTAATATTACTAACCTACTTGGTGTAACTAAAAATTCATTCGACAAAATGGAAATCGATCTTTCCCCAATTCGCTAAAAAATCTGTTGGATAGTTATCGAGATATTATGGATCATCGTTTTATTCGATTTTTTTAAAGGGTGCCTTCACTTAAACACATATATGTAACTTTTTTGGTTTTTGCACCGATTGAATAGTTCTAAAAAAGAAGAAGGAAAAACTTTCCGTTTATCTAAAGGAGCTTCGAGGTGTTTTTAAAAAATTTGGGAATTTTTTTTTTTTGGGGGGTTTTTTTTTTTTTTTTTTTTTTTTTTTTTGGTTTTTGTTGGTTTTTGTCTCACTTATGCCGACAAGCTCGGCCATTTTGAATGTTCACTTAATTGTTGACAGCTGCTTCGCTTGCACGTGTTTTGGATCGTCTTCGATTTTTACCTGTTCAAAAAAATGGACCTGTATCAAATTTTGTGTGAAAAACGAAATTATGTTGACTGTGGCATACGGAGAAGCTACCTTGAACCGAAGCAACGTTTATCGGTGGTACAAAATGTTCTCAGAAGGCCGATAAGATGTGAACGACAAGACCGAAAAAAGCGCGCCTAGTTCGGTCGAATGTAAAAGTTTTGCTGACAGTTTTCTTCGATTTCAGGGGGGTGGTGCATCATGAGTTCTTGCCACAGGGAAGAACGGTCAATAAGGAATATTACCTGCAAGTTATGCGCAATTTGCGCGAAGCAATCCGCCAGAAACGCCCGGATTTGTGGAAGAACAAAAATTGGCTTTTGCACCACGATAACGCCCCTGCTCACACATCGTTGCTTGTGCGCGACTTTTTGGCGAAAAACAACACACTAATGATGCCGCAGCCACCGTAATCCCCAGATCTGGCCCCCTGTGACTTTTTCTTGTTCCCTAAACTGAAGAGGCCCATGAAAGGACGATGTTACGCTACGCTTGACGAGATAAAGACGGCATCGAAGGAGGAGCTGAACAAGATAAAAAAAATATAATTTTTTTAAGGGCTTCGAAGATTGGAAAATCCGTTGGCACAAGTGTATAATATCTCATGGGGATTACTTTGAAGGGGACAAAATAGATATTCATGAATAAATAAATAATTTTTGAAAAAACACAAAATTCGCGATACTTTTTGAACACACCTCGTATAGGAAAGTTTTTCAAACAAAAACACAAAATTCAGAAAAATGCATGAAATCTTTATTTGAATCGATAGTACGGTCCATATAATTTAATGTTTGAAGATTATTTCATGCAAATGTTGACCGTGACTGTATCTCAAGAATAAATGCTTCAATGTTGTTTTCCAATGTGTCAATTGAAGCGGGCTTGTCTGTATAGACATGAGCTTTAACATAGCCCCACAAAAAATAGTTTGAAGGCGTTAAATCATACGATCTAGGCGGCCAATTGACCGGTCCCGAACGTGAAATAAAATGTTCACCGAACTCGCCTCTCAATATGTTTATGGTTGCGCGTGCTGTGTAGCATGTGGCACTGTCTTGTTGAAACCACATGTCATGCAAGTCAAGCTCTTGCATATTGGGCAAAAAAAAAAGTTGGATATCATCTCACGGTAGCGCTCACCATTCACAGTTGCGTTACGATTCATCTTGAATCTTTGAAGAAGTACGGTCCAAAGATACCACCAGCAAATAAACCGCACCAAACTGTGACTTTTTCTGGATGCATTGGTAGCTCTTGCAATGCTTCTGGCTGATATTCACTCCAAAATCGACAAATTTGCTTATTTACGTACCCATTGAGCCAAAAATGAGCTTCGACGCTGAACACAATTTTTCGGTAAGTGGATCTTCGGCCAACTTTCCAAGAGCTCATTCACCAAAAATTCTAAGTTGCGGTAGGTCGTTCGGCTTCAATTCTTGCACCAGCTGTATTTTGAAAGGCTTCACACCTAAATCCTTCCGCAAAATTTTCCACGTTGTTGAGTAACAGAGGCCCAATTGCTGCGAACGGCGACGAATCGATAATTGATGGTCATCATTAACACTGGCCGATACAGCTGCGATATTTTCTTCAGTTCGCACTCTACGTAAGCGTGTTGGTGGTTTAATATCCAACAATGTGAAATTTAGTCACAATAGCCCGAATAGCCGCTTCAGTGGGTCGATTAAACTGACCATAAAATGGAAGGAGCGCGCGATGAACTTTCTTAACAGAGCACGCATTTTGATAATAAAATTCAATAATTTGCAAGCGTTGTTCGTTTGTAAGATTATTCATGGTTAAATTATAGACCAAACTGAAGATGTTTGACAGTGCACTATGTTGAATTTGACCCGTTTCCGTGGCCAAAACTCATTTTTCGCGAGTATGCAAATTTCCCGTTTTTTTCAATGTTACCATGTTAAGAAATGATCAAAATTCTATGTTACATACCTAAAATGTTAACTTAACAGTTTAGTGTTAAAATAACAGCTGTTAAAGTCAGCTGTTGCAAGCGAACAACACGTGCTGTCTTAAAGGTTAACTTTGAGGTGCAATTTCAAATTGGCATATCTCTGACAAAAAATCATTAAATAATCAAATTCAAAATGAATATTAATTCTTCAGGTTAGTACTATGTGTTGATACTAATATGTTGCGTGTTTCGTTCGTATTTTTCTAACAATTTGTATATTTAGCAAGTGGTGTCCCCTTGTCACTTTTGGAAAGAAAGTTGAGCTTTCCAAAGAGTTTAAAAACAAATTTCAAATTATTTCAGTGAGTGTCTATATACATGTTGTAGAGTTGTCAATTCTGAATTCAGAACTAGTAAGCACATTGTGCGCTTTTTGCGCCTTTTTTCGTTATCTGGTTTATTAGGAAGCAACATCTTAATCAGCAATGCAGATCTGCTAGAAGTGTGGCGAAAACAAAGGAGCTTTTGTGAGAAACAAAATGCTATATACACTTTTATTAGTGACAAAATTGATGGCAGCGTTTTGGAGGAAAATCATCGTTATTTAAAAGATAAAGTCCGAAATTTTTCTGCAAATTTATGGCGAAATCGGCAAAAATGCTGTAGGAAGGTGGAAAGGTTCATAAAGACATATTCAAATTGGATGGATGGTTATATGAGCCTTAATTTAACTAGAGAAGAAGCCAAAGGAGAGGAAATAAAAAACCAGTTGGACGTCCAAAAATGACATTCAATATAAAAGGTAGAAGAGCTCAAAGAAGGCAAGCAGCCGACCTCTCCGCGGGACAAAAACATAACGCAAGATTACTGACTCAAGCGGCAAGCATAGCTGCTCATAGGCGCGGGCTAGTTGATCTTGCTGTCCTATTAAGATTACTTGCATTAAACCCTGGAAAAGCCGTCACTATTCGCAAAATGATAAACAAGCCCGAGGTACAGCCTTTGCGATCTTCCGCTGAAGAGGCGTTGGCTTTGATTCTGGATCAAGGTTTCACAACTGAACAGTATTGCGAAATTTGCCAGTAGAAGTCATCCAGCTGTTGGCTTGTGAAGTTGAATCTGCAGATAAGTCTGCAAATGATATCGACGCAAGGGAAGACGACAATACATATTTTTTTTATAATAATAATGAAATTGATGACATTGATGAAGTTGAAAATAAATACATAAAATAATACAAAAAAAATTTTTTTTCTTATTGAGTAACTTCTATATTTATTGTGCGATCTGGACCAAATTTGCAGGACACATTTGAAATAGGACATTCATCCTGTGTTCCAAAATTGGGGTCTCTAACTTTATAATTGCTTTAAATTTTCGTTTTTTTCCCGATTTCTGTGGGCGGAGGGGGGCGTTGACACGCCCACTTTTCTAAAATACCTTCCTATAGTCATAACCATCATTATACAAGAAACCTGCAGTGAAAAATCTTGTTAATTTCAAAAATTTTAATTTTGGCCACGGAAACGGGTCAAATTCAACATAGTGCAGTGGAACAATACACGAAACGTGCTTGAGCTGCCTAAACCCGAGTTTTGACAAAAAAGATAATAGCTAAAAAATCACCCTTTAGATAGATGGTTCGTACTCTTTGGGCATATTTTGTACTCGGATTATCGATCCGCCAAAGTATTGTTAAAGATCAGAGAAACGATATCGTGATATAAGCAAAAAAAACTTCTCTGCTGCAGCGCAGTAGCAGCGCTGCTTGCAGCTGCTAAAGCAGCATCTAAATTTACACTGAGCTTACACTATTGTTGGTACAGAGTATATTATAGTCGGGCTTGTCCGACTTTCCTAATTGTTTTTATACGGCTTTTTTACTCGAATAAACTAAGGTGCAGAAGACGCAAAAATAAATTTTATTTAAAACTGCATACCAACATTAAATTGTTTCATTCAATTTTGAAATTTGTTTTTACACTTAGCACCCCCAATTTTAATCCGAAATTGCAATGTAAAACACCGTTGGAAAAGTGTTAAATTTCTCTTTCGAACGACGTATACAAACTATCATAGGATGCATAGTTTAAGACATATGAATCTTTAACTATATCTACTTCGAAAATACGGTTTTTTAACCGTTATTCATAGTTTTGGTGTGCAAGAAAAATTTGTGGTATGCCACAAACTATATCTACATCCTACACTATGTCGCATCCCTGAAGTTTTAGACTGTCACACCGTGTTATCATAATTTTTATGTTTTATTTATTTTACTGAAGTCAAAAATAATCTTCTTATTTGGCACGATATTTCTATCACAACCGTTTGACGGTCTCGGCCGCTGCTGTTATTGCCCGCCACTCGCCTCTGTCTTGTGCGAGCTGGCACCAGTTGGTCAGTTCAAGCGCCTTTATGTCTTTCAGCACCTGTTTTCCCCAACTAAGTCAAAAATAATCATAATCAGAAAATAAAAACCATTGCGGAAATGCATAGATTATCGCAGTATAATCGTATTTTATTATGATTCATTTTCCCATACGGGTACTCCAAGCTGATGACTTTTGTGGATGAAAAATGAACAAACAATCATTATTTCCTGTCCCTGGTGTTTACACAATCGTAGAAAATGATTGAAAACAGTCGAAATCAAGGAAACAGGGATTTTGGAAGTCGGGGCACTCGACTGCAGCCCCTTTACTTGTTTAATATTTGGCATGTTTAGGTAGGCATAGCCAACAACATGCAACAAAATGCGCAGCACTGACACCACTGCCAACAAAGTTCGCATGGAGAGAAAGAGAGCGAGAGGAGTGAGCCAATAGCACGCAGCCGCAGCAAGGACACTGACGCAGGCGAGCGACATAGGTGCAGTCCGTCAGGAGCGAGAGGGACGGAAAAGGGTTGACCGTTGGCACGAGCCCGAAAGCAACACCGCGTCGGGACGGCGAATCTTAAGAATTTTGATGCTGGCTTATTACAAATGACTAGCCAATTTTACTGTTTTTAGGAAATGAAAACATTTAAGAGTTTCTACCACCCATTGCATACTTTGGGGCACCAGCAATAAATAGGATATTTTTGGATTCGTACACAAGTGCTAAAAGAGGTATGTCTCCATTGAAAAAATCGCAGAATTATTTGCACTTCTAGCAACTTTAAGCTCAAATTTTCGCCATCAAACTAAGATCTGAGGATACAAGAGGGAATATTTCAAATTTCAAATTTTCAAATTTGAATTCCACAGTAGTGTGTGTTTGCCATTAATCCTTAAAGCGCTTGCATCTGACACTGACTCAGTACTGAAAAATCTTTCAATATATCGAAGCCATGTTTTTGGCACGCACTTTTCACACTTGCTGAGACTACGCTTACTTTACGAGGGATGAAATAACAAAATTAGCTTTGTTTTGTCACAAAAATCACTCCATCTTAGTTACCAATTACCAGTAAAGATTTGGCTTGAACAGTGTCAAAGGATCAATCAGAGATTAGTTTAACAATGAAAGTTGTAAGTGGTTGCTTAAGAAATGTTATTTTCAATTGTGGGTTATATTCAACTACGTCAGCAAGACTTACAGTAGCGACAATGGCCAGTCTTCTGACCCATTAGAGGCATTGTGCACTGACAAAATCAATTAGTTCAATCTGCATCCCCCAAAAACACCAAAGCGCGAGTTGAGAGTAATCTCATGACACCTCCACAAAGTCCTAATGGCGCCCATCGACTGTTCTGCAGCACTGCAATCAATTTTTTTTTAGAAAAAGTTGAGTAAGCCGCACCGTTGCATTGTGTATGTGCAACTGTTTTTCGAGAGAAAGCCCCAACGCTGGTTGAGAATCCAATTACTTGAATCCGTATCCGACTGACATTTTTTTCTGACTCCCAGGAAAAAAAAATCACAACTTTTCAGATGGAGAAATGCCTGTTTTCTGTGGTACTGACTGAGGCTAAATAGGCATTGGCATGCGTGTGTTTGTTATATCTATACGGGCCTGTCCGACTATAGCTTACGCTTGTGTCGTGCTTTACCGCTAGTCGTGCGTGTTAGTGACACGAAAAAACAATGCTCGCGCCTGACTCTATTCGGGACTACTCCGGATCCTAAGATCTGTTTGGGACGCCAGCTCATTTTTCTTTTGTGTTCTGACCTCATACTATTTGACCTTCCCTTCTAAAAGTCGGGCACAGGGCGGCTTTAAATAGGTAATTGATAATGGATGTTGATGTGGAGAGCGATAAAATACTCACTGACGATTCCAGGATGGTTCCGGACGAAGCAAAGTCTGCCTATGTATCACTAATCTGCTTTGTGTCCATGTGTTTATGTCATCGTTGTTGATTTCTGATTGATTATTGAATTATAATCATCAATCCTCGACCTTGAGACGGCTAACAATCACTCTGACTAAAATAAAAAACCACGTCGTTGACTCCATGCATCAATCAAATAAAGTTAAAACAATTAGAATATTAGCTTAAGTCAAAAGCACTGCCTTGTTATCTTGGAGCATACAGCGCGTCGTCGAGGCGTCGCGACGCCTTAATCCCTCTATGTGTGGTCGGTAAAGTGCCCTTTTGTTCAACGCTTGCTTCTCACATTGCATTGAGGCTCACGAAATTAACGACTGAATGATTTTAATTAAAATTAAATTGATCGGCCAGTTTAATGTATTGTTTTGGGATTTAGCTATTGAACGGTTAGCTCGGGGCGCATTGCAGGCACTGATAACTAGCCAATGCTTAATTGGATAATTATACCCGTTAGTAGCTGATTGGGTCGATGTTTGGTCACTGTTTTGGACACGGTTGTGGTCATTGTGCAAATTTTCATGGATTTATCTCATTATTAATCCGAAGGCTGAAATATTTGGCGTTTCTAAGTGGTGCTTCCATATAATAAAACCACCATCTACTCAATATTGTAGAGTATGTCACAGGCCTCTGGTAAAGATGGAATGACACATCACACACTACCCAAGCGTGTCAAAAGCCATTTAACATCACTGCACCTTGCCATGAAATACTCTCTTTGGCTTTTGGTCCAGCGGAAAAAAAGCAGCTGCGTACGGATGCAAGTAATTGGTTTATGGGTGAAGGCTCAGGGCATTCTCGCAAAATCTAGTCGTAACAAATCAATGCAACAGTGGCACATTTTTTAGCATTTTTGAAAGCACATAATTGAGTTAAAATCACGTCGGGCATCCAATGGATGTGCTGCAAAACTGCAGAGCTGTGGACTGTGAATGTACATTAGACTGCGAGATTTGGTCAGTGCACATTGCCTTAAATGGCTCAGAAGGCAAACAATAGAAAAAAAAGAGTGGGCATCATGGAACACCCATGACGAGCGAAGCTCTTTACGAGGGATGAATTTACAAAATTTGCTTTGTTTTGCCCAATTTAAAATCGATGTTGACGATAGAGCTTCACATAATTTTTTAATTTTTCATTTTTTCCAAAGAAATTGTTGCTGAATTTTTCAATTCAATTGCAGTCGTCAGAGCTCAGAGCAATAAGTTCAATTTTTTAGGAACGTTTCAGCTTCCCAGGAAGGCTGTTATAGAAATGCAAGAATTTTGGCCAAAGAATGAGATTTATAGCCCACAGAGCAATGTGAGAAGGGTAGAAAGTAGAAATAATAATTTAATTGATTAGTAATTCTAATGGCAACTTAACACGTATGGTTTCTACTATAATGCAAAGCAAAAACTTACAGTTAACTGCAATCGCATAATTCGTTAAGGTTTCTTATGCAATCTTCATTAACTCTTTGTACCTATAAAATTATTTTAGAGCTCAAAATTCAATGAAATATATAGGCACTTTTTTAGAAAAAAAACGTCCGACAGACCGATAAAACTGAGAATATCCGTGCATGCGCAATAAACAAATAAAGTCAAAGTGATTTTTAGCCGCCTCCAGTTCGACATTTGATTATAATTCAATAATCAATCAAAATTCAACAACAATAATATGACACAGAGCACAAGGACACTCAGACAGACTCGTCAATGAGTTTTTAATCGCTTTCCACATCAACAGCCATAAGCTCTTCAAATTCTGCTTCGGCTAAAGCTAAAGTTATAATGTCTTATAATTCGCAAGTATTTATTCGTCTCAGTGCGGCTTAAAATAGGTAATTGATAATGGATGTTGATGTGGAGAGCGATAAAATACTCACTGACGATTCCAGGATGGTTCCGGACGAAGCAAAATCTGCCTGTGTATCACTAATCTGCTTTGTGTCCATGTGTTTATGTCCTCGTTGTTGATTTCTGATTGATTATTGAATTATAATCATCAATCCTCGACCTTGAGACGGCTAACAATCACTCTGACTAAAATAAAAAACCACGTCGTTGACTCCATGCATCAATCAAATAAAGTTAAAACAATTAGAATATTAGCTTAAGTCAAAAGCACTGCCTTGTTATCTTGGAGCATACAGCGCGTCGTCGAGGCGTCGCGACGCCTTAATCCCTCTATGTGTGGTCGGTAAAGTGCCCTTTTGTTCAACGCTTGCTTCTCACATTGCATTTAGGCTCATATTGTTTTGGGATTTAGCTATTGAACGGTTAGCTCGGGGCGCATTGCAGGCACTGATAACTAGCCAATGCTTAATTGGATAATTATACCCGTTACTCGTTGAGTAAAAAGAGAATACTGAAGTCGTGCAAATGTATGTAACAGGTAGAAGGAAGCATCTCCGACCTCTTAAAGTTTATATGTTCTTGATCAGCATTAACAGCCGAGTAGATCTAACCATGTCAGTCTGTCCGTCCGTCTGTCTGTCTGTCCGTATGAACTAACAGATCTCAGAGATGGTAAGAGATAGAAGTTTGACATGTATGGGACATATGCTTCTTATACTTGCAGGCAGATGAAGATTATTTTAAATTTTTACCACGCCTTTGATTTTACCTTTTTACCCTCCCGTCCCCGCTAATTGAAAAAAACATCATTTCATCCACAGTTTTACAGATAGAAGGTTCGTTCCTTCTGGACATATTTAGTAATCAAGATTACATAACGATCATCCAAAGGAATGGTAAAGATCGGATAAACGGTTGTCGAGTTATAATGAAAACAAACAATTATAGGCAGCACCGGTCGCAACTCTGATAAGCAGCACTTCACAGTTACAGAATTTCATTTTAAATGTAATTTTCAAGCATAAGAGAAAATCTTAATTTTATTCATCCACCGATACACAAGCAACAGTCTCAGAAAATCACCGATAGTGTGCGCCATCGAAAGATTTAAAACTCGATAGTGGTATATTTAAAACATCGGTCACATCAATATTTGAGCTTCTATTTACTATATGCTATATTCCAATGTCAAATATTTTCGCCATCAAACTAAGATCTGAGGGTACAAGAGGGAATATTTCAAATTTGAATTCCACAGTAGTGTGTATGCCATCAATCTTTAATGCGCTTGCAACTGACACTGACTCAGAACTGATAAATCTTTCAATATATCGAAGCCATGTTTTTGGCACGCACTTTTCACACTTGCTGAGACTTCGCATACTTTTCGCAAGTAACTTAATTCTTAACTTAAAGGGCACCGAAAGAGTTAGGTGTCACAAAAATCACTCCTTCTTATTTACCAATTACTAGTAAAGATTTGGTTTGAACAGTGTCAAAGGATCAATCAGAGATTAATTTAACAATGAAAGTTGTAAGTGGTTGCTTAAGAAGTCTTATTTTCAATTGTGGGTTATATTCAACTACGTCAGCAAGACTTACAGTAGCGACAATGGCCAGTCTTCTGTCCCATTAGAGGCATTGTGCACTGACAAAATCAATTAGTTCAATCTGCACCCTCCAAAAATACCAAAGCGCGAGTTGAGAGTAATCCCATGGAAGCTCTGCAAAGTTCTAATGGCGCCCATTAACTGTTCTGCAGCACTGTAATCAATTTTTTTTTAGAAAAAGTAAAAGAAAACTACCAGACTACCAGAAAAAAAAAACTTTTCTGATGGAAAAATACCTGTTATTTCGTGGTACTGACTGAGGCTAAATAGGCATTGGCATGCGTGTTTGTTATATCTATACGGGCCTGTCCGACTATTGCTTACGCTTGTGTCGTGCTTTATCGCTATAAACTAACAGGCACATTCACGCATGAAACCTGATCTTGCAACAAGAACACTTCGTGCTAAGTCGTGCGTGTTAGTGACACGAAAAAACAATACTCGCGCCTGACTCTATTCGGGATTACTCCCGATCCTAAGATCTGTTTGGGACGCCTGCTCATTTTTCTCTGGCGTTCTGACTCATACTATTTGACCGTCCCTTCTTAAAGACGGGCACAATAAAATAGCTGATTGGGTCAATGTTTGATCACTATTTTGGACACGGTTGTGGTCACTGTGCAAATTTTCTTGCATTTATCTCGTTCTTAGTCCGAAGGCTGAAAAACTCGGCGTTTCTAAGTGCTGCTTCCATATAATAAAACCACCATCTACTCAATATTGCAGAGTATGTCACAGGCCTCTGGTATAGATGGAATGGCACATCGCACACTACCCAAGCGTTTCAGAAGCCATTTAACATCACTGCACCTTGCCATGAAATACTAACTTTGGCTTTTGGTCCAGCGGAAAAAAAACCAGCTGCATACGGATGCAAGTAATTGGTTTATGGGTGAAGGCTCAGGGCATTCTCGCAAAATCTAGTCGTAACAAATCAATGCAGCAGTGGCATATTTTTCAGCATTTTTGAAAGTACATAGATTGGCATCTAATGGATGTGTTGTAGAACTGTAGAGCTTTGGACTGTCAATAAGTGCTTGGGTTGGGTACTTAACGAATGAACATTAGACAGCGAGATTTGGTCAGTGCACATTGCCTTAAATGGCTCAGAAGGCAAATAGAAAACAAGTAAGGGAGCTGCAGTCGAGTACCCCGACTACAAAATACCCTGTTCCCTTGATTTCGTGTGTTTTTTCTTTACATACACACACACTCACACATACACACCCTCCAACATACACACAAACGCATGGCATGCGGCCGCGCGCGATAACTGAAAATGCAAGACCCCCCCCCCTCTCTCCCACAAGCAAAATTGATTCGTATATAACTTCGGTTTTTATTGTCCGATCTAGTGATCTTTTCTAATTGTGGCTCTGTCAGTTTTTTGCGCTTAAGGAGGGAGGGGAGGGGAGGAATTTTCCAAATCTGAAACAAACTCGATTTGATCTACATGCAAAAATTTGTGGCTCTAGCTCTTATAGTCTCTGAGATTGACTCGTTCATACGGACAGACGGACAGGGCTAAATCGACTCGGCTGTTGATGCTGATCAAGAATATATATACTTTATAGGGTCGCAAATGCTTCCTTCTACCTGTTACATACTTTTGCACAACTTCATGATCACCCTTTTCCCATTTTCAATGGGAACAGGGTATAAAAAGAATGGGCGTCATGGAACACCCAGTACGAGCGAAGCTCTTTAAAGTATCAAATTTTCTTTGTTTTGCCCCATTTAAAATCGATGTTGACGATAGAGCTTCACATTGTTTCTTAAATTTTTCATCTTATCCAAAGAAATTGTTGCTGAATTTTTCAATTCAATTGCAGCCGTCAGAGGCGTCAGAGCTCTGACTTCAAGGGCTACACTTGGCAATAAGCTCAATCTTTTAGGAACGTTTCAGCTTTCCAGCAATGCTGTTATAGAAATAGATTTATAGAAATCGACCACCAAAAATTGGTTTTTGCAACCCTAGATTCGTGAATCCGGCCACTGTGCGGCGGGGTGGCGGGGGCTTTTGTACTATTTCCCACAAATGAGGTACTCCACAAACTTGTCCGATTTGGACAGTTTTTGTTACACTCTAGTCTTATGTGAAGCCGAGTTTTGTTAAGACCGGACAATTTGCAGATCGGACTCGCCTACAAAGTGAATAACCAAGAATATATCGCACATTTAAAAAAAGTTTGATCTACCAAACACCATAGACCATTAGAGTTCAATGGTCCCTGGTTCCACATCTTACAGTATCTGACAAAGAAAGAAGATTCGTGACTTCCGTAAAGATCCAATGTATTAAGATATGATAATATTTGGCCATCACACTTTTACTAGCAATCTTATGTTGTTTCAATTAACCTAATATGGGCATTTCCATGATGTCAAATGTGACCGTCGTACGCATTGAATTTTAAAAAGAGGGCAAAAAAAATGGGATGTTTTTTTTTTACAATAGGCTTGACTTGTAACTCTTTATTAGCCCTAATTTTGGTTGAGAAGTTGATTTTGGGAAACTGTTAGTTTTCAAGATAATTGCAAAAAGTCAAGGTATTTGCACGGGACATGTATAGAAGTGCTTTTCGCAGGCACCAATTCAAACGCCGATATAAGCGAGCTCTGAAACAGCATTTTAACTTGACAAGTTTTAAAATGTTGTGAATTGATGCCTCTCGAAAATGGTATTGATGTTACTCAAAAATTACATACTTTTTTCAAAATTTGACTTTAAGCACTTCGCATGGGACAAGTCACACGGGACATATTTTTCCATCTAGAAATTTATGTGGTTTCTACTATAATGCAAAGCAAAAACATACAGTTAACTGCAATCGCATAATTCGTAAAGGTTTCTTATGCAATCTTCATTAACTCTTTGTACCTATAAAATTATTTTAGAGCTCAAAATTCAATGAAATATATAGGCACTTTTTTAGAAAAAAAAAAGTCTGACAGACCGATAAAAACCGAGAATATCCGAGCATGAGCAATAAACAAATAAAGTCAAAGTGATTGTTAGCCGCCTCCAGTTCGACATTTGATTATAATTCAATAATCAATCAAAATTCCACAACAATGATATGAGCACATGGACACAGAGCACAAGGACACTCAGACAGACTCGTCAATGAGTTTTTAATCGCTTTCCACATCAACAGCCATAAACTCATCAACTTCTGCTTCGGCTAAAGCTAAAGTTATACAGACCTGTTCCCGTTTCCGAATTCGATTGATCGGAATTCCAAAGAGTTGCGATTTCCAAGAAATGATTGAAGAATTTGGTTGTAACGATTTGCCATCAACAAATGAAAAGAAATGGAAATCTGATATTAAAAGCCAAATAACATAGTCGGTTTTTGAAAGAGGGAACATTTAAGAATTCCGATTCCGCTTGATTCGGAATCGAAAACGGGAACACCCCTGATAATGTCTTATAATTCGCAAGTATTTATTCGTCTCAGGGCGGCTTTAAATAGGTAATTGATAATGGATGTTGATGTGGAGAGCGATAAAATACTCACTGACGAGCCCAGGATGGTCCCGGACGAAGCAAAATCTGCCTGTGTATCACTAATCTGCTTTGTGTCCATGTGTTTATGTCATCGTTGTTGATTTCTGATTGATTATTAAATTATAATCATCAATCCTCGACCTTGAGACGGCTAACAATCACTCTGACTAAAATCAAAAACCACGTCGTTGACTCCATGCATCAATCAAATAAAGTTAAAACAATTAGAATATTAGCTTAAGTCAAAAGCACTGCCTTGTTATCTTGGAGCATACAGCGCGTCGTCGAGGCGTCGCGACGCCTTAATCCCTCTATGTGTGGTCAGTAAAGTGCCCTTTTGTTCAACGCTTGCCTCTCACATTGCATTTAGGCTCACGAAATTAACGACTGAATGATTTTAATTAAAATTAAATTGATCGGCCAGTTTAATGTATTGTTTTGGGATTTAGCTATTGAACGGTTAGCTCGGGGCGCGTTGCAGGCACTGATAACTGGCCAATGCTTAATTGGCTAATTCTACCCGTTACTCGTTGAGTAAAAAGAGTACGATACTATACTAAAGTATACTGAAGTCGTGTAAATGTATGTAACAGGCAGAAGGAAGCATCTACAACCCCATAAAATATATACCGGTCGCAACTCTGATAAGCAGCACTTCACAGGTACAGAGTATGTTATAGGCGGGCTTGACCGACATTCTTTCTTATTTGTTTATGGATACATCCGGATGAATTTTATTTTAAATGTAATTTTCAATTTGACTTGCAAAGTAAGAGCATAAGAGAAAATCTTCATTTTATTCATCCACCAATACACAAGCAGCATTCTCAGAAAATCACCGATAGTGTGCGCCATCGAAAGATTTAAAACTCGATAGTGGTATATTTAAAACATCGGTCACATCAATATTTGAGCTTCTATTTACTATATACTATATTCCAATGTCAAAACGCTTTGTCCCAACATACAATATTTTCGCCATCAAACTAAGATCTGAGGATACAAGGGGGAATATTTCAAATTTGAATTCCACAGTAGTGTGTATGCCAACAATCTTTAAAGCGCTTGCAACTGACACTGACTCAGTACTGATAGATCTTTCAATGTATCGTAGCCATGTTTTTGGCACGCACTTTTCACACTTGCTGAGACTTCGCATACTTTTCGCAAGTAACTAAATACTTAACATAAAGGGCACCGAAAGAGTTAGGTGTCACAAAAATCACTCCTTCTTATTTACCAATTACTAGTAAAGATTTGGTTTGAACAGTGTCAAAGGATCAATCAGGGATTAGTTTAACAATGAAAGTTGTAAGTGGTTGCTTAAGAAATGTTATTTTCAATTGTGGGTTATACAATTGCCAGTCCCATTAGAGGCATTGTGCACTGACAAAATCAATTAGTTCAATCTGCATCCCCCAAAAACACCAAAGCGCGAGTTGAGAGTAATCTCATGTCCTAATGGCGCCCATCGACTGTTCTGCAGCGCTGCAATCAATTTTTTTTTAGAAAAAGTTGATTAAGTCGCACCGTTGCATTGAGTAAGTGCAACTGGTTTTCGCGAGAAGGTCCCAACGCTGGTTGAGAATCCAATTACTTGAATCCGTATCCGACTGACATTTTTTTCTGACTCCCAGGAAAAAAAAATCAAAACTTTTCAGATGGAAAAATGCCTGTTTTTCGTGGTACTGACTGAGGCTAAATAGGCATTGGCATGCTGTGGTGTTTGTTATATCTATACGGGCTTGTCCGACTATAGCTTACGGTTGTGTCGTGCTTAATCGCAATAAATCAACAGGCACATGCACGCATGAAACCTGATCTTGCAAACAAGAGCACTTCGTGCTTAGTCGTGCGAGTTAGTGACACGAAAAAAACAATACTTGCGCCTGACTCTATTCGGGATTACTCCCGATCCTAAGATCTGTTTGGGACGCCTTCTTATTTTTCTTTGTGTTCTGTCCGATACTATTTGACCTTCCCTTCTAAAAAAGTCAGGCACAATAAAATAGCTGATTGGGTCAATGTTTGGTCACTGTTTTGGACACGGTTGTAGTCATTGTGCAAATTTTCTTGCATTTATCTCGTTCTTAGTCCGAAGGCTGAAATATTTGGCGTTTCTAAGTGGTGCTTCCATATAATAAAACCACCATCTACTCAATATTGCAGAGTATGTCACATGCCTCTGGTAAGGATTCAATGACACATCACACACTACCCAAGCGTGTCAAAAGCCATTTAACATCACTGCACCTTGCCATGAAATACTTACTTTGGCTTTTGGTCCAGCGGAAAAAAAGCAGCTGCATACGGATGCAACTAATTGGTTTATGGGTGAAGGCTCAGGGCATTCTCGCAAAATCTAGTCGTAACAAATCAATGCAACAGTGGCACATTTTTCAGCATTTTTGAAAGTACATAATTGAGTTAATTTCACGTTGGGCATCTAATGGATGTGCTGCAGAACTGAAGAGCTTTGGTCTGTCATGTGCTTGGGTTGGGTTTTTAACGAATGTACATTAGACTGCGAGATTTGGTCAGTGCACATTGTCTTAAATGGCTCAGAAGGCAAATAGAAAAAAAAAGAATGGGCGTCATGGAACACCCAGTACGAGCGAAGCTCTTTACGAGGGATGAAAGTACAAAATTTGCTTTGTTTTGCCCCATTTAAAATCGATGTAGACAATAGAGCTTCACATTTTTTTTTTAATTTTTCATTTTATCCAAAGAAATTGTTGCTGAATTTTTCAATTCAATTGCAGTCGTCAGAGCTCAAGAGCAATAAGTTCAATTTTTTAGGAACGTTTCAGCTTCCCAGGAAGGCTGTTATAGAAATGCAAGAATTTTGGCCAAAGAATGAGATTTATAGCCCACAGAGCAATGTGAGAAGTGTAGAAAGTAGAAATAATAATTTAATTGATTAGTAATTCTAATGGCAACTTAACACGTATGGTTTCTACTATAATGCAAAGCAAAAACTTACAGTTAACTGCAATCGCATAATTCGTAAAGGTTTCTTATGCAATCTTCATTAACTCTTTGTACCTATAAAATTATTTTAGAGCTCAAAATTCATTGAAATATATAGGCACTTTTTGAGAAAAAAAAAACGTCCGACAGACCGATAAAACCGAGAATATCCGTGCATGCGCAATAAACAAATAAAGTCAAAGTGATTTTTAGCCGCCTCCAGTTCGAACATTGATTATAATTCAATAATCAATCAAAATTCAACAACAATAATATGAGCACATGGACACAGAGCACAAGGACACTCAGACAGACTCGTCAATGAGTTTATAATCGCTTTCCACATCAACAGCCATAAGCTCTTCAACTTCTGCTTCGGCTAAAGCTAAAGTTATACAGACCTGTCTTTATAATTCGCAAGTTTATTTGTTCGTTGCCATCAATAGAGGACTGCTTAATAACATACGGTAATTGATAATGGATGTTATGATTGTGGACGAGCGATAAATATTACTCACATCTGGAGAGCGATTCCAGGATGGTTCCGGACGAAGCAAAGTCTGCCTGTGTATCACTAATCTGCTTTGTGTCCATGTGTTTATGTCATCGTTGTTGATTTCTGATTGATTATTGAATTATAATCATCAATCCTCGACCTTGAGACGGCTAACAATCACTCTGACTAAAATCAAAAACCACGTCGTTGACTCCATGCATCAATCAAATAAAGTTAAAACAATTAGAATATTAGCTTAAGTCAAAAGCACTGCCTTGTTATCTTGGAGCATACAGCGCGTCGTCGAGGCGTCGCGACGCCTTAATCCCTCTATGTGTGGTCGGTAAAGTGCCCTTTTGTTCAACGCTTGCTTCTCACATTGCATTTAGGCTCACGAAATTAACGACTGAATGATTTTAATTAAAATTAAATTGATCGGCCAGTTTAATGTATTGTTTTGGGATTTAGCTATTGAACGGTTAGCTCGGGGCGCATTGCAGGCACTGATAACTAGCCAATGCTTAATTGGATAATTATACCCGTTACTCGTTGAGTAAAAAGAGAATACTGAAGTCGTGCAAATGTATGTAACAGGTAGAAGGAAGCATCTCCGACCTCTTAAAGTTTATATGTTCTTGATCAGCATTAACAGCCGAGTCGATCTAACCATGTCAGTCTGTCCGTCCGTCTGTCTGTCTGTCCGTATGAACTAACAGATCTCAGAGATGGTAAGAGATAGAAGTTTGACATGTATGGGACATATGCTTCTTATACTTGCAGGCAGATGAAGTTTATTTTAAATTTTTACCACGCCTTTGATTTTACCTTTTTACCCTCCCGTCCCCGCTAATTGGAAAAAACATAATTTCTTCCACAGTTTTACAGATAGAAGGTTCGTTCCTTCTGGACATATTTAGTAATCAAGATTACATAACGATCATCCAAAGGAATGGTAAAGATCGGATAAACGGTTGTCGAGTTATAATGAAAACAAACAATTATAGGCAGCACCGGTCGCAACTCTGATAAGCAGCACTTCACAGTTACAGAATTTAATTTTAAATGTAATTTTCAATTTGACTTGCAAAGTAAGAGCATAAGAGAAAATCTTCATTTTATTCATCCACCGATACACAAGCAGCATTCTCAGAAAATCACCGATAGTGTGCGCCATCGAAAGATTTAAAACTCGATAGTGGTCTATTTAAAACATCGGTCACATCAATATTTGAGATTCTATTTACTATATGCTATATTCCAATGTCAAAACGCTTTGTCCCAACATACAATATTTTCGCCATCAAACTAAGATCTGAGGGTACAAGAGGGAATATTTCAAATTTGAATTCCACAGTAGTGTGTATGCCATCAATCTTTAATGCGCTTGCAACTGACACTGACTCAGAACTGATAAATCTTTCAATATATCGAAGCCATGTTTTTGGCACGCACTTTTCACACTTGCTGAGACTTCGCATACTTTTCGCAAGTAACTTAATTCTTAACTTAAAGGGCACCGAAAGAGTTAGGTGTCACAAAAATCACTCCTTCTTATTTACCAATTACTAGTAAAGATTTGGTTTGAACAGTGTCAAAGGATCAATCAGAGATTAATTTAACAATGAAAGTTGTAAGTGGTTGCTTAAGAAATGTTATTTTCAATTGTGGGTTATTACAATTGACAAGGCCAGTCTTCTGACCCATTAGAGGCATTGTGCACTGACAAAATCAATTAGTTCAATCTGCACCCCCCAAAAACACCAAAGCGCGAGTTGAGAGTAATCTCATGACACCTCCACAAAGTCTTAATGGCGCCCATCGACTGTTCTGCAGCGCTGCAATCAATTTTTTTTTAGAAAAAGTTGATTAAGCCGCACCGTTGCATTGAGTAAGTGCAACTGGTTTTCGCGAGAAGGTCCCAACGCTGGTTGAGAATCCAATTACTTGAATCCGTATCCGACTGACATATTTTCTGACTCCCAGGAAAAAAAATCAAAACTTTTCAGATGGAAAAATGCCTGTTTTTTGTGGTACTGACTGAGGCTAAATAGGCATTGGCATGCTAGGTAGTGTGTTTGTTATATCTATACGGGCCTGTCCGACTATAGCTTACGGTTGTGTCGTGCTTAATCGCAATAAATCAACAGGCACATGCACGCATGAAACCTGATCTTGCAACAAGAGCACTTCGTGCTTAGTCGTGCGAGTTAGTGACACGAAAAAAACAATACTTGCGCCTGACTCTATTCGGGATTACTCCCGATCCTAAGATCTGTTTGGGACGCCTTCTTATTTTTCTTTGTGTTCTGTCCGATACTATTTGACCTTCCCTTCTAAAAGTCAGGCACAATAAAATAGCTGATTGGGTCAATGTTTGGTCACTGTTTTGGACACGGTTGTAGTCATTGTGCAAATTTTCTTGCATTTATCTCGTTCTTAGTCCGAAGGCTGAAATATTTGGCGTTTCTAAGTGCTGCTTCCATATAATAAAACCACCATCTACTCAATATTCCAGAGTATGTCACATGCCTCTGGTAAGGATTCAATGACACATCACACACTACCCAATCGTGTCAAAAGCCATTTAACATCACTGCACCTTGCCATGAAATACTTACTTTGGCTTTTGGTCCAGCGGAAAAAAAAGCAGCTGCATACGGATGCAACTAATTGGTTTATGGGTGAAGGCTCAGGGCATTCTCGCAAAATCTAGTCGTAACAAATCAATGCAACAGTGGGATATTTTTCAGCATTTTTGAAAGTACATAATTGAGTTAATTTCACGTTGGGCATCTAATGGATGTGCTGCAGAACTGAAGAGCTTTGGTCTGTCAATAAGTGCTTGGGTTGGGTTTTTAACGAATGTACATTAGACTGCGAGATTTGGTCAGTGCACATTGTCTTAAATGGCTCAGAAGGCAAATAGAAAAAAAAGAATGGGCGTCATGGAACACCCAGTACGAGCGAAGCTCTTTACGAGGGATGAAAGTACAAAATTTGCTTTGTTTTGCCCCATTTAAAATCGATGTAGACAATAGAGCTTCGCATTTTTTTTTTAATTTTTCATTTTATTCAAAGAAATTGTTGCTGAATTTTTCAATTCAATTGCAGTCGTCAAAGCTCAGAGCAATAAGTTCAATTTTTTAGGAACGTTTCAGCTTCCCAGGAAGGCTGTTATAGAAATGCAAGAATTTTGGCCAAATAATTAGATTTATAGCCCACAGAGCAATGTGAGAAGGGTAGAAAGTAGAGAACTTGTAGGAGGAGACTCCAAATCTATAACTAACAGAGCTAAGGAAGTTTCAATTAAACATTGGAAATGGGATTGCAATCGGTACGGACAATGCAACTGAGATCTGCGCGTTCATACGGACGTGACTATATCGTCTCGGCTGTTGATGCTGATTAAGAATCTATATAAATAAAACTGTTTAACCTGACTAGCTGACTGACTGACTGGTGACCATCGCACAGCCTAAACCGAAAGAGCTAGAGGGCTGAAATTTGGACAGTTTAATTAGGTGGTGAAAGTGCGTACTAAGACGGGGTCTTGGAAAATTCCACCCGGAAAAGCGTCGGAAAAGTTTGTATGGGGAAAAATTTATTTTTCATCCGATTGACGTGAAATTCGGTTTGTAAGCATAGTATGCAAAATAATTTGACACGTGTTTTCCCAAATTCGGAAAATCCGCCCACAAGGAAAATTGTCAGGAAATTCGATATGCAAAAATCGATTTTTCATCCGATTGACTTGAAATTCGGCTTGTAAGGAGAGTAAGTGAAATAAATTGAAATGCGATTTTTAGATGCTGGAAAATTCGACCATGGAGTCGGCAAATTCCCGGAAAAGCGTCGGAAAAGTGTGTATTGTGAGATTTTTATTTTTCTTCCGATTGACTTGAAACTCGGTTTGTAAGCAAAGAATGAGAAATAAAAATCATATCTAAAGGGCCATATGGGTTTCCATAAACATAGTATTTACTTATTTTTGGGTGTAAAAACTTTTTTGTTTTCAAAACTTTTTTGTTTTCAATGGAAACTTCCTTATCATTGGCGTAAAACCACATTACAAGATCGATGTTCTCTCTAACACTTTGAAGGCTGGCAGCATTCAAGTATCGATTACAAGGCTCTATATTTTTACATAAGCTTGTTCGTTTCGTAGGCTTCCTGACTTCAAAACAGAGTTCGATGCAGTGCGCTCGCCAATAAGGGGTTGTTGTTGGACTGCTCCCAAACTGATTTCTTCTGCCCACCGCTGGCTTAAGATATAATAGTATTGTGACAGGGCGGCAACTATGGGGACAAGGCACGTTGAAATTAAAGAAAACTCCCATTTTGAGCACTGTTCAGCACATAAATTGAAACTGGTCATCCAAGATTCTCTAAAAATATATCCTCATATCATATCCTTAATCAGTGATGCCAATTTGTCACCGTTTCTATACTTTTTTTTTTTTTTTTGCAATTTTAGCAACTTTTGGACTTTAAATTTTGGGAACACTGACTATTGTTTTTGTACCGTGTTCAGTGTTACCAGAATTTTTAAAAAGATGCTAAGATTGCAAAAATTATATATAACAAAATTGGAAAAAGCGACAAACAGTCAACACTTTCTTTAATGTCACAAGTATGAAACAACAAAAACTACTCGAATTTTTGTTAAGCAATAATTCTAGGGCGGGTCAAATTTTAACCCGAAAAAGCTTCCATTGAAAACAAAAAGTTTTTCTAACAAAGACTACTTTTTGACCTTACTTTTCTATGGGATCTATACTATATAGATGTCTGATTTCGACCAAACTTGGTGAAATCTTGGAAAAGCATAAAACACTGTTGATAACGAAATTTGGAGGCGATCCCATTTAAAACAAAAAGTTTTTCTCACTGAACTTCTTTTTCGACCGATCATTCAGACTGCAGCTATATGCTATAGTCATCCGATTTTGTTAAGACTTTGTAGAAATGTGTTAAAGTATATAAAATAAGAATATGCCAATAAAAAGGACGTTTTCATTAAAAACAAAAAAGTTTTCCTTACTCGAACTAGTTTCTCGACCGATCGTTCCTATGGGAGCTATATGCTATATTTATCCGATTTCGACCAAACTTTGTACAACTGTGGAAAAAGTATATAAAATAAGTGTATGCCAATGATAAGGACGTTTTCACTAAAAACAAAAAAGTTTTTCTCACTAGAACTAGTTTTTCGACCGATCGTTCCTATGGCAGCTATATGCTATAGTCATCCGATCCGGCCAGTTCCGACAAATGTGCAGCGTATTTGTACCAAAAGACTTCGTGCGAAGTTTGGTGAGGATTGCTTTAAAACTAACGGAGGAGATAGCATAGAAACAGACAGACGGACAAGGCTAAATCTACTCAGCCCGTCATGCTGATCAAGAATATATATACTTTATGTGGTCGGAGATGCTTCCTTCTATGCGTTGCAAACATCCGGACAATTTTATAATACCCTCTGCAAGGGTATAATAATCGTATAGCAGAAACACAAGCTACGGAACAATTTAAGAAAATTTCCCAAGAAACCATTGGTTCCGCTTGTATGGAAGTGTGGCCAAAAACTCTTCTAGGGGAGGTGGAGGGCTAAAAATTTCACCAAGGCTCTTAAATAATATTCAAAAAGTGTGGTATGGAGATTGGACATGATTGGACATTCACCCCTCCCTGCACTGACAAGCATAAACAATCAAAAAACGAGTAAGAAAATCGGTCAAGCGGCTATAATATATTATGTACCTCCCAAAGATTATGTTAAGGTGTGTAAAGTGCTGCCCATTGCATAACAGTGCTGCCCATCGCATAACAATGCTGCCCAGCATAATGCTTTGATTTCCTTATAACTTGGCAATCGTTCATCCGATCTTATCCATTCCTTCGGCGGATCGATAAATAACGCTGATTACTGAATATACGTAGAAGAAACGAACCATCTATCTCTAAAACTGAGGGAGATATAACGTTTTCCCGAATTGAGGTGGCGGAAGGGGGAGTGGCAAAAATTAAAAATTAACTTGATCTGCATGCAAGTATATGAATCATTTGTCACATACATGTCGAACCTCTATCTCTTACCATCACTGAGATCTGTTTGTTCATACAGACCGACATACATACTGACCGTCGGGCATGGCTGTATCGACTCGGCTGTCAATGCTGATCAAGTATATATATACTTTGTGGGGTCGGAGATGATGCCTTCTGGCTGTTACGTACGTCTGCAGAAACTTAATATGCTCTGTGCAGCTTTGGTACAAAGTATATAAACGTAACTGTTAGCAAGAGTCTTATTTTTCCCGAAGCTTCTAGAAAAACGTATGACACAAGCGGGCAGCCAAATTGGACAGTTTTAGAATCAAAATTGATTAACTGCTGAGAATCGTTTTACACAGAAAAATAAATCTGATTCATTTAAGGCTAGGTGCTCATTAGAAGTGGATCGATTGGGATGGAAGAAAATTAACTACTCTATCGAATAACCTGTTCTTTCGAGAAAAGAATCTCTTCAATTTGGTTTCCAAATTTTCAATATCGTATTCTTGATTTTTGGCCTCTGGCGGATCCACTGTGCAAAGGTCTAAAATCAATTCCTAGGTCCCGCCTAGCGCGGTCAACATTTTTTTATAGTTTAAATAAAAAACACTGTTGAAAAGTTAAAAAATGGCAACGTACGAGGTGTGTTCAAAAAGTATCGCGAATTTTGTGTTTTTTCAAAAATGATTTATTTATTCATGAATATCTATTTTGTCCCCTTCAAAGTAATCCCCATGAGATATTATACACTTGTGCCAACGGTTTTTCCAATCTTCGAAGCACTTCAAAAATCATTTTTTTTATCTTGTTCAGCTCCTCCTTCGATGCCGTCTTTATCTCGTCAAGCGTAGCGTAACGTCGTCCTTTCATGGGCCTCTTCAGTTTAGGGAACAAGAAAAAGTCACAGGGGGCCAGATCTGGGGAATACGGTGGCTGCGGCATCATTAGTGTGTTGTTTTTGGCCAAAAAGTTTGAGCAGGGGCGTTATCGTGGTGCAAAAGCCAATTTTTGTTCTTCCACAAATCCGCGCGTTTCTGGCGGATTGCTTCGCGCAAATTGCGCATAACTTGCAGGTAATATTCCTTATTGACCGTTCTTTCCTGTGGCAAGAACTCATGGTGCACCACGCCCCTGCAATCGAAGAAAACTGTCAGCAAAACTTTCACATTCGACCGAACTTGGCGCGCTTTTTTCGGTCTTGGTTCGTTCGGCAGCTTCCATTGAGATGATTGAGCTTTGGTTTCCACGTCATAACCATAAACCCACGATTCGTCACCAGTTATGACCCTCTGGAGCAAATTTGGGTCGCAATTGAGCAATTTTGGTACGAATTTCGCGGCGACCCGTCTCATGCCCAAATCATTGATAAAAATCGAATGGTGATTCTAATGGTGATTCGACGATTGGCCAATACCATTTTCTCCACTTCATTAATTTTTTCGTCTGTTGTTGAAGTGCTCTGGCGTCCGGCACGCTCTTCGTCGTTCACATCTTCTCGGCCTTCTGAGAACATTTTGTACCACCAATAAACGTTGCTTCGGTCCAAGGTAGCTTCTCCGTATGCCACAGTCAACATTCGGAATGCATCCGCGCACTTAATTTCGTTTTTCACACAAAATTTGATACAGGTTCTTTGATCCATTTTTTTGAATAGGTAAAAATCGAAGACGATCCAAAACACCTGCAAGCAAAGCAGCTGTCAACAATTAAGTGAAACTTCAAAATGGCCGAGCTTGTCGGCATAAGTGAGAGACATGAGTACCAACATAGCGCCAGAAAAAAAATCGAAATTCGAATATACGTAACCCGCGAAAATTCAAAATTCGCGATACTTTTTGAACACACCTCGCACATTATTGATCTTGGACTTGTTTTGAAGGAACCGAATCTGTTTTCATTTTTTAAATATTTTGGCTTTTAAATCAAATTTGAAAATGTAAAAAAAAAAAATGGTAAAAATAAAACGATTTAAATTTTTCAAAGAAAATATTTTATTCAACCAGCTACTAATTTAAGACTTTAGACATTTAGATATTGTTTGCTCTAAATGCGACACACTTGAAAGTAATTGAATAGATCGCTTATTTCCCTAAATATGCGATGGAATTTGAGTGTGTGGCAGCGGCGGATCGTCAAACTCTAGATAATTCAAGCAGCGCTCATATGGAATGTTAAGGGTGTATGGAGGTTCGGATACTAATGTACTTTAATATTAAGTATAGTTCTACCATTAATTTAATTTACCATACCATTAATTTTGAATGCTCAGGCTAATTTGAATTAATAGTCCCAGATGACTCCATAAACCGATCAGCCAAAGAGCGGATGAACGATAGTCGGGTTATAAGAATAACAAACAATTTTATGGGCAGCACTGACCACAACGACGATGGGCAGCACTTTACACGCTTTATCACAAGCTTCGGCAGGTACAGAGTATATTATAGAGGGGCTTGACCGACTTTCCTTCTTGTTACATATCAGGTCCGTCAAATTCGATTTAAGAGTCAAAATATTTTAAAAATGAAAACAGATTCGGTAAGCTGGCAAAATTTCCTTCAAAACAAGACCAGCATCAATGGTATTCGTTGCCATTTTAAAACTTTTTAACAGTGTTTTTTAAAAAAACTATATACAAATTTTGACCGCGCAAGGTGGGACCTAGGAATTGATTTTCGACTAATGGTTTCTAGGGGACACTTTCTTCGAATTTACCGTAGATTACGTTTCTGCTATACGCTTTGTTAATTTTTTCTCACCCTTACAAATTGACCCGCCCTGTATGTGTATACAAAACGTAGAGAGAATTTCCCATTACGTGGACGCCTATTGTAATGCATGTTGTGGACCAGCCTCATTCAGCTCTGCGCCGCTGGGTTTATATACTTTAACACAATTCTACAAAGTTTAGTCAAACTTTTAAAATAAGTATATGCCAATGATAAGAACGTTTCCATTGAAACCAAAAAAGTATTTCTCACTAGAACTGGTTTTTCAAACGATCGTTCCTATGGTAGCTATATGCTATAGTAATCCGAGTTTGAATTTGTAAAATTGTGTGAAAGCATACCAAATGAATATTTTCCGATTTTAAGGACATTTCCATTGAAAAAAAGAAGTTTTTCCGACTTAGACTACTTTTCAGACTATAGTTTTTTATGACAGCATTACTATATTTCCGGAAAGAAAAGTAAACTAAGAAATACGTAGTTTTGACGCGTTTTTATTGAAAACAAAAAGTTTTTTTCACTAAGAACTAGTTTTTCGGCCGATCGTTTCTATGACAGCTATATGCTATAGTCATCCGATCCAGCCGGTTCCGACAAATGTGCAGCGTATTTGTACTAAGATACTTCGTGCAAAGTTTGGCTATGATTGCTTTAAAGCTGACGGAGGAGATAGCATAGAAACAGACAGACGGACAGACGGACATGGCTAAATGAACTCAGCTCGTCATGCTGATCAAGAATATATATACTTTATGTGGTCAGAGATGCTTCCTTCAATGCGTTACAAACATCCGCACTATTTTATAATAGCCTCTGCAAGGATATAACAACAAATCAAATTAGAAAGAAAGTAGGTCAATTTAAAATACTCTGGGTTTCTATGTATTTTGTTGCTGCAGTACCAGAAGAAAGCAGCAGTGCTGCAGCTAACTCTCCTTTCCTCACAATTAAACTATCGCTCATTTAATCACCACCAATCCTTGGTCTTCCGCTAGATCGATTTGAATTTGTGTGATTTAAAGAAAATCTTGCGCATGAAATGAATTGCAGTCAACGGGTTACACTTAAACAACTTTAAAACGAGAGCGTTAGTTAAAGTCGCTCCTGCCCTACTTCGATATACCCGTTACTCAGGGACATTAATGTTGTATGGCCTTCCCTTATGACGGATGAAAAATAAAATTTTCCCCATACAAACTTTTCCAACGCTTTTCCGGCTTTTCCGGGTGAAATTTTTCAAGACCCCATCTTAGTACGCACTTTCACCACCTAAGGAAACTGTCCCGATTTCAGCACCCTAGCTCTTACGGTTTAGTCTGTGCGATGGTCACCAGTCAGTCAGTCAGTCAGTCAGCTAGTCAGGTTAAACAGTTTTATTTATATAGATTCTTAATCAGCATCAACAGCCGAGACGCTATAGTCACGTCCGTATGAACGCACAGATCTCAGTTGCTTTGTCCGTACCGATTGCAATCCCATTTCCAATGTTTAATTTAAACTTCCTTAGCTCTTTTAGTTTTAGATTTGGAGTCTCCTCCTACAAGTCTTCTACTTTCTACCTTTCTCACATTGCTCTGTGGGCTATAAATCTAATTATTTGGCCAAAATTCTTGCATTTCTATAACAGCCTTACTGGGAAGCTGAAACGTTCCTAAAAGATTGAACTTATTGCTAAGTGTAGTCCTTGAAGTTAGAGCTCTGACGAATGCAATTGAATTGAAAAATTCAGCAACAATTTCTTTGGATAAAATGAAAAATTAAAAAAAAATGTGAACATCGATTTTGGATGGGGCAAAACAAAGCAAATTTTGTAATTTCATCCCTCGTAAAGAGCTTCGCTCGTCATGGGTGTTCCATGATGCCCACTCTTTTTTTTCTATTGTTTGCCTTCTGAGCCATTTAAGGCAATTTGCACTGACCAAATCTCGCAGTCTAATGTACATGCACTAAGAACCCAACCCAAGCACTAATTGGCAGTCAAAAGCTCCTCAGTTCTGCAGCACATCCTTTAGATGCCCAACGTGATATTAACTCAATTATGTACTTTCAAAAATGCGAAAAAATGTGCCACTGTTGCATTGATTTGTTACGACTAGATTTCGCGAGAATGCCCTGAGCCTTTATCCATAAACCAATTAGTTGCATCCGTATGCAGCTGCTTTTTTTCCGCTGGACCAAAAGCCAAAGTAAGTATTTCATGGCAAGGTGCAGTAATGTTAAATGGCTTCTGAAACGCTTGGGTAGTGTGCGATGTGCCATTCCATCTATACCAGAGGCCTGTGACATACTCTGCAATATTGAGTAGATGGTGGTTTTATTATATGGAAGCATCACTTAGAAACGCCAAATAATTCAGCCTTCGGATTAATAATGAGATAAATCCATGAAAATTTGCACAATGACCACAACCGTGTCCAAAACAGTGACCAAACATTGACCCAATCAGCTATTTTATTGTGCCCGACTTTTAGAGGGGAAGGTCAAATAGTATCGGTCAGAACACAAAGAAAAATGAGCAGGCGTCCCAAACAGATCTTAGGATCGGGAGTAGTCCCGAATAGAGTCAGGCGCGAGTATTGTTATTTTGGTGTTACTAACACGCACGACTTAGCACGAAGTGTTCTTATTGCAAGATCAGGTTTCATGCGTGCATGTGCCTGTTAGTTTATAGCGATAAAGCACGACACAAGCGTAAGCAATAGTCGGACAGGCCCGTATAGATATAACAAACACGCATGCCAATGCCTATTTAGCCTCAGTCAGTACCACGAAAAAACAGGTATTTTTCCATCAGAAAAGTTTTTTTTTTTTCTGGTAGTCAGAATAAATGTCAGTCGGATGCGGATTCAAGTAATTGGATTCTCAACCAGCGTTGGGGCTTTCTCGCGAAAACCAGTTGCACATACTCAATGCAACGGTGCGGCTTACTTTTTCTTTTACTTTTTCTAAAAAAAAATTGATTACAGTGCTGCAGAACAGTTAATGGGCGCCATTAGAACTTTGCAGAGCTTCCATGGGATTACTCTCAACTCGCGCTTTGGTATTTTTGGAGGGTGCAGATTGAACTAATTGATTTTGTCAGTGCACAATGCCTCTAATGGGACAGAAGACTGGCCATTGTCGCTAATGTAAGTCTTGCTGACGTAGTTGAATATAACCCACAATTGAAAATAAGACTTCTTAAGCAACCACTTACAACTTTCATTGTTAAACTAATCTCTGATTGATCCTTTGACACTGTTCAAACCAAATCTTTACTAGTAATTGGTAAATAAGAAGGAGTGATTTTTGTGACACCTAACTCTTTCGGTGCCCTTTAAGTTAAGAATTAAGTTACTTGCGAAAAGTATGCGAAGTCTCAGCAAGTGTGAAAAGTGCGTGCCAAAAACATGGCTTCGATATATTGAAAGATTTATCAGTTCTGAGTCAGTGTCAGTTGCAAGCGCATTAAAGATTGATGGCATACACACTACTGTGGAATTCAAATTTGAAATATTCCCTCTTGTACCCTCAAATCTTAGTTTGATGGCGAAAATATTGTATGTTGGGACAAAGCGTTTTGACATTGGAATATAGCATATAGTAAATAGAATCTCAAATATTGATGTGACCGATGTTTTAAATAGACCACTATCGAGTTTTAAATCTTTCGATGGCGCACAGTATCGGTGATTTTCTGAGAATGCTGCTTGTGTATCGGTGGATGAATAAAATTAAGATTTTCTCTTATGCTCTTACTTTGCAAGTCAAATTGAAAATTACATTTAAAATTAAATTCATCCGGATGTATCCATAAACAAATAAGAAAGAATGTCGGTCAAGCCCGCCTATAACATACTCTGTACCTGTGAAGTGCTGCTTATCAGAGTTGCGACCGGTGCTGCCTATAATTATTTGTTTTCATTATAACTCGACAACCGTTTATCCGATCTTTACCATTCCTTTGGATGATCGTTATGTAATCTTGATTACTAAATATGTCCAGAAGGAACGAACCTTCTATCTGTAAAACTGTGGATGAAATGATGTTTTTTTCAATTAGCGGGGACGGGAGGGTAAAAAGGTAAAATCAAAGGCGTGGTAAAAATTTAAAATAATCTTCATCTGCCTGCAAGTATAAGAAGCATATGTCCCATACATGTCAAACTTCTATCTCTTACCATCTCTGAGATCTGTTAGTTCATACGGACAGACAGACAGACGGACGGACAGACTGACATGGTTAGATCGACTCGGCTGTTAATGCTGATCAAGAATATATAAACTTTAAGAGGTCGGAGATGCTTCCTTCTACCTGTTACATACATTTACACGACTTTAGTATACTTTAGTATAGTATCGTACTCTTTTTACTCAACGAGTAACGGGTAGAATTATCCAATTAAGCATTGGCCAGTTATCAGTGCCTGCAATGCGCCCCGAGCTAACCGTTCAATAGCTAAATCCCAAAACAATACATTAAACTGGCCGATCAATTTAATTTTAATTAAAATCATTCAGTCGTTAATTTCGTGAGCCTAAATGCAATGTGAGAAGCAAGCGTTGAACAAAAGGGCACTTTACCGACCACACATAGAGGGATTAAGGCGTCGCGACGCCTCGACGACGCGCTGTATGCTCCAAGATAACAAGGCAGTGCTTTTGACTTAAGCTAATACTTTAATTGTTTTAACTTTATTTGATTGATGCATGGAGTCAACGACGTGGTTTTTGATTTTAGTCAGAGTGATTGTTAGCCGTCTCAAGGTCGAGGATTGATGATTATAATTCAATAATCAATCAGAAATCAACAACGATGACATAAACACATGGACACAAAGCAGATTAGTGATACACAGGCAGACTTTGCTTCGTCCGGGAACCATCCTGGACTCGTCAGTGAGTATTTTATCGCTCTCCACATCAACATCCATTATCAATTACCTATTTAAAGCCGCCCTGAGACGAATAAATACTTGCGAATTATAAGACATTTTCAGGGGTGTTCCCGTTTTCGATTCCGATCAAATCATGCGGAATCGGAATTCTCAAATGTTCCCTCATTCAAAAACCGACTATGTTATTTGGCTTTTAATATCAGATTTCCATTTCTTTTCATTTGTCATTTTTGATGGCAAATCGTTTCAACCAAATTCTTCAATCGTTTCTTGGAAATCGCAACTCTTTGGAATTCCGATCAATCGAATTTGGAAACGGGAACAGGTCTGTATAACTTTAGCTTTAGCCGAAGCAGAAGTTGATGAGTTTATGGCTGTTGATGTGGAAAGCGATTAAAAACTCATTGACGAGTCTGTCTGAGTGTCCTTGTGCTCTGTGTCCATGTGCTCATATTATTGTTGTTGAATTTTGATTGATTATTGAATTATAATCAATGTTCGAACTGGAAGCGGCTAAAAATCGAACTGGAGGCGGCTAAAAATGCGATTGCAGTTAACTGTAAGTTTTTGCTTTGCATTATAGTAGAAACCACATAAATTTCTAGATGGAAAAATATGTCCCGTGTGACTTGTCCCATGCGAAAGTGCTTAAAGTCAAATTTTGAAAAAAGTATGTCATTTTTGAAAACCATCAATACCATTTTCGAGAGGCATCAATTCACAACATTTTAAAACTAGTCAAATTAAAATGCTGTTTCAGAGCTCGCTTATATCGGCGTTTGAATTGGTGCCTGCGAAAAGCACTTCTATACATGTCCCGTGCAAATACCTTGACTTTTTGCAATTATCTTGAAAACAGTTTCCCAAAATCAACCTCTCAACCAAAATTAGGGCTAATAAAGAGTTACAAGTGAAGCCTATTGTAAAAAAAAACCGATTTTTTTTGCCCTCTTTTTAAAATTCAATGCGTACGACGGTCACATTTGACATCATGGAAATGCCCATATTAGGTTAATTGAAACAACATAAGATTGCTAGTAAAAGTGTGATGGCCAAATATTATCATATCTTAATACATTGGATCTTTACGGAAGTCACGAATCTTCTTTCTTTGTCAGATACTGTAAGATGTGGAACCAAGGACCATTGAACTCTAATGGTCTATGGTGTTTGGTAGATCAAACTTTTTTTAAATGTGTGATATATTCTTGGTTATTCACTTTGTAGGCGAGTCCGATCTGCAAATTGTCCGATCTTAACAAAACTCGGCTTCACATAAGACTAGAGTGTAACAAAAACTGTCCAAATCGGACAAGTTTGTGGAGTACCTCATTTGTGGGAAATAGTACAACAGCCCCCGCCACCCCGCCGCACAGTGGCCGGATTCACGAATCTGGCGTTGCAAAAACCAATTTTTGGTGGTCGATTTCTATAAATCTATTTCTATAACAGCCTTGCTGGAAAGCTGAAACGTTCCTAAGAGATTGAGCTTATTGCCAAGTGTAGCCCTTGAAGTCAGAGCTCTGACGGCTGCAATTGAATTGAAAAATTCAGCAACAATTTCTTTGGATAAAATGAAAAATTTAAGAAACAATGTGAAGCTCTATCGTCAACATCGATTTTAAATGGGGCAAAACAAAGAAAATTTGATACTTTCATCCCTCGTAAAGAGCTTCGCTAGTACTGGGTGTTCCATGACGCCCATTCTTTTTTATACCCTGTTCCCATTGAAAATGGGAAGTTGTGCAAAAGTATGTAACAGGTAGAAGGAAGCATTTGCGACCCTATAAAGTATATATATTCTTGATCAGCATCAACAGCCGAGTCGATTTAGCCCTGTCCGTCTGTCCGTCCGTCTGTCCGTATGAACGAGTCGATCTCAGAGACTATAAGAGCTAGAGCCACAAATTTTTGCATGTAGATCAAATCGAGTTTGTTTCAGATTTGGAAAATTCCTCCCCTCCCCCTTTAAGCGCAAAAAACTGACAGAGCCACAATTAGAAAAGATCACTCGATCGGACATAAAAACCGAAGTTATATACGAATCAATTTTGTTGTGGGAGAGAGGGGGGGGTCTTGCATTTTCAGTTATCGCGCGGCCGCATGCCATGCGTTTGTGTGTATGTTGGAGTGTGTGTATGTGTGAGTGTGTGTATGTAAAGAAAAAACACACGAAATCAAGGGAACAGGGTATTTTGTAGTCGGGGTACTCGACTGCAGCTCCCTTACTTGTTTTCTATTTGCCTTCTGAGCCATTTAAGGCAATGTGCACTGACCAAATCTCGCTGTCTAATGTTCATTCGTTAAGTACCCAACCCAAGCACTTATTGACAGTCCAAAGCTCTACAGTTCTACAACACATCCTAGACTTTATGTACTTTCAAAAATGCTGAAAAAATATGCCACTGCTGCATTGATTTGTTACGACTAGATTTGGCGAGAATGCCCTGAGCCTTCACCCATAAACCAATTACTTGCATCCGTATGCAGCTGGTTTTTTTTTCCGCTGGACCAAAAGCCAAAGTTAGTATTTCATGGCAAGGTGCAGTGATGTTAAATGGCTTCTGAAACGCTTGGGTAGTGTGCGATGTGCCATTCCATCTATACCAGAGGCCTGTGACATACTCTGCAATATTGAGTAGATGGTGGTTTTATTATATGGAAGCAGCACTTAGAAACGCCAAATAATTCAGCCTTCGGACTAAGAACGAGATAAATGCAAGAAAATTTTCACAGTGACCACAACCGTGTCCAAAATCGTGATCAAACATTGACCCAATCAGCTATTTTATTGTGCCCGTCTTTAAGAAGGGACATTCAAATAGTATGAGTCAGAACGCCAGAGAAAAATGAGCAGGCGTCCCAAACAGATCTTAGGATCGGGAGTAGTCCCGAATAGAGTCAGGCGCGAGTATTGTTTTTTCGTGTCACTAACACGTACGACTAAGCACGAAGTGTTCTTGTTGCAAGATCAGGTTTCATGCGTGAATGTGCCTGTTAGTTTATAGCAATAAAGCACGACACAAGCGTAAGCTATAGTCGTACAGGCCCGTATAGATATAACAAACACACTACAGCATGCCAATGCCTATTTAGCCTCAGTCAGTACCACAAAAAACAGGCATTTTTCCATCTGAAAAAGTTTTCCTGGGAGTCAGAAAAAAATGTCAGTCGGATACGGATTCAAGTAATTGGATTCTCAACCAGCGTTGGGGCTTTCTCGCGAAAAACAGTTGCACATACACAATGCAACGGTGCGGCTTACTCAACTTTTTCTAAAAAAAAATTGATTGCAGTGCTGCAGAACAGTCGATGGGCGCCATTAGGACTTTGTGGAGGTGTCATGAGATTACTCTCAACTCGCGCTTTGGTGTTTTTGGGGGATGCAGATTGAACTAATTGATTTTGTCAGTGCACAATGCCTCTAATGGGTCAGAAGTCTGACAATTGTATAACCCACAATTGAAAATTACATTTCTTAAGCAACCACTTACAACTTTCATTGTTAAACTAATCTCTGATTGATCCTTTGACACTGTTCAAACCAAATCTTTACTAGTAATTGGTAACTAAGAAGGAGTGATTTTTGTGACACCAAACTCTTTCGGTGTCCTTTAAGTTAAGTATTTAGTTACTTGCGAAAAGTATGCGAAGTCTCAGCAAGTGTGAAAAGTGCGTGCCAAAAACATGGCTTCGATATATTGAAAGATTTATCAGTACTGAGTCAGTGTCAGATGCAAGCGGTTTAAAGATTGATGGCATACACACACTACTGTGGAATTCAAATTTGAAAATTTAAAATTTGAAATATTCCCTATTGTACCCTTAGTTTGATGGCGAAAATATTGTATGTTGGGACAAAGCGTTTTGACATTGGAATATAGTAGTAGTAAATAGAAGCTCAAATGTTGATGTGACCGATGCTTTAAATAGACCACTATCGAGTTTTAAAACTTTCGATGGCGCTCACTATCGGTGTTTCTCTGAAGCTACTGCGTGTGTATCGGCGGATGAATAAAATGGAGATTCTCTCTTATGCTCTTACTTTGCTGTTCAAATTGAAAATTGCATTTAAATGTATTCATCCGATGTATCCATAAACAAATAAGAAAGAATGTCGGTCAAGCCCGACTATAACATACTCTGTACCTGTGAAGTGCTGCCCATCACCGTTGCAACCGGTGCTGCCCATAATTGTTTGTTTTGCTTATAACTCGACAACCGTTCATCCGATCTTTACCATCGAATCGATTCATTATCATGATTTCTAAATATGTCCAGAAGGAACGAAAATTCTATCTATAAAACTGTGGGAGATATGGGGTTTTTTCCTATTTGCGGAGGCGGAAGGGGCGTGGCATAAATTAAAAATAAACTTGATCTGCCTGCAAGTATAAGAAGTTTTTGTCCCATACACATCGAACCTATATCTCTTACCATCTCTGAGATCTGTTTGTTCATACGGACAGACTGACGGACGGACAGACGGACATGGCTAGATCGACTCGCCAGTTGATGCTGATCAAGAATATATATACTTTAAAGGGTCGGAAATGCTTCCTTCTGGCTGTTACATACTTTTGCACAAACTTAATTTACTCTGTGTACCTCAGGTACAGGGTATGAAAACAAAAAATAGGGGAAAGTTAACTTCGGCTCGGCCGAAGTTTTGTATACCCTTGCAGCTTCCATTGAAAACAGAAAACTTTTTCTAAGACTACTTTTTGGACATTACTTTTTTGGGGGATCTATACTATAAAGATATCTGACTTCGATTAAGCTTGGTGAAATCATGGAAAAGCATAATACACTGTTAATTGCGAAATTTGGAGGCGATCCCATTTAAAACAAAATGTTTTTCTCACTAGAACTTCTTTTTCGACCGATCATTCATACTGCAGCTATATGCTATAGTCATCCGATTTTGTAGAAATGTGTCCAAAGTATATAAAATAGGTGTATGCCAATAAAAAGGACGTTTTCATTAAAAACAAAAAAGTTTTCCTCAAAAGAACTAGTTTTTCGAACGATCGTTCCTATGGGAGCTATATGCTATAGTCATCCGATTTCGACCAATTCTTGAAGAATTGTATAAAAGTATATAAAATAAGTGTATGCCAATGATAAGAACGTTTTCATTAAAAACAAAAAAGTTTTTCTCACTAGAACTAGTTTTTCGACCGATCTTTCCTATGGCAGCTATATGCTATAGTCATCCGATTTCGACCAAACTTGTGAATCATGAAGGATAGTAAACTAAATACGTACTTTGAGGTATTTGCATTAAAAACAAAAATTTTCTCAGTAAGACTAGTTTTTCAACTCCTGGCTAGTCATCCGATCCGGCCGGTTCCGACAAATGTGCAGCGTATTTGTACCAAAAGACTTCGAGCAAAGTTTGGTGAGGATAGCTTCAAAACTGACGGAGGAGATAGCATAGAAACAGACGGACAGACGGACAGAAGGACAGACGGACAGACGGACAAGGCTAAATGAACTCAGCTCGTCGTGCTGATCAAGAATATATATAGTTTATGTGGTCGGAGATTCTTCCTTCTATGCGTTACAAACATCCGGACAATTTTATAATACCCTCTGCAAGGGTATAAAAACCCAAAAAATTTAATGGGAGCAACAAGAAGTGACCATCCGATACATGAGAGAAAAATTATATTGTAACGTGGTAAAACGATTATGTGTCCCTAGTCGGTAGTCGGTAAAAGCCCGGTGCATGCACCGTGTAGTCAGATCTGCTATGGAACCTTAGTCGTCACATCTTAGTCGTTAAAGTCCCGGGATGTGATTCCTAAGGGCCGCAACTGCCATAACTGGGCGAACTTGTGCTCGGCCGGGTTGCTGGTTTACACCGGCACGATTTTCACAAGCCCTGTTTATTCTTAACCCAAACCCACCACCAAAATTTTAACCAACCCCCCCCCACCCCCCCCCCCCCGAATCCACAGACACATACACACACACCCCCGAGCATAAGCCCGAATCATTTCCAAACCCGTAGCACCCACATCTGACTGACTGAGTATGTCCCATACCTTGAAAACCTCCTTACAGTGTGGCTCCCGAGCAGGGACAGCCACGAAGAATTAGCATCCTTCGTGGCTTAAAGAAACATTACTGTATCGATTCCTGCAGGAGCGTGCGGCGATCAGGGAAGAAAAATATTCACGGCAATATTCACGGCAGCCCTTCAGCAACTACGACGCGACAAGTACACAGCAACGGGAGACATCAGCGTGGTTAGGTTAAGCTCAGAAGGTAATTTTTAAGCAGTGATTACACAAGTTAGGAGTAGAATTTTCAAGGCACGCGTGGGTGCATGCTATCCATATAGAGGCTGGCACCCGCCAGAAAAGATTTATGCTCTTATGCATAACTGCAGGTCCGTCAAAAACATACAAAAAACGGTACATTCTGGTCGGCAGTCGGCAATGTTTCCATGTTGTAGACGGATATATGTGTTTCTTTCAAAGAACTCAGAGGAAAAAACAAAAAGAAAACTAGCGAGGAGCTTTAGGAGCTGTAAGAAAAAAAAGGAAAAAACAAAAGGAAGAAGACTTACTAGGTTGTGTTTAGGAGTTGTAATCAAGATAACATAGAAAGGAATAGGTTAAGTGACCCAAAAGCTTATCGTGGGGCGACCAAATAGTTTTGGGTTTTTTTTTAGGCCCATAAGTGTACGATTTGGGGAGCACAGATGCCCAGCGTGGATTCACTATAGACTACCTAGGCAGGGAGAACGAGGGCCATTTCAGAAGTTTGCGAGTAACCCTCCAAGGAGAGGCACAAGTGCGTAGGCTGAGTTAACTCAGTGTGCGAGGGTCGTTTCAAACGTGTCAATTTGTACGATTTGTAATTTGGCGTTTAAAGATTTTATGTTTTATGCCAGGCACAAAATTTTCATTTTTGGCGCACAAATACACAGCGTAGATCCGTTATAGAATAGTTAAAACGTCGTCTTACGAGTTCAGCGAGGAGCACTACAAGATTTTTCCCAAAAACTGGAGATCCACCAGTGCGTAGGCCATGTCCGTCCTCTCTGCGAGGGTCGACCTAGGAGTTTCGATTAACGGCACCAATGGGCGCTTAGGAAATAAACTTCATTGCGTTTGAGGGACTATCTCTATAAATATAAAATAGTTTGTCCTCTTTATACACTGTTCCCATTGAAAATGGGAAAAGGGGGATCATGAAGTTGTGCAAAAGTATGTAACAGGTAGAAGGAAGCATTTGCGACCCTATAAAGTATATATATTCTTGATCAGCATCAACAGCCGAGTCGATTTAGCCCTGTCCGTCTGTCCGTATGAACGCGTGTTTCTCAGAGACTATAAGAGCTAGAGCCACAAATTTTTGCATGTAGATCAAATCGAGTTTGTTTCAGATTTGGAAAATTCCTCCCCCTCCCCCCTTTAAGCGCAAAAAACTGTCAGAGCCACAATTTTTAAGATAGACCTTCCAAACTTTACATATATCAAGTAAGGCCCAATATTTATCTATTCTGAAAAGATCAATAAGATCGGACAATAAACACCGAAGCTATATACGAATCAATTTTGCTTGTGGAAGAGATGGGGGTCTTGCATTGTCAGTTATCTCGCGCGGGCGCATGCGCGCATGCGTTTGTGTGTATGTTGGAGTGTGTGTATGTGTGTATGTCAAGGAAAACTCACGAAATCAAGGGAACAGGGTATTTTGTAGTCGGGGCACTCGACTGCAGCTCCCTTACTTGTTTCCTATGGAAAAAATGTAACTTTTTTTTTGATATGTGATAAAATGTGAAAATATGTACAAATTTGCTATAGTGGAAATAGGCTATAGCACACAGAATTTTCCAAATCTGGTACAAACTCGACTTGGATCAGCGATACAGCTACTTACATGCAAAAATTGGTGGCTCTATCTCTGATAGTCTCTAAGATCGACGCGTTCATACGGACAGACGGACGGACGGTCATGGCTAAGTCGACTCGGATGTTGATGTTGATCAAGTATAAATACTTTATAGAGTCGAAAATGTTTCCTTCTATCTGTTACATTCTTTTGCTCAACTTTATGATCCCCTTTCCCCATTTTTAATGGGAACGGGGTATAAAACTAGGGGAAAGTTGCCTTCGGCTCGGCCGAATATTTGTATACCCTTGCAGCTTCCATTGAAAACAAAAAAGTTTTTCTAACTAAGACTACTTTTTGAACCATACTTTTCTATGGGATCTATACTATATAGATTTCTGATTTCGACCAAACTTGGTGAAATCATGTAAAAGCATTATAAACTTGTTTCATACTGCATCCGATTTTGATAAAACTTTGTAGACATGTGTTAAAGTATATAAAATAAGAATATGGCAATAAAAAGGACGTTTTCATTAAAAACAAAAAAGTTTTTCTCACTAGTACTAGTTTTTCGACCGATCGTTTCTGTGGCAGCTATAGCTATAGTCATCCGATTTGACCAAACTTTGTAGAATCGTGTAAAAGTATTTAAATAAGTGTAGCCAATGATAAGGTCGTTTTCATTAAAAACAAAAGCTATATGCTATAGTCATCCGATTTCGACCAAACTTATTGAAATCATGGAAAAGGATAGTAAACTAAGAAATCCGTGTTTTGGAGGCGTTTCCATTAAAAACCAAAAAGTTTTTTTCAGTAAGACTAGTTTTTCGACCGATCGTTCCTATGACAGCTATATGCTATAGTCATCCGATCCGGCCGGTTCCGACAAATGTGCAGCCTATTTGTACCAAAAGACTTCGTGCAAAGTTTGGTGAGGATAGCTTTAAAACTGACGGAGGAGATAGCATAGAAACAGACTGACGGACAAGGCTAAATCAACTCAGCTCGTCATGCTGATCAAAAATATATATACTTCATTTGGTCGGAGATGCTTCCTTCAATGCGTTACAAACAACCGCACAATTTTTTAATACCTTTTTAATCCTTGTATGATCGATGGCAGACGTCTATTTGGGAGCAAATGACATATTGCAAAATAGGTCGAAATATTCTCAAAAATGTTTTTAGGTCGAAAATGTGTAATATTGTCAAATATGCAAAACGAATGATGTCTTAAAATTATCTACTTTTCATGAAACAAATTTGTATAAAATCCATTATAAATATGATTTTACTTAAAATCCGATATATTCGTAACCAACAATCAAAGTCTAAACTAAATGTCGCGAATTTTGAAAATCACGATTTGTCAATGTGGCCTATGTTGCCAGCTGGCTGCGTCAACATATTTTCTCTCTCTCCCTCTCTTTGAGTTCTTAACAGTCTCACTCAAGCCACGGGGATTCCCCCACCACCAAAAACAGTTTCCACTCAAAACGGCCGAGCGGAATGAAAGCAGACGTAAATTTCGCCTCGGCTCTTGGCAGCAGCGGCAGCTGCGTTTGTTGTTCAGTTCTTATACGTATCTCGTGGCGTTTGGTTCGTCGTGCTTCAGTGTCCGTTGAGCATTATTGTTTGCATGCATCGCTCAAAGAAGGCAGAAACAAACCAAAAAGTTGTCGGCAAAAGTCGCTGGCAATTTATGTCTTAAATTAGACAAAGTGAAGGGAGACGAGAATCGAGTGCGTGACTGCCCAAGCATCACAGTCTGTGGAGTGTAGGAGAGGGGGCGTTTCCACCCGCAACCTAGCCCGGTGCCGGTCTTTTTATTTTTGTGATTAGTCGCCGTTTGTCTGGGATACTCGTGTTATTTGCAAACAAAACACTCGAGCCAAAAAAGCCCCCAAATTCTACACAACATCAACCAAAACCAGTGCAAAAAATAAAATCAAATAAGAATTGAAATCTAGGGCAAAGGCGGATTACGAGATTACAAGCAAAAGCAAACAAAATAAAATAAAATTGAGAAAATAAAAGCCAAAGTGTGCAAAATAACTTTAGTGCGTGGAAAATAAAAAGTGAATCTGCGAAAGCGAAAAAAAAGATAAACAGATCAACATTGAGAGTAATTCGTATGGAAATTCAAACGCGTCATGCTGGCTCATTAACATTTCCAGCGGGAGCCGCTTCCCCGTTCCGAAAGATTCGCTCTTGTTGCGTGCTGCTCATCAATTAATTTGCTGCCAGCAGCAACAAAAGCGAGTCAGTTTTCGCACTTTAAGCGTCAGAGGAAAATACTAATTAACGACCCAGTGATACACTGTGCGGTTTCATTTTGCGGAAAAAACCAACGAATTTGGAATCGCCGCCGCAGCGTCCCGAACGGTCGCGTGTCATCATAATTTATCACAATTGTCATCGTCCAAGCGAAAGTGCAGCAGCCACACAAATACAAATTGTTTATGCAGACTTTTCCTCAACTCTGGGTCAGTGCATTAGAACAACAAGTTTTAAAAGTTTTCTTCGTCTCTGCTGCTGTTGATAAGGGGAAAACATAAATTAAAGTTACCCGTTGCCACTGGCCAAGAAAACGCATAGGAAGTGAGCGGGCGGATCCCTCAAAACTTCATTCGGATTAGCACAACAAAAAACATGGGGTGAGTTGGTCTTTCTGATTTGTAGCCTTAAGCTAAAGCTTACAGCTTAAATGAGAAATGCAAGCTGTAGCCAAAACTTTACACAATTCCAGCTGAGACACTTTTTATGGGCATTTATTTTGTGAATAGACTTGCAGGATTAGGAAAACAAATATCACTTGGACTAATAAGCCCTTTAATATTAGAAATGCGCTCCCACCAGCGTAGTTCTATTGATTTAGGTTCTAGTTTGAGCCGAACTGGGGTTCAAACCTTTGAACATTTGAAAAGGGCTCACGCTCGAAAGGTCGCTGAAACTAGGAAGCGGTAATAAGGTGTTCATGTTTTCGATAGAATATTTCGGAAGATATGTTCTTTCTGTTTCCTCATTTTCTCGAAAATTTTAATGATCAATCGTTGATTTAAACTTACAAGTTTATCACATTCATCTTCTAAATAGCTACTAAGTGTAGAAGTAAATTGCAATTTGCTCTGTTATTTGCTAGTTTTTGTGACAGATAACTCTACATACGTACATACAAGATGAAGAATCGATCCTTTAGTTTATCTTAGCAGCTTTACACTAAGCAGCTATTGAGTAGACAAAAAACCGGGCCTGAATAAACCACTTTATCAGAACACAAAAATACCATTTAATTTTTATTGGTGCTTTTTATATATCTTCAAACTAATTTCCATTCTATTATGGATATTGTGATGAGATATGGACACACAATTGTACAAAATAAGAGCTCGATAAGTGCACTATCTTAAGAAGCTTAAGCTAAAATTGGTCTGTATGTTGAAAAAAAAGGAGCGGTTGAATAATGAAACCGGTTCAAAAGTAGTTCAGTGTTATATCTCAAAAGTTATACAAGCTACAAACTTGCAATTTGATTTATAGTTCTGTAATGTGGAGTTGGAATTTTTTGCGGATTGAAATATGTAGTTTGATATTTTCCCTATTAAAAACTCGGCTTCTGTTTCGGTTTTCAATATTTCAACTTTTTTTATTTCGTTTTACCGGTACAAGTAAATTTATTTTTATATATTGGAAAAAATTAAATTCTGTGATAAGTCAAAGTCATTTTGTTCCTTTGTCACATAACGAAATAATATTCAACATAAAGGTTTCAGTCGTTTGATATTTCATATTTCGTATTATTTTACGTAGTTAACATGTAACACAAAAAATTCGAGATATCCGGGATTAAATCAATCCTAAACAATGTCAGAAGTCGGTCAATCCCGGATTTTCATATTCCAGGTACGAACAAAATTCACTTGATCTCGGATATCTCGGATCTAATACGACTCATGCTTGAACTCAATCCGAAGGTCGAGATCACATTAATTTTTTTGAGCTTTATTTTATCTCGCCATTTTTTTCCTGTGTAAGACTTTATAATTTCATTATATCACTGAAGGTAAATAAGTAATCAAACACATATTTTTTCGACCAAAATCAATTCAGCCGTCTGAATTCAACAATTCATCAGGTGTGCCTCGCTCTCACTCATTTGGAATACCAAAAGAGCAAATATATTGCTAGAAATTTTTGGTAGATCACTGATCTTCTTTTTCACGAGCAAAAATTTTGCAATAGCCTAGTGAAACATTTCAATCAATGTACTTACGTTAAGCGCTTTATATAAGCTGCGAGAGTTTCGCGCAATTGCCATTGTACAGAAAGGTGCTTGAATTTTACATCTTCTAATAAAAGTAGCAAGGAAGTCTTTCATCGTGTGAGGGACGTTTCATGATTCTTTCTTTGCTTAACAAACATCTGTTCAAAATTACGATAAGCTCTGAAAATGTTAAAAAACCCTAACCGTACTTCGGTTTCGTTCCGGTTCTATCGGTTCCAATAATAACGGTAAACGGTTTTGGGCTTTCAAAAATAATTTGTATCGGTTTCTTTTCCGGTTCCGGTCATGATTTAAAACGGGTTATTTAGGTTAATGGTTCCGGTTCTGTTATTAATACCTGGTTCAAATGGGAATAGAAAGGCTTTCAAAAAAATAGGCCCCAGGTGTCGCCGGTTATTCAGCTAGTATATTATAAGCGAGTATATAACGATTCCAAAGCCATCTTTATTAAGCTTTATAGAGATCACGTAGAGTGTTCTTCCGTAATGTTTGATTTCATTTTTACGAACGATTTTTATACTCCGTACCAAAGGTACATAGAGTATAATAAGTTTGTGCAAAAGTATGTAACAGCCAGAAGGAAGCATCTCCGACCCCATAAAGTATATATATTCTTGATCAGCATCAACAGCCGAGTCGATAAAGCCATGTCCGTCTGTCTGTCCGTATGAACGCACAGATCTCAGAGATGGTAAGAGATAGAGGTTTGACATGTATGGAACATATGCTTCTTATACGTGTAGGCAGATCAAGTTTATTTTCAATTTTTGCCACGCCCCCTCCCGCCCCCGCAAATCGGTAAAAACGTCATATCTCCCACAGTTTTATAGATAGAAGATTCGTTCCTTCTGGACATATTTAGTAATCAGGATTATTTATCGAATGGTAAAGATCGGATGAACGGTTGTCGAGTTATAAGGAAAACAAACAATTATGAGCAGCACAGGTCGCAGCGGTGATGGGCAGCACTTCACAGGTACAGAGTATGTTATAGTCGGGCTTGACCAACTTTCTTTCTTGTTTTTTACTATATATGAAGTAGAAATAGTATGGGTGGATAATTTTGCTGACGACGCTTCATCCATTATTTAAGAAGTTCTGACGGAAGGCAAGGGAAGCTCTCGCGGAGAGCTTAGTCTCTCAATCTAATTCGATAACAACCATAGGAGTAGAGCTGGAGAACATCGATGTAACATTGATGCATCGATGTTTTCATCGAAGCTAAAAACATCGATGGTTTTTTTCCACTATCGATGCATCGGTCACTATATTTTCCTACTAAATTTATTTGCCGTCTTTAGGAAAGATAAGATGACCAATTTGTATCTCTTAAGACTTTTTTATATTTTATTTAATTTAGTGACTTAAAAGATATTGCGCTCAATGGTGTTGAAGTGTGCATCAGCATGGATATATTTGATGTGATGTGTGAAATCACATGTCGGCCGATGTGGCCACAGCGCGCTTCATTTTGACATCATTCTTATGAACTAATGAAATTCCTACCTACTTTAAATTGAAAGCAATGATTTTGTGGACGTTTTTAATTTCGCACATAAAAAGTAGTCATATGACCTACTGCGCTGTGTCTAGGATAGCATTTCTCATAGATTCGCGATTGAAAAGGGAAAATTTAATGTTCCGATCATTGCATTAATATCCTAAAATATCCATAAACATCTAACGACACCGCATACTGTCAAAGACGATTCTAAGAAACAAAAGTTTTCCATTATCAAATAAACCAAAAGCTTGCCAAGCAGATGCAATTATAATTTTTAAGGCAATTCTTGGAAAAATGTCATCTGTCAGAGGACGATGATCCACTCATTTGCTGGAAGGTATGGTTTGTGATTTAATAAATATAGTAATTGGTTTAGTTATATACTACTAATATTTTTGTTTATTATGAACTCCGGCTGCATCCACTGTGTCTGAAAGGACATTCAGTAACGCTGAATAGACCCTTTCGGATAGACGCTGCGTCTTAAAGCCGAAGAATTTGGAGCGTTTAATGTTCCTGAATTAAGATTTTAAAAGACATAATATTAATAAGAAATAATTGATCTAGAGCCTTAGAAGGGACATGAGTGCTATAATTTGAACGATATATTTAAATATATATTTTATTTTAAAGAAATCTACGTTCATAGAAAGAAAGTGCCTTGGGAAGGTACATTGTCAGACTCTTAAAACTTGAAAAAACATCGATGTTGCATTGATGTTTTATTTCCAAAACATTGAAATTCTCCAGCTTTACATAGGAGGCACACATACACAAAGGCTTCTGTCCGTTAAGGATGTCTTTTTGCGCGCATGCTGCTTTGGAGTTCCCAATCAGTTTTAGCAACGCAGGCATGGGGAGACTACTGTTGGAGCGGATCAGGTTAGGCAAGGTCGCTGATGATTAAGGTTGGTCCCTCATGAAAGAGCTGTATGATCTACCAGCCACCTTTATGGTGCTGTGTGTCTCTGTTTAAAATTATGCTTAAAACTTCAGTTTTAAACGCAATTTTTGATATATCTTCATGGAGTGAACTGCTCAATATATCTTGAACTGCTTGTATAGTTACATACCTATCCAAAGCATCCAAATATATTGCAAGCCCAATGAGTTTGTAAATGAATTTTACTATTAGAGTGTACAAAATTGGTCAATAAGAAAGTTGGTATTGGTATGTAGCTACATTTGCTTAGTGAAAAGCTTTTTATTGCCATTAAAGAGCACTTTTTTTGTACCATTAAAGAATTTCTTTAAAAAATGTGTACATTATGGTTGATATCGGTACTAAATAGAATAATTTTCTTAAAATACTCTTAAATATAGACTTTAAATTAAGATATCCTTAGCAAAATGTTTGAAAATACTGCTTCAGCATTTCAACATTCTAGAAGGGTGAATGATTTTTGACGAATATTGATTAAGGTCACGCTAACGTTAACAAAGAACAGCTGATTGGATTGTTTTGCCTTGCAATTGCAATTCAAGGTTAGCCCTCCATATGGCAAGCAGTATACTCTGCTGGTAGTCCCTCCACAGTATAGACAGTTTTGAGAATTAATTCATAGAAAATATGACGGCATTTAAAAATTCTAGAGATCTTTGGGAGATATGACGTGTTTCCAAATTGAGCGATCTGGAGAGGGCGTGGCAAAATTTGAAAATAAATTCTATTTGCCATTCAAGTAAAACTCTTACCATCTCTGAGATCTGATTATTCATAACCATGGCTCGGCTGTTAATGCTTATCGGGAATGTATAAAAAAGTTAAGTGTTGCAACAGTGACTTGAGCACTTGTCGCAGATGTTCACCCGATCAGACAGACAAAAAGATGTCCCTTTAAAAAAAATGCAACAAAAAATTGTTAACACTCAAAACATTTTGCATACATGTTTTCGAGAATATGCGAGTGAAATACTGCTATAACTTTCTACCGGAGATATTTATTTGCTTTTTCAATGTGATTGTTTTATTTACCATAGATCATAAAAAGCATTACCAGTATTTAGGTCAAAAAGTTATGATTGTTTATAAATTTAAAGCAAGATACAAAACACAAATGAGCCGGTCGAGTACACTGCCCAAGGATTGCCAGCCCCAGTAAATGGGAAGTCAGCACTAGCAAATTCAACCAGAAACTTCCCGACTGTTACAACAACAACACAAATGAGCTGTTTCGAGAACCTCCAACTCCTATCTTCAGTAGTCTTTGCCAATCGACAGCAAATCAGCAGCGGTCTCCATATGCCAGCATTGCTATGATTGTTTGGAAATTCGCTTAATAAAATATTAAGCATTGCGATATTTTCTTGTAGATTTAAAGGGAATGGGTGAATGTTTCATTCGTGCTAGGTTGTGGAAATTTCTAGTTTTCTTTCTCTGTTTTAAAAATTCGACTATAAGATTATTGATTTCTTTAAGTTACGAACTTCTCGCAAATGGTCGTTAACTATCTCTTTGTGGCTAGCTTGATAAGTGCAAAAGATGCCTAATTTAATCAGGAATTCTCTATTCTCTGATGTGGGCTGGGGCGTTCTTAAAAGTTGTCTTGAATTTCTTTCTTTTTCTGCTTTTATGGAGCGAGGTCTGTAAACCCCACTCTCTGCCTTGGTAAAAGTAAACATCTTCTGGCAAAATTTGATCGAACCGGAGACTGTGTTGACATATTTCCATTTTTGTTTCATCGCCCGCACACACAATCGGCAGTTACCTTGGCAGCGACCAAAAGCCGGTCAAATCTTTGGATAAGTTTCACTAAGCGCCTCTCGGCGGCTGTGTACATACATACATGTATCTGTGTGTACATAAGCGGTACATATGGCATATAAGTATAAAAAGAAAATCACAAAATCCACTGTACCCCCACAATACTATAAACTCATATAAAAGCGACCGCCGCAGGATATTTGCAAAGCCAGCTCCATGAACCAGCCAGAGCCCAGAGCTCCTACATGTCCAGAGCCGTCGTCTATTAAAGCAAATAGAAATCCAGCCAAACACACACACTCGCACACACACCCACACATGAAAATATGAACAAAACAAAACGAAATGAAACGATAAAAAAATTGCGTATATAAAGTCGGGGCTTTCAGTGCCAAACAGACCCGCAAAAAAGTAAGCAACGAAAACGAAATTTAGGTAAATGCATAAAAAAATTCAATTTAAAACAAAGTGTTTGCAGCAACGCCACATAAAATGTGTGCTATGTGCAAATATAGTTTATATGAATGAATATTCCAGGAAGTTGGCTCCCAGTTTCTGCTGCCAAACAATAAAACTTTCAATACATATTTTATTAGACTTTCTGATGCAATTTCATGCATAATAAATTCCTGGCGCACGAAAACTGAGAGCGCAAATGAGAAAATACGTTGAGTAAATGGCCCCGAAGAACAAGAACGATATCTATAAATAATCGCGCGTTTTGTATGCAAATTGAAATCGGGTCAACTGGCACTCGCAGGCGACACATCTCTGCAGCGTGCAGTATCATTGAACTCTGGCCGAAAAAGTCACGTCGCTGAGCTATGCATTTTCCGAACAGATAGATGAAAATGAATCTATGCACATTTTCCAATTAACGAAATTCCATGTCGGCCCCTCTCCGGCTAAGCCATGCAATTAAAAGGTGAGCCTGGCACGTAGAACACAATGCGAAGCCGAGTGGGCCAAACGGCCTGCAGCCTCACGTAGCATGCAAATTGTTGCAAATTATCGGAGTAAATTGCATTTGGCTTTAATGAGCGGAGAACGTCTGAGGCAGCTGAAGCACTTCTTCTACTCCAGGTTCAGCGCTCCAGACACAGCTCAAAGTTCAATTACGCTTCCGCATCATGTCACCGTGGGGTAATTGAACCCAAAAGTGGTGGTCCATTGACGCTATGATAAAAGTAGAGTTTTTTATTTTTTCTATCAAATTAAGCATTTTTGCTTGATGAAGCAATAAAAGTTCTCTTATGCTTATACGAAGACGGATGGATAACTGGGATAAAAATTCAAGGTTAACAACTTATAATTAAGAAAAAGTAAATTAGTGTCCCCTGGCAGTATCCCTGGCAATCAGGAAAACCCAGAGCACTTTTTCTGTTTTAGCCCTTAGCTCTCTATAATTCAAGTCGGTACGGACTGCCGCAAATCTCTTCAAGAAATAGAAATGCAGTCTGTTATATACATACCTCATTTAAGTCCCACGACGCTGCAGACTACCATAAAACCTACTTTCCGTTAAGGACTAGACGGGCTAACGAAGTAAGTAATAAAGGGTGATTTTTTAAGAGCTATAGGAAAGTTAAAAAAAAAAACACAAAATTCAGAAAAATGCATGAAATCTTTATTTGAATCGAGAGTACGGTCCATTTAATTTAATGTTTGAAGATTATTTCATGCAAATGTTGATTGTGACTGCGCCTCAAATGGTCCATCCGCTTAGTCCAATTTTGGCATACTCTTTCCAACATTTCGGCCGGTATCTCACGAATAAATGCTTCAATGTTGTCTTCCAATGCGTCAATTGAAGCGGGCATGTCTGTATAGACATGAGCTTTAGCATAGTTCCACAAAAAATAGTATAAAGGCGTTAAATCGCACGATCTAGGCGGCCAATTGACCGGTCCCGAACGTGAAATAAAATGTTCACCGATCTCGCCTCTCAATAAGTCCATTGTTGCGCGTGCTGTGTGGCATGTGGCACCGTCTTGTTGAAACCACATGTCATGCAAGTCATGCTCTTGCATTTTGGGCAAAAAAAAGTTGGATATCATCTCACGGTAGCGCTCACCATTCACAGTTACGTTACGATTCGCATCATCTTTGAAGAAGTACGGTCCAATGATACCACCAGCCCATAAACAGCACCAAACTGTGACTTTTTCTGGATGCATTGGTAGCTCTTGCAAAGCTTCTGGTTGATATTCACTCCAAAATCGACAATTCTGCTTATTTACGTACCCACTGAGCCAAAAATGAGCTTTGCCGCTGAACACAATTTTTCGATAAAAAAGTGGATCTTCGGCCAACTTTCCAAGAGCCCATTCACCAAAAATTCTACGTTGCGGTAGGTCGTTCAGCCTCAATTCTTGCACCAGCTGTATTTTGAAAGGCCCCTAAATCCTTCCGCAAAATTTTCCACGTTGTTGAGCAACAGAGGCCCAATTGCTGCGAACGGCGACGAATCGATAATTGATGGTCATCATTAACACTGGCCGATACAGCTGCGATATTTTCTTCAGTTCGCACTCTACGTAAGCGTGTTGGTCGTTTAATGTCCAACAATGTAAATTTGGTGCGAAATTTAGTCACAATAGCCCGAATAGCCGCTTCAGTGGGTCGATTAAGCTGACCATAAAATGGAAGAAGCGCGCGATGAACTTTCTTAGCAGAGCACGCATTTTGATAATTAAATTCAATAATTTGCAATTCATGGTTAAATTATAGATCAAACTGAAGATGTTTGCCAGTGAAACAAAACACGAAACGTGCGTGAGCTGTTTAAGCCAGTGTTGACAAAAAGATTTTAGCTAAAAAATCACCCCTTAGTATTTTTAAATATCTGCCAAGTGCTCTATAAATTTGCTTTTGCATTCTTTGAGCCCATCATGTGCTTTCATTCCTCTACTACACAGAGGAATAAACCGAGAACTTTGGACTCAATATCGTTTCCAAGAACAGGCCATGAACGGGTTTTATCTCTTGTATTGCAATGTTCTCATTTCAGAAACAATTTACGTTAAAATGTTCCGGTTTTGTTACATTTTAAACTCAACTGGGTAAATAATTTGAATGAGATAGGTTCAGGTAATAAATGGATCTCACATTCTGGCGGATCTCAATTGATCGGATCGGGAGTCTATGTTATTTATAGGCGCTGGAGATGTGCTGCTGCGGTGATTGAGTTGAGTTATATTGTGCTCATCCTAAGAACACTTGGAACATTTGTTCTCAAAAATTTGAAAGAACATCTTGTTCTTATTTTTAGTTGAATCCACCTTTTTTTCTTAACCGGATTTTTACATCTATGTAAATACTTCAATTCTAATACTATTTGACTGACTAGGCTGCTCGATTCCTCCCTAAAGTATTGCCTTAAAGTTACAAATATAACAAATATAACCACAGAGTTAACATATTAACTTTTCAACCAAATTGACTTCGATGCTGCTGAACAATATCTAGCTACTCCTTCAATCTCTTGCCTCTTGTACTTAAAATTTAAGCGCGCAGTACTCTGAACAATCTACCACTTATCCAAATTCCGCCAATACAAAGCCATAACACTTCCAAAAGCCTAGCTTACCAGACCTCTTTGCAGCTTTGATCTGGAAAAGAAAACCATAATTGTTGATCCCTTACTTCACTGTGCCTTGCCATCAACGCTGTCTCCTACGTTGTCTCTGCCACTGTTTGCATTTAATTTCAAGTTTTTTCGCCCTTGATTTATGTATTTTGTCTGACTTTGGCTGCTGAACAATTTTACATATTTATTTTGTATCGATGCCCATGTGGGTGTAGGACAAATCTGCTTTTTGTAGGCTCTCGATTTGCGTTTTGTCACGTCGTTCGGCGTTGCTCCAGAAGCCCTGGGATAGAAGATGTGCGTGAAAATGCTGCGTTATATATTTGTAATTCTAATGTCTTTAAAGTGTTTCAAGTGATTTGCATATGCATATGAATGTAAGTGGATGAATATTTAGCTGGCAGCGCGCAATCTTTGACCTTAGACAAACCAGAGCGACCGGCAGCTGAGTTCACTTCGCTGGATCGCAATTGCAATTGTTTGGTAAGCTTAAGAGGCGTCGTGCCTGTTTCGTGTTTGATAATTTCAAGCGATTTTCGTAATGTTAGCTGGTGCCAAAGTGAACTGATTTATGTTTCTTTTCATAAATCTAATTTAGCAATACAAACTTCAAAGGATTGAATGGTTCGAACGATATCTGCAAAGATAAGATAGCATATTACACAATGGCTAATGCTTTAGTTACTTATTAAATAAATGCCAATATATTTTAATAAGGAATAATGATTCAGGCGCATATCTGCGCCAATTAAAAATAATTATTGTTTTCAGTAAAAGCTGAGTTATTCCATGCAGAACTGTTTTTGGTTCGATTGGAGCTTAATCGATTTTATGCATTAAAAAGTCCACAATAATCTCTTAACAGATGACACAACGTGGGAAGTCAAATGAAAATCCATCATTATTTTAATATATAAACAAATCAAATTGGCATGTGAAGCTGCTTTAATGGCAAATAAAAATTCAAATTAATCTCAATATGTTGATGTAAGTGGGGAAAATGCGATTTTATTTATATTTTGAACGTTCCGTCTATCTAAATAAGGCCTTAAAAGTGTAGCAATTGTCGAGGTTTTTAAAGGATTCATTGATTTCATAATGACCTCATTATTTGTTAGGTTGGGATAGGTTAATATGAACCTCGGCCCTCTAGGGCCCATTAGGCCCATATAGGCTCATTGTGATGTTTTTTTTATACCCTTGAAGAGGGTATACCGAAATTGTCCGGATGTTTGTAACGCATAGATGGAAGCATTTCCGATCACATAAAGTATATATCTTCTTGATCAGCATGACGAGCTGAGTTGATATAGACATGTCTGTCTGTCCATCGGTCCGTCTGTTTCTATGCGATTTCTTCCGTCGTATTTATACGATTTCTATGCTTTTTTAATGATTTCACTAATTTTGGTCGAAACCGGAAGACTGAATAGTACAGCTGCCATAGAAAAGTTTGGTTTGAAAAACAGTCTTAGTAGGCGTCCTGAAAATTTGTATGAGCTTCAAGGGTATATAAACTTCGGCCCAGCCGAAGTTAGCTTCCCTCCATTTTTTTAATTACTTTGGTAATACTCTTGGTAAAGAGGATGAGGTCCGTCTTGTCCCCATTGATACTAATGCCGTACTTCGCTCCAGAATCCCACCCCTTAAGACTTAAAACGAATCTTCTTTTGATACTAATTTCACTTGTTGTGTCAAACAATTGCCATTTTTGACAGTCTATCGATAGCATTATATGCGCCCTCTATTTCTATTTCCCACTGGATCTCTCCGCTCACGCTACACGACAACAATAAATCGAGCTCGAACACTTTTCCGTTCATAGTACCCTGCAAACATTTCGTCGTGTTGCTTATCTCTCTCTTCAAAGGAAGAGTTAGGTGATAGTTTGAGGGGGGGAATTTGGTGATAGTTTGGCGATTTACACAAACAAATTACATTAGGTATCGCATTTTCGTTATTCAAGGGATATAAAAGCGATATGTGGTATAGCATTTTTTCATCCAATCGGGAAATTGGCGATACATCATAAGCAGGCCCGAATTCTAGCTGCCCCTTTTATATTAAGAGACAAAGGAATAAAAACTAGAGAACTAAAGTGGTGTTTTCAAAGCAATATGCCAGAAATAAATTGGTGAATACCTTTAGGCAATTCAATATAAGTAGAATTTTAGCCGTGTGCGAAGTGCAACTGGCTGAAACGGCATTCCAATCGTGGACAGTCCGAGGGTTCAGGGAATCCCAGTTTAAGTGAAAATTTATATATATTTATATAATTCGTACACAGAAAAAAAAGATCCAAAAAAATATCCATTCGGACTGGATATTTCCTTAATATCCTTTTATTATCCAACGGAGTTGAAAAATCATTGAAGGGATGATTATTTTTCATATCCTTTGGAAGATTTTTCAATTCCATTGGATGATAAATGAATATTAAAGTCATTACCAGGCTAAATGGATAGGGAAAATCATTCAATGGGTATTTTTGCATATCCTATTTTTCTCTGTGAAGTTTTTCAGATTTCATGTTAATGTTAGAAAAGAAGCGTATTCTTAATTCCAGGAAAGAAACGCATTCCAAACTCCAGGAGGGACGAAACGCATTTTTTTAGAAGATTGTTTATATTTCTTATCGCTTTTTTATCGCATAGAAGAAACCTTATCTTATCTCCTAGAAGTAACGCTTTCCTATCGCCTAGAAGTTATCGCATAGTGTCACATATGATAAGATAAGAATGTGATAATAATGCGATATCGCTAGAGTACAGCGATACCTTATAGGCGAATCGCATATCTTCCGCGATGAAAAATGTTTGCTGGGTGGTAGCAGTAGTCGTAGAAATTACACAGGGGAACAAAATGACCACTTTTGTGAGTTCCAGCCAATTCGATGCAAAAATGTTTGTCCAGTTTTGATCCGCTTTTTCCGTCCACTTATGCATCACCATGAACTTGTTTTCTATTATGGAGCTGAGGGTAGACGGACCTATTCCCGTTATAAGTACTATATGCTTATGTCATTAGCACTAAAATTAACTTCATTAACAGGCGTGACTTTTTTACTAAAGACGCTGAACAGGTTGACGGCTGGGTGTAAGAAGAACACCGTTCCGTAGGCGCCTACCTAGCTAGTTGACCGACATCCTGTGTTTTTTTTTTTTTTTTGATTTAGAGTACTATTTCTAGAGTCTCGCCACACGGCCCGACTTTTTTTTTGTTATTTGTTTTATTTTGTTTTTTATTGTTGGTCGAAAGAACTGTCAAAGTCGAAGCTGCGGTAATTTTTCCTATAGCAAATACGTCACTCAATAGGCGCAGCATTAAGGCTGCGACGCAACTTTCATTAGTGTTAGCAAATGCTTACTAGATTGTTATCGGTTTCAAGAACTTTTCCCGAAAACTTTACAACAAACACCTGCTTTATTTTTGAGCGAGTAAAAGGAAAGGAAATACTAAAGTTCTTAAGGTGGAACGAAGAAATGCAAATGGAGTGAGGACAAGAAGAATGATTGGATTGACTTGTGGGCCGAGAATCAGATCTACGTGGATCTGCCACAGCCACTTTCCAGATCGGGAAAGACCCAAATTGGACCGTCAGGCGGCTCTGGTGGTTCAGTGGGTGCACTTCGAGAAAGTGTCCCAAGTGCTTGAGGGTTCCCGATCAAAAATTTTTGTGGCCCATGTGGAAGAATGCTAATGTTATGCTACAAAACTATAACATAGTTTTGACTCAGCAATTCAAGCATAGCGACTCCTTTTGTCAACCGACAGTCACAAATATTGGATCAATGCAATTAATGCGTCCAAATTGACCGATTCTTGGAGGACAATAGACCGTTCCAGGACCAGTTCTTGGAGTTATTAAAAGTCAAGATAAGCTTAAAAGTTCATTAATATAATTAAATTATTACATAAACTATCAGCTATGGCATTTTTTTTTTTAAATTTCCGCCGTTCTTATGCGTTTTCCTATAATCCGGCTCAAGTTGGGCTTTCCCTCTCAATAGGAGTGGGCACTTTGGAAAATCCTTCAGATGCTTCTTCTTAACATGCAATTATAAGGTTGGGTACAACGCAAGCGCAAGTTCTTTCCCAATACATCTGAACCTTGCTTTGAAGGGTCCAAATGCGTTTTCAACAACCCGCCTGCATTTGGAGAGCTGGTGGTTGAATTGCTCTTCCAGTTGCAGCGCCGTCGCAGAAATCAAAATACACCGGTTCGAATTAGTGTCCTATTTGCAAAAAGTCTTTTTAAATCCGAAACTGATCCCCGAAAAGTCTTCACTATTGGTGGGTTCGTCCACCCCCCCAAAATTGGACAAACCTTTCCTACAATGTGATGATATACAAAGTTGTATTGCAAGAAGGTATATCTAATGACATGAACTTACCATGGTCCACACAGATCGACCTTCTAGTATTTTCATCAATGCAAGTTGGAAACCAAACTCAGTGGTTTCTACCTGTACTTAAAACTCCATCTTGCTCCATTTTGTTTAAATTTTCTTTCTACTGTTATTTTTTATTCATACAGAGCTGTCACATATTTATGAAGCTGCTTTGCCTTTGCTGCGCTCAGTGTGGAATGGGTATAACATTGTCTATATTTTTCAATATTTTTTACAATGCACTTTGGCCCCAAAATCGTTTTTTTTTTTCGTCTAAAACAACCAAATTGAATGGACATTAATTTATGAGCCCGTCTTTTTCTCTTTTTGAGAGTTTTCTTTGCTTTGACCCCAATTTAAATCTCTATGAGGACTTTATTCATTAAAATTTTAAAATATTTACTTTTTTCATGAACATCTTTTCTATTTTAATCACCACCGTTCAATTTTGAATGAACGGAAAAACAGACCAAAATCAAGACCATTTGGTGACGTCATCTTTTTCCCTGTGTAGCTCTAAATAAACATTTTAAAACCGGCCTCATAAATGATTATAGCTTCACTCTTGAACTTGTCAGAGTCACAATTTAAAGTTCCTAGAATCTTAACCCTTTTCAAAATGACTATTTTTGATTTGATACATTTCCTATAACAAGCAACTTCCAGTTTGTTTACAATGCTCTCACAATAAGCCAAAGATTTGATTTTTGATTGCCTGGCCAACTCCTTAAATTTATTCAAAAAGTTGTTTGCGGACAAAATATAGATGCCTAGCATTTACAATGTTTTGCTGTATGGGAAACTTTTGCTTTCTTAATTGAATTTCACTTAGTTAATTGCAGGCAAATTGTGTATTCATAATTTATCAATTGTTGCCAGGGCCCAACTTCATTGTGTTGTCAGAGTAAATGAAGCGAGCTGGAGAAGCACGGGTTTATCTCATGTCAAACATACTTAAGCCCAAGCACACAACACTGCCGCACACACACACACACACACATTGCCTGTTAACTTTTATTGGCCTTTAAAGTCATTGATACACAAGCGGCTAGCTAGAAATTTCCAATTGAATTGGAAATGTGTATTAACATGGCCATGGATGGCAGCCATAAAGGACAATTGGCCTCTGCAAAGGACATGCCAGTTGCCCGGCGACCAAATGTGATTTTGCATTAAGCACAGAAAGCGAATGCGTTTGCTGAAAGTCTGCAAGGAGCTGCTCCTGGCTGCTGCTTCGATTAATGCCAGCCACGCTTAATTGGCTTTCTGTGTTGCGATTTCACCTGAATTGCTGTTGTCGCAGGTTTCGCTTGTTAGTCATCAGCCAGAAGGGGGCAGGGGGCGCTTGCCAAGAATGAAACAAAACCGAAAAAATAGCACACGACGAGCATTTGCATTTAGATTGAATTCGCATGGCGTTTGCTTTACTTTTTTTCTTTTTTTGGTTTTGGACTTTGGTTTGCTCACTCGCTGGCTGAGTGATGCAAGCCAAGGAAATCAAAATCTCACACACACACACATAGAAAGCTGGAGCGCACAATGCCAAACCGCCATCGATGATGGAAAACAAAAATCGAAAAATAGAATCGAAAGCCATTGGAAAATTGTTTGCTTGGCACTTGAAAGCGGCGACCCCCGCCAGCGCTCAGCAGAGATTTTCTGTGTGGCAAATCTTAATTAAATGCATAATTCGTATTTATTATTCAAATGTTTTTGATTTATGCAAAGCGCGTCGTCGTCATTCATAAATATTAATTAGAAAATGTTTGCCGGCCCCTGAAAGCAGGCAACGAGTTCTTTTCGGGCTATTTTTGTTTTTGTGGGAAATTGGCATGCTGACAGTTTAAAATTGAATAACTACTGCTACTATGTGTGGTCATAATTAGTGAGAGGCGGACAGACGCCTTCCTCAGCCCAGTTGCCAACTGCTTGTATCCCTTTTGAATAAATTAATGTCAAAAGTGCTTTGGCTTTTGATTTTGATTGATGATTGTGCGCCTGTGTGAGCAGCACAACCTTTAAAGGCCAAACAACAAAGCCCCGGCAGGCCGCCACCACCCACCACAGGCACTTGAAAGAGCTTTGGCCTGATCTTCAGTCTCAGCCGCAGATGAAGTGGGTGCCTTGCTTTGGCATGTGCGTGTGTGCATAGATATGACGCATAAATAACCTGGCTGGAGTATGCCAGGCCTTCGCTCTCTCCATTGCCTTTGGCTTTGTGCACGTCTGCAGCTGCAGCTTTTGAATGCGCCTGCATCATGCTGGCTGCCACGTTGACAAAGCCAATCCGCAGTCAATGACAGACCGGGATCTCAGCATCATCATCATCATCATCGTCTTCATGTGTGCCAAACGCATGTGCGTGGTCGCATTAAAGCGACTCAGCCAGCGCTGAAGCACATCAATCAGCCTGCCTTTGAAGCAGGAAAATGCTTTTGCCTTTGTCTTTGCCAACCGGCCGGGGCGTGGCCGTGTAATCAATTACGTGGCTTCATTAATCATGCAAATACCAAACAGCCAGCTGGCTATTGATTTTGTCAGCCGACGTCAAAGACACGGCGACACGTTGCTGGAAATTAATAAATTCTGCACCCAGCGAAAGCCACAAAGGACAAGACAATCGTCAGACAGTCAGTCACTCCGCCTTATCTCGAAGGCATCCATTGTTGTCATTTCTCGTGGAGAACATATTTGCATAATATTCTACGCTCCGCGTTCTGATGCTGCCATCGTCTATGGGCCACATTCAAGGTTAATTTGTTTCGCAAACAAACTTCTCGACAACGCACAAAAAAGTATGCTAATGTTTTTCTGAGTTTCAATTTGTGAACAAAACTCGTGCGAGTGGCATTTTATTTGCAAAATTATTGAAGCTCTCGTTATGAAGTTCGCCGCGGCGTATGCATAAGCGTATTAAGCGCACTCAAACATATGTACATACAATACAGCCAAACACATTTACACACACGTACGCGCTTCACTCGGATTGTGGCTACAGAAAGAGGCTACATTTAAAATTAAATGCCTTTCGAATTTGCTTGTTAAATAAAATTTTATGTAATTGATTGGATGAGTGAAAGGAAATGTGTGCTGTAAGTGTGTTTAAGTAAACGGTTACGGGAATTGATTTTGTTTTGACGGCAGTGTGTTAAGCCCGGCTGTGCATGAAAATCTATTGCGAGTTTGATAACTTTAAAGCAGCGATGTTCCTCCATAGCCCCCAGGGGCCGAGCGCAATCGCCTATTTACACGCACACGAGCCGAGCGCATGCCGAAGTCGGGCATATGAGCGTAAGCAGCGCTCTCTTTGCTTGCATTCGATGCCCAGACGTCGAGCAGGGCAGTTCAAAGTTGGGCTGTGTCGCTTTGATATCACACACCAATAAACTCTCACTGTTTGGCCTCGCGCTTCTTGAACATCGCTGCCTTAAACTAATTTAATTTGAATTCATTGTAAGTGTTCTTAAAGTTTTACATTGTTTTCAAGTAATAATTCCATTTTCGCTTTGAACAATTCCAATAATTTCCCAAGCTTACCAATAGATGGCGCCTCTTCTCCAAAAATCTAAAGACAAGGCCCAAAAACCGTTTTGTGCTCGTTTTGCTCACCTAACTTGAAAATACTCGCGAATGGATCATCGGTTTTTAGGAAAACATGTCAATTCCAATAGGGTCGAGATAATACTTAATATATTGTAATCAAAGGTTTCAGATATGTAACGCGATGGCTGATTAATGCGAGTTACAGATGTGGTATTTTGAATTTTTTTGGAAAATTTCTACTTCGACCACCACTAGTTTAACAAAATGGTTTCAAGCTATTGTTTCTTAGAATTTATTCTATGAGTCCATTTAGTTCGTTGTTAGTCAAATGTGGTTTAGATCAATTTGGTAACCGTTTGCCGATGTTATTCGCATATTTCTAAGCAAACATCGGCTATCTAGTATTCTTTTTTGATGTGTTTACAGAATACCTTTTGAGTTAAGCTTGGTATACACCTCAACAAAGGAGCTTCCAAGACAAAAAAACTAAAAGGGGCAATTCTTTTGCTTTGGCCCAGTGTGGCCAGATGATAGAAACATGTACAAATTATGGTTACACTGGCTAGTGTTAAGATTTTGAATGAAATTGAAAATATGAATGTAAATATAAAAAATGAATTACAACGAATTCTTTTTGAGATTAATGTCACTGGAAATATTTTCATGAGACCAGAGCAATTGCAGAGTCTCAACGAGTCCACTGTTCATCTGATAGCCATAGCCATACAAGTATGCTTGGCATAATTGAGGAAATATTTCTGCTGATCGTCATGGCCTTGAGCTGTTACATTGTGCGCTCCAAGAAGCAGCGTAAGAGTAGCCCTGCGAGCCGTTTTTTGCCTGGCTCGGAATAGTGTTGATAGCCAAGCTCATAAAAGCGTGTCCTCGGCTAATTTGGTCACACAGGAGAAACTGGCAGAATGTCAGGTGTCTGTGCTGGATATGAAGCATGGAGGAAATATTACCATGGCCAATTCCATGAATAATAGACTGCATCATGTGGCCAGAGGTGCAAGCAGTAGCATGGCCCTGGCCGGCTTGGACGGGCCGCTGAAGAGAGAAAGAGAACGGGAGGGGAAGGGACAGCGCAGGGCATTCTGTTTAGCGCTGAGCAATAATCGGTTTATGGGCCATATCTTCAGATTTTGGGGGTCCCCGAGGAAAAGTAAGTATGAGGAAGAGCTACGCGACCTGCTCTTTAGCGTACGCTAGGTCATTCCCCAGGTTTTTTCCCACTGTAGCACGGTAAATTTATTGTTTTTGAATTTAATTAGTTTAATACAAATTGTTGGTTTCGAGCTGGCCCGAGGCAGCCAGCGCGAAGTTCCCACAACTCAAGTTTTCAAAGTCGGAGCCCCTCATAATTTTCAACACTATTTCTGTACATAGTTTACGAGGTAACTCTGGATAGATTTTAATTTTTAGCCGCTTTTTTCACTAAATATCGCGTTTTTCCCTTTGTAGTGTTCCAAACAATTTCCACTCAAATGAAAAGTAAATACTGCCAGTGTTCCGAAACATGAAATACATTTCCGAAATTCGCCTAGACTATGGATGATATAGACTAAGAACACTTTGTTGTTGGTTTTTCATTATGACACAGCCTATATCTAAACAACTGCTTACTTGGCATTAGTATTCCTGTTGTCAATTTTCAGTTATTCCTCGTCAAAAGTTGAAAGAATTGGTGGGAAGACTAAAAGTCAACCATTGCCACAACAACACCATAACTCCAGGAATAAGCAATTGTCAAGCGAACAGAGAAGTGGAATTCTGCAGTTCTTGCTGCAGTCAATAAAGGCAGTCAATTGCGTAGACTCCTCTTTAAGTTGGTTTAAGCTAATTTTGCAGCAAGTAAAAGTCGGAATTTCTTACTCAAATATTCTCGATATTCACTTGTATGAACCTTACACTTCATGTGAGTTTCAGAGTCATTACTCGTTTTCAAAATAGTTCAACTCCAATACCGGATCAGGCCGGCTAAGATCCAGCTTTCACCAGCTATTAATAATATTTATTACAGCTGTATTCTAAATATACCTTAAAGCTATACAGCTTTGTTCACAATTCCACTTACGCAAAATTTGTATGATTTAGAGACCAAATTTACACCAAAAACCGGTTCTAAATCACATTTTTGTGGAAGTGGAATTGAGAAGAGGGCAGAATAAATCTCATCAATCTCTTAAGCTAAAATGTTAGTGCCATCATATCCTCCACCGATTAAGTTTGATTGAGAATTAACAGTAACTGAATGAATGCAAAGTCATTAACTTAATGGTATGGGGCATTTCGTAGTCGGGGTAGATGTTTAGTTTTTTGGAATTGGCAGTTTTTACTTTGTTTAGCTTTTCTAATCTGTTGCCATGCAAACATTAGCCGCCTCATTTTTGGTTCTCAGTTCTTGTGTGCTTAAGCGCTAAATATTTTGAGAGTCTTAAAGCTTTTAATCCTTGCGGCTAGTCTTACAGTTGTGTCCTTTTTTTTGGTTTCCTGTTGCGCATGTTTTGCATTTTGTTACCTTGGCTGGTTGCTTTTCGGCTGTGGCTTATCAGAGGAGACTTTCTTTTAATGCGCCTTAAAAATGCAAATTTACGTTGACATTCTCCTTTTGGCAGGGAAATGGCTGAGGGTTAAATTAAGTGGGCAACGCTAATTATGAGCAGCCCCGCAAGTGGCATGTAGAGAGCCAGCTTATCTGGCAGAAGCTGGTGCCCGCCTAACTACGAGTCCGTACAAGCCGTTGAGTGTGGCTTTATACGACTTGTTAATCTCCAGACACTAAATTCCCAATGATGTGAGAGGCAGCCAAGTCAAAGTCAACTCGAAGACAGTTGTCATAAATACACGCACACATACTTATGCATGTATATTCTAAGGGCTAATGCGATTTTTGTAAATTGACAGCTACGTGACAGTGCTTACGACTTTAATGACAAGAACAACATGCGCCTGACAACAGAAGTAAGAGCACAAAGGGGGCAACAGCTCTATTGATGACAAGTAGCAATATTTTATGGAATTTTTTTGGGGAAAGAAAAGCGAAAGCTGCTTCCCACAAAGATCAGCTCAAGGCTCAGCGCGTAGCTCATACAAAAAGTGTGAAGATGGGGTGAAGCGATGCGGGAACCACAACATGTGTGCCTCACATGCAATTTTCGGTTAAGCAGGCCAATCAGCATCTGACATTTGACATTTTGCTGTGGGTTTTGCCAAGACAAATTGTGGCTGCTGCAGCTGAAGATGAGACGGCAAGTGCAACCCTCTTAAAAAAAGACAAAGAATAATGATAAATTGAAAACTCATAAATTATGTCAAATTTGAAGCGAAAGTCCCCTTTCGCTTCCCCCATCCGGCCTGGCCTGATGATGTTCGCTGTCCGTGCCGGCCAGTCAGCGTCAACTTCAAGCTCGTTGCTCATTTTGTCAGTTAAGTGGAAATATTCTTGACATTTATTAACATTTTTTCCTCCCGCTTGGCAGGCAACAATTAAATATTCTCGACTCTGACAATTTCTGAATTTTTTGTAATAATTTTGAAACCGCTCGAAGGTAGCTAAACTAAACATAAATCATTTCTCCAATTCAATTTTCATAACTGCGGTCGAGATGAAGGAAGCTTAATGCATTGTTGGTCATTCGGAAAACATTTAAAAAGAGAACTGGACTGACCAGAGATTGCCATAACTCAATGTCAATTGGAGCAACAAAACAGTTTGTGGCTAAGAAACCGCAAGGCAGACGAACAGCGTGTAGCTATCCGAGTGTCCAAAATGGAATTGATTTTTACTTGGTATTTAAAATGTCGCTTCAGGGCAGACATACACAGTGATGCACAAAATTATTGTGAACTTAATACTTTTCGCAAATGAAAGCGTTATTTTAAGTATCTTTTTCGTGGGTCGCGTAGTTGTCACAGTCGGTAGTCCCCCTGCCCCTCTCTTTGCTGTAAAGAGGAAAATTGGCTCCTGTAAATGTAACTTCGTGTTTGATGAAAGCACAAATTCCAGAGATGGTAAAAGATAAAGGATCGACATGTATGGAATATATACTTGTTATAAATTCTTGCTGGCAAATCAAGGTTGTTTTCAGTTTCAATGCTCAAATATTTTAATGTTTTTCCATTCACTCAAAAAAATTGTTTTCTGGTTTTTAAAAATTGCCTTAAAACCAATTTTTTTTTTAATATAAAGAAAGTTTCCTGTTTTAAGACTGTTTGTTCTTAAACACAAAGAGCATAACCCAAAAATTGTATTTTTCTCACTTAGAATCTTTAGCCATAAGCTATGCAACGACAGCCATTAAGGTAGGCTTCTTGTATGTTAGTCCAATTTTGCCTTCATTGCGCTTTGCAGTTCCCAACTGTTTAAAGATCTGATTGCATTGAATTGGCTCAACGATCAGGAGTCATTTCGCAAAACAACTTCTGATGAATGGATTGGATTTCCATGAAACAGCTGTAAAGGTTTGTCCTCGATCTTTTTGGTTTGTCAATGCATAAGTTGTTTATAGTTGGGAACAAACGCAATTTCTTGACCTCTAGCCAGCTAACTCGTTACTAATTTTTTAGAAAATAATTTCATAAATTTAGATATTCGGTCTTTTTTTCCTTAAATTTAGAGTAATTTTTCTAGGTGTGTTTCTAAAAACTACCTTAAATTATCCCTGCCTTTGTAGTATAAGATGGACAACTGATATTCGACTTGCACATTCAACAACGCACTTTACAAGATCGATGTTCTCTCTAACACTTTGAAGGCTGGCAGCACTCAAATTTTGTATGTGGACTTGTGGACTAGCTGAACAACTCCACACACTTTGTGTATAGATTTGTTTGTACAGCAGCTACCTTACAACATTGCGCACTTTTTAGTGCTAGGTGTATCGTATTGTAACGTGGATTTCAATTACATGTGCTGTACTACTCCACACGCTTGGTGTATGAAGATGTAAAGTAACAGGAATACTACTTTGTCAACAGTGAACATATGGAGCTAATGTAATGTATGTCTATTTATGATATAATGGTCTGAGGACAGGGGAGGCAACTATGGACTCTGTACCAAAGGTGAACAGAGTATATTATGTTTGTGCAAAAGTATGTAACATTTGGATTTACAAGTGTGTATACAAAACGTAGCGAGAATTTCCCATTACGTAGGCGACTACTGTAATGCATGTTGTGGATCAACCTCATTCAGCTCTGCGCCGATGGGCAATATACAAACATTAATGAAAACGCTTGTAATTCTCATGTTTAAATTCCCTGCTGTCGGATTATAAAAAGGGCACCTGATATTCGTCTTGCTGAGTGCTTGGCATTTCTCTGCGTCTCTTACTGTGAGTATAAGATTCCTTCGTGTTTGAGTTTCCTCGAGTTCCCGAGTTCGAGTTTTAGACTAGGCAAAGTTATAAAATAGAATAATGAATTTAACCAAAAGAAAGTGAATTTCCTAAAAACAAATGTATACGAGTCTTGGTGTAGTCTTCCTCTTCTGTCTCTACTCCCCTCACTCCACTCTTAAAATGTTTTTCTAAAATCTAGATTATGGTTTTCTACAATTAAGAAAATATTTTCTAGCTAATAGTAAACCTAAACTCTGTATCTTTGGACTGAACACTATTTAAATTCCGTATTATACGGCTAAGATAGTAAGTAAGTAAGTAAAATGGGTTGTCTAGTTGACACAGCCCCAAGGCTTGTTACGTTGACACAGCCCCAAAGAGCCAAAGCCGAGCTTCTCTCAATCTCTTGGCTTGTGCGCTTCTAATTTTCGCACAAGAGAAAGGGACCTACAGTTTAACGCCGAATCCGAACGGCAGCTTGAGAAGCTTTAATGGCTAATTACTACAAAGCTGGCGCCAACAGCAGAGAGGCGTGTCCGGGTGTAAAGTTTATTCAAAGAAAAAACTTTTCATTAGATGTTCCGAGACGCGCACACTACCCGCTGAGCCACCCGGCCACTCAAGATTTCTGAAAATTCTGCACGCAAAAAATTATTTAGCATCCGATTGACTTGAAACTCGGATTGTAAGGGTAGTATGCCAAATAATATGTGAATTGATTTTCCGATGGCGTAATATACGACCTCATGGAAAATGCTACTAAAATTTGTATGGTAAAAACTATTTATCTTCCGATTACCTTAAGCTTCATATTGTAAGGCAAGTAAGTGAAATATTTTAGTGTGAGATCTTACGATGTTAGAAAATCCGCCCCTAGGGTAGGAAAACTTTCGGAAAACTTTGAATGGGAATTTATTTTCGTAACGTATGGATTTGAAATGTATTTATGGAAAAATCTACTTTTCATTCGATTGACTTAAAACTCTGCGTGGAAGCTAATTAGGAAAAATAATTTTGTTTAAACTCTTCGATTTTTAAAAATGTGCCCCCAGAAAGAATCTGAACGGTTAACGTTATTTTGGGACGATCTAAGCGAAACTCAGTTTGTAAGCACCTTGGGCACAAAACATAGATCAAATATTCCCATAAGATGATAAGGAATGTAATTTATTATGTCAATGGTATCCAATTTTCTTTTACTCGTCGATCTCTAAACATTTCCCAGCAAGCCAATATTGAGACACCTTTGATATTTTTCCTAGTTGGTTTTCTTTTTATACCCTTGCAGAGGGTATTATAAAATTGTCCGGATGTTTGTAACGCAAAGAAGGAAGCATCTCCGACCTTATAAAGTATATATATTTTTGATCAGTATGACGAGCTGAGTTGATTTAGCCATGTCCGTCTGTCCGTCAGTCTGTTTCTATGCTATCTTCTCTGTCAGTTTTAAAGCTATCCTCACCAAACTTTGCACGAAGTCATTTGGTACAAATACGTTGCACATTTGTCGGAACCGGCCGGATCGGATGACTATAGCTGTCATAGGAACGATCTGTCGAAAAACTAGTTTTATTGAGAAAAACTTTTTTTTTTCAATTGAAACGCCTCCAAACTTCGTATTTCTTAGTTTAATACTCTTTTTTCATGATTCCAACGAATTTGGTCGAAATCGGAAATCCATATAGTATAGCTGTCATAGAAAAGTAGAGTCAGAAAAGTAGTCTTAGTTAGAAACCTTTTTTGTTTTCAATGGAAACGTCCTCAAAATTGGCATGTATTTGTTTTATATGCTCCCACACGATTCCACAAAGTTTCCTCAAAATCGGATGGCTATAGCATATAGCTGCCATAGGAACGATCGGTCTAAAGACTAGTTCTTGTGAGAAAAACTTTTTTGTTTTTAATGGAAACGTCCTTTGCGTTGGCATATATTTATTTTATATACTTTTACATAAGTCAACAAAGTTTTGTCAAAATCGGAAGACTATAGCATATAGCTGCTGTATGAATGATCGCTCGAAAAAGAAGTTCTAGTGAGAAAACTTAATTGTTTTAAACGGAATCGCCTTCAAAAAATGTACATGTTAATTTCTTATGCTTTTCCATGATTCAACTAAATATAGTCGAAATCTGCCTTCTATACAGTATAGCTCCCATGGGAAAGTAAGGTCCGAAAAGTAGTCTTATTTAGAAAAACAAACTGCAAGGGTATACAAAGCTTCGGCCGAGCCGAAGTTAACTTTCCCCTATTTTTATCTCTTAATTTATTTGGTGTGGTTCATGAAATGCGATTTCTAAACTTACCTTAAAATTATAAAAAATATTGCCATAATACAATTACGATTCACAATTTCACAACAAATTTTGAAAAATATACATGCGGACGAAGTTGCGGCGAGTCCTGCTAGCCAAGCCCGTCAGTCCTTGAAAGCGAAGGTATTAGCCATATTTATGACCATTTTTAAGTTAGGCGTGTTTTAATTTTTTATAGCTTGGCTCTTACAATTTATTTATAAATTAGTTTAATTTTATAATCGCCTTTAAGCTTTTTGACTGTTGCCTAGTGTAATAGTTGTGCATTTATTTAACAGTGACTGTTTCAAGCTGGAATAGCTTAAGCTAAGGCTACATACTTACAAACATATGTACTATATATTTACGTAAGTAGGCTTCTGTATTCTGTTTATTGATATTGGTCTACGCCTTGTCTTGTGTTTTATTTTCGTCTAAAAAGATATTCCATTATGCAAAATATGCTCTGATTCAAAGTGAGATATAACAAACTGCCTGCAACTTGTAGACATTCGCACACACACTTACGTACATATCTGTTGTATAGAATTTGTGGTCTATGCTAATTTTGATTTATTTGAATATTATTTTATTTCGTTGCCCAGTGAACTGTTGTGCCTTCTCTCTCCTTGTTCACAATGTCTGCTTCAATTTGTTTGCTTATTTACATAGCATTTTTGAAGTGTTTGCATTGTGTCTGCCTGCTGAAGGACATTGATTTTAATGTGATGTAAACAGTATTTAATTAAAAAGTAGACCCTTATCAAATCAAAGCAAGAATTCCAACCCCCCCTTCTGCAATATGACTGAAGCATACCTTTAGAGCAGATCTGGGGACTCAGCAACTATTGCTGGAATTTTTCTGCATTTCCATTTCTAAATTCTGAAGAATTCTCTTGCAGTTGCCCGCCCTGACATTTGTCTGTCTAAAATTATACCAGACAGCGTCGATTTATGTAGCTTGTGGCTGTACACGTGGCTGCCTTTGCTGCAATGTCAATCCAGAGACCTCGAAATAATTTAGCAACTCAAGAATGTTGGTCAAAAAAATTGTAGCTGTAAAGGCCTTGAGGATGTCGTGATTCTCTCGTCAAATAAAGGGTATTTTGCCTTTGGTTTTTTGGTTTAATTTATAAATTTGAAAAATTATCTTTGCACTCTTTAAGATAGTAAACACATAAAATTAAATTTTTTGGATTTATAGTTTTTTTTTGTTTGCAAAGTTTTAACATACAAAAAGTTTCCACAAAACACAACTACATTTTTAGTTGTTTAGATTGTTTAGGTAAAATTACACATTCGGACAGAGCCACACATTAAATGACTTAATATAATTTTACATACCTGGATGAAGGATGTGTATTTTTACACACAAAGTTTGAAAATATTTTCCAGCAATTTCACAAAAATCATTTAAATTCAACTGTCCGTTAACACATTAGTGTTTTCACAAAGTTTGAATGTGTTTTTTTCATCTAATATAATAAAACAGTTAATGTTTCAAATCTGACATTAAAAAAAGTGGGTTGGGTAAAAAAGTTGGATCTTTCATCTCTTAGCTAAGCGAAAAAAGATTGAACGTTTTCTTAAATTGGTCAAATCCAATTTCCAATTTGCGGAGGCGAAGGGGGCGTGCCAAAAATTTAAAAAAAAAACTTCATCTGCCTGCAAGTATAAGAAGCATATGTCCCATACATGTCAAACTTCTATCTCTCTAAGATCTGCTTGTTCATACGGACAGACAGACGGATGGACGGACATGGCTAGATCGACTCGGTTGTTGATGCTTATCAAGAATATTTATACTTTATAGGGTCGGAGATGCTGTTATCTGTTACATACTTTTGCACAAACTTTATATACTCTGTGTACCTCTGGGACAGAGTATAAAAAACACCTCCCCTCCCACATCACCATTTCAAAGCCGTGGTTGGTTTAGAGATAACAGAAAAATATGTATTTTTTTACCCTTGCCGAGGGTATTATAAAATTGTGCGGATGTTTGTAACGCATTGAAGGAAGCATCTCCGACCACATAAAGTATATATATTCTTAATCAGCATGACGAGCTGAGTTGATTTAGCCCTGTCCGTCTGTCCGTCCGCCCGTCTGCCTGTTTCTATGCTATCTCCTCCGTCAGTTTTAAAGCTATCCTCACCAAACTTTGTCGGAACCGGCCGGATCGGATGACTATAGCATATAGCTGTCATAGGAAAAATCGGTCGAAAAACTAGTCTTAGTGAAAAAATCTTTTTTGTTTTTAATGGAAACGCCTCCAAAGTACGTACTTCTTAGTTTACTATCCTTTTCCATGATTTCACTAAGTTTGGTCGAAATCGGATGATTATAGCATATAGCTGCCAAAGGAACGATCGGTCGAAAAATTAGTTCAAGTGAGAAAAACCTATTTTGTTTTTAATGAAAACGTCCTTATCATTGGCATACACTCATTTTATATACTTTTACACAATTCTACAAGTTTTGGTCATAATCGGATGACTATAACATACTAGTTCGAGTAAGAAAAACATTTTTGCTTTTAATGAAAACGTCATTTTTATTGGGATCTTCTTATTTTATATACTTTAACACATTTCTACTAAGTTTTATCAAAAACGGATGACTATAGCATATAGCTGCAGTATAAATGATCGGTCGAAAAAGAAGCTCTAGTGTGAAAAACTTTTTAGTTTTCGTAATTAACAGTGTATTATGCTTTTCCATGATTTCACCAAGTTTGGTAGAAATCAGACTTCTATATAGTACAGATCCCATAGAAAAGTAAGGTCCAAAAAGTAGTCTAAGTTAGAAAAACTTTTGTGTTTTCAATGGAAGCTGCAAGGGTATACAAAACTTCGGCCGAGCCGAAGTTAACTTTCCCCTATTTTTTTATTACATTACTTGAACTCAAGACGTAGAAAACTGACGAAACTTTGTGTGCTTCTCCACGTCATCATGCAAAGTCGAACGTATTTTGCTGGCATACCAAAAGTAGACAGGGCTTCAAAGATCTTTGACCTTATTGGAGTGTGAAAGGCGGCTTTATAGTCAACAAAAAGGTGTTGGGTGTAGATCTCTGTCTTAAGGGTCTTCTCCAGGATTTGTCGTAATGTGAATATCTGGTTTGTGGTGGACTTGCCATATCATTCTCGGACTTAGACGTTCACATAGGATGATCCCACTGTAACTGGCGCTAACTGTAGGGTTTGAAAATATTTTGTTTTCAATCAAACATATTTTGTACTTGAACTAAGAACGCGCTTTTCTTGAATTTTCCATCTTACTGCAAGGACAAAAAGTTTACATTCAAGAGCGTTTGTTATCATTTTAATAATAGTATCACTCGTTTTCGGCTCGCGCCTGTAAGAAAAACACAAATGCGCTGGGGCTATGGTGGTGGCAGATTTTGATTGTCCTTGGCTTGCCAAAAGTAAAAGGGAGCAATTTCATTCGGAATGAAAAAAAGGAATTCGACATTAAATCGGATTCCCGTTGGACTTACTTTTAAAAAAGTATTGGAATTGAGAACATGCCTGATTATCTTGGAATTCTGGTTTCTATCTTTGGGTGCGTTCAGACAGAGTTGCTAGTTGCCAGATGTATGTATGTATGTCAGTTAACCGGCAGTCTGACGCAAACACAAGGAAATATTAATAAACTTTTCTGAGCATTTATGATACCATCTGAATATATATAACGCCAGTCAACTGGCAATGCCTCTGACAGGTGTTCACACATGTATGGCAGCAACTGGCAACTCATGCCAGTGTTTCTGAAGGCACCTTAAGTCTCATTTAAGCGTGTATTAGAAGTAGGATTTTATTATTTAAAGAAAAATATTTCTTAAAATTGCTTGCAACATGAATTTTCGTATGCCCTTTAGAAAACTACTCAACACATTAAAAATTCACTTTATGCTGCTTGTAAATTTATTTGTCTCTCTTTTTTCCAAGAAAGATGATTAGATTAGCTGTATGTATGGTAAATATGTACTAGTTGAGCAACCTTTTGGGGGCTACTTTACGTTCCTGTGCTTATTCAGACAAAACTTCAATCGAAATATAACATAAAAAACTACTGGATTTGGGTAATTTGGTGCATGTGAATGGATGGACAGGAGGTGGCATGTACGACTGACTCTGTGGGTGCGGGAACAGCTGTCATTCACAGTCGGCAAGCAAACCCACTCGTTGGAGCCAGAGTTCTCTTTTCCTCCTGTCCAACGTCCTGACAGCTTCATATAAATAAAACAAATGAGCAAGCACGACGGCTGCTGCGGTTGTTGTTGCTTATGCTGACTGCGGTTGCCACCAAAATTTGACAACATCCGCATGCTGGCAAAGCTCACAGGTGACAGGCAGCTTCCATGTGCGCTCCCTGCCAAGCTGGTTGCCTTTATCACATTTTCATATTGTCGGTTTTGTCTTAAATTCCAAACGGAATTGCGCTTAATATTAATTTCTCCGCATTTGTCAGCGACAAAAGTTTCTGCATTAAAATTAACAGCTGCTGCAATTAAATTAAACGCTTTTAATTTCGGAAAATATTTACACATGCAGGAAAAGACCAAGCCCGAATCCTTTCCACGGGCTTCAAAGCCCAAATTTGAATTTAAATTGAAGTTAGTTTGGCATTCAGCCGCACAAGTCGGCCTTTGAACGCCTTCTAATCCTTCAATTAATAATCTTCAGCGCTTAACTTTTTGCCGGCCCCACAACAACAGAAACAACGTGCTAAATGTGGCCCTAAGTTTTTCCTTCTTTCCTTTTCCCAAAGCGAACCCTTTTCGTGGTTGGAATTTTTTCTTGCCAACGCACAATTATTTAACGCTTGCCCCGCTGGGGTTGGCCCGCCGTACCATTTTTTTCGTATTTTGCATTAAATGTCTAATTTATCAAGTTTTCTTGTTTGGGGGGCTTTAAAACTAAGCGCCTGACTTGGCTTCGGAAATAATTAAATTTTCCCTCTTTTGGGAGGCGAGCGGATGTGGTCAGATATTCTGCCTTAAGATTCTGCCTGTCACCTGCTTGGCTGAGGTAAACAAAGAGCTGACAAGGCTTATATGACATATCATTTTCCCCATCATCCCCTGGACACGGCTTGTTTATCTTTCATTATTTATTCCCTTATCAGGCACATCACACCACATAGGCAATTAATTTTGTTTGCCTGAAGCCAGCGTTAAAGTGATTTTTATTTTGGCCGAGTCAAAAGATGTGAGAGAAAATACCAACTTGCAATTTGTTTTGTTTGTTAATTCGTTGTAAAAATAAAGCACCAGGAAATCAAATTAAAAGTAAATGGAGAGTATTAAACGGAAGGAGTTCTCCTCACAGAAATACGAGCAAAGTCCCAGATGTATCCGAAAAGATAATATATATTCTATTCTTAGCTAATTCCAAGAATTGTATTAAAATGGTGAATGGTGTGGAGTAGACAGCCTGAGTCTAATGAAAAGAAAGAGAAAGTGATTAGAGCTTTTAATTTTTTCAATATTATTAACTGATGTGGCACTTGATGTTTTAAACATCATGAAGGTTCATTAAGTTCAGGTTCGTTTCTCGGTATCAACACTGGCCCCCCATTTTCGTAAATTTCCATGGAAATATTGAGTACTTTCTGTCGAATCTGACATTTGGCTCTACACAATCAGCAATGCGCTCTCAAGTCATCAAGTCACTAATGTGTGTTCAAGGCCAGTCTGAGTAGACGTTATCTGGAGAGGCCAAACATTCCCCAATGTTCTCCATGCCCGCTGATTGTGTAGTGCCAAATGTCAGATTCGGCCAAAAGTTTGCGCTAATGTTTAATGTGAATAAATTTTTCATAAAAATGGTGCAAAAAATGTATAGTAAATACTTCATCAATTGAGAACGGATGGGCCATTTTGGCTCAAATTCGATTTCAATTGCTCCTAATTACCAAGAGAAAGTTTTTACGAAAGAAAAATTTTGCGTTATAGTCAAAATTCTGCGAAATTTGGAAAAATAATACAAATCATGCCATAGCGGTGAAACTTTGGACAATGGTTGGACGTTTGGAATGGGCGGGAAATGGTCCAAAAACCTCAAAAATTGTTAAATCATACGTTCATCCGATTGCGATGAATCTTTCGGGAAACCATGAAGTAGACAGCGGACTTAGCATATTTTTAAACAGATTTTTATCCTAGTAGGCCAAAGCCAAAAACTCGTATTTAATTTGAAAATGACAAACTATTATTTCATTATCTGAACCGTCAGCAAAACACAAAATGCAATGAACGAATTGACAAAAATTTGTTAAAAACACATTTATCTAGAAATATGCAAAATCCGCTGTCTATTCATAAGTGCATCAGAAGAAAAGAAGTGGCGGATAGCTTAGGAAAAAGAATCGCTATAATTGCAATCTTATATAACCACAGTACCTTATTTAAGAGTCAGAGGTTAGAAAGGAGTCATCAAGATTTATATATTTGTCTTATCGTTCAAATTTCCCTGGTACTTAGAAAAATGTTATAATAAACAGAAACGATTACAAAAAATCCAGTTTTAGAAAAAACTTTTCTAAAAAACTAAACAAGAATGGATTGCGTATAGCTCCCATTCGAACTATCGGTTGGAAAATGAGTCTCAGTGAGATAAATATTTTGTGTTTTATGTTAACGCGGTTCTAACTCGGCAATTATAAATGTGAAATGCTTTTAAAGGTATTTGCGAAATTTGGTCGAAATCGGATGACTATATCTTAAGGCTGCTATAGGAACGATCAGTCGGAAAAGGGGTCCAAGTAAAAATGATTTTTTTTTAAATGTTCGCGTTCTTTAACTGGGTCGAATATTAACGCTTTCAAAAGAGATTTTGCAAATATCGTCGAAATCAGAATATCAGATCGATGACTTGAAAGGGTACTTGAACTTCAGCACAGACGAAGATAGCTTAGCCTTCTCGACCTTTGTTTTTCAGAATTTTGAAATTATCTAAATCAAGTATAAGGAATCCTAGCGGATGTTGTAAATGTTTATAAGTGCCGTCTTTTGATCCGAGGGAGTACTGGATCCTTAAGAGCCCGGTTATCGTGCGCCTTTTGAGAAGACGTCTGGCGAGTTTGTTAGGATGAGAGGCAACCTTGTCAAGGTATCGCGCAGCCTGGTTGTTTATTGCGTCGCCGACCATAGGGACGCCACATTCTCTCTCGCTGTCTCGAGTTCTGATATACCATTCCGCACCTGTGATTTTTTGCAGAATTTTCGCCAGAAAAACCCTGATTTTGTTAAGGTTTGTTTTTGCGGCAATGCTATACACCTGGATGTCATATCTCCAGATTGGTGAATGGATGACCTTGTAGATATAAACTTTGTTCTAAATCGACAGTTTTTTTTGGCGTTGAGGAGCCAACTCATTTTCATCGCTTGGCTGCGTAGTCTACCAGCTACTTCGGCAGCATGTTGCTTAAAAGTGAGTCGCTTATCCAAGGTCACTCCTAAATATTTGTGTTGGAGCCAGCATATATCAGCGCTTGAAAATAGAATTTCCAGCGAATCAGCGAGTGCTCGTCTATTCAAATGCCCACCCCACCACAATTATGTGAGATTAATTTTTATACTCTGTACAAGAGGTATATATATTCTTGATCAGCATCAACAGCCGAGTCGATATAGCCATGTCCGTCTATCCGTCCGTCTGTCTGTCCGTATGAACGCACACATCTCAGAGATGGTAAGAGATAGAGGTTTGACTTCTATGGGACAAAAACTTCTTATACTTGCAGGCAGATCAAGTTTATTTTCAATTTTTGCCACGCTCCCTTTCGTCCCGGCATTTTTGAAAAATCGTCATATCTTCGTCAGTTTTATAAATAGAAGGTTTGAACCATCTGGACATATTTTGAAAACGAAATTATTTATCGATCCGCCATAGGAATTGTAAAGATGTGATGAACGGTTCTGGAGTTATAAGCAAAACAAACAATTATGGGCACCGGTCGCAACGTTGATAGGCAGCACTCCACTGGTACAGATTATGTTATGAGAGCTTGACCGTTTTTTCTTATGTATTTTAGGAACCGCTTTTTGTTTAGGTTTGAGATGAAAAGCTCTAGTTTTTATAAAAAAGTTTCTACTATTCCAGTTTGCTTCAAAAAGGCTACCTTTAACATTTTGTCCCGCAATTTCTTTTTTCTAAGAATCGTACAAATAAAACAATTATAATTTTGCCCAGGAGTTTTCAATGCATAGAACAAATGATCTCCGACCACATGAAGTATACATTTTCTTGATCAGCATGACGAGCTGAGTCGATTGAGCGTTGTCCGTCCGTCTGTCTGTTTCTATGCTTACTAGTTCCCTTAGTTTTGAAGCAATTCAGCTGAAATTTTGTCATCTTTAAGTTGTACACTCATCTTTTAGCTGTACACTCATATAATGTCGGAAACGCACCTATCGAGTGACTATATGTTGTTGCAGCCATATGAATGATCTGTTTCAAGTGTATTAAAACTTCTGCACAGTCGAAGAAGCTTTAATTTCTCGTATTTAATTTACCTTGTCTACGATTTGAACTCAGGACCTTGAGGTTTTAATAAGTAACTACGGCTGCATCTTAGCGCATACGACTATCCAACACTCGTGTAAAAGGACGAGAAATGACAGTAAAGAACGTAGCCATAAGCACTTCGCACTTAAGTGCTCAGCAAGCAAAAAGCTCAGTGGTGTAGTTGGTAAAAACTTTGCTTTAGAATGGCGACTTCGTGAGTTGGAGTCCCAGGTCAAGCAAATATTTATAAAGATTTATTGTGTCCTTTTTGCTTTAATGCCAAATTCAATCTCTAATAAGACTATGTCTTTAGAACGTCATATTTTTCTATGTGTTCTTAAAACGGCAGCTATTAGGCATGTTCTCAATTCCACTTTCACTGCAACTTTTCGGAAACGGAATTGATTCAGTTTCTCGCAACACGAAAACGAAAGCGTTTTTCGGCTTTAAAAATAATGCATGCTGTCCGGTGAAATGAAAAGTAGTTAACAAATTACGCGCTCGTACAGTTGAAAAGTGTACATTAAGTTAATTTTCCTTAATTCTGTGATCAATGTAGAACTTATTTATGTACTTTGAATTGCATTAAAGTCATTAACTGAATTACAAATAATTTTTTGTTAAAAGTCTCAAGAAATTGGCAGAGCTTGCCAAACTTAAAAGTAAGACGTGCGAACAACAAGTCCAAACCGAAACGGAATTGCTTTCAATTTACTTTTCATGACGTAGCGGAATTGAGAACATGCCTGTATATTTTACACTTAAATAACATCTTTGCTTGAGGACCGATGGTTACTATTACTGATCTACTGTAAAACCATCTTTGTCTTTGGTTAATTTATAGTCTTCGATCATTCTGGCCTTATTTTATTCAACACAGAGACACCTTTTTCAAGAAGAAACTGGGAAAAGCATTAGAATTGTTTGGGCTTAAGCCAAGGACAGAAGGAAGAATGTTTTGGGGATTTAGGATTTATTAGGAATAGGATTTATTAGGAATAGGAACTAGGAATATTTTGTACTTATTTAAAGACTAAACCTGACTTGAGACTATGACAATCTAAAAGAATGATTAAAAAGCCTTTAAAGTAGTTCGTGAAATAAGAATTTTGAAAATAAATCATGTGTTTTCGCACTTATCGTACTATAAAGTTCAATTGAACAACAATTGTGTACATTTTATTCTTCTTCCCGATTGAGAATCCAAAAATGAAGACAAAGAAATGGTAGCTCTTGCGCCCTTCCGTCAGATAAACCGAAAAGGGGAGACCGAATATTGAAACTAAATGAAAAATCATAAATAACTAACAAACGACAGAAATGCATTTGCATTTGCATTCGCCTGTTGGAAGAGCAAAACTTGATTTTTAATTAGCCAGGCCAAAAATAAAACGTGGCAGGCATCGCTGATTCTTGACATATTGCCAACAGCTGAGCCGAGCAGCCCGAGTGAAATGGCTGAGGCGTAGCACGTGCCGCTTCATGGAAAATTGCTGGCATTTTCCGTAGCATGCCAACGCTGCGCCGCCTGGAGTCATCCCAGAAGCTGGGGGGCGTTCAACGAGCTCTCTTGGGTTAAAGTTTAAACTATTTTGATATGGCGTGAAAGGCCTTTCAGTTAGCGGCTACTTAAGCGGCAGCCAAAAGTAAACAATTTAATGTGCAAAGTTTTGTACGAGCTTCTCCCACAACAACAACAACAACAACAGCAAGCAATCAGGCACCACGAGAGTACTCAGAGCTGGGAAAAACAAGCCATAGCCAAAGTTTTTGGGGGGCAATCATTAAAATTCATTTCCTATCGACACACACAGGCATACACAAACATGTTATGGATGGCGCCATTTAGTTTGAATATCGATGGCAGCCACATCCTTCGCATAGACAGCTCTATGTACACATGTGGTTCGTTTCTCCCTCTCCCTCGCTCTATCTCCACAGTTGGCAAGTGCCTTGCAGCGATTTGAATGCGGCAATTCCTTTTGAATTGATCCCAAAAGTGACCTTTGATTTTCGATACGAATTCAGTCATTTTCACATGGCCAAAACCAAAAGTCTCTAGTGACACACATACATACACACACACACACACACACACACGTAGCTGGCGTAGCCATTTTGTTTGCGTAGTTTAAGTGCCCGCATTAGTGGGGCATATAAATTTTGTCGGTAGACCCCTGACAACAACAACAACAAGGACGACGACAAAAACGATGAAACGAAGCGAAAATCAAACTAAAACTTCGCCACATGAAAATCATAATTCAAACGTTGAAATCAGCACACAGATTGCCCCCCTCCCCACCATATGGGTGTGTGTGTGTGTGAGTACACAATGGCAACTATTGAAAATACGCAAAGCCTCTTTCGTTGGCATGTCCTTGTGCTGCTTCTGTGATTTCATTGCTTGCCTTTGACCTCCTACTCCCTTGCCGCCGCCCCCTTCCAGTCCCCATCCTGAATGGGATCCTGGGATGCGTGTGCGTTTTGTTTTATTGCCAGGACCGACTCGTTGCCAAGCTTTTTGCCAACTTTCCCGCTTGCCGCTGCTTTGTTGCCCATTGTGTGAGGATAATCGAAGCCATAAATAACAGGCGCGAAAGCGTTTTTTTTTTTTTTGTTGTTTTGTTGGAGAACGTACGATAACAAAAGTGCCAAAAGTGACAAACAGCAGGCAACTGTCAACTCGCCCCAAGGCTCAGCCCAGCTCCGCTCGGGCCAACTCGTTAGCAAATCCAATTTGTGCGTGAATGTCAACAGTTTCGCTGCAGTTACAGTTGGAGGAGCGCTAAAGCTAATAAACTTTCAGCCAGCGTACAAAAAACGGCACACAAATCGCGTGCCATGGTCGAGTGACCGACTTTTGAAGCGTTTGTCGTATTTCTTTTATTTTTCCGAATCAATTACAAATTTAAATTTCGTTCACACAATGAACAATTTGCATAATAGCCACCGACACACACACACACACACCCGAGCGTAATTAAACTTTAAATTTATGCAAAAATGAAATAAAAAACTGTTCAGCTTTCCACATGGCGCGCATTTTATAAACAGTTTTCAATTAATTACAATGTTGGCTCAAATAACGCATTTTCGATTCACCAGCTGCTGTTGGAGTTGTTTTTTGTTTTCTTTTAGGCCGTGCCATGTGTCACATGTCGCTTGATGCATTAACAATGATTATTGCATACAATTTGGCGCACTTAAAATTAAAACTTCATAAATTAATTTAACTGCATTGCAGCGCCAGAAATACAATTGTAGACTTTAATTTAAATTAATTTGGAGAATTTAAAATCAAATTAAATAAATCATATACAATTTGTGTATTTGTTGGGCAAACAGTTGCTTATTTGCCTTGTATGCCCAAAACAGTCATAGCAATGCTTGCATGAGATGGGCCTCAGCTGTCTTGAAGAAGATATTGTAGAGGAATACTGCTGATGATAGGACCGGGAGGTGATTGAATCAGCTGTACCGTCGACCAGCCGCCTTTGTGGTGTGTGTGTGTGTGTCTTGTTCTTAAAAGTTATGAACAAACATTACCTATAATCTGTTAATTGTGAACTTTTGTGAGTATCCCGCGCATCTTTAACTAATTCCTGTAGACAAACCCATGCTGAATTGGAGATGGAAAGTCAAAGTAGTAACTTAGTTTCCGTTTCCAAGATATTGGCGGAAAACTATTTTACCGACTTTGGACCGTTTAAGAATTTTTGTAGGCCATACCATGCATTAATTTGTGAATTTTTGAAGCCTCTAGGATAGTCAACATATCAATGCAACTGAGAAAAATCAAACACGAGGTATAAGCAATGCCAATGCACAATGGGCAAAACAGCCAATTAGCGGAAGATAAAGCTAATTTTAAAAAATGAAAACCCGCCAATTGTGAGCTATCAAACATTACATATGTGGCAGCAGCTGCAGCATGCTATTTTTCCGCTTTTTCTAGTGCGCACAGATTTAGATTGCAAATTGCGAAAGTTTATTTTCCAGCTGTTACATTTGGTTTTAATTAAGTTAAAGGTATGTATTAACGACAAAAAATTGTTCCGTGACATGTGCGTGTCTGTTGTAATGTTAAATCGTGGTAGCATCTTGCAGTCGAATATATCTCTTTTCAACAACTGTTTTAAGACTTTCGTGGAGTGCAAGTTTTTTAATCCGGCAGTATTGTGAAATGTCTATATTTGGCTGCAGCAGCCTGCATCTGCTAACAAAAGAATACTTTTCAGGCACTATGCAAACGCACTCTTTTTTTAGTATGGCTCTCCGAAAATGAAACATAAGGCGATAAAAGTTGCGGATCTAATCGGATCGAGCTTGTATAAAAATTAAGAAATTCGTTGAGTCCGGCCTACAATTTCCAATTCAGTATTCAGTACACATTAGAAGAAGCTTTAGCTCTGTACATTGACGGAGGCTACACGAAGAACTCGTACAAGCTAATGCCAGCTTACGGTGTTCTGCGATCTGCCAAAAAGCGGTGCTACCCTGATATAAACAGAGTAACTAAATTTTCTGCTGAGGTTTCCTTGCTACTTTTATTAGATCACACAATTACTAGGATTGTCGAATGTAACAAGAATGTGTTTAGCCGTAATGTTGATGGTCAAATAAAGGGTGATTTTTTAAGAGCTATAGGAAAGTTTAAAAAAAAAAAACACATAAAATTCAGAAAAATGCATGAAATCTTTTTTTGAATCGATATTACGGTCCATATAATTTAATGATTGAAAATTATTTTATGCAAATGTTGACCGTGACTGCGCCTCAAATGGTCCATCCGCTTAGTCCAATTTTGGCATACTCTTTCCAACAATGCGTCAATTGAAGCGGGCTTGCGTCAATTGAAGCGGGCTTGTCTGTATAGACATGAGCTTTACCATAGCCCCACAAAAAATAGTTTAAAGGCGTTAAATCGTACGATCTAGGCGGCCAATTGACCGGTCCCGAACGTGAAATAAAATGTTCACCGAACTCGCCTCTCAATAAGTCCATTGTCGCGCGTACTGTGTGGCACCGTCTTGTTGAAACCACATGTCATGCAAGTCACGCTCTTGCATTTTGGGCAAAAAAAAGTTGGATATCATCTCACGGTAGCGCTCACCATTCACAGTTACGTTACGATTCGCATCATCTTTGAAGAAGTACGGTCCAATGATGCCACCAGCCCATAAACCGCACCAAACTGTGACTTTTTCTGGATGCATTGGTAGCTCTTGCAATGCTTCTCGCTGATATTAACTCCAAAATCGACAATTCTGCTTATTTACGTACCCATTGATTTTTCGGTAAAAAAGTGGATCTTCGGCCAACTTTCCAAGTGCCCATTCACCAAAAATTCTACGTTTCGGTAGGTCGTTCGGCTTCAATTCTTGCACCAGCTGTATTTTGAAAGACTTCAAAGCTAAATCCTTCCGCAAAATTTTTCACGTTGTTGAGTATCGACGAATGGATAATTGATTGTCATCATTAACACTGGCCGATACAGCTGCGATATTTTCTTCAGTTCGCACTCTACGTAAGCGTGTTGGTGGTTTAATGTCCAACAATGTAAATTTAGTGCGAAATTTAGTCACAATAGCACGAATAGCCGCTTCAGTGGGTCGATTAAACTGACCTTAAAATGGAAGAAGCGCGCGATGAACTTTCTTAACAGAGCACGCATTTTGATAATAAAATTCAATAATTTGCAAGCGTTGTTCGTTTGTAAGACGATTTATGGTTAAATTATAGACCAAACTGAAGATGTTTGACAGTGAGACAGTGAAAAGTTTAAGCCAGTGTTGCCAAAAAGATAATAGCTAAAAAATCACCCTTTACATGTTGGGGAACGGCCTGCACCACCACTATAAAGAGAGTTGAGGTTTGTGTTAATAAGACTCTTCGACGAATTTTAAACGCGCGCCGTTATGTATGTATTACCACCATATTCCGGGACTTAGGCACTCCCACTTTATGCGAAACCATTGAGAAATATTCAAATCGATACAGGGAGCGGCTAGTTTCTCACAATAATCGACTTGCCAGAATTCTAACAAGGCCCATTCGTCGGCGTAGGCTGAACAAAATCCACCCAGCGGATTTGTCGACATTTGTACGAGCACCTCAAGGTCGCCTTATTTAATTTGATTTATTATTGAGTTCTTTCAGCCTGAAAGCGTTCAAATTAAGCTTCAATAAAAGTCGGATATGCTGCAACTGTTATGCTCTTTGTACCTTTTGGTCAGAGTATCGAAATGATTGTACATTTCCATTTGATATACGCATTTGCCCTTTCGGTTGGGTGGTATCAATTTTTAATTTCCATTGCGGGTAATGTTTTTCTTTCAGTCGACTTTCGCCAATTAGGCAGCGAAAGCAAATGCTCACGGACGGGGCAAATAAATTAAGGCAATTATGTAACATTGTCTGATTGATTCGATTTCCATGCGTGAGGTGATTTGCTTCCGAAGCCAGGTCTAATTAGTAAATTTGTTGTTGCGGCTGATGTTGAGCATTTATTTATGTTTTTCATGCCCGTAAGATGCCGGCTGCTGTTGCTGTAGTTGCTGTAATAAACGCATAAAGGATATTAATGAGCTGATGTTTGCTTAGCCCCTCTGAACTCTGGCACGACTTGCTTTTATTTTAGCTGAAAAGGCAACTAATTGCTTACTCACACAAGCATATTTCACAAATTGCGCATACGACATGTTAAACGGCTCACACACACAGAAAGTCAGGGGCGCATTATCAGCCCACTATGAGCAGGTTTATTGTTGTAGCTTCGCCTGCTGCATGCCTCTGTCATAATTCAACTTTTATTTACACACACAGCCACACACTGGCATAAACAGTGAGAGTGAAATGTGCTTTGAGTGGCGCTAAAAGTATGCCGCGTGGTGTAATAACACGCGTCGTTGCCAAGGGGTAGAAGTCTGAGCCGGAGCCTGAGCCTGGTCTGCTGTGACAGTGACAGCCAGCGGTGCTTACGCTTGTCAGACGCATACTTATGATATATCACACACACACGCACACACATCCGAGGAACGGGAAAAGCTGAAATCTGTCCCCACTCTACCACTCTCGCTGCCCGATAAGAGCTTGTCAGTTAAATTCGCACTACGTCGTCTATCCTGTCGCCTGCACGCGCTCACGACTGCTGCAGTAAATTTTATGTTTTATATATATTATTTTATTTTTAAATTTATGCCAGCTGCCGCCAGCCCTCAAAGAGTTATGCGTCTTTGACTTTATTGAGCATGAGGATTGCACTATGCAAGCGAGTTGCTGAGAATACGGACACGGCATGCTCAATGTCCCTGCCTTTTTATGCGGCGTTAAATCTTGAGGAAATTGTGTCACATTATGATGAACATTTATGGCAAGCTCGAGCATTTGCCCATAAATTTGTGCGCCCTGATGATAGCTCCTTTGTGGGCCGTGAGCTAAATATGATGGAGTGGCTGTGGTAATTCGACAAGGCTCAAGCCCTCACTGCTGTACACACGTTATTTCGACAGTTGAAAGGTGGCAACTGGAACTGAATTGATTAGTATTTGCTGCTCATGAATTCATGGAAAAATTCTCGCCGTCGTCGACGACGACAGTTACACAAGACTTGTAGGTACTTGGCAACTAGCTGACAACTTTTGTGCATTGACAAAACTTTTTTAATTAGCCAGTGCTCCACTTCTTTGGCACTAAAGTTCAAGTTTGACACAACAAATGAAATGACACAGCTGACTTTCTTTTCCGCCAAGTTAATTAATCAGCAATAAAATATGCTAACCAACTGACAAGAACGGATGGGTGGGGGAAAGGAGGATGGGTGACGCAACCAACTGTGGACACCATTTTGCATCCATATGCTCTGCCTGTCTGAAATTTACTAATGAGCAAAGTTTGACTGGGCCAAACATGCGAGCTGGCTTCTACTGAATGCTCGACTGTCTGACTGTCTGTCGGTTCTTGTGTTAATTTATGTGCAGGTAACAAGCAGCACACAAAAAGGAGAATGCATGTGCCTATGAGAAAGGCATACATGTGAATGCTGTAATGAAAGGCAGGTTGGTGAAGGGCGTGCACTCAAAAAAAAAAATAGAATGGGGTTGATTTTCATATTTCAATCATAGTAAGGCCCTTAAGTAAGAGGAAAATCTCACTTTTAGCAATTGAAACAATTCAATGAAAAAGTTTGACGTTTTGGCAATAACTTTCACTCAACTTACAATAATTCTGTAGTAGAATAAGTTTTATTGTATTTATATTCCCTCCCCTCAAAGTAAGTTGCCTTTGGGCAACAGTTAAAATTGAACATAAAACTAATCTGTGGCTATTTGAAAAATGAAAATAATTATACAACGTTTCGTCATTTGCCCATTTATTAGATACTGAGTAGTAGGTACCTCATAACGTACTTTGAACTCGCTTACCTAAGTTATTTATCTCCTCCTTTTAGCATACAAGTTGTTCCTCTGTAGAAGGGGGTGCAAAATATGTATATGTGGGGTTTTATTTATTGATTAAAGTGCTTGGTACCTCATTGTTCAAGGCGAATTGCATCGATCCAGATTGGAGCCCAAAATCTCTCTCCTCTGTGGCACACGTCTTTCACTTGATAATCAAAATCAACTGGCCGTGTCTAAGACTCGTTCTCGACTTTTAGCTGGTTGCTCGTTTTAGTACAAACGTCTTTTGACTCCTACGATTTTCTGTTAAAGTTTCAATCACGATCGCTGTGCTCTTCACAAGGTTGCAAAACGGTACTGAATCGAACCACTCAGAACCGTTTCGGTCCCTATAACCGAACTTCTTAAGCTTATGACTTCCTGAACCTGATTACAAACCGTACCTAATCTGTTTGGAAAAGGGACCGGTTCAAAAAATGAATAAATTGATATCTGAATCCGGTATATTGTAAGTTATATATGGAAGACAAAGCAAAAGCCAAGCTGTGAAACTTCAATACTAGAGAGAGGCTACCTTCCATTTTCAAAGGTATGGATTCAATGGAACAGGTTGGCTTAAAGAAAAACATTAGTAAACTTAATCTAACGAATATAGATTGAAGCAGGGATGCAAACCACTCGGAAATTAGCACTGGTTAGGTTCAGTGGTTCACTCAGTTTCTGAACCGCCGGTTCGGTTCATTACATGGTTTATGGAGCTATCTGAGCCGCGGTTACGGTTAGTTTCAGTGGTTTACAGACGCACACTATGAAATATTATGATATCTGTCGTAATGTGACACGTTCGAAATTGAATTCCAATAAACCATTTGAATATCTTTAAAATCCTTAGTAGAATGTCCAAAATTTATGATGTCGACTTTACAGCATTCGTGCTTAAGTTCCTAGAGGAATACCCTTCGAAAACAGAAAAAGTCGGCTTGAATAGAATACGTACAATGCCAATTACACACCCTATTTTTCGTATTAAATGAAACGAGAAAGCAAAGCTAACTTCGTCTGTGCCGATGTTTAAGTACACATGAAACTTTTCTGACCACTGACTTAATTTTGTGACCAATGACTTAATTTATAAGCTTTATGTCTTGTGACATTGGATAATTAAAAAAAAAAAAAAAAATTTGTATGCCAGCTGCAAGAAGTGACCATACGATTTTCGCGGTTCCGACATATGTGCAGTGTGCAGCTAAAAAATATCTAAGTGCAAAATTTCAGCTTGACAGCTTCAAGACTGAGGGGCTAGCATCAATCGACTCAGCTTGTCATGCTGATCAAGAATATATATACTTTATGTGGTCGGAGATGATTCCTTCTATGCGTATCAAGCTTCTGGGCAAGATTATAATACACTTTTCAAGTGTATAAAAATCTCTCCTGATTCTAATTTAATTAAGGGGGCATTGCTGCTTGGAAGGCTGTTTTTTGACCTTTTTTTAAAAAAATTTTATTTGAAAACGGAAATAGTTATTTAAATTCTGTTTTTTCTTAATGTATTAAGAACATATTGAACTAAATAAAAAAAATTGTTGTCGGCCTTCAAAGTTGGACGTCGAAAAAAGGTATGCTGCTGGCAGCACGGATAACTCCACTTCGGATCATCTGAAATGGAAAAAAAAAACGTCGTTAGATTCAGTACAGATGTAATTCGAGCCCCAATTTCAATCATAATTTTGCGATTTTTTTTACAAAATGGCGGCCATTGAAAAATGAAAAATCGATTTTGGGCAATTTTTTTTGTAGTTTAGTGAATTCGATTCGATTTGATAGGCTCAGAACCACCCACCCACCAAAATTGCTTCTGAAAGATAACGAGTTATATTATAAAAATTTATATTTCAAACTTTATACTTACTCTGCTGTGGCTTGAACTCGGGGCCTTTGGACTTGACACGACCATCCGATAAAGTCCACGTTTGAAAACAAGAAAGAAAGGCGGTGAAGCCAGACTATAACATACTCTGTACCTGTGAAGTGATGCCTATCACCGTTGCTACTGGTGCTGCCCATCACCGTTGCGACTGGTACTGCCCATAATGGTTTGTTTTTCGTTTAACTCGACTATCGCTTATCCGATTTTAAGCATTCTATTGCCGGATCGATAAATAGTCCTGATTACTAAATATGTCCAGTAGGAACGAACCTTCTATCTATAAAACTGTGGGAGATATGATGATTTTTCCAAATTGCTGGGGCGGAAGGGGGCGTTGCGAAAATTGAAAATAAATCTGATCTCCCTGCAAAACAAAAGAAGTTTTTGTCCCATACATGTCTGTCCGTCTGTTTCTATGCTATCTCCTCTGTCAGTTTTAAAGCTAACTTCACCAAACTATGCACGAAGTCTTTTAGTACAAATACGCTGCACATTTGTCGGAAACGGCCAAATCGGATGACTATAGCATATAGCTGTCATTGAAACGATCGGTTGAAAAACTAGTTATAGTGCGAAAAAACATTTTGTTTTCAATGGAAACGCCACCAAACTTCGTATATCTTAGTTTACTATGCTTTTCCATGATTCCATCAAATTTGGTCGAAATCGACTTTTCAATGAAAACGTCCGTAAAATTGGCATTTGTTTATTTGGTATGCTTCCACGCAATTCTACAATGTTTTGTCAAAATGATGAATAGCATTTAGCTGTCATAAGAACGATCGGTAGAAAAACTAGTTCTAACGAGAAAGACTTTTCTGTTTTCAATGGAAACGTTCTTATCATTGTACGAGGTGTGTTCAAAAAGTATCGCGAATTTTGTGTTTTTTCAAAAATTATTTATTTATTCGAATATCTATTTTGTCCCTTAAGTAATCTGATATATACCTTCCAACGTTTTCCAACCGAAGCACTCAAAATCTTTATACCCCCACGACAACCCCCCACAAACGGAATAAAAACGCAATGTGAAGCAATTTTTGTTCTTCCCAACACGTTTTTGTAACGAAATGCGACTTGTATACTTGCGAGACCAGCACCACGCAGAAAACTTCACAACTTATCACCACGCGTTTTCGTCTCCGCTCATTGAGATGATTGAGCTTTGTTCCATGTCAAACATTCGTCACCAGTTAACCCTCTGGAGCAACTTTGCCCTTTAAATTCATTAGATGTTCATGGATGTGTTTTGCGCAAAATTGAGATCGGACCCGTCTCACCCAAATCTTGATAAAATCGAATGGCACGAGCCAATCGATATGTTTAGGTCCTCAGCAACTTCTCTGACGTGATTCGACGATTTTCCATTTTCTCCACTTCTTAATTTTCGTCTGTTGTTGAAGTGCTCGCCCGACGCCCGTCGTCACATCTCCGCCTTCTGAGAACATTTTGAAACCGAAACGTGCTCGGTCAGGTAGCTTCTCCGAGCCACAGTCAACTTCGAAGCATCCCGACTTAATTTAGTTTTTCACACAAAATTTGATACATCCATTTTTTGAACAGGTAAAAATCGACACGATCCAAAACACGGCAAGCAAAGCAGCTGTCAACAATTAGTGAACATTCAAATGAAGCTTCGGCATAACATGAGTACCAAATAACGCCAAATCGAAAATCGAATATACGTAACCGAATTAAATTAGATACTTTTTGAAACATTTTTTTTTTTTTAGCTCCCATAAAAAAGTAGGGTTTGAAAAGTAGACATAGTTAGAAAAAAGGTGCTGAGAGGGTATACAAACTTCGGCCCTAGCCGAAATTAGTTTTCTCCTATTTTTGATTCAAAAAAGTTTGTTCTTATTTAAATAATATTGAAAATCGTTTGTTTCGAATAAAGAATATTTTGTACCAAATTTAAGTAATTCCGAAAACAAAACAGGGCCCCTGTTCCGGTTTTTGAGTCGATTCTCGTGTAATCGTTAACATTTTGCATCCAAATTTAATAACGTTGTATAGAAGGTGAAAAACATGCCTATGGTTACTAGATCGATATAAAAAATCTCGAGTTCGTCTGAGCAGCTGAAACCGATTGCTCAATGCCAAGTGAATTCAATTGTAGAGTAATCACAGTTTGTCTTGTTACATACAAATTAATACAACTTAAGCGCGAATTATTAACTTTTACACGAAGATCGAGTCGAAAACCGCAACTGGGCCCATTGATTTAATTTTATTTTTACGTCTCTTTTCTGCGCCTTTTTCCGAGGGCACGCTTCCAATCAATGTGACCAGAGTTTGATAACGATAACCCTAGTATGCCCAGGATCGATAGCAGGGCTTGTGAGTATCGATATCTACCAGGGCTACGCATACAATCTTATTCTACCTTGGGCTTCGCATACAACCTTATAACATAATTGAAATTTTATGCACAAAGCGGTATAAATTCTCTACTAATTCAATTCTATACAATGCTCAAATTGTTTGGGGTGAATTTTGTGTTATTTTTCTGAGTGCAGCCGAGGCCTCTCAGCTGTGTCGGCAACACACGCGGCGGCACACATTTCAAATTATTATCTTTTAATCAAAAAGCATCAAACACATCGCTGTTGAAAGTTCATAAAAATTTATGAACTTTTATGCGTGTGCTGCTTGTATTTCATTTATTTATTTATTATGTATACTGACATCCAGGAGGCTGAGATGCGTGTGTGAAAAAGATCTAAACCAAATTACCGCCTGGCTGTCAATACAGAATGTTGCATAATTACGAGCTTGGCTCCTGCAGTGTCGTCACTCGTGTTCACTCCATTAATGCCACCACTTTGGCCCGCGCCAAACTAGCCGTGACCCTTGGGGTACGGTTGCAACGGCTCGCTGGGTTCGGGTGAGTTTATCAATTTTGATGCGTTGTTTAATTGTCGGCACTCGTGAGGGTCGTCGGTACCAAAACACGCAATTAAAAGGAGCAGCAACATTTGGTTAGCCGATAAAGCAGCAGCACTCGTTGAGGACTCACTTTTATGGCATGGGGGTGGATCAGTGTCGGGGTCGTGGTCGGGGTCGGGGTCGGGGTCAAGGCTCAGCTGTGACTGGGACATAAATCTACCGCCTTAATTACAAGACTCACATTGAAACGCGCCATTAATCACACTTCATCGATGCGATGGGCACATAAAACAAACAATTTCGGGGAGTGCAAGGAACTCGAGTTCGAAACGGGTGGCAGGGGATTACCCTTTTTGGCACCGCTTTACGACCCCAATTTGCCTGATGCGCCGGGCCAGTCAATGTACATATATACCAAATTTTATTAGCACTTTTCATATTTCGGCAGTGGCTGGCAAAACAAACCCTAGACATTCCACAAACAAGTTACATTTCACTCATGCTTTGCTTTCCCTTCTTTGCTTTTCTATTTACAGCTTCCTTCAAATCTGCCAGCAGCCAAAATAAAAACCGAAAGGCAATAAAAGTGCAAATAAACATGTAAAAGGACATTAAGAGCTGGTGTAGAGCCACAAGGATATGCGTTCGATTTGAAAGACGAAACGAACCGAGCCAGTCGAAATGGCCCTTTTATGGCCCAACTCGCAGTCAAAGCGCACATTGGCGCTTCATTAAAGCCAACTGCGGAAGCGGAAATAGTCCTACAGCAGTAACCAAATAACAAAAGCAACCAGCACAAGCGGTGTGTTTATTAACGCCGCGTTATCGCCCCACTTCGCACTGCAGTTTCGCCATTTACCTTAGCTTTTCGGTTTCTTTGACACTTTGGTCAAATTGAAGTTTTCTACATAAATGACGAAACGTTTTTACGTTGGGCGCAGCAACAACCACATTAGCAACCACAACAATGCCATCGACTACAATAGCAACATTTGGCCAGAAACAACAACAAATGGAACACATTGCACATCGAAAATCGCGAACGAGGTGCACGTCACTGTCGATGGGACCAAATGGAAAAACGATTCCAATTGTCGGTTTGATGTTGACACTCCTGATTTGCCAGCAACTGCAGCTGCATGGAGCGCAAGCAGACGAGGAATCACAAGACTTTCAAAAGAACAGTGAGTACACGTTGAATTGAGTGTTTTTTTCTTCACAATTTCATTTAGTATCAGAAGCAACGCAAAGTTGGATTTTGTGAAAACCAAACTGAATTTTTTGTCAGCTTTAAAAAGTCTTGTCACCCAACAAGAGTATCAAATGTTTTTTCATGCGAAACATCTTTAACAACGGAATTGATCATTTAAGTCGGAGTTACATTACTGAGTATCGAGTACTGAGTATTTAGTACGGAGTATCGAGTACTGAGTATCGAGTACTGAGTATTGAGTAATGAGTATCGAGCGCTTGGTATCGAATAATAAGTATTAAGTTCTTAGATTCGAATATTTAGAATCGATTACTGAGCAGCAAGTTCTTAGTATCAAATACTTAATATCGAGAACTTAGTATCGATTACTTAGTATTGAGTACTTAATAATGAGTGCTTAGTATCAAGCTCTGAATATCGAGTACTTTATGTTGAGAACTTAGTATCGAGTTCTGTGTACTAAGTATCAAGTAAGCACTGGGAATCAAGCTAGAGCTAGATTTCAATCTTAATACAGGCAAAACAGACCTGGGAAGTATAATTAAATTCTCGGATTCTAGCTGACCTAAGCACTTCCCCCTGGAGGATTAACATTGCACATTGCACTAGACTAGTGACTAGAGTCACGCACACTTAAATTGCTGAAAGTGAGAACTTTAAAAAAATAACTAGATAAAATGGATGGATAATTTAGTAGTAAAATGAATAACGCCCATGGAAGCATTCATTAATTTAGGTGGCTGTATTATCCGGAGGAATCAATCATATGATAAAGCAATGAAATAGTTCGAAACAGGATCAGCACTAGGGCAGTAGAATTTATTTTAACATTTTGTATGTCACAATTTCATTATGTTTGGTAAAACACGCAAGTGTTTTTTCTCGACAATAGCTTCCGCATATATCCCGAAGCATTCATCATCCGGTTCGCTTTGGCTAGGTGTTGATTTTTGCTCTCCAATGGCATCAGCATTCCAGCCAGGACTTAACCCATTGTAGTTGAAACCTCCCAAAAAAAAAGAGAAAACAAAGCTAACTTCGTCAGTGCCGATGTATTAAAGCATTTGAAACAAAAAATTCCTATGGCAGCAACATCCGATTCACGCGGTTCCCGACATATGTACAGTAAGCATATGACTAAATTTTTGAATTAAATTTACATGGTCCAACACGACTGGGAATACCAAAAGAATTCTAAATACATGAACCCTAAGACTTTTGCGCGAATAGCGTTCCGCTGGAATCAAGTCAAAGTCTGAAATCTGTTCCCGCGATTCTACTTATTTTTACGATACGCAACTTTTGTCCATACATTAAAAAGCTCTACGGCTGTTTTTAAACCTGATCTCCATACAAAAGCTGATTCGTAGTGATATAAAAGATTAATATAAAAGTTAGTTATTTAGGTATTGACCGGTTTTGGCTCAGCGGCTAGTGTGTGCGATCGCTGTGCAAGAGGTCGTGGGTTCGATTCTTAAGAATGCTTCTCGAAAAATAAAGTTTCAAGTTGCATTATGCCCATTTATTTGGAATCCCTCTGGTGCAATTCACATAAAGAGGCTCGAAAGGGTACAGAAAAAATCTGTGAAATTTACGCTTCTACCGCTCAACTTTTCTGATCCTTTGTCGCCATATATCAGTAGGTGTGCATTGTTGCATCTCTCGGTCTCTTACTAACGCTTTTGAGCGACCTTGTTTTTTGGTCGTAGTGATTGTCCTTTTGTGTTAGGCAAGATAAACTTTAGGGTACCAAGTAGTAGTCTTTTATCTTTTCAACCCTTTTCCTTCGAAATTTCTCAAATCAATTATTCCTTTCGTGAATCTTATGTAGAGCCCTTGAAAATTATAACTCCATCTCCGACCATATAGAGTATATATATTCTTGATCAGCATGACGAGCTGAGTTGACTTAGCCCTGTCCTTCTGTCCGTCCGTCTGTGCTTCTGTCCATCTGTCCGTCTGTTTCTATGCTATCTCCTCCGTCAGTTTTAAAGCTATCTTCACCAAACTTTGCACGAAGTCTTTTGGTACAAATACGCTGCACATTTGTCGGAACCGGCCGGATCGGATGACTATAGCATATAGCTGCCATAGGAACGATCGGTTGAAAAACTAGTCTTAGTGAGAAAAACTTTTTTGTTTTTAATGGAAATGCCTCCAAAGTACGTATTTCTTAGTTTACTATCCCTTCCCATAATTTCACTAAGTTTGGTCGAAATCGGATGACTCTAGCATATAGCTGCCGTAGGAACGATCGGTCGAAAAACTAGTTCTAGTGAGAAAAACTTTTTTGTTTTTGATGAAAACGTCCTTATCATTGGCTTACTCTTAATTTATATACTTTTACACAATTCTTCAAAGTTTGGTCGAAATCGGATGACTTTAGCATATAGCTCCCATAGGAACGATCAGTCGAAAAACTAGTTCGAGTGAAGAAAACTTTTTTGTTTTTAATGAAAACGTTCTTTTTATTGGCATACACTTATTTTATATACTTTGGACACATTTCTACAAAGTTTTATCAAAATCGGATGACCATAGCATATAGCTGCAGTATGAATGATCGGTCGAAAAAGAAGTTCTAGTGAGAAAAGCTTTTGGTTTTAAATGGGATCGCCTCCAAATTTCGCAATTAACTGTGTATTATGCTTTTCCATGATTTCACCAAGTTTAATTGGAATCAGACATCTTTATAGTATAGATCCCCTAGAAAAGTATTGTCCAAAGTAGTCTTAAAAAATTTTTTTTGTTTTCAATGGAAGCTGCAAGGGTATACAAAACTTCGGCCGAGCCGAAGTTAACTTTCCCCTATTTTTTTTATTTCATGCACGAAAAGCCGGGAGCAATCAGTACTCGCTCGCAAGCAACAACCATCGGTTCCGAGCTGGGAGTCAGATTTTGTGAGCAGGAAGCCAGCATACGGCTCTCTAGCACTCGGCTCGTTTTTATTGTTATTTTTATACCGTTCCCATTGAAAATGGGAAAAGGGGTATCATGAAGTTATGCAAAAGTATGTAACAGGTAGAAGGAAGCATTTGCGACCCTATAAAGTATATATATTCTTGATCAGCATCAACAGCCGAGTCGATTTAGCGTTGTCCGTCTGTCCGTCCGTCTGTCCGTCTGTCTGTCTGTCCGTCTGTCCGTATCAACGCGTCGATCTCAGAGACTATAAGAGCTAGAGCCACAAATTTTTGAATGTAGATAGGTGTATAGCCGATTCAAATCGAGTTTGTTTCAGATTTGGAAAATTCCCTCCACTCCCCCCTTTAAGCGCAAAAAACTGTCAGAGCCACAATTTAAGATAGACCTTCCAAACTTTACATATATCGAGTAAGGCCCAATATCTATCTATTCTGAAAAGATCAATAAGATCGGACAATAAACACCGAAGTTATATACGAATCAATTTTGCTTGTGGGAGAGAGGGGGAGTCTTGCATTGTCAGTTGTAGAGTCGCCGCATGCCATGCGTTTGTGTGGAGTGTGTGTATATGTGAGTGTGTGTGTATGTAAAGTAAAACACACGAAATCAAGGGAACAGGGTATTTTGTAGTCGGGGCACTCGACTGCAGCTCCCTTACTTGTTCTTAACTATGCAGACGGTATTAGAGTGATGTTTGCTGTAGTAGATGTTTGCAAAACATTGAAGGAAGCGTTTCGGAGCCACATTGTAAACTAACATGACAAGCTGAGTTGCTATAGCTTTGTCCTCTTGTCTATTTGTTTCTATACTATATCCTCTCAAAGTTTTAAGGTTATCTTTAAAATCAAAAAAACAGCTGATTCCAACTGCTACTGACACTCATTGGACAAGCACAATGGTCGTCGGCACGTTTGCTTTGCAGAATTGCCGGCGAAGCAGCGCCACAAGAGCTAAGAGCGTATTGCTGAAGCTTTACGACAAGCTTATACTTTCGGCGAGTCGTCGTCACTGCCGCAGGATAAGCGGCGATCAGAGAGCAAGAGCAGGCTGCTTATAACCGAGAGCTCTTACTCTGAAGCAGGAGATGACTTTTGGCTCCCACGCTTTAGATCATTCAGCTCTTAATTCAGAACTCTAGGTTCTCGGTCTGCGCCATTCAGCTCAGAGCAGGAGCCGAAAAGACCCAAACCTTTAAAAATAGGAATTGCCAAATTCGGTCAACAGCAAAGCCCAACACTAAAGGAAATGAAATAACAAACAACATAGTACGCTTTTACTTATTCCACATATTCTATTCACATCTCAGCATGTGCCCGCCCCTGGGCTGAAAGTCATGTGAGCTCTCGCACATTTGGCCTTTAGTTTCGCACCTTTCCAAATGCCACATGTGCATCAGCCCCGACATATAAATTGCCAGATGGTGGTCAGTTCTAGTTTGATCATTGGAATGCAAATCAAAATGGGGGCCACTGGATTCGCTCTACTTACGTATTCGCTCACGTTTGCATGAAATGGCCTGCTTTGCCAAGCATTTTGTGCAAACTTGCAAATCATGTGGCGACTGCCAAAATCCTTATCAATGTGCGTTAGATAAAACGTGCAGAATTCCTGACTGTTTTTTCCCTCCTGCTGCTGTTGTTGCTGGTGTGTTTGGCACATTTTTCAAAAAACTTGCAAGCCATGACTCCCTCCAAGTCAGCAGTTTTTGGCCCAAACAACTTTATAATTTGCGAGGTCGAGCATGTGTTGGGCATTCGCTTGGGTGCCTGGTGCTCTTTACGACCATCTCAACTGGCAGTTGTTGTTGTTGTTGCAGTAAGTAGTTTACGTTCTGTATGCCGATAGTTGCTAACCTTGGGGGCAGCCATCGGCATCGGCATTGGCATCAGGCAAATCTCATTTCCCCCGGCGGCTCCTCAAAAACAAATCATAACTCGACATCGACATCAGCATATTTTCGTGCCGGGTCCCCGCCTGCTTGTCTGTCTTTTGTTGCCAGAAATTTATGACAGGATTTGGGCCAAAACGAGACACATTTACCAGAGTTTTCTATTTCGCTGTCGATGCGTGGGATTTTGTAGTAAATTGAATTTCGATGCCTGGATTTAGGCGTCTCCTGGCCGCTTCGGCTTTAGTCTACTGGCTGGGCATTAAATTTAATTATGTGGCTGCTTTCTGGGGAAGTGCTGGGAATGCCGTTTGTTTGACTTGGACAAATTCAAGTGATTCCCTTCCGCCTGCCCAAACATTTGCCCAACACACTGATGACGCTTTAAGTGGAACTCAAATGTGCTGCGTAACGTTGGCACATAAACAACTCACACTTTGGCACCCGCTGCGTCTACCATTGCCACTCCAGGGACATTGGCATGGCACTTGGCGATGGTTTCCGCTTGTCGCATGAATATTTTCATCATAATCGTCGCTATTTTTATGTTCCGCTGACGGTACAACTACAACTACAAACCTAAAAAAAAAAACTACTTACAGTGAGCAGAAGTTGAAGTGTTTGGCATTAGTGGGGGATTTGGTTGGCCGAGGGGGTTGGGGGGCGTATGCAAATCTCTTGCTGTGCTCGGTGCTTCGATGGGCAATCAACAAACGAGGGTTGTGAAGGAGGCGTGACGGCTCTGATCTAAGCGCACATTCAATTGCAATGAAAACATGTACAACAGTCGTAAAAAGGTCGCATCATTTGTGCAGTAAATTGATTTTTTCTCTGTTAATTTTGATGAACTTCAAAGGAAAAACAGAAGGGTGCGTGCAGCCCCTCCGCAGCGACACATGTGCTCCTAGCGTGGAAAAATTTCACTCGTTTCGTACGCATTGTGCATTTCCATAAACATTTATTTATAAACACGCGCGCGCGTACCGAGTGTCAAAACAGCGTCATAAGCGTTGGATGGTGGTCAGAAGGCGGGGCGTGCGAGATGGAGATGTGAGCAAGCGCCACAAGTCAAGTGCAGTGGAAGCAAATGAGAATTTCGTTGCATTTCGTTGCTCTGGAGCTGCCACGTTGCGCCAAGATGCAAAGTTCAATTTCACATGTGGAAAATAACAGCAAAAAAAAATATATATGGTGGGGAGCCAGAGGAGCGGACAAAAATACAACAGAGGAAGCACATGTCACACTGCAGTACGTGCAGAGTGGAGGATGTGCATGTGAATGCGGTACAAGTATGCTGGTGGGAACTGGTCGGGGGAGGGGGAAAGCGGGTGCAGCAACTGGCGCTGGGCCTTGACAGACGACAACGCAGCAATGAAAATGGAAAATAAATGGGATCGAGTGCCAAAGGAAAAAGAGAGAGGGACCTTATACAGAGAAGCATCAAGCATAGATGTTAAATACAAGGAAGGGAGACAAGGCATGAAAAGGATCTCAAAGCAAAGTAAAATGGCAATGAGAGCAAAAAAGATACAAGAAAATATTACCAACGAGCCAGGAGACTAAAAAAACAATATTAATATCAAAAATTCAGAAAATTCATTCGAAATGAAAATGAAAAAACATTAAACAAAAATAGTCAAGTAACTCGTAGAGTGACTCTCCACTGCCTTTTATCAAAAAATATTTTAATAAGTGCCAATAAATGTTACAAGATTCCAAGATTCCACACTGCACCTTATTTGGTAAAGAATTGTCAAATAAGAGAAACTAGTATACCATGTGTATGTGTAATCGTTTGTAAGGCTTACGGCTGGATGGTTTACAAAAACAATAGTGCTGCTAGGGTATAGTCTTCAAAGGTCGCTAAAAATGTAGTCCTTGCTAAAACTGATGCAAAGAAAAGAGGAAATTGCACGGATTGCCCCAAATTTCCCTAAAATAAGTCCTGGGCTTATAAGTGAGATCAGGAAAGTCAAATTTTAATTTTTCTTTTCTGAAAATTCGAGGCGGACGGAAATTGTGTGAAGCCAGCAATTATTGAAGGGTTGGGATCGAGACGGTACAAGATTAAATTGAATTTTTTTAGCCTGGATAGCATTGAAATCCTCAAGAAGCTTAATGTTAATGTTTTTTCAGGATAATAGCCTATTTCCATTATGATCACATATTTCGATATGTATATTTTTTTTCTGAGCGTTTCCATATGATATGTACATATTTTACAGATTCGTAAACATGTGAATGGCAGCTGACAATTCAAATTTGAGTTATTATGCACTACATCTTTGCACTAAGTGCTATGGAGCTTAAAACAATAAATGCAGTTGCGTTTGGTATGAGACATTATTTTATAATTATTGCTTAAGTACTTTCTCAAATAAAAGTGACAAAAGACAAACAAATTACAAGTTTGCTTTGTGTTTGCCAAATAAAATTAAAGAAAAAATTCCTAAAGACTCAACATTAAATAAAATATTTTATGACTGTTTAAACGACTGTAAAATAGTTTAACATATTAGTTTGAACATATTAGACTAAAATTCTATAGTGTCATTCTCCATGCGCTCCTTAATCTCCAAGCGAGCAGTTGCTTGTCGGTCAAGTACCTCCATCTACTCTGTTGTGGCAGCCACCAAAGCCTTTACAAACGGTGTCATCTCGGCCTGGTCCAGTTTGCGTTTCTACAGGCAAACTGAATTCCCATGTGAGGCCAGTAAGCCACACGAGTCACTTTACCTCAACACACTGTTTGAGGAAGAGGATGATGGCTGCGCTGACTTTACGGCTCTCATTTTGATAGAGTACCGTCTGAAACACCTTGCGTTTTTAGTTCAGACCTGTATAAAAAAATCCCTACTTATCTTATCTTATTTGCTTGTATGTGCGATTTAAATGTCCAATTTTTTGCGAACGTCTTTCCATTCAATTAATTTGGCAACCATCCTTCCAAATAAATTGGTGTCCCGCGTCAAAATTCTTCTCCCACAGATCCATGAGCATGACCTTATGGAGTCCTTCCAAGACACTGACTTACGTTTTGGAGCCATTTGAAATCAAATTTATTAATATTTAATATAACATTTTGAAACTCGCCCTTACCTGCAATTATCATTTCAAATAAATTTTAAACCAGGGTTGACTTTTTGTGACATCGATAACATCAGGGTTGATTTTTTTGTGACATTAATACCAAATAATCTAGTATTTTCTTTTACAACACTGTTATCACTCGTGGCGAATGGACACATATATTAAATATGTACATTTTTTTCTATGGAAAAATTGTTGCATATTTTTGGGTATGTGATAAAATGTGAGAATATGTACATATTTGCTATAGTGGAAATAGGCTATAAGTTTTAAAGATTATATTCAATCAAGTGCTGGCTGCAAATCGATATAAACATTTTGGACCGTTCGATCTTTCCCTCTATTTAACTGTCTTCAAGATAATCTACCGCCCATTTCTTCTACTAGGAAACCTTCCCGGACAAGCATCGAACAATTCCCCTAAGTTTTACCAAAGCCGTAAATTTTGCAATTTGGTCCATTTTTCGTAAATTTCTTCAATTAAGAAACCTTCCCGGGTAAGCGTTTAGCCAATCCCCAAAGTTTTATTGCAATCGGATAAACGGTATAATTTTGCAAATTTCGCGGTTTTTGGACCATTTTTCGGGCATTTTTTTAACTTATGTAGAAACCTTCCCTGGCAAGCACTCTACAATTTCCCAAAGTTTCATCCCAATCGGATGAACGACTTAGGCAGGCATAAGAGACAGACAGAAAGAAAAAGATTTATTTATATATATATTGATTTACTCGGTTTTTATCAACCTTTGGATTGGCGTTAACTGTGACGGTAATAGCCTGAAAAGTGCTTCTCAAGCTTTTCCGTTAAAACTGTAGGTCCGGAGTTTCGAATACGTCGCGAAATAAAAGGTGATTTTTATGCTATTTGGGTTTTCAGTGTTAATTTTTTTGACACCTCACGAATGACTTGTAACATGTGGCAACGCTGCAAGGACCCAGTAAGGCTTGCCATTTCACCCAGAATAGACTAACAAACGAACAGCGCTCTATTTTATGGTCTTCATAATCGAACCACTAAACAGGCTACTCAAGCAATTGGGCGTATTTAGCAAAAAAAATCCGACTTAAAATTACTGATTTACGACTTGCAATTTCTGATGAGTCTCTGTTGAATGACTTCACTGTCAATGCTTAGTTTAGTTTTAGGTTCTGTCTTATTACATTTTGTCAAAAATATATTGTCACAATTTTTGAGAGCTTTTAACGCTGTAAGTTTGGCAGTTCATTCTCAATTTTGGCGTTAACAGTTAATTACCAAATTTATCAGTCGCAATCGGAAATCACTGTATTCACCGCTTAAAATCGGCATTCATAAATCAGTAATCGAAAATCGGATTTATCTGCTGAATACTGGGCGTATGTGATCAAATTTTTCACCATTTTTTCTTTATTGGACAATGACACTGACAATGAAGATCTCGATATGTCAGTTCAGTACTGAAGTAAAGTCAGTTCAGGAGCTGCCAATGCACGCTGAAAAATTCACTGATTGCGGGACGGCGGCATCCTTGGACCGTACTTTTTTCAATCATATTGAAAATCGCAATGTGAAAGGCAATGGAACAAAGAACCGTTCGATGATTACCGACATTTTTTCCCAAATCGGAAAAAATTGTACTTGGTTGACATGTGGTTTGAAGAAGACGGTACCACATGTCACACGGTACATGATACCATAGACCAATTGAGACGCAATTTTTGTGAGCATTTAATCTTACGTTTTAGACCAGTCCATTGGCCATCACGATCATGTAATTTGACACCATTAGAAGACTCTCGTTTCCCTGAGCCAGCCTCATTTGCAGCCCTGAAAGTCAACATTACAGATGACATTTGTGAGATATTGGCCGAAATGCAGAAAAAGGTTTGAACAAATTAGAGCTTACCTAAGGCATAGTCGCGGTCCACAATTACATGAAAAAACCTTAAAATAGAAATTGGAAATATTTCCAAACACAAAATGTTCTACCGAAAAAAAAGCTCACAACACTGGCCTACGCCCGAGTCATAAAAATAATTAATTAAATATAAAATTTTTAGTGTTGGTAAATACTTCTGAAAGTGCTATCCCTTGTGCGACACAATCTAATAATGATTCTTCTGATTTATATTTAACTTATTTAGCTGCTATCTTTATCCTTGACAGAAATGGTGTAGAGATGAAGGCGTGTTGATGTACATTTTAAGAGATTTTTTTTAACATCAATAAAAAATGGCATGAAACCCAAATCCAAGCGACCGTGAATAAGCCGAGTATAATCGGATTTTTAAGCACATGGTATCTTAACTTGAGCGATGCATGAGTAGCGTTAGCATTCTGGCTAACCGGGTACTTCAAACGTACACACAGCAAAATACGAATGGCAAAGTTATTTAGCGAACTGGATTGAATTTTTACCGTTTTGTCATTGAAATTTCAAGTACCTCACACACCTCTCTTGAAAACTCCTGGAGATGAGAGATGATAAGCTTCGTGATTCTCGTGATAGTGTGGCCAAAGCTGCCACAGTGATCGTTAGTCGTCGTGACTAGTGTGGGCTGAGCTGCCACAAGATTATTTATAGATCCGCCAATGGATTGGTAAAGATTGGATAAACGATAGTCAAGTTATGATCAAAAGAAGCTTTGCTACCGTAGTGAGCACAAAGCATACAGTTTTCCAGGTAGGGAATTTATTATAGAAAGGCTTAACCGATTTTTATTCCCTTGCAGAGGGTATTATAAAATTGTCCGGAGGAAGCATCTCCAACCACATAAAGTATATATATTCTTGATCAGCACGACGAGCTGAGTTGATTTAGCCCTGTCCGTCTGTCCGTCCGTCCGTCTGTCCGTCCGTCCGTCTGTCTGTTTCTATATCTCCTCCGTCAGTTTGAAAGCTATCTTCACCAAACTTTGCTCGAAGTCTTTTGGTACAAATACGCTGCACATTTGTCGGAACCGGCCGGATCGGATGACAATAGCAAATAGCTGTCATAGGAACGATCGGTCGAAAAATCTAATTTTAGTGAGAAAAACTTTTTTGTTTTCAATTGAAACGCCTCCAAACTTCGTATTTCTTAGTTTACTATGCTTTTCCATGATTCCACCCAGCTTGGTCGAAATCGGACATCTATATAGTATAGCTGTCATAGATTGGTACAGTCAGAAAAGAAGTCTTAGTTAGAAAAACTTTTTTGCTTTCAATGAAAATGTCCCAAAACTTGGCATTTATTTATTTGGTACGCCTTAACATAATTCTACAAATATTGGTCAAAATCGGCTGACTATAGCATATAGCTGTCATAGGAACGATCGGTCGAATAACTAGTTCTAGTGAAAAAATCTTTTTTGTTTTCAATGGAAACGTCCTTATCATTCGCATATGCTTATTTTATATACTTTTACACAATTCTACAAAGATTTGTCAAAATCGGATGGTTAAAGAAGATCTAGTAAGAAAAATTTGCTTGTTTTAAATGGAATCGACTCCAAATTTCGTTATTCCTAGTTTGTTATGCTTTTCCGTGATTCCACTAAGTTTTGTCGAAATCTGACATTTATATAATATTGCTCCCATAGAAAAGTAAGGTCCGAAAAGAAGTCTTAGTTAGAAAAACTTTGTTGTTTTCAATGGAGGCTGCGAGTATATGCAAAACTTCGGCCGAGCCGAAGCTACCTTTCCCCTATTTTTCCTGAGTGTAATGAAAACTACACAATTAGGCCGAAAAAAATAGAAAAATTGCATACACTACTGATATCATACAATATGCGATTTCCCCTTCTTTCACTCGACAAAAGAGCCCTACCTGTGGCATTGGAAGTTATTGAGTGGTTGGAGTATTTTAAAGCCTTCAGACACCAGTATGTTGACAGACGAGGATAGAAGCAAGAAGGAAGAACCATATGAATATTAAAAAAAAAAAAAAGAATAATTCTATCGCTTGCTGGGCACTTCAGTTATATTAAATTTTTAAAGGCATTCCAGCTACAGGCAAAAGATGCAAATTGAAGCTGATTTGGCGCCACTTCAGGTTGGATGGCTGCCATTTGAGTCAGCAGTGCCTGCTGTTGCTACCGGCGCGAAAATCAATTTAATTGTTGCCGACAATTAAATTTACGCCGAATTAACAGCGACACTTCAGTTTTTCCGAGGCTCCGGCCCGGGGCCAGGCGACACTCTCCGCCCATCGTCTGCCAGGCGGACAAATGTCGCGCTGATTTCTTGTCAAACAATTTTTAATCAGTGTCGCTTCAGTAGCGCTGACTGTCCTCAGGTTCAGCGTGGCCTCCCAGTCACCCAGTTGGTTCTGACTTTTAATTCCATTTGGTTGCCGCGCATTTTCCATGTCGCCTGCCAGCAGCTTCTGCTCGGGCGGGCTGCAGCTGGGTATGATAATTGCCTGCACATTTTCGAGGCCCGTTAATTTTGACACTGGCATGCCGAGCCAGCGACTGCTGCTGCTTAATTTGACAAATTCGCATGACGCCAATGGCTAATTAGGCGCCGCAACTGCCGATCGCTTGTTTTTTCGGCCACTTCCAAGAATCTCGAGTCGTAACTTTTTACGACGAGCCATGCTCCAATGAGCCAACAACTCAAAGACAAGACAAGTGCCGCCTGCAAGTTTGTTTGCGTTGCGTAAACAAATAATTAAAATAATGTGACGAGGCCGTGCAGCTGCTGCATCTGCGTTTGCCATCGGGCGCAACCAAAGAAGCCATGACGAATGCAATGCAGATGCCATGGGAACAGGCTGCTCCTGCACTTTGGCCCAGTTATGAAGGCCCGGCCTGGCAATGTGTTGTGCATGTGTGCGTGTGTGCTGGAGAAGCTTTTAATTGTTTGCCTTTGTTTACCAATGAGCCAGCTGTCGGCGACCCGTCCCCATAGCTCCCACTCCCCCTGCTGTTTTGTTGTTCAACTAATTGATTTATTTACTGTGTGCGCCCGTTTTGAAATAATTTCATGCTAATTTGCTTGTTAATCGTTCATCTCTTCGCCCGCCCTCTAACTGCCTTTATGTGTGTGCGAGTGCTTAGTGCCTCAAACGAAGGGCGCCAATGGAGTGTAAAGTGTTAAGCGGTCCTTGTTGTTGTTGTTGTTGTGCATTGATTGCTAATGAGCATGAGCTTTCGATGATTTAATGCACATTTTCCCTCTCCCAGTACTGCATTTGACACTTGCGCCTTTCAATTTCTATGGCCATAAACCAAATCAGCAAGCGGGTTCAATTCCCAGCTCAAGTGGCCATGGAACTCAACACATTTCGGCCCTCTTTGGGAGGCATAAACTGCTACGGGTCGTATATCAAAATGTATGCGCTGGTTTATGGCCGTGCCTAGACCACGACTCAGTCTCAGGGCTGGTGCTATCGCAGCTGCTGCTGCTCCTGCCCTGCTTGTGTTGTATCAGTATCGGCAGACTGCCATAACTCAGCAGCGGCGCACTCAATTTGCTTAGTTGGCAAGAGCCAACAACCAAGGAGACAAACACACACACACACCTCCGCCTCGGAGCAAGTCCCTTGGCCCTTTGGCTGCTCGCCCAACTATGTTGCTTTTTGGCCATTTTGTAGCCATTTTATTTTGTATTTATTTGGCGCTTCTTTTGCCATTTTATGCTGTGACATTTCAGCGACAAAATCCGTTTTATTTATATGCAAAATATGTAAATTTACGACAGCAGCAGCTAAAATGTATGTGTGTGTGTTTACTTGTAGTTTATGTGCAACATTGCATACTTTCGGGCTGTGCGTGCGTGCTTAGATTGAGTTCATTCTACTTACCCTTGCATTTCAATGCAAAACGCCTGGCCATAATTTAGATAATTTTTGTTTTAATTAAACGCACAGCTGACAAACTGCACAAATTTATGGCCAGCTGACGATAAATAAAGCCGATCCGACCGCACAACTGGAAATGCAACTTAAAATGCAGCAAATGTAATTCAGTCTAATTTATTTACTCTGCCCAAAGCAATTTATGGCATTTGTTGTTGAGTTTCGTTGTTTTTTTTGTTTATTTTTTTCAATTTGCAACAATTTATGGCCACATTTTATGCTAAATCCAGCTACTAATCATCCCCGCCGACTGGCACACACACGACTTGTAAATTAAAATTTAATAAAAATGCAAATTACGCAAATTGCAGCCGCCCGCCTGCAAGCCCGCCCATTTCCGTCACTAGAAACGCCCCTTTGACTAATTTTCAATTAACCGTTTGGGCGAAACAAAATACAAAAATTGGGTGTAAGAGGGCAAGTAGTCTGGCTGTGCCGTGGTTGTTGTACCCTTGAGGTTTTCACTTTGTGCCAGGAACGGACACAAATTTGGGTTTCAGTAGCTATTTTCCAATGTTGCGCAAACGTTAATGCAACCGTTAACCAATAACCAAAGAATATGGAGCGCACGGGGAAATTTCAATGTGGATTTTCGATTTAAAATTAGTGTGCTGTGCGTGTGAGAGATCTGCCGAACAAACTTTGCACACAAACAGCTAGTGTATTAAGCTTGTATGTCCGTTTGCAGAAAATGAAAGCAAGAAGTCGTTTCGCTTTTCTAATATCAACTTTTTACCATCCTTGACCTTATCCTTGAGTTTGAGAGCTTTTAATTCTACGCGAAACTTACTCTCGCTTCTTCTAGACACCTATGGGCCGAAATGCAGATCCTTATAAGCGACTGTTTGATTAGTGAATAGCTGGAAAAGATCAAAAGAAGGGCAAAAAAATTAAAATAGGACCGACCAATCGGTCCTATGGTAGCTTAAGATATAGTTATCCGATTTCATTCATATAATCAGAGAAAAAACCAAGAAGATCGTTCTTGATATCAAGAATATTTAATGTTGAAAGTACCGAAAGAACGAATGTTCTTGGACCCAAGAGGAAAAATACTGAAATCGGTGCAGTGATCTATCTGTGGTAAGGGGGGGAAGGGGTGGTAGAACAATACCAACCACCCAACTTCCTTTTATTGTGACTAATTTAAAATTTATTTTATTTTATTTTTACTTACCCTGAGTGGGACTCCAACTCTGAACCACGAAAGCCTGCACTGACTGACACCACCGTTCAGCCTACACCACCACAACTCGGGTGCTTATCGCGGCTTCTAAGTCGTATTATAAATTGACGGTGCCAGTTCCGGCCAATGCTGAGAGCGAGAGAAGGAATTGTTCTCATTTGTTGCTCGCCCTCTCCGATTTTTGATTCCCTGCACTTCCCTCGCCATCAAGCTCGAAGTCGAGAACGATTGTTTCTTGGATCCGAGAAGATTTTTTCTTAAAAAAACCAAGAAGGAAAATACGAAAACCAAGAAGATTTGTTCTTCATTTCTCTGGGTGTAGCTTTCAAGTTAACCAAGGAAAGCTAGCATTGAAAACAAAAAGTTATTCTCACAGACCCACTTTCCAATGGCAGCTATAAGATATAGTCAATTGATCCGGGCAGTTTTCAGTACGAAATTATAAACTCCTTGCAAGGGTATTACAAATTGGCTTTGAAACGGTTTCTTAATGTAGCGACAGGACCTTTTAATCCCCTGGACCCGGACTTCTGAGAGGGGCCCGGAGCCCGGATTTTTGGCGAAAACCTAAATAAACTATGTACAATATGAGAAAAACCCCTGGTCCCGGAATCCCCTTTCGACGGACCTGATTTTATGAAATACTGTTTTTTCGAATTAAATTTTGACTTTTCTATGTCGAAGTTTTATTTATATAACATAGCATTCTTGTAGTCACAGTACAATACTTCTTAGCGGATCTCGCCACTCATAACTAGTGGTGTCCTTATGAGTCGAGAAGTGATACCCCTACGCAGTATAAAAACAGCTTGCTTCGTCTTCTCCACATTAATACCAATATTCCATTGTGAGGCCCAACATTCAAATTCGTCAAGATATTCCTGAGCTTGGGAGATCTGTGACTGTTGCTTGAAGACAGTGTCATCGGCATAGGTGGCAGTAAGTGAATCTTGGATATTAAGATATGGAATATCATCAGTATTAACTGTGTACAAAACAGAACGTAACAAGGACCGCGCTTCAGGACTTTAACAGAGAAAGCTCTGTCTGTTAAAAAAGTGTCAATAAGTCTCCACAGACATTCCGGGAGTATCGGCTTTAATTTATACATCAAATCTATTTTCGTTCATTTAAAAATTCTTGCGAACAGTATTTCTTTTCCTCAAAGGCATCGAGAATATGATTAACTACTCTGTGAACCTGTTCTACTGCACTGTGTCGTCTGCGAAATCCAAACTGGTGATCTGAATGCGCAGTCTCAAAGGAGTCAATATTCAAAAGTCTTGCTAGAAGAAGTCGCTCAAAAATCTTAGGGAAGGTAGGCGGGAGGCTAATAGGGCGATAAGAGTCCACATTATGTGGGTCCTTGTCCTTTGCCTCAAACTGTAGGTACCTTTCTCTTGTGCGATAATTAGAAGGACACAAGCCAAAAGATTGAGGGGAGCTCGGGCTTTGGCTCTTCGGGGTTGTGTCAAGCCATAGAAAAAAAATTATAGAAACGGGTAGATTTAAGTCGGGCAGGACCTACTTTTACTAACGCTCTCGTTTAAATAATTCCGCGCTGAAACACCGAAACTACTTTCTGGCTGACTTTTCCATGTGTAGCCATTAGTTTAAGGCAGAGGGAGGCAAGAAATACATTTACATTTTTGCATTGCAATGCATTGGTGTGTGTGAGAGCAGCTCATAAATTACTCTCAATTTCAGTAGCAACGACGGCGTCGCGGCGTAGGAAAGCAAGCAACGCAGCGGCGCTTATACAGATTATACTATGCGTGTTTGAGCAGCGCTGCTTTGAGAATTTTCCTATATACGCGAGATAGCAAGCTGCCGGCCCCTGGTTTAAGGTCAGAACTGCCAAAGAACGATCAAAACCCAGATGCGACACCTCATGTAAAAGTGTTGAATTAGCTTTGCAAATACAGAAGAAAGGCGCTCAAATGCATAATAAAAGCATAGGGGACTTCAATTCCAAGAAGTATCAGGCTGTTTGCTTTGATTTCCAAATGCTGGTCCTACCTGAATCAATCAATTTTGAACCATTAATTTTTTGCCTATAAAATGGTTAAAATAACTATGGTGCCTTGGGGTGTTGTAAGCCCGTGGATAACCAGAATAAACCCTCGTAAGGATTTTTTTTAAAGAAATGCCCAACTAAAAGGGCGTAACATTTGGTCAAGAAAGAAAAAAAAACAACAATAAAAAGTGCTGCCAAGTGGAAAATGTTGCTTCAACTAAATGAAAGGCAACAACAGGGCCAGACAAGAAAGGGAGCAAAATATTCACAAACGAGTTGATTACGTGTCTCAAATAGATTTGCCCAATAATTCCCTGGAATTTCGTTTGTGAATTAGCCAACAAATAACCAAATGAAAGAGGCACAGGCCGAGCAACTTTTGCTTGGCATGTTCAAGTGATAAATTCAATTTTCCACTTGAGCACCCGCACCCTTGCACGCCCCCGCCCCCTACCATGTGTGACTAATGGCGCTTGCTGGTTGCCGGCAAATGGTGGATCCGTTGGCGGCAATCAAACAGAAATCATAAAGGCGTGTTGTCCAAACATAAACATAAACGCCTCAAACAAAAGGCCAGACGACCTCGCAGGCTCGTGCCTGGTGGCCATAAAAAATGCCAACTTGACTCCCGGCTAGGTGAGCGCTGAGGCGTGGGAGCCACTAAAGCTGCATAGTGTGTGATTCACCAGTTTTAATCGCTTACAGTTTATAACCCTTCAAAACGGGTTCCATGGAGCATTTGCCTCCGCCCATCACCAAATTAGCCAACTTAGAAGTAAAGCACATACTTGCCTTTGGCTATAATTTTTCCCCGATATTGACATATTTCGGCCAGGGCACATTGGGACTAAGGCACAAAGATTTCGAAGCATTTTTCTTCAACTATATAAAACTACTATTGGAGCTGCTTAAGCACAAAAGGCATCAAAAGTTGTTTCCCTTGGTAATTATCTTTTCGAACGCTATGTTGTACTAGGTAAGAACCGCAGTGCGTTAAAATTTCATCATAATCAAACTGTATCGTATGACATCTGTTCCAACGAAGTCGTAAACAGTTTGATGAGCTCATTGTGTTCGTGTAACATTTGCTCCCATTGCTTATAAAAGATATTATAACGCGGATTTACCTTATCTTGTGTATCTTCAAGAAAGTATATTTGAAAATATTAGTGTTCCTGATCTGAATGATCTAGCAGCAAGATGAAAAATTTGCCCAAGAATCTGTATAGTAGGGGACAAATTCGGATATTTTTGTCTTATGTAATTTCGTTCATATACAACTTCAGATCCGATCAAATGTCATTTGCAAACAATCCTTGTAGATCTTGATGTGTGGCAAGAATTGGTTCGAATAAGGAGATCTATTGTTTTTCAGCAAATTAAAAAGTATTGCAACGCTGACAAACGTCAGATATCTCGCTGGATTGAGCTGATAAATGCGCACTGTATTGAATGATTGCCTCATATTAAAGGCTGCACGTTTAATATACACCAGAAAAATTTAATATTGCCAATGTTGTCTTTCAATAGTTGCAGGTTGTAATCTTGCTTCACCACTTTGCCGAGCACGAAATTCTTTTCTTACTCATTGAAGGCATCGTTCATCAATTCCTTTCGATTGTATTTTGGCTGCTCTGGCCACACTTATCGAGAAGATGACGAGCAATATATCGATGACTATCACAGCCCGTAAATTGTCACCCCAGAACAGCATCAATAGTAGTTGAAAACCCGCCCAATCCCATCGGACAATTTCTCGTATGTTTTCGGTCATTCGCGAATTACGTAAGTTTCTCTAAAAATCGAAGTCCGCTTTTTGAGATGCGGGGACGCACTATATTGATAGTTTCTCTTAAATTCGAAATCCGTTTTTCCTTAGAGATGCAGGTTTCAAACGGAAGAGATTCAGCTTTCGATCCGCGAATCCAAAAACCTGTATCAAGAACTTACGTTTTGCTGCCACAAACTGAGCGACAGGTAATACTTTTTCGGACCAAAAACGGAACACGTTTCTTGAAAATGTCGAAAATGGATCCGTTCTCGAGGTCGATTGTCAGGTGGAATATATGAAGCCTAGCTTCAGAAACTCGCATCCGCTACAGTCGTTGAACTAACACGGCTGGCGCCCAACATTTGACGTCAACCTTAACCGAAGCACAATCGATTCTGGTTCAGTCGTGTCTAATACGCGCTCGTCTGTAAACCTGAACGTGAGGCAACAAAGCCCTCAACCGAGGCAACACAAAGCCCTCGACGAGAGGCAGCATCAACGCGGCTGGAACGAACTTGCTTATCGACCTTCACTCGAAGTAACCACTGGTCTCAACGAGATTTTCCTTTAGTCGCTTCTTCCTTAGACTAGTATATTGAATGAAAATATATATTCAGGGGTTTACGCTTTCTTTACAGTCAAACTAGACCGACTTTCTTTCTTCTTTATAAATCGTACAAAAAGTTTTTACTTATCAAAAATTGGATTGAACTGTCCGCCCATAGGTAAGGATAACTAACTCGTAGTTGTCCATGTAGGAATTGGATCTTTTAGAAGAACATTCGGCCACTTTTGTTGGCACCATCTCTATCCAAGTTCTCTTCTTCTTAAAAGCTTCTTAAAGCTGCCAACAAAACACTCCTCGCCTGTCCCACTGTGCACTGCCTTGGGCAGTGACAACAACAAAATGTACGAAAAGTGGACAAATAAAAATGGTCATAAAATTGAATTTTTTATGAGTAACCCTTGCGGCTCCAAGGGGTTAATTTCAGTGGGAAGTGGAGCGGAAAGCAGAAAACAACGGTCAAAGGGCAAACAATGTTGGATTTGGTTTGTTGATTTGCACCTTTTTTGACTCTTGGCGCTGATTAACGGAAGCATTACTCATAGCGGTGGAGAAGGGAGGAAGTCTACTCAATCAAGTGCAAAATGCAAATGCGTTGAGCTGCTAAAAATATCAACACAAAAGGAAGTTGCTGGGCCATAAAAGCGGGCAGCAGCTGCAAGTGTTTGATCCCTCTCCCCGCATACCGTGCACCCTATGACAGCCACGCCCCCTGCTCCATTGATGCGACTGGATGTTGCATTTATTGCGCTTGTTAAAGTCAGCTAAAAGGGAAGCGAAAGCGAGAGAAACAAGTTAAAAAGTCATAAAATGATATTTATTTCATTTCGCAGCCGCGTAATGCGCTCCAACCGGGTGGTGGTGTTGGTGGAGAGGAGCTGCATCATCAGCAGCCTCGCGGGTGGCATAAGCAGGAGCAGCAGCAGCGACTGAAGATTTGCTTTTTATTTGAAATTTATATTTGAACGCAGAAAGTTGGTAAAAAAAAGGAAAACACAAAGCGGATCTGGCAAGCAGGGGGCCGTAATGCTTGGGCCGAGCTGCCTTTTCACACAACTATTTGCCGCTTTTATGGAGTTGAAGCTTTGACTTCTGGGCTGGGTTGGCTGGGGGTGGAAGGGAAATGGAAACGCGCCATCGTTGTGGCTTTTTAATGTTTTCTTGTTAAAGTTTATTGAAAAACTTTGGACCGTCACGTTTGAGTAGTCAGCGGGCGCAGTAACTTATAACTGCCAAGGGCTACTACATACATACATATCTACATACAAAAGTATGCTGAGACACAGAAATGGAACAGATGCATGCGTGCACGCCCCAATGCCCATGAAAATGGAGCAAAGCGATTTTTCCTGTTTAATAAAGAGAAAACTTGCAAATATTACTTTCTTCTATTCTTCTGACTTGGCCCGCTGTTGGTGCCAAGGTGCGGGGGCTGGCTGTGTCCGCTCATGTTTGCTCATAATTGAAATTTCGCGCTAAACAGGAAGTGGCCGTTCACTCCAAGTTGTTTGCCATAGAATGAACTCGGACTGAGCCTGAAAGCTTTTCCAACGAAGTGCGGACTGGGACAGCATTTGGCCAAGTGCTGATGCAGTTCATAAACAACGGCAGAAGATGCGAAAATGCAATAATATTTATGAGGAACAATGTGGCTGGGCGAGGCCAGGCCAGGACAGTTGAGTGGGAGGCGAGGGGAGAAGAAAATTAAGAGCTGGCAAAATGCGAAATGTGTGCGCAAGACTTGCAGAGAATTGCTGTTGCCCTGAGGATTATCATTGTTTTCGGTTACAAAATCTCTCTCTCCACCCCCACAGTCTCTCGCTCTATGTACCTTTTGTAAGGTTGAACAATGAGTTTGCAAAAGTTGCTCCGCAATACACAATACTTTGTGCAATTTAAGTCATTTATGGATCCGCAACATTTTCTTCTCCAATAATTTAAGAACTATTTGAAAGTGAATTACGATTGGACTTTTGTGGGCGGCTCATTTGATTGTGAGCGTCAGGCGATACGGGAGAATAGTTCAGTGAAAATGCGAGGATAAATTGGACTGCTTTTTATTCATATGGTCTCTGAAGGCGTAGAAGTTGAAGCTTTACGGGTCTCGTGGCACTGCAGTTACCATCACTAGGTCAGATCGATTAAACTGCGAACTTGGCAGCATCTACTACACAGAGAAAAACAAGAAAGAAAGTCGGTCAAGCCAGACTATAATGTATTCTGTACCTGTGAAGTGCTGCCCATCACCGTTGCGACCGGTGCTGTCCATAATTGTTTGTTTTCCTTATAACTCGACAACCGTTCATCCGATGTTTACCATTCTTTTGGCGGATCGATAAATAATCCTGATTACTAAATATGTCCAGAAGGAACGAACCTTCTATCTATAGAACTGTGGGAGATATGACGTTTTTTCCAATTTGCGGGGGCGCGATGGGGCGTGGCAAAAATTGAAAATATAGTAAACTTGATCGTCTTGCAAGTATAAGAATCATATATCTCTTTGATCTGTTTGTTCATACGGACTGACGGACAGACAGACAGACTGTCTAGACAGTCGGACGGACGGACGGATAACTTATAGCAATATTGACAAAATTTCGTATAATCAATATTAATATTTGGTAGGGAATCGGGATGGAAACGGGTTTTCATTTTGATGTAATTAGCCAGCTAATAAGGCTCCAAGACCTACGCGTAGGTTCTAAAGTTCTTCCACTAAACTCCAATTGATGTCGTCCGAAAGCCAACTTGCTCTCCATGTCCTGCAATTTTCTAAACATATCATAAATTCATCCGATCATTTGGTTTATTGATCGATAACTTTTCTCGCTAGTTCGTCTTCGTAAGGCAAACGAATGTCTTTTATGCCATCCATAATGGCAAAATAATTATGTTTCCATCCAGGGGGTTTCTTGTCTTCCAAGCCTTCCAGACATATCTTTCGCTGACTGATCATTCATTTCGCTATTTTAATAATATCGTCTGCAAAGCTCTTTTTTTCTGAACGCTCAATGATTGTAAGGTAGCTACTCTTTCATTATACCCTTGCAGAGAGTATTATAAAATTGTGTGGATGTTTATAACGCATTGAAGGAAGCATCTCCGACCACATATATATATTCTTGGTCAGCATGACGAGCTGAGTTCATTTAGCCTTGTCCGTCTGTCCGTCCGTCCGTCTGTCAGTCTGTGTGTCTTCTCCGTCAGTTTTAAAGCTATCCTCACCAAACTTTGCACGAAGTCTTTTGGTACAATTACGCTGCACATTTGTAGGAACCGGCCGGATCGGATGACTATAGCATATACCTGTCATAGGAACGAGCGGTCGTAAAACTAGTCTTAATGAGAGATACTTTTTTGTTTTTAAAGGAAACGCCTCCAAAGTCCGTATTTCTTAGTTTACTATCCTTTTCCAAGATTTCACTAAGATTGGTCGAAATCGGATGACTATAGCTTATAGCTGCCATAGGAACGATCGGTCGAAAACTAGTTCTAGAGAGAAAAACTTTTTTTGTTTTTAATAAAAAGGTCATTTTTATTGGCATACCCTTATTTTATATACTTTTACACAATTCTGCAAAGTTTGGTTGAAATCGGATGACTATAGCATATAGCTCCCATAGGAACGATCGGTCGAAAAACTAGTTCGAGTTTAGAAAACTTTTTTTGTTTTTAATGAAAACGTCCTTTTTATTTGCATATTCTTATTTTATATGCTTTAACACATTTCTACAAAGTTCTATCAAAATCGGATGACTATAGCATATAGCTGCAGTATGAATGATCGGCCGAAAAAGAAGTTCTAGTGAAAAAAACTTTTTTGTTTTAAATGGGATCGCCTCAAAATTTCGTAATTAACAGTGTATTATGCTTTTCCATGATTTCACCAAGTTTGGTCGAAATCAGACATCTATATAGTATAGATCCCATAGAAAAGTAAGGCCCAAAAAGTAGTCTTAGTTAGAAAAACTTTTTTGTTTTCAATGGAAGCTGCAAGGGTATACAAAACATCGGCCGAGACGAAGTTTATTTTCCCTATTTTTTTTATATATATACTTTATGTACATTTTGAGTTAGAAATTTTTTACGCGCTTACCATGGCATAAAAATAAATTCGACTTAATCAAACATGCTTAGTTTCTTTAAAGTCCAATCGATTGAAGTCTCAGCTGGTCGGGTTTTATCTATGTGAGATGTTATGTAAGATGATGGTTAACTTCCGTGGCAGCTGCTTAAAGTGGATTAAACCTTTCTATAACACCAAATAGACAGCATTACCTTTTTGTTTTTTATATCGGCGCCACGCTAGCTTGATGTTATTGTTATTTAATAACCAAGCTTTCATCCCCCGCTAGGATTCATTTCAAAAAGATAGAAAGTCGGTCAAGCCTCTGTTCCTGTGAAGTGGTGCCCCTTATAACTCGACAACCGTTCATCCGATCCTTACCATTCCTCTGACGGATCGATAAATAATCCTGATTATTAAATATGTCCAGAAGGAACGAACCTTCTATATATAAAACTGTTGGAGATATGAAGTTTTTTTCAAATTGGAGGGGCGAGAGGAGGCGTGGCAAAAATTGAAAATAAACTTGATCTGCCTGCAAGTATAAGAAGCATATGTCCCATACATGTCAAACCTGTCTCTTACCATCTCTGAGATTTGTTTGTTCATACGGACAGACAGACGGAGAGACAGACAGACATATAGACGGACGGACAGACGGACATGGCTAGATTGACTCGGCTGTTGATGCTGATCAACAATATACTTACATATATACAGGGTGGGTCAAAAAAAGTCATCCGATGTTGTTTGGCTTTCATTTTTTTTCTAAATAAAAAACGTATATTCTGTTTTTTGATTATATTTATTTGAACCTTATGAATTTTAATGGTTATTTCGAGAAGATGATATCGGCCAAATGGGCGCCCGTTACAATTGATTGCCATACGGGCTCGTTTTATGGCATTTTTCATCACTTCGGCAAGAACTTCGGGCTGCAGATTCTTGCACTCGTGTCGAATGTTGTCCTTGAGGGCTTTCAAGGTCTCGGGCTTGGTTACGTAAACACGGGATTTCAAAAAACCCCACAAAAAAAGTCTGGAACGGTTAAATCGGGCGGAAATGAGGTGGAAATGAGCCTCATCGCTCATTATGATTTTGGTCGAAAAATCGATTATTCACGATTATTTCGCGTTCTTGGGGAATATATCGATCCATGGCTTGTTCACTTGTATTCTACATCTGTCCACAAATGTCAAAACAGATCTGACTTTGGCGGCTATTTGTAAAAATAAGAGCACCTTCCAATAGGGTGACTTCTTTTGACCCACCCTGTACTTTATAGGGTCGGAGATGCTTCCTTCTGGCTGTTACATACTTTTGCACAAACTTATTCAGGGATGTTCAATTCCGCTACGTTTTGAAAAGTAAATCGAAAGCAATTCCGTTTCGGTTTGGACCTGCTCTTCTCAATTCCGATGTTTTGATTACGTTTTACTTTTGGCAAACCACGGACCAACACATCCCTAGAATCTGAACTAATGGAACGCGAACGAGGCTTTTTTTACTTTTCGTTGGGCGACGTGCCATTTCTCGGACATTTAAAAAACTTATTTTTAGTTCAGTTAAAGATTTAAATGCAAAAGTACTGAAGTTCTATTGATCACGTATTAAGGAAAATTACTTTGTTCTTTGGCAACTGTACGAGTGCGTATTTGTCTTCTTTTCATTCCACCGAGCAGCAGCTTATTTTAAAAAGTATAACCTTTCGTTTTTCTGTTGCGAAAACTGAATAATTCCGTTTCGAAAGTTCATGGAATGAATTGAGAACAGGCGTGATTATACTCTGTGTACCTCTGGTACAGAGTATAAAATATATTAATTTTTTTGTTAAGTTCAACCAATGACAAATCGATACGCTTAATAATGCAATTTCCAAATATCGATCTATTTTCCAAAGTATTCTTAGGTGACCTATTACCTTTATGTTAAACTTCTTTCCTGTCTTGAATAACATGCGTTTTCTATAATCATTGCTTTGATTTGATTGTCCTCTGCATCCTTAACTCAAAATTAACGAAACGGAAACTTGCAAACTAAGTATTACATTATTGTTCGCTTACTGCATTGTTACGTGTTAACTGTCTGTGGTTCAGGCTTGGATCGTGTTTTTTTGTTTTCAAAAGTAAAATGAAAATTATAACTAGGAAAATGTTTAAATTTGGTTGTGGCTTGTGTGTTAAGTTTTCATTTTTCTACACAAGCAGCACATTGTTTCCCATTCATTATGGAATTAGTAAGCATAAAAACCACAGGCAGAGCTTATTTCATTAACAAAACTTTCATGAATTTAAATTAGCATCGTAATGGAATGCATTTAGATGTAAGTAAATACGAATGAGTTTTGCTTGCTTAACTGTAGTGAAAAATTTCTAGAGCAGGGGAGACCAAGAGTTCTGTATAAAGTTGAGGCATCAGATAACAAATTCCAAAAAGGCTTCTAGATGAGGGCGCAAAAGTCGTCAGCTTTTCGCTTTAATTTCACTTTCGGTACTCTCTGAGTTATTTTTGCTTAAGCCATGCTTAAATTACAGACAAAAAATGGAAAAATCTCTCATCTCATATACAGAAATTCCAAACTGCCCTTGGGCTTACTATTCTATTATTGTTTTCATACATATAGTATATATCTATAAAAAATACAAAAAAATTAAATAGCATTAAAAACACATAAAAATATTTTAGGCACGCTTGTGTCATGGGGAATTTCACCCCTACACGGGGAACATTCACAGAGGAGTACATATATATATTTGGTTATAAGTTTGTATGCCACAGGGCAGTGCCTGCGTGTTTCTAAAAACAAAACATAACAAAAAAATAACAAAAAATCTGGCACAAATTCAAAAATGATATTTACGCAATTTTACGACAACTTGAAAAAGAAAAAACTATAAATAAATCGCCCCTTAGTTAGAGCGGGCGGAGACGAAGACTAGTTGTATCTGGTGCCGCTGCCTGCCTGGCGCATGAGTCACGAGTCGCGCTGGCTATTTACCTATGAAATTTGCCTTGTGCATTTTAATTGAAAATAATAAACATGCGTGTAAATAATGTGCCAGGCCACTGTCAGACACACCGAGCATCAGAGCTGCCCAGCAGTGTCCTAGATTCGAGCATGTCCTGGCCCGGCTGTGGCCTTTGCTGTCCAACAACGTTGCTCCAGCAGCTTCAGCCCAGCATAACGGTTCATGTTGCACAGCGTGTGTTGCATGTTGCAGCAGTTCATGTTGTTGCTGCGTTGGCAAAAATGTTTTGCTGCAACCCGTTGCCATATTTTACTTTTAAATGTCGTTTGGTTGCTGTTGCTGCTGCTGCTGCCTGCAGGTTTAATTTATTTGCTCATTTTCAGCAATTTGAAGTTGCAGTTGTCCCCTCACCCGATCCACCCCTATAAAGACCAATTATTTCTGAGCTTTTAATCGGGTATTCAGACTTTATCAGAAACTTTGTAAGCAGCGCAGTTTGTGAAGAATATTTTAAGAACATTTTTTTAATTAAGTCTAATTAGTTGCCCAAGTTCAGAACTTGTTGTCTTGATCCTGCAGACTGGCTTTTCTTTTTAAATTCTACTTAAAATGGTGCTTTCATACTCTCTCTAAGATACTTCATGCATAAAAAGTAAAACGAAAGGTTAGTGTTGGTTCTTAGGTATATTTTAAGTAACCAGCAAACCAAAGGCTCGCAAACGATATCGGAAGCGAGCGAATTGCGTGAGTTAACCCGGCAAAACTCTCGCATACGGGTCGGGAAATGATAGTAAGATGATTTATGTGTCGTTCAGTTTGTGGCAGTAAAAGTATCATTTACGATAGTCGCAAACAATACGATTAGCGATATCTTTTGCGAGACTTTTTTGATATTACTTGCGAGTCATTTAAAATATTTGCTGTGATAGGTTTTGGATTTAAAATAAAAAAAAATTAAATGTTTGTGAGCTCATTACATTTGTCTCAATATTATATTGCTTTTCCATCGATACTTAAGGCGACTGTTTTCAAAAATATTGCTATCATGGGATGAACCTGGCCATCTTGCACCCACATCTTGCAAAATTAATTTTGCGCTAGATACTGCTTGTACATTTATCGAGAAATATCCCTTTCTGTTACGGTATATCTCGGCATGGTCACCGCCTGGCGATTGAATCCGTACATGGGTCAACAGCTCCCATAACTTTTGGGAATGTAGCAATTTGTTAAAAGTCACTTCATTGGGGTCCCCAAACTTAATGTAACTCTTGGAAAATGATGCTGTAGCTATGCTCACTCCACAAAAGTCCCCAACAGTAATTAGAAAATTGCCGCAAGCATAGAATCGCAATGCAAAAAGCAGTTTCTTCATTGGAAACAGGGAACATTTTCCAAAAAAAATAGAGTAAAAGAAGTTGGCTGATTATTTCAATGGTACTAACCGATTAGTGATTGGCTCAAGCTGGCTACCAATTTTTGTTAAAAAAAGTAGACACGTGGATTTTGAAAGCTGGAATCTTTATGAAAACGGAATCTTCCATGTCCTCAAAGAAGTTGTGCTTTGGGTTATATACTCTCTCTCTCTCTATAAATTGGCACAATGACAATCTTCATCAGATTCTTCCAGTGAGTGAAGGTAAATTGCCCGGCTCAAGTTCATTATACAAATTGTTTTGCTTAACACAAATTAATTACCCACCCCAAATATTATGTCAATTTACAGTGAATGGCAAAATGTCAAAAGCTTATCTAACACATAGTGGGGCTATCTGGAGGTCGAAGTGGCAGATAGTAGTTTTTTCAAGGCACGTGTCACTTCCGCCATCTTAGCTTAAGGAAATTGATCCCTGGTCATAGACCAGCAAAGAAAGACATTGTCACTGGTCAAATGCACTAATAAAGTTGCGACCAACCAATTTAATCAACCCTGTGTTGACATCAAGTTAAGAAAAAAAAAGGGGAAAGTTAACTTCGGCTCGGCCGAAGTTTTTTATACCCTTGCAGCTTCCATTGAACTTACTTTTCTATGGGATCTATACTATATAGATGTCTGATTTCAACCAAACTTGGTGAAATCATGGAAAAGCATAATACACTGTTAATTACGAAATTTGGAGGCGATCCAATTTAAAACAAAAAAGTTTTTCTCATTAGAACTTCTTTTTCGACCGATCATTCATACTGCAGCTATATGCCATAGTCATCCGATTTCGATAAAACTGAAGAAATGTGTTAAAGGATATAAAATAAGAATATGCCAATAAATAGGACGTTTTCATTAAAAACAAAAAAGTTTTCCTCACTCGAACTAGTTTTTCGACCGATCGTTCCTATGGGAGCTATATGCTATAGTCATCCGACTTCGACCAAACTTAGTGATCTCATAGGAAAGGATAGTAAACTAAGAAATACGTAAATACGTAAAACAAAAAAGTTTTACTCACTAAGACTAGTTTTTCGACCGAGCGTTCCTATGACAGCTATATGCTATAGTCATCCGATCCGCCGTATGGGTTTTGTACCATAAGACTTCGTGCAAAGTTTGGTGAGGATAGCTTTAAAACTGACGGAGGAGATAGCATAGAAACGTCTGTCTGGACGGACTGACAGACGGACAATGCTAAATGAACTCAGCTCGTCATGCTGATCAAGAATATATATACTTTATGTGGTCGGAGATGCTTCCTTCAATGCGTTACAAACATCCGCACAGTTTTATAATACCCTCTGCAAGGGTATAAAAAGTAAAACGAAAAGTTAGTGTAGGTTATTAATTATATTATGAGTATTTATATTCGTTTGATTGTGTTCAACTTAATTCGTTTAAATTTCTTTTTAGAATTGGGATTTTGGAAAAAATTTTGAAGTGGCATAACAGCTAAATTCCATCTAAACAAAGAGCGAGTGCTCCAGGCTAAAATTCTGCTGTGAATATTAGGAGCACCTTGGTATTTGCGCACTCAAAGAATCGAACATGAGATAAAAGTCACTAAAATGTGTGATTTAATAAATAGGTTGCTGACTATTAGGAACGCCTTCGGGGTCATCCGAATAAACTTCCTAGGAGGAGAGGCGTTATTAATAATAAGCCTTCTGAAGAGGTTACATATAGCTATGTAAATGATTGCCAAATGAATTGAATTTGTATTGGATAAGCCATAACCATATAGAGGATCCTATGATGTGGCCTGCTGAGTTTAATATATCAAATTTCAAATAAACCTCTTCTACCAGTAAGTATGTTTTCATTGGCGGATGTAATAGACGATAATCGGGTGCCAAGCCCTAAGTACCGCCCTTTATTTGTCCCAGGATCTCCGCTCACGTTAGCCAGCAGCTTTGCGGGTGCATCGCTCCGTTACCAGTGGCTACCACGGGGAGGTGTGAGTCGACTTGAGACGCAGTAAGCCAGGATCGCGCTGGGTTTGATACCCGTATGGCTGATAGCGCTCCAGCAAAACGGGTGTACAGTCGGAATGCGAACGAGCGGAGATGGGGCGACCAGGTGCAGAGAAATATTTTGAAGCCAGGTGTGGCCTTCTGGTGGAATGTCGCTTGAACATTAGACGCAGCGGCCGAGACCGTAAAACGGTTGTGATGGCCAAAGAAGAAGACCAGTAAGTATAAGGAGTCTACGCTTCATGCATAACGTGCTCATATCATCTTTGAGATTTGTTTGGTTATAAGCACAGAGACACGTACTATATCTACTCTGCTGGAGGCGCTTCCTTCTGGCTGTAACATACATTTTCACATAATCGCTGTTCTCTTTGTAAAGTGTATAATTACGACAGACCAAAACGGTTGCAACCTTTATCAAGAAGGGCAATCGCAGAAATTTTTATATCAGGAAGAGCATTAAGAGTTCGTTCAACTAAGAACTAAGACCGCTTTGGCTCTTATTTCCACATTTAGTTGAAAATTAAAAGTACATAAATTGTTCTAACTCATGGGCCAGCTGTTTCGTATTTACACCGCAATGCCGGGGGCTTGTCGCATTGCATTTTGGTTAGTGTTTTGTGAAAATTAAAATCAAGTAATTTGCGCGCCATTAGAGCGACCTGACGAACCATTTTGAGTGCCTACGGCAATGTAATTAGCATAAATGAAAATTAAAGTTGATGTAGGTATGGCAAGTGGCCCTCAATCAGTTTGATTATTAACATTATCAAATGCACTTTATTGTATTTGGTTACAAGCAACAAAAACTAAAAAAAACTCATAATCGGATTTCCACAAATATTCGCCAGGCTTTAATATTGCGAGTGCTGTCAAGTGGCCAATTACGGGGCGCAGAGTTTAATGTGTTATTTAAATGTTTAACGAATTACTCAGCCGACTTACGGTCGGTCGAGGGGCAAGCAACAGTTGCACAAACAACAACAGCATCCACTGAAAGGACGAAGGAGAAAAGCAAAAAAAAAACCGCCACGTAATGGCCGACAACAGGGACAACAAAGCGCTGACTGGAATATTTTCCGTATTTTATTATTAAATCACGTAGCGAGTGCAATACGGCGTCCAAAATGACAGCGAACGCATTTTAATTGAAAGCAAAAGCAAACTGCGCGCTAGCGAAGGCGAAGACGATGGCGCTGACGGGGCCAAGCCGCGCTCTGCAAAAGACTTTGGCCAGAAAGTTTTCTAATTGAAAATGGCGTCGCAAAATTTAATTTGAAAACTTTCACTGCCAGGCTGACCCTCAACGGCGGCGACAACGACTTGCAGGATTTGTGAAAAATCGTTTCTCCCGGCTGGGCGTGGCGCCACCCGGCGCCCACTTATTAAAAATAAGCCAGCCAGAAGTATGTCGATCAAAATGGGCGACTCTTTCGTTTCATCGTTTGCGAGAAGCCAAAAAACGTTTCGCCTAATTGACTCGACGCGTGCATTTGTTGCTTGACTTGAGCTTCTGGCGCCACATTCTTGGTAAAGCAATTTGGCAAAATGTTTTTGCAATGCATTTTTAAGCACACACACGTCTTCTAACTACCCGGGCTTTAAAATATTTCCCAACATGCTTAAAAGCATCGTCATTTCACTGAAAGCAAAGGCAAAGAAAAGGCAAACAAAGGAAGAGAGGCATGTAACAAAATACAAGATGGAACTTATTTTTGCTTGACTTATTTGGGCAAACCCCTTAGAGATGATGGCAGCCAGTGATGCCAATTTGGCAATTTTCAGGTCAGAAGTGTGGAATGCAGAGAAATGTGTTTAATGAGCCAGTGGGGGACTTTCCACCGGGAAATATGTGGCAAGGGTAAAGGCAGGTCTAGCATATCCAAAGCCCAAAGGTCCAGAACTGAACATTTTAGAACCAGTTCGGAACTGGTTTTGCGTGTATCTTGAACCTGACCATTAAACGATTCTTTTTTATCTTTGACCTCGCAGACCTGAGCCCGATTTGATTGAGAATTAAGAATTGGACGTACATTATTCCTTTCATTGCACATTGGTCCCAATGTCGATATCTTGGGCATTGAAGCGTATTTTTTGTTTCCAAGTCGACTTACCAAATTTGGTTCAGTTTACAACCATATTTAACATAGCTGCCATTTAACCTATTCAGCCGACTTGCCACAATTTGTATGTTTTTGTTAATTTGTAAATGCAAGCGATAAGAATAACTATTAATGAACTATATTGCATTTTTAGTTACATTCTTGCGCAGTTCTTCAGCATACTTTTCGTCCACTAAGTAAAACTATTTACTTCGACTTAAATATCGCCTAGGCACAACAACACTTTTAAACCAAAGGACAAAAAGCTTTCACATGTGGCGACTCTGCCCACACTAGTCACCAGCGACTATCGATTACCACACTAGCACAAAGCTCATCATCACTCATCTCCAGTGGTAGTCGGTGTGTGAGACTTGCGGCAGCGGCCAGCTTTCTAAGCTGACCACAACCAACATACAATATAAATAGCAGATTAAGCACAACCTTATTCTCCATACGCATAACAAACTTAAACGCAATTATATGTATTTAACATACCTTGGGAAACATTTTCCATATTTTGCTTTAATTGTTTAAAACAAATTTAGAAAGTATATTTTGAAGCCCATAAAGTTAAACAAAAATTTTGACACGTGCTCAGTAAAACTGGATTTCAAATAACTAGATTTGGTTATTATACCCTTTGGAGTATACAATTTCAGATAGTAAAAAAGTTTTTTTCAAAATTACCACTTTTTTTTAACTTATGCTAAAAAAATCGACTTTGGGACCATTGTGCATTGTAGAGCTTGCTAAGAAAAGACGATGTAGTTCAGATAGAGATTGCAAAAGTTTTTATAATAAGCATAGTTTGTGAGACAATCAGGTAGATAAATCGGAAGTCTATTTATAATTAAACTTGCCGAAACCGCTAAGCTTGAATCAACTTGTGAAGAAAGTTCACAATAAAATAGATGCCGCTATGATAGGGGATTGCTCTTAAGAGCAACTTATATGGTAGTGCATGTTGATTTTATAGAAGTATTAGTCGTGAGTTGTGATTTTTTCAGTGTAGTACTAGTTGTAGCGAATTTTAACATCTAGTAAGCTGTGGTATGTAAGTGTTTGTGTTAGCTGGGACGAGTATTGACAAATGCAAGTTGGTGTAGATGAAAATGAACAGGTGTAAATAGGTATTTAAAGAAAAGACGATCTAATTAACAAAAAGGTATTACTCGGAGATATTCGCCAGGTCTGAGGGATGGATCCTCATTAGTCTCCATCGAGCTCTGATCACATTTATCCTTCTTCTTTTAAGGAGTCGTCTCGCGAGGTTGTTTGGGAGGCACGCTACCATACCCAGGTAGCGGGCAGCCTGATTGTTAATGGTGTCACCAACCTTTGGGACTCCGCAATCTTTTTCGATGTCCTTTGTTTGAATGTACCACAGTGATTCCTCTCTGAATTTTGGCCTGTAGAACCCTTATTTTATTCAGGTGGGTATACCATATTCCTGGACGCCGTACCTCCAGATCGGCGCTAGGATAACCTTATATAAGGTCCTAATAAGGGCCTAGCTTTTCAGCGAAAGTTACATGAGTTGAGGTACTCCTGTCGAATCCTTTTTTCCTGAGATGCAGGGCCATCCTGGACGACACTAAAGGAATGAGAGGAATGACTTCACCATTAGGAAGATTTGAGGATTGAGCGTTCCCTTAATTTTAGCCAAAAGGCCATCGTGCCAGACGCGGTCAAATGCCTGGTTGGATATCCAAGTACGCTGCCACAATGTACTCCTTGGCGTGGAATCCTTCGAGGACAAAGTTGACAACTCTGTAAAGCTGTTCTGGTGTGCCAAGTCCCAACCGAAAGCCAAACAGGAATGCCGTTTGATTGCTGGAGTTTCCAGGACTTTCCGCAGTAGACATCTCTCTCACAGTTTGCCATATGATGGACGGAGGCTAATGGGTCTGTATGACTCCAGTTCATCTGGTGGCATCACAATATTGGCATTTTTCCATTCAATGGGAAAGTAGCTGAGCCGTAGAGCTGCATTGTAGATGGGCAATAGAAACAATACCACCTTGAGAAGGAGTAGCTTTAATGTTTTATTGTCCACTTCGTCTTCTCCAGGAGCCTTGTTGCTTTTTAGCGAGCTCACTTTTGACCTGTTCTAAAGTGATATGTTTGGCTGGTAGCTCCATTTGTAGAGGGACGTTCAATTGCAGACTATTGGACGAAGCAATGCTAAAAGGCTGGAACCTTTCCTCGAGGTTGCAGGCAAAGGCTTCTGCTCCTGTGGGTGTTAAGCCCATGTGAAAAGTTTTTTCCGGTCACCCGGCCACCTTCACTAGCTGTTGGCGCCAGCTATAAAGTAACTTCTGAACCAGAACTCGAACCGAACCTTCTTTGTTTGGAAAATCGTACGGCTCAGCAAATTGACTAAGGGCCGTTTTCTCATGTTCCTGTTTTTGCTAAACTAGGTGGCTTTGTTGAGTTTGCACTACTCACTTTGAGCGTGAGCTATGCAAATGCGTAAAATCCACCTAGACTTGCAAAAACAGGAACATGAGCAAACGGGCCAAAAAGATTTTAACTTAAACTTCTACTATTAAATCGTATCCAAGTACGAGCAGGATAGACGTGAGTACGGACTCTTAATCCCGTAATTTATGTCTTGTTGGCAACTTGCTGGAAGTTAGTTCCGGATCGAGGTCATTAGTTGTTTTCATACCGCCGGTTCTATCTTCAATTGACTTCAGCTTCCTCCTTATGCCAGCATTGCTATGACTGATTGGGAATTTCAAGGCAACTTAAGTACAAAAACCGACATAAAAGTTAAACGCTAAGTTGTGTGTACCCATTTCGCCTTATTGCATTGCAATGCTTTGGTGAGAGAGATTTTTTTGCGCTCGGACTCGTTCGCTCTTTCGCTTTGGCTTTGAAAGTCCGTACACACTTTTATCTCGAGACAGGATCATTTTATATTCAAGAACGGATTCGAGTTATCGAATAGAGACACGCTTTTCAGGATTGTTTCAAGCCGAAGGTCGAGATGATATCAATCTTTTAGAACTTGAACATGTGGATACATCAGGGCTAGAGCAACTAATTACTGATACAAATCATAAACTTTAGTAAAAATGATTTTGGTTCTGCTTAGCGTTTTTGAATCGGTTTGCTTCTCAGTTTGATTTTTTTGGCAACACTTGTGGCCACCGGAACCTCAGAGACAGCGAGGAAGAGCAAAGTCAAAGGATGTAGTGGACTTTCCGGCATTTCTAATTATAAGTAAATACTCATACACATGCATATTAACAGTAACCATGTTTGTGTGTGTGTGTGTGCGAGTAAAGCACTTTCAAAGTTGTTTACACAGACACACACACACGATCCAACGCAGATGCCCTTACACTGGCAGGAGGAGCTGGCAGTCCGTAATGCATGCTAAAAGTGTGAGAAAGTACATTAGGGTCACTGACGACTTTGACTACACTACAAAGGGGTGTGGCAGGGGCGTGGCTGCGCAACGGCAACCACTTTCCCTCTCAACTTGCAACATTTTGTGGCCGTGCCGGGTCGAGAGTGTGCTGGTGTGTGTTTGCCATAATGTACAATTTAAATGTAAACAATTTGCCCCAACGCGGCAAAGGCAGAAAAAAGCATAGTCAGGCCAAAAGGCTGTATAAAATATTTAAAAGGCAGCAGCTTGGAACTTGGAGCTGAGCATATGGCAAGCGTAGCAGGAGCAGCCGTGGCAGGAGCAGGAGCAGGAGCATCGGGAGCAGCTGCCACTGTGAATAGTGAAACTCAAATATTTATCTTGGCAATTGCCTGTAATTTAGTTTCAGTTCAGAGTTTTCCATCGCTCTAAGTAAACTTTTCATTAGCAGCACACACACACACACACACTCACACACACAAATAAACACGCAGCAAATATATAAGAATCGAGAGTATACACATATTTATGCACAGCTCGCACTAATTAACTTAGTTTTCTTTTTTTTTTTTTGTCTTAATTGACTTTTGTGTGCGTTTGGCAAATGTTTCAATCAACTTTCCACCAAACGGATTTGCAGGCTTACTCGTTTTCATATGCAACAAGCACCAGCAGCAGCAGCAAAGAAGACAAAACCACAAACCGCAAAAATAAAAAACCACATTGCGCTAAATGCGGCCTTAGCGTAGTGTGTCAACCAGCCCCCTCCCGCTTACTAAATTTTCACTTTAGTATTCAATTGAAAATGATTAAATTTAATAATATAACGAGGTTGGTTCGAGAACTTGAGCAGGAATTTAGTTTTCCCGCGAAAAGGATTACGTCAAACTATAGAGGCAGTGTTTTATATTCATATGTGCTTTAGGTTAGTATAATTTGAAACCACCGAAGTCATAGGCCAACTCTCAAAAGCAGCGCAGTCGACACACACACAGAATAAGCTCGTGGTGTTGCTTCGGCAAGCCGATGCGCTGAGTGTTTGGTTCTTTTTTAGCTGCGTCGTTGCTACTGCAGCAAATTAAATCAGTTTTTGTGCTGCTCTCACTCACTCCAACGCCCAAATGTGATTGTGCTTTTTTCCGGCCCCTGATTTAAGCTCATATGAGAAATTGGCAAGTTTCGCGATTTCTTAGACCGTTAGGTCTACACCTCCAATTCTACAATAGCAGACCATCATATCTTCATATTAACCTAAGCTCTTATAAAAAATTTGACAAATTTTAAAATATTTTGGAACATTTTTAACTACATCTCCTAATCTAAACACCAAGCCACTTCGTGGCTTTTGATATACTATTGTTATCGATGTTTGGCTATCGGTTTGGTTTTTTATATATGTCAAATCACGGCTTATTGAATTAAAACATTAAAATTGATGTAACGCGCCTTATTGACTTGTACAAGGCTAAGCCTGCGCTGTATGACTCCTCCAATCCCACCTTGTCGGTGCAGCAGATCGTACGGATTGCCACTTTGGAAAAGTTTGCTGCACAACTTGAGAAAAATCACCTGTGGATATAAAAAAAACCAAAATAGGCAGTCTGAGCGGCCAATTCACAAATTAACTAGATAATTTTCATAAACCAATGGTTCTGTAACAGACTTAACTGAGCTACTCAGGCGTGTGTAAACGCTGAACTGTGTTGCTCACCTGAGTTGCTCAGCTGACGAAAACTCAGCTAAGCGATCAGGTCGAGTAAATGGAGCTTAAGCTTTCCAAGCGCATAATACAACTGCGGCTGCGCTTTATAGGACATGTTACCCTTATGGATGATAACGCTTCAGCAAAACGGGTGTACAGTCGGAATGAGAACGAGTAAGGAGGCACTCCCGGGCCGGGTTGACCGAAGCAGAGATGGGGTGACCAGGTGAAGAGAAATATTTCCAAGCTGAGTGTGAAATGTCGCTCTGGACAGAGGCGAGTAGCGGGTATAAGTCGCAGTGGCCGAGACCGCAAAACGAAAAAGAAAAAGCATGTTTGTGCTCTGCAAATGCAGTGGCAAAAACACGCGCTCCACTTGCCACTTATACTTGTGAAAGCTCAGATCAAAAAAATCTGAGTGTTGACTGGGTGTCTTGATATCACTCTTGGCGCACATTACAAGAACAACTCAACGGCGATTCCAGTTACTACACACAAAAAAAAGTAGTCATCAAAATGACACTATTTAGTCATTAATTTGAAACTATTGAGTACCAAATTCTCTCTAATACTCCAAGTATCAAGTTGATATTTTCGAAAGTATTAAAATGATATTTCAAAAATATCAAATCGATACTAACTAAGTATCAGGCTAACTTAATTTTTGTATTAATTTTTTAGTATCAATTTGAGACTAAGAATTATCATTTTGATATTTTGACTGTCAAACTTTTGGTAACTTGATATCATTTAACATTTTTTCTTATCAAGTTTGAAGTACCAATTCAGTTATCAGCAAATTACCATTAAAACTTAAACATAAACATTAACAGCTTTTTTTTTATTTAGTATACTTATAAAATGTATCTTATGACTATGGGAAATATTGTACTCTCACATTTCAACGCGTATGTTATTCAAATACAGAAGTCACTGTAAGGAAGTGCTTCAAGCGAACCTTATTGACATAACAGTCTGGCCTTCTGATTTGGTGCTGCCCCAATTATGATGGCATGAACTCGAGTACTTTCTTTAGTAATGGTTCTGAAACCGCAGCGTATCCGAACCACACCTCAACTGGATTTGACTTTGATTATCTCATCTTGGATGGAGCAGAAACAGCGCTGGAGTACGGCCTCTGTAAAAAGTTATATTTGTTATTTACAAATGTGTGCCAGGAACGATGAATATATGTTTAGCTGCTCACCATGTAAATTTAGAGCATGTGCTCCATATTGAAATACATTAGTTTAGTCTTCAAAAGGTCGTCTGGAGGACTGTTTTACATAGCTTTTACTTTAAGTAAATTACCAATGTGTTTGCACTAAAATCAAAACAGTTAATGTCAATCGTATAGCGCCTACTGGTCTACCAGCTCAGATGGGTTCGTTTTATATACAAAACATGACATTTCGAATTTCGAACTTTCATACAAATGTGTTTGTTTCAAATTGATACTTTTGCATATCAAATTAATAACCAAAAGATCATTTTGATACTCTCTAGGATTATATTGGTACTACTGGTTTTAGTTTCCATTTAAGACAACGTGTATCAAATTGAAATTGATACAAATTTTTTTGGGTGTATTACAAAAACAAGAAAGAAAGTCGGTCAAGCCCGACTATAATATACTCTGCACCTGTGAAGTGCTGTCCATCACCGTTGTGAGCAAAATAGTCAAAATTAGTTTGACTTGTGTGTGAACACCAAATTAGTTTTCAGCCATACGCTTGTGTCAAATGGTTTGCCGAGTTTGCCACGTCAAGTTTTCGACAAATTTGCGTGCTGTCTGAACACAATGTGAACAGTCTCTCGCGAACTGTTATCGTATTTGCCGAGTTTGTTTTTACAAGGCAAATGTTAGAGCAAACTATGGCAAACTTGTGATGTTAGTCTGAGTAATTTCTATTGCAATGACGTTTGTAAATCTATTTTAATATTTCATTTAGATAAGATTTGCATAATTGTGTAAAAATGAGTACATTAATATTGTTTTATTGTAAAATCTTCAAGGCTGCATTGTTAAATAACCCAAACGATTTAGACGACTTGCTGCCGGGATAGAGTTTCTCATTGGTGTGACCTTTTTGGAAATGATTGGCGCAAATAAAAATATATAAATTAGTTTTACGCTGCATCCTTCAGTTTCCCTTCGCTTTACCCACGGACTCACCCATTTTATGCGTTATATTTTACGGTTGTTTTTTGCAGAGAAGTTAGGGCATGCAACGATGCAGCGCCAAGGCAAATAATTAAGAAATTCTTTTCCTTATTTTATATCGCACTAAGTCGATTATTTGACAGCTGCTATAGACAAACCAATTGGTTTGTGGGGAAACACAACATTTTCGCAAACTAAGTTTGCGAGTGTCAACAGTAAGCCAAATTCAATGCAAACGTTCGAAGTCCGGACAATTTTATTTCCAAACTAATTTGGGGTGATTGTGAACACCTAGAAAAATTCGGACACAAATCCGACAAACTCTGCCATGACAGTTTGTAGAAATTAATTTGCCCTTGTGAACTTATCTTAAATATGTTCAGAAGGAACGAACCTTCTATCTATAAAACTGTGTAAGAATAAGAAACAAATGTCTGGTACATGTCAAATCTCTATCTCTTACCATCTACATCTGTTTGTACATACGGACGGGCGGACAGACAGACAGACGGACATGGCTATATGGACTCGGCTGTTGATGCTTTTGCACAAGGTAAATATACTCTGTGTACCTTTGGTACAGAACGAATACCACAAATCTGACACCAGCTCACGCACCCACGGAGTTACAGAAATACTTGTACGATAATGTGTTTATGAGCTGACTGCTTAGTTTAAGTGTCGAATCACACCGCATACGCTTTAACTGCGAGTGCACTCGTACGGAAGAAAACAGGCACTATTGCAGATCTCTGATACATGCCTTTTGGTTCGCTTAAACAAAATAAAATACTTTTTATAATTGCTTTTTCGATTTGATTTAGTAAAAATATGAATTGATTTTAAATTAAGGGAGACCTTTTCCATCCGACTTACTTGCAGCTTCCGTCAAAGTCATTGTTCTCAAACAACCCTCGCAAATGGCAAACCGCCAGCATTTTAGTTTATTTTTCTGTTGAATATTTGCCATTTATTTGTATTAGGTGTTTGGTACACAAGTGCTTGTAGATTTGTTATTTTTACTTGCCCCGCGCGCCACATTCGACGCGCACGGCCTTTGATATCTAGTTTATTCAGCGACACCATTTGTTGATTTTCTCTTTCTATTTTTTCTGCTTTTTTTCTATTATTGTTTTGGCCACACGATTTCTATGTTTGTTTTTTTTTCGCACAAAGTTCATTAAACTATTGGACAGCGTCCAGCGCTTGGCGAAACTAAAAGCCAGCTAAACATTTTAAATGCTACATAAATTAAATTCAATTTTGTACGCGATAAAGTTTAAACCGAGTACTGGCACTTGCCAAATTGTGCAGTTTGCTGCAGCAGGCAGGTTAAAGGACCGCGTAAACAGCACGCAACGCGCCGCCTGCATAATTAATGTAATGTTGTCTTGAGGCGACGGCCGCACAGAGTGTGGCTTGCGGGCATCCTTTGGATGTCCTTAGTCGTTCGTGGGGTAGGCAAATGATGCACGAAATATTTGCCATGGTTGTAGCGGTTTGTTGTTGCTGTTTCATGCATGGGGAGAGCGTGGGTGAAAGTGTCAGTTTTGAGCTGCACCTGGGGAGCTCCTAGATATCAGAACTTTAAGCGACAGAATGTGCGCAAGTGTTAATAGAATTTAAAGAAGCGTGCACTATTCAGTATTTTTATTGTCAGTTTTTAACAAATATTTCTCATTTGATGCGTGCAAAGAAAATGCACTTGTGAAAACACTTAACTCCTAATTCATTTCCAACCCACATGCATTTCACTTGTAATTAATTAAAAAATTTTAAATGAGAAAATCCTCTCCACCTTTCCTGTGGCCATTGTCTTAATTAGAACTAGAAAACAGCCATAAACACTCCAACACATTCGATGAAAATTAATTGATCCATGTTGAGTGGCTGTCAAATGCATCGATGCACAAATAATGAACTACCCAGAAACTCCCTCGGGTGGAGAAGTCCCAATTGAGGGGATGCACCTCTGGCTCCCCACCACTCTCGCCGTCCCTCGTGGTGCTAAGTAATTTACTTGCGGCTAAAAATAGACAGAAATAATGCGATGTGTCAAAACAAAACATCAAAAAAAAATTAAATAACGAAAGAAACTCGAAGGGGAGCAGGTAGAACTGAAAACTCAAGGCAAACTAAGTATTTGGTACATCAAAGACGACATCGTCGCCTGCGCTGGGCTGCCAATAAAAGAATTAAATGTAGGCATAAATCATCAAGAATGCCAGCAACTGGGCAAATTATAAATAGATGTGAGGGGGAGTGGGTCTTAGAAGTCTTCAGAAGCTTCTAATTGGCTAGGGATTGCAAGAGGCTGCTCCGTTTTCTGTGCTCTTTAAACGGAATTCAGGCCATGTGTTTGGGTTGCCACTGGCCACACATTTGCTTAGCTTGCCACAAGCCAAAGCGTTGACAAATTGCAGCGGCAACCGGGGTCATGTTTGCCATTTTGCTCAAGTTGTCGCGCGGAAAAGTATGCAGCATAACAAATGGCCAACAGCTTTTGTGGCCGAGTGTACAAGGCTTAGGTGCAGTAGGAGGAGCGGCCGAGAGGGGAGGAAGGAGGAAACCATTTCAATAATTTGTTAATACATTTTCAGCTCACGCAGCTGCATAATCCCCACCAGGCAGCAGGAGTTGGGCATGCACTTACGCTATTCGAATTGCTGCCACAAACATTTGCACATCAAAGTGGCGCGATTGGAATAAAAAAGAATTTTCCGCAAAAATAAAAACGCTTAAAGTCGACCAACAGAGCTAAGTGCATGCGGCGTACGTATCGATTTGAGTTTAAACTTTAAATGGCCTTAAATCAGCGATGTCCAAAATTTGAAAAGGCAGCCACGCGTGGTTGGCAAGTTTGGTGATTGTGTGTGAGTTTGGACACCACTGCCTTAAAGCCTTTAGTTACTTGCCTACTCTGCACAAGAGTAAGCACACAATGAAAACACTTCTGCTTTAAGCATCATAGAGAGCTGTGAAATATTGGCAGCTTTTCTTTAATGTAAGCAGCACCCACCTCACACTGAGCAGAACTAGGCCTCAAGACCAGAAGGACAGATCCCGAAAATAAAAGAAGCCATTCAGGCGGAAGAAATGTGGAAACTTTACAGGTTGCCCTGTCAAATAAAATAACACAAAACACGAGTCCCGAAAAAAAATAAACTCCCAAGAATTACACAGAATGTATAAAATTCTTTCCATTTCTGTTGCTAAAATATCTAACACGACGGTGACAACAACCGGCAAGCGGAAGCAGCACGGGAGGGTGGGGGCCCGTATCCTCGCGCTGCCTGTCGCGAATCGCAAACGGAAACTTTGTGTTAAAATAACAAACAATCAGCCGAATCATGCAGGAAGTGCAAATAATAAATAAATATATATGTACACGTTGATACACTTGGAGAAAATGTCAGTCGTGATATTTCATACTCTGTACCAAAGGGTACACAGAGATATACAGAGAATATTACCTATAAGGTATATATATTCTTGATTAGCATCAAAAGCCCATTCGATATATCCATGTCTGTCCTTATGAACAAACAGATCTCAGAGATGGTAAAAGATAGAGGTTTGACTTGTATGGGACAAAATCTTCTTATACTTGCAGGCGGATCAAGTTTATTTTCAAATTTTGCTACGCCCCCTCTCGCCCTCGGAAATAGGAAAAAAGTCATATCTCCCAAAGTTTTATAGGTTTGTACCTTTTACGCATATTAAAAAATCAGCTTAATTTACCGATCCGCCAAAGGAATGGTAAAGGACGATAGTCGATTTATAGGGAAAACAACCAATTATACTAGGCATTACCGGCCAACGTTGATGGTCAGCACTTTACACAACTAAACACAAACTTTTAAAGTCTTATAGTTTTAAGTCTTTTCCAAACAAATGGAATTAAAAATTTCATAAAAGTAATTTTGGCCGCCTAAATCGGTCAAATACCCCACTGTACGATGGTAAGAGATATGCATGGGACATCAACTTCTTATAATTGCAGACCGATTATGTACAATTTTTGCACCACCCCCTCCAGTCCCTAAAATTTGGAAAAAACATCATATCTCTGACAGTTTTATAGGCAGATATTCCGTACCTTCTGGGCATAATAAGTTATCAGCATTATTTATAGATTGTGGCCGGGTGTGGCTCAGCGGCTAGGGTGTGCGATCGCTGTGCAAGATGTCGTGGGCTCGATCCCGCCTCGGGATATCTAATGAAAAGTTTTTTCTTTGAAAACCTTACACACCCGGTCACCTTCACTAGCTGATCGCGCCAGCTTTGAAGTAACTAGCCATGAAAATGCTTCTCAAAGTGCCGTTCGGAATCATCGTTAAACTGCAAGTCTCTTTCTCGTGTGCGAAAATTAGAAGCACACAAGCCAAGAGATTGAGAGGAGCTCGGCTTTGGCGCTTTGGGCTGTGTCAAGCCAAATAATATTTATTTATCGATCCGTCAAAGGATTCATAATGATCGCATTTACGATAAAAAAAATAGGGGAAAGTTAAGCTTCCATTAAAGACAAAAAAGTTTTTCTAACTAAGACTACTTTGCGGACCTTACTTTTGTATGGGAGCTATACCATATAGATATCCGATTTCGACCAAATTTTGTGGAATCATGGCAAAACATAACAAAATAACATGTACATTTTTTGAAGGCGATTACACTTAAAAAAAAAAAGTTGTTCTCACTAGAACTTCTTTTTCGACCGAACGTTCCTATGACAGCAATATGCTATAGTCATCTCATTTTGACCAAACTTTGTAGAACTGTGTGAGAGCATATAAAACAAATACTTAACAATTTTGAGGACATTTTTATTGAAAGCAAAAAAGTTTTTTTAACTAAGACTACTTTTCAGACTCCACTTTTCTATTACAGCTATACTATATAGATATCCGATTTCGACCAAATTTGGTGGAATCATGGAAAAGTATTGTAAACTAAGAAATATGAAGTTTGGAGGCGTTTTCATTGAAAACAGAAAAGTTTTTCTCTCTAAAACTAGTTTTTGGACCGATCGTTCCTATGACAGCTATATGCTATAGTCATCCGAACCGGCCGGTTCCGACAAATGTGCAGCGTATTTGTACGAAAAGACTTCTTGCAAAGTTTGGTGAAGAAAGCTTTCAAACTGACAGATAGCATAGAAACAGGCAGACGGACAGGGCTAAATCAACTCAGCTCGTCGTGCTGATCAAGAATATATATACTTTATATGGTCGGAGATGCTTACTTCAATGCGTTACAAACAACCCGACAATTTCATAAAATCACTGATGTTTTATTGACTAGTGGCTTTTGACGACTATCACCCTTGCTCTCAATCCCACTTCCGCAAAAGTTTTGTGACTAAAAACCGGGTTTTGGACCAGATTTGGTCTCCAATTAAAAACTTGTGCTGAAATGAAATTGAGAACAAGGCTGTTTATCTTTTTGCTCTTATGTAAGTAATTTTGGGGGTCTTGGAACCAAAAACTGAGCAGTAAGAAATATGATGGAAACGTATTAATGGATATTGGGAAGAAACACTAGAGAACAGTTTTTAAGTACCGAGCCCTTTTCGACTTTATTTTGCAGCCCTTTTTATACAGGGAGCAAGTCCTTCATTTTTTTAAGTGTTTTGTTCTTGTTCTTGACTGAAACCGGGCTAGTCAATACTTTAATTATCTAAATATATGTGCGAACATTTCTAAATAAATTTATTTAGGGGGTGATATCGAAATCTCTAGAGGTTTGCAAATCTCTCACATAACCTGTCGGTGCCACAAAACTTCAAGTGATTTCTCTCTGTGGCACCTAAGAACACTACAAAGCAGATGGCGCTTTCGAGTTTTGCACTCATGTAGCCTTGGAATTCCCAAGCAGTCATGTCATTGGGAGGCGGCTTTTGTGCTGACAGTTGACGGGCTACTACTGCTGCTGCTTTGCTGGTATTGTGTATTCCTCGAGACGGCTATAACTTGCTACAAAGTTTAACAACTAATTTTCTATAAAATAAATTTATTAAAAATATAAAAAAACAACTGATTTTAAAATTGTTGTGTGATTGGAATATGGGCGCCCTTACTTCTGAATCTGTGGAGCTCTTGATTCAATAATTTTTTTGAGCTCTTGAGTACAACGAACATTCGTGGTTTTTGTCAGAGCACTATGCTCTTTATTCAAGAATGAGCAATTTTATATTTGAGTACGATTAGCACTTGATTCAAAATTGTTCTATTAAATTAGAGAATGTTTCGTACTTGGTTTAATTGTTGAAGCTTTTGGATCAAGAACTTATACTAACTACTTATACTAACTTAAATTTATCATTATCAGTGGAAATAGTGTTCTTAAGCTAATTTATATTTTCCGCCTTTGGAATCCTCACTGCACGAATATTACGAATCTGTTGGCAGTCGAAACGTCTCTGCACACTTTCTCAGCCCCTGTTTTAAATCTATTTCTTTTGAGGACACAGAAGCAAATTTTGAAAGACAATTCTGTTTTCAAGGAAAGCAATTGCCAAAAGTATAAGCTTGTTTAGTTGCGTCGCTGCTACTGCTTCAAGACAAATTGAATTAGTTCTTGTGCTGGTCTCAACTTCGTGTCGGTTGCTGCGCACTCATACCAATACCAGAATGAGATTGGGGGTTTTTCCGGACCTTGCAATTGATGGGAGTGATGGTTCAACAAAATGTTCTGAGTATTCTTGTGATAAAAAATGCCAAACTTTTCAAAGCAAGTGTCGCATTACTTAAGTCGCAATGGTTACAAAGCGAGCTTCATGAACTAGAACTGTTGGAAAAAGAATATTGTCTATTCTGGAGATTATTTATTTGAAGAAATTGAAACAGCTAAGATATTGAGAATTGCTCGGCTTGGCTCTTTGGTGCTGTAAAGTTCAGTATTTATTTTTTACTTTTCAGACATTTTGAATTAAGTCAAATATATTTAATATTCCCCCGATTGTTTGCGGTGTATAGATTCTCTTTATCAATTGCTTCTTGTCTTCTTACCTTTCACCACGTTGTGCGACAGTTTTTAGACTAATAAACTCAACTTTTATCTTTTCAGTACCCGCTCGTTTAGTCTGGGCTGCTTTGGGCAAAACGGTGGATTTACCCTGCGACTTGACACCTCCCTCGGCTCAGGATTCAGTAAAGTTGTTGCTCTGGTTCAAGGACACCACGGGAATACCTTTGTACAGGTGAGTAAGATGGGGTAAATTGATTTCGGTGCTAGATTAAACTACTGCAAAAAAAATAGGATGCCATAAGGTGCCGAGACTCCCCCACACACACACGCACTCTCCAGTCAGCCATCCATCAAGTACATAAAATAATCGTCAACATCCTTTTTCTTACACTTTGGGCGCGAGTTCGTTTTCATGTGCGTTTTGGCTCACTTCCGACATCGTTTTCTTCCTTTATTTGGTAGGCACAGAACAATTTTGTTTGTGTGTGTGTGTGGATGCGTCGTGTCATAATCCACTTTGTTATAATAAATGTAAAGCACATCCGATTACAGCTGCCGTTGCTAAAGTGTGGCGAATTTGCACGCCCACAGCCAGTTGGGGGCGGGGTCACGCTCGTGTGAAAGGCTTTCACAAATTTGTGTTAATAAATTTTCAATACAAATTGTGGAAAAACTGTGCCGCGCATTTCAAGTAAGCGGCAACTGCACCCGAGCAAGATGGAGAGCTGCCCAGCCATAAACAGAGTAATTTACTAAAACAGCAACAAATTACTGCAATTTGCACAAAGCTGCCAGCGGCATGAGGCAACACACGAGACACAAACACTCCGCAACACTCAGCTCCTGGCTCATGGAGTGCAAATTGCGCGTCATTTTTTATGCCCGTAAATTATGCGACTCGCGAGGAGGCCAGCTCCAACCTGGGCGCCGGGGCAGCCAACTTCTGGTCCCTGCATATGTTTATTTATGACATCTAATAATCGCTACATGCCACGCCCCCGCACTTACACTTTTTCTTTCGCCCCCGTAGCCTGGACTCGCGTGGCGGAAATGTGAAACTAGCCCCACATGCGGCCATAGCTAGCGATCTGGGCCAGCGTTTGTTCTTCAGCATTGGCGATAATCCGAAAGATTCGCGCCTGCAGATAAACGACGTTAAGCCCGAGGATGGGGGCGTATATCGTTGCCGCATCGACTTCTTTAACTCGCCCACGCGCAACTTCAGGCACAACCTAACGCTAGTGGGTGAGTAAGCCAAGCATTTGATGATATTCCCAGGCTCTTAGTAATGCCTTCTCCGCTCCCAATTGCAGTGCCTCCCGAAGAGCCGCGCATTTTTGATGCACAGGGCAAGGAAATCGCCCAGTTGGCTGGACCATTCCGTGAGGGTTACGAGCTCTTTCTGTGCTGTCAAGTGAAGGGAGGTGAGTGACAAGGACACGGTATTTGTATTTACAATTCGTATGTGGTGTCCTTTGAGTGAAGCATGCTCGCGACAGCTGCAAATGGCTGTCATAACTCATTACGTGCTGGCTTTGTACTTTCAGGTCGCCCGCCGCCCAAGGTCACCTGGTGGCGCGATAGCACCGAGCTCATTGGCACCAGTCACACATCCGTGGAGGAGGGAACTACTGTTATGGTTAACCAGTTGTTGATTGGCACCACGACGCGGGACTATTATGGAGCGCGCATCGAGTGTCGAGCACAGGGCACACGACTTGTGGATCCTGTCAGCAAGGATGTCACCGTACAGGTGCACTGTAAGTCTACATAAACCGAGTCAATATGCGGGTCAATGTAGGTCACATACCTAAAGGTGGGATTGTAACTTAGGCTTCAACCAGCTTATAGAAAAAACTGCAAACTACACTACGAGAAAGGATTGAGGACACTAAGAGAAAAATCGAGAAATTTCGTACTTGAATCAAGAATTTTTGGTGTCGAATTTTAATGAGCCAGAAAATTCAGAAATTTTAAAGTCCGAAAATTTCAGAGCGGCTTAATAAGAATGTGAAGCTACATACATACACTCACGACCAAATGAAAATTTAAATCCAAACGGGATAAAACCACACAAAACCAACACAACAAAAAAACAAAAAGTACCAATATTTGACTACACGATTAAAAATCCGAGGATATGTTTAAGTCGATCTCAAAAATAAAATTTTGATTTGTTCCCTTACCTTTTTCAATCTTGAAAAGCTCACCATATCCCGAGAATTCGATAAAAATGCCCATAAAGATGAAAACTATTCAAAAAAGTTTAGCGAAGCACAACTCAAAAATTAATCCGGTTAAATCAATCCTTTAAGCTTGTTCGAGTATTAATTGGCTCCCAGAAAGATTTTCCTCTACCTTTCCTTTCTTCCTCCATTTTTCAAGATTAATTTACTCCCAGGACTCACTCCACCTCCTCCATTTTGGTATATTTAAAGCTTCTGAAAAAAATAAAGATATATAAAAATGATTGTAATCTTGTCTGGGACTCGAACTCAAAACCTTGCAGCTTTGCACTGAACACGAATGGCATGGCATCTTATCGCACAGCACCATATCACATAATTCTTGTCCAATGCTATTTATAGTTTTCTGCTACGTTCCTAATTTATGAACATTGTGATCTCGAAAGTGATTGAAATAAGCACATATGGAATGAAACAAGCTCGAAAGGATTGCGTCAAGCCTTAAAGAAATCGAATTGAGTAGAATATCCCTTAAGTAGAGATTGAATTTTTAAGCTCGTGCCGGGATTACTCTAAGAAAAAAATTTGAATTTATGTTTTTTCTGTGTACAAATATTTATTTTAATCAGAAAAAATACCTTCGGTTGTGGAAAGTGGCCGCAAATCCTTTGTCACAAAGAATAGCTGCTGTCGAACTAGATTTTCGACGACTTTAGGAGGAACTTTTCTCTTCATATAATTTTCCAAAATGGGTTGTTGCAACCGACGTTTTCGAACAGCTGTGTCGGTGAAGGCCGCTTTTTCCATTGCGTCCAGCATAAGGTAGCACATCCCTGCACTTTACACAATACACAAAGTCCACCTGCTTGTTTCTGATGTCTATTACCATAAAGTTTTTCCACACATCCAATTTGGATGATGTCGGTGTTAAGTGAATATCACCGTCTTGACTTAAATTTTTTCTTTTATTTGCTGTTTGTTAAGCGAAGCCATCTGCACATGATTTTATAAGTGTGCCCGTTTTTTAATTCCTGTGAATTCCCTTGTTGGTGTGCCCATTTTTGCATTCGTATGTAAGTGTGACCATTCGGTTAGTTCGATAAACAACTTTTCGATAAACTGTTTTCATAGATGAGCTTAATCTAGCTGTGGCCTCTGAAAATAAATCGGAACCCGAAATTATTTCGGGATTATGCATTGATTCCGTCCCGTCCCGGTCCAGACACAAGCTATACCGTCCCGTCCCGATCCCGACCTAAAATCTTAAATTCAATCCCGTCCCGTCCGAATCCCGTGGGATCCGAAAATCCCGAGTCCCGCGCCAGAGGTACACAGAGAATATTAAGTTTGTGCAAAAATATGTAACAGACAGAAGGAAGCATCTCCGATCCTATAAAGTAGATATATTCTTGATCAGCATCAACGGCCGAGTCGATCTAGCCATGCCCGTCCGTCTGTATATCTGTCTGCCTGTCCGTATGAACAAACAGAACTCAGAGATAGTAAGAGATAGCGGTTTTGACAAGTATCTTTTACTTGCAGCAGATCAAGTTTATTTTCAATTATTGAAAAAACCTCATATCTCACACAGTTTTATAGATAAAAGGTTCATTCCTTCTGGACATATTTAGAAATCATGATTACTTATCGATCCGCCAAAGGAATGGTACGGATCGGATACACGGTTGTCGAGTTATAAAGAAAACAAACAAATATGGTCAACACCGTTCGCAACGGTGATGATCAGCACTTCACAGGTACAGAGTATGTTATAGTCGGGCTTGACCGATATTCTCTCTTGCTTTCTTTCTTACTTAATAAATTATAAAAATATAATAAATTAATAATAATACAAGTTTTCTGTACAGATTTTAAGCAGCAGGCTTTCAATATCTAGACTTTAATGCAGAAAAACAAAATTTCTGTGTTCTCGTCAGATTGCTGAATGGAAAATGTTGAAGTACTTTGAAAAAAATAATGATTCTCTCTTGTCATGTGCCCTTTGCATTTGTCTTTTCTACACACCACGTTTGCTCTTGTATTTCTACATTTAGCATGTAATTTTTCTACATGCCACATGTAACTCTCTGTTTTCTACATTTTTCGTCGGCTGGAATGACACTATCAATTTTTAGGGACAATTATTGTCAGAACTTTTGGTTAATTTACAAAAGTCAATGTTGTGTATTATCTCAGCATCTTCAAAAACATTCTGAGGAGAATTCTAGCACATTTTTATTCCAACGACTTTTCCCAAAGACGAAAAATTGTGAATAAAACTGTCGCTTAAAATTAAAAGTGTCATTCCAGCCTTAGGTTTACAATTTCTACACGCGGCGAGTAGCTAATTTAGTTTTCTCTGTGTAGACTTAACTTATTGCTTTATGTGCTTAGTTTAAGAACGAATAAAGAAGTAAAGAATCATTGATGTCATTGATGACAAAACCTTAACATTAATTTCCTTTCAAAAGGTTTCTTTTTATTTCGTCATTTTTTGGGATTAGGAAAAGCATACGTGCCAGTTTGCAGTAAAATCTGTCTTCATTTTATTTAAGTGTGCCCATACCATTTTGTCAGATAAATACCATAAAACATTGTGCACATTTTCTAGTGATGATACGTATTAGTTTGACTATATATTAAACAATATAATAAATTTAATAAATTAGTGAATATTGCATAACTTATATTCACGATGCTTGACCTGAACTCACTCAAGAAAGAAGCACGAATCAAGGATTTTTGCGGTCGTTCACTTCTTGACAACCCGAGACACGTTCAAATTCACGTCACGGCAAATAAGCCAATAAAGTACTAAATTTAATTTTCTTTGATCAGAAACTAATACCGATATGTCCTTAAACAAATCACTCAATGCCTTTCAGTTGTCCTCTTGATCAATCCCGTTGAATGCTTTTAACAATCCAGATTTATTCTGGAATTTATCTTGAGTTGTTCTTGAATCTAGAAGTTCCGTTCTCAGAGAGTGTACTCCGTTGGTTTTTGCTCTCATATTTGCAGGTTAGGAACGACTTGAATTACAAATAAAAGCTTAAATTTACTCTAGGAACATATAATTTTTAATTTTATTTAATGTTGTCAGAATTTAAAATCTTTCGTTCTTAAGAATAATTAGTTCAGTAACTAAGAATATCCAGAGGGAATCGTTTTTACTGAATTCTAGAACGAAATGGGATTAGCTCTAGAGCGTTTTTTGTTGACAACGAATACTTTTGGTTTTTTCTTTTCTGAGTGTATCCATTTTAAGGCAATTTCTTTATATGTATTGGTTTCTGCACTGCCATAAGCAGTGAGTGGACAGCCTGTTTCAACAGGCTTTCATAGTTAGATGAAAATGATTAATTGGACTCTTTTTTTCTTCGCATAGTGAAACCTGTTCGCGTGAAGATTATCACACCCAACGATCTGTTAACAGCTGGCCACCCAATGCCCATACGCTGCGAGTCCTGGGGCTCGTATCCGGCAGCCAAGATTACCTGGCTTTTGGATGGTGAACCCATACGCAATGCTGAGGTTACCGTGCACAGTGACAGAGAGGTAAGTGCAGCTAGCTTTATCCAAATTTCTTTTGAAAACTTTGCTCAAAACGGACAAACGAAATTCGAAGGGGTTTGAGGGACTCAAAAGTTTTTATTATTGTTGTCGTTCCCAGGACAACACAACTTTGTGCAGGCAATTTTCCTTCGTACGTTTGACATTTGATAGCTGGCCTCACTCACACTCACACACACACGTTGCACCGCATGCTGAAGTAACTCTGGCGACCACTGGGTGACCCTAAAAGCCCGGTCACTGCAGCAGTCCAAACTTTTGCCAGCAGACAAGTTGACTTCAAGTGCTCCTCCCTTGTGCGTCCTTACCCGGCATTCTTTGATGAACTGCACTGCCGAAAACTTTTTGGCCAAGTTGCACAAATTTGCACTCGAGCCGACAGGAGTGCGAGGGAGAGAGCAAGAGATTGCCCCGACTAATGTGCGAATTTTTATTTGAATTTATGTGGCCAGCCCAGGCCAACATTTGTCTGAAGAGCGAGGCCATTTTTTCAAACCAAGCCAGAAATTTATCAGCTGGCTTGCAACACGACTTCATTTGCCTGGCTCAGTTTTCGGCATCCATTAGTTGCCTCCTCTGGCCATTTGCCTTTTTCGCTTACTAATTATGCTCTGTAAATGGATAGAGACAGATCGAAGCTGAGGCAACCAGACGTCGCCAGGCATTAGTCAACTCGTGCATAACCAGCCAGAGAAGAGTCGACCTCACACACGCTGCTCCTCTCCTCCAATGGCCAGTAATGGAATCGGAGACAGTGATAGAGAGACGAGTATGGAGCTGGGGGGGTGACAGTCTTTTGGTTCTAGTTCTGGGTTCGATGGCTGCCAAAACCATGGCTGCTCCGGGCGGTTGTGCTGCTGTGGAAACGGTAACCAAATATCCCGTTTGCTTTGGTAGGGCCATTATTTTGGACAGTCTCAAAATGTCAAGCATATGACGAAAGGCGCATTCCTTAATTAAACCAGCTTTAAATTCCAGGTCGGAGTTTCCATTTCTCAGTTGTTAATGCAATTTTCCCTTCACCTCTTCCGTATCTGTAGGACGCCAACATCACCACCAGCATACTTTCACTGAAGGTAACATCGGAGAATGACAATGCCGAGCTGACATGTCGCGCCACGAATCCTTGGTTCTCGGGTGGCGCCATCGAGGACAAGCGCATCATACGTGTGGCCTGTAAGTATAACTGCAGATTATTTGCTTGTACCAGGATCTCGTTGCCTGCTGCTGCCATAGAGTACTTTCAATTATGTCAACAATGCAGACGGAAGCCACCAAGACGAGCCGACTGCTGGGCCAGGGGGCAGGGGCAAGGCGAGCGGCTTATGTGTATCCCTTTTCAGCATGCGCCCAGGCAATGCGCCAGTGCGTGTAGTTGAATACACTTGCCGCCCAGGCAAGTCCAATTAGAAGCATATTAGGGCCACAGCAAACATAATTTGATTAGGTAAGGAGCCACAGCCTTCAGGCCACATCAACCTGTTGGCCGCGGCCGCTCGCTAAGCTGCTTATAAAGTGCAGCCAAGTTGAGGTTGTGCTCCCTTTCTGTGACTTGGCTTGATTAAATTTTCACTGTTATGTTTCTTGTGTTCATTTTTTGCCTTGCCTGGCCTCCATAATATTTGCAACATCCGCTTCCGGCTTCCGTTTTACATTACTCCTGCCACCGGAGAACGAGTACACTCGCAAAAATAAGAAAGCCGCCTTTCTAAGTGGAACGGTTTGTACACCTCCTTCAGTCAATATTTAAATACACTCAAAAAAAAAGAAGAAATTAAGTACCAAATTATAATTTACACTTAAGTCGTCCTTGACTAACTTCAACTTCGGCGGGTCCTACAACCCATTTGAATAAGTCCAGTTGCATACATAAACTTTCTTCCGAGCTTTTAAACGGCAGTCGCCAAGCCGAGGCTCGAAAGCCGCGAGCCAGCAGTCGGCTCTCTAGATAAACAGCAGCACTCGCCCCAATTAGCTCTATTATTCTGATGGAGGGAACTTTGCGACTGCGACAGCAACGAGTCCAAAACATTTGCAATTAAAGCTATATTCCATGTAGTCGGGGCACTTATATCAGGGATGAAATAAGAACTTGTTCGGATCAGTGGTTCACTGAGTTTTTGAACCGCAGTTTTGGATAATAGCATGGTTTTTGACTTTTCCACAATTAAGAGATAGCATTTAAATAGTCCATAAAATGATTTCACTGTCATGTGCATTTTTTTATAGCTTGGATGTTTGAGAATATCGCACTTTAAGGAGTTTTTTTTAAATACAAAATACTTTAGAAGATAACGCTCTTTGACCCAAGGTGACGCAATTTGCCAAGCAACTGCAAACTTTAAGCGCATTTATATCGAAACCACGTTTTTCGAACTGGCGGTCATGATATCTCCAGCTACACTGAACCGATTTTGATGAAACTATGTGAAATCGACGCAGAATTGGTCTAAACCAAAAACGTAATTTTAAAAAAAATTTTTAAGTATTTTTTTTTTACTCTAAACAACCAAACAAAGGGCCCAAAATCGATTTTTATACCCTTGCAGAGGGTATTATAAAATTATCCGGATGTTTGTAACGCATTGAAGGAAGCATCTCCGACCACATAAAGTATATATATTATTGAATAGCACGACGAGCTGAGTTGATTTAGCCCTGTCCGTCTGTCTGTTTCTATGCTATCTCCTCCGTCAGTTTTAAAGCTATCCTTACCAAACTTTGCACGAAGTCTTTTGGTACAAATACGCTGCAAATTTGTCGGAGCCGGCCGGATCGGATGACTATAGCATATAGCTGTCATAGGAACGATCGGTCGAAAAACTAGTTTTAGTGAGAAAAACGTTTTCAATGGGAGCGCCTATAAACTTCGAATTTCTTAGTTTACTATACTTTTCCATGACTCCACCAAATTTGGTAGAAATCTGATATCTATAGTATGTAGTATAACTGTCAAAGAAGAGTAGACTCTAAAAAGTAGTCTTAAATAGAAAAACTTTTTTGTTTTCAATGAAAATGTCCTCAAAATTAGCATGTATTTGTTTAATATACTCCCACACGATTCCACAAAGTTTGGTCAAAATCGGATGACTGTAGCATATAACTGCCTTAGGAACGATCTTTCGAAAAACTAGGGTTGTGAGAAAAACTTTTTGTGTATAATGGAAAAGTCCCTTAAGCTATGATAAAATCGCATGACTATAGGATATAGCTGCAGTATGAATGATCGGTCGAAAAGAAGTTTTAGTGAGAAAAACTTTCTGTTTTTATTGGGATCTCCTCCAAATTTCGTAATTAACAGTTTGTTATTCTTTTCCACGATTGCACTAAGTTTGGCCGAAATCGGACATATATATAGTATATCTCCCATAGAAAAGAAAGGAACGTAAAGTAGTCTTATTTAGAAAAACAAACTGCCAGGGTATACAATACTTCGGCCGAGCCGAAGTTAACTTTCCCCTATTTTTTATACCCTTGCAGAGGGTATTATAAAATTGTCCGGATGTTTGTAACTTATAGAAGGAAGCATCTCCGACCACAAAAGTATATATATTCTTGATCAGCATGACGAGCTCAGTTGATTTAGCCCTGTCCGTCTGTCCTTCTGTTTCTATGGTATCACCTCCGTCAGTTTTAAAGCTATCCTCACCAAACTTTGCAAGAAGTTTTTACAAATATACTGCACATTTGTCGGAACCGCCCGGATCGGATGACTATGGCATATAGCTGTCATGGGAACGATCGGTCGAAAAACTAGTCTTAGTGAGAAAAACTTTTTTGTTTTCAATAGAAACGCCTCCACAGTACGTATTTCTTAGTTTACTATCCTTTCCCATGATTTCACTAAGTTTGGTCCACGTCGGATGATTACGGCATATAACTGCCATAGGAACGATCGGTCGAAAAACTAGTTCGAGTGGGGAAAACTTAATGACTGTTTAAAACGACCTTTATACTCTTTTAACTTGTAGTTTTTACAGGCTTTTTGTTTTTAATGAAAATGTAATTTTTATTAGCATATACTTATTTTAAATTCTTTAACACATTTCTACAAAGTTTTATCAAAATCGGATGACTATAGCATATAGCTGCAGTATGAATGATCGGTCGAAAAAGAAGTTCTAGTGAGAAAAACTCTTTTTTTTGGTCGAAATCAGACGTCTATATAGTATAGATCCCATGGAAATGTAAGGTCCAATGAGTAGTCTTCGTTAGAAAAACTTTTTTGTTTTCAATGGAAGCTGCAAGGGTATACAAAACTTCGGCCGAGCCGATGTTAACTTTCCCCTATTTTTTATACCCTTGCAAAGGGTATTATAAAATTGTCCGGATGTTTGTAACGCATAGAAGGAAGCATCTCCGACCACATAAAGTATATATATTCTTGATCAGCACGACGAGCTGAGTTGATTTAGCCTTGTCCGTCTGTCCGTCTGTCTGTCTGTCCGTCTGTCCGTCTGTTTCTATGCTATCTCCTCCGTCAGTTTTAAAGCTATCCTCACCAAACTTTGCACAAAGTCTTTTGGTACAAATACGCTGCACATTTGTCGGAACCGGCCGGATCGGATGACTATAGCATATAGCTGCCATAGGAACGATCGGTTGAAAAACTAGTCTTAAAGAGAAAAACTTTTTTGTTTTTAATGGAAACGCCTCCAAAGTACGTATTTCTTAGTTTACTATCCCTTCCCATGATTTCACTAAGTTTGGTCGAAATCGGATGACTATAGCATATAGCTGCCATAGGAACGATCGGTCGAAAAACTAGTTCTGGTGAGAAAAACCTTTTTGTTTTTTTCGTCCTTATCTTGCTATTCTTTACTTTTACACTTCACTGTTTCGTGCTAGCTCCCTCGGTCGAAAAACTAGTTCTATAGAAAAACTTTTTGTTTTTAATGAAAACGTCCTTATCATTGGCATACAATTAATCTATATACTTTTACACAATTCTACAAAGATTGGTTGAAATCGGATGACTATAGCATATAGCTCCCATTGGAACGATCGGTCGAAAAACTAGTTCTAGTGAGAAAAACTTTTTTGTTTTTAATGAAAACGTCCTTATCATTGGCATACACTTATTTTATTTACTTTGGACACATTTCTACAAAGTTTTATCAAAATCGGATGACTATAGCATATAACTGCAGTATGAATGATCGGTCGAAAAAGAAGTTGAAGTGAGAAAAACTTTTTGTCTTAAATGACATCGCCTCCAAATTTCAATTAACGTGTATTATGTTTTTTCATTTTTTTACATTATGATCTTTATAGTATAGATCCCATAGAAATGTAAGGTCCAAAAAGTAGTCTTTTAGAAAAACTTTTTTGTTATCAATGGAAGCTGCAAGGGTATACAAAACTTCGGCCGAGCCGAAGTTAACTTACCCCTATTTTTTTTAATAGAATCGCCTCCAAATTCCGTGCTTGTTAGTTTGTTATGCTTTTTCATGATTTCACTAAGTTTGGTCGACATCGGACAACTATATTGTATATCTTCCACTGAAAATTAAATCCGAAAAGTAGTCTTGGAAAATTTTGTTTGTTTTCAATGGAGGCTGTCCCCTTTTTACTTAAGTACAAGGTGGTCACCGGGCCAAAAGAAGTCACCCTATTGGAAGATGCTCTTATTTTTACTAATAGCCGCCAAAATATAAAGAGGTAAATATTATATGTATTCTACATCTGTCTAGTCCACAAATGTCAAAACAGATCTGACTTTGGCGGCTATTTGTAAAAATAAGAGCATCTTAGCATCTTCCAATAGGGTGACTTCTTTTGGCCCACCTTGTAGATCAAATCGCAGTGCCATAAAATGTTTGGTAATCTTCCTTCCTTGCCTATCGATAAGGCAGCGTCCTGGAGAGGTTTTAACCCCATTTTAGGTTTTTGATGTTACTTACATCGAATGTCTTTTTTTTAATTTCAAATTATTTATTTATTTAGACACCTTAAGGCTAAAATTTACAATCTACTGTTACTGTTACTATTTGGGGTTTGTTTTTGTGTGTGCTTAGATGTTAGGATTTGAACTCTAAGATTAATTTTAAGGTTGGTAAAGGGGTGAGGGGGTATATGGTTCTAAATTTGTCTAGTCTCAATCAGGTTGTGTGCAGCCAATCCGTTCCCTATGTTTGGACTAAATCCTCCGATTAGCCAGGTCACCTGGGTGGATCCTTAGAAGACTGCGTCTTGCCCTGATCCCGTTGACCTCCTCACGCGATCGGGACCCGGGGTTGTTTGGGGTTATCCAAGTACCTCGCAGCTTGGTTCTTGATTGTGTCGCCAACCATCGGAACGCCACGCTCTCTCTCAATGTCTCGAGTTCGGATGAACCACTCGGCTCCAGTAATCCGCCTCAGGATTTTAGCTTGGAAGACCCTGAATTGGTTCAGGTGGGTCTTACCTCTTGTACATTATTCCTTAGCTAGGCATCAGTTTTCGTTACTTTTGAATAGTTTGTAAGGGGTCAAAAGAAATACTCCCGTTCTCTTGTCCGAAAGGAGCTGTATGGTAGTGCCCTGTCAAGACTGTTTATTTGCTTTCTCGTTTTCCTCTATGTTGCTGTATTCAGGCGCTCCAAATAGCTTGATACTGAGAGACCGAGCGATGTCGGATCTAAGTTAATCAGTGACAATATGTTGCCCTATATAAGTAAATCCTGCGTGTGCTAAGGTGGTTGGCGTCTTCCTGGATGGCTGCTAACTCTGCTTGATCACGGAGCGAGAATGAGATTTGATGAAATACTTCACCTCTGCTTAAGGAAGTTCTCTGAGTGTAACATAAAAGCACTACCTGCAATCGGGGCTGCCAACTATACTTTGCTTTTCATTTTAGAGAGGCATTTTAATAATTCACCATTAACGTCAGCAAATTTCTTGTCCTGTTCGTCATGGGCCTCAAGCTTCAGACAAGTTGACGGACAGGCAACTGGCGCCTGTCTTGTAAGCGTATTACTTAGATTTTTACAACCGTAACTAATAGTCCCATTTGGTGTGTGGTCGAGAGGCCGTGCAGCGGGACAAAAACGACCAAAGGATATGCAGCAGCTGGAGCTAAGTACGCTACGCCTCACCTTGGTGGCCATTGCCGTTTATTATTTTGACTTTTATTCAGCCATTTGCTGCGCTCATTAAGCTGAATGCCCGCACTTACTTATTCACTCTCGATTTCCGTTTTGCAGATCCACCCACCGTGTCCGTGCACTTGGCCAACGAGGATCCCAGTCGTGTGGTCACACGCGCCGAGGGTCAGAATGTCACGTTCAAGTGCCGTGCAGATGCCAGGCCTCCGGTTACCAGCTACTCCTGGTTCAAGAACGTAAGTCTAGTCTCGTAATGCCAAACAGCTGACGCAGCAAACGCCAGCAACAAAATTGCTTGGCCCCACCCAAGGACGAGGGAGAACTGGGGCAATCTTTGACTCATTTTTCAACTGTCTTATAATTGGCCCATGATGTCCATTGAAGTTCATTCGTGTTGCAAATTATTTAGCCATTAATCATGCGACAAATCAACTGAAGGAACAAATGCGGCTCAGGCGGTTGGCCTGCACACAAAGCCCAAGTCGGATTGACCCACACAATGGCTGGCTTTGACTTTGTCTTGGGTTTTTATTGCGGAACCGCATGAATTTGACATCCTTTGACAGTTTCGTCCACACAGTCGCTTTGTCATTTTTCATAGGAAAAACAAACGTTAAACTCATATTTTCTTTTCGTCTGCCGCCCCTGCCGGCACGCCCACACTGCGCATTTAACAAATTACCAGAAACATTTTGTGCGCAAATAGGAAACTTTTCAATATTCGGGGCGTTGACATTTCTCCTTTTTTTGGTCGACATTAATAAGCAGAGAGCAAATATGAAAAGCGATGTAACAAATGTGCCCCAGACAAAGTTCTTAAAAGCAGCAAACTTTGTCGACTCTTCGAGCCATCAGTTTTGCCAATAGATTGGATCAACTTTGCAATAAACATGTAAATCAAATCTAATAGAGGAATGGAATTAAAGCCAGTAAAATCCAGTCAAGCTGAAAGGAAACTTAATTATTTTAGTTTGCATTTTAATGAAATTTACTTGCACATAATTGAATGAAGCAATATGGCCAGTTTGGTGCCGCATCCGTAACGCATCATTGCCGTAGGAAGGATTAATTGACTCCATTTTAATTTTATTTATGAACTCTTGGAATATTTATGTTTAATTTTATTAAAATATAACATTTTGGTCAGAGAATTGTACCGAATCGCAAACCGAGCGGGGACACTTCGAAATTTTTGAATCGAATTAAAAATTTCTGAATGAAAGCGGATCGGTTAGATTGTGTTTATTTCAATCCTTTCTTTTCATCTCAGCTGTTTCAAACGGAATTATTCGTCAGTCAACAATCAAAGCAAAAACAATTCTAAACAAGAAAAAGGCAAAGAAATAGGCGAAGTTGTTCAGTTCAACGCGGATTTTTTAGGGCGATCAATCTGGACCATGACCGATCATGCTAAATCTAAAACCTCCCGAACCGGAAACCCTTTGGTTTGGTTTAGAAAACCATATAAGTCGGTTCTTTAAAATTCTAAATAAATTGCTTAAAATTGAAGCAAACTTTTTCGATTCGGTTCAAAAAGTTCCTGTTTTCAATCAGGGCGGGTCGATGTTGCTCGAATTAAGATCGAACCCCTTTTGCTAAAAGATCCTAGGTAAATATCTTTGGCTGACTGTCTGATTATCTGAAATTTTGCCTTGATTTGCATTATAATAGAACATGTCGAGAAACCCGCTCGCCGAGTTCTTTTAAACTATCCCAAATGTTTGCACTTGAAAATATGTTAAAATATGTACCTTGATCAGGTGTCGTACCAAAACCTAGGTTTGCCAACCATCTTATACAGCTCCGTAAACCTTGGCCGAAACATTGTGGATGGGAACCCCTTTTCAACTTAACGCGGACTGCAGCCCTGACCAAAATCAAAACATAAAAGAAAATGTTACCAAATTTAAAACATTTTCACGTCTATTGGTTCGATCTTCTTAAAAAGGAATAAGTCATTTGCTTAAGTCCGATTGAAAACTATTGTTCCACTTGAAAGGGTCGCGTTTGGTAGATGACTTGAAATCCCCGTTGCACACACCACAGGCAAGGATTGTATTAGAGTAGTAACTCAGAGCAGCTCAACACCAATTAGAAATAAGTAAAATGTGGCTCAAGAAAGAGAGGAAATATAAGGACACAGAAAAAAAGGTCCATTTGGAATGGATATGTCTTAAATATCCATTTAATCATCTTAAATATCCTTTCAATCTATCCAACGGATCTGAAAATCGTAGAAAGGAAGGAAAGAATGATCATCCCTTGGAAGATTTTCAGCTCCGTTGGATGATTAAAAGGATATTAAAGATATGTCCATTCCAAATGGAAACGAAAGTCATCAAATGGATATTTTTTAATATCATTTTTTTTCAATGTGAACTTAAGATATACATAAGAAATAAACGAGTTCCATATATTGAACAAGAACAAGAAAAATCTCATGTTGTCTCATGTTCCTATAACATAATTTAATCTATAAAAGAAGCGACTAAAATGAATAAAGATCAGTTCCTATCAAGTACGCAGTTGTGTTCTTTTGGTAAGGAATCGGCAATTGTGCGAACGCTTCGATAGATTGAGGAGCTGTGCTCTTCGATTTAAGGACATTATGGCTTGCATCCCTGATGTAAATGTTTATATTACTCTTTTCAACACCTGCATAGTTGAGGTCAAGGCATCCAACTCACTTCACTGGGGCCACAGTCACACACGACTCCCCACATATCCTGCAGGAAATTAGCTGTCGACAGTTTGAACGAAAACTACTCAGCATAAGCTACTTAAATTGCATTATTATCACAAATTAATTGAATTCCAAACTAAATTTCCAATTATTTTATTCAAGAGTCCAGCTGTGTTAATTGAGTGGACAACCAATCGAATCAGATTTGGATATGCATTTCCAATGAATGAACAACAATCAACAATGCCAAATACCAAAACGAAAAAAAGGCGAAAAAGTTGATTTGATTTAATAAATTCATGGAATTATTCGGGTGAAGCGCGAACAGCAGGAAATGGTCTGCTAATGATGCAGAGTGGGCGTGTGGAATGCGCTGCATTGTGGTTAGACCGAGCACACATGGTATTTGAATATGGCAAGTGTAGTGGTGGTCATGTGGGAAAGGGATGCCCGAATATTAAGTGGCTCTGGTGACAAATATTAATCAGGCCCATAATCATAACCATTTCCTGGCACTCACAGTTTGCAAATTTTATTGATATTTCTCTTCAATTCCAGGGTATGCGTATGTCTGGGGAGAGCACGGAAATAATGCACCTGACCCAGCTGGAGCGTGAAAGCGCGGGCGCCTATGCGTGCGGAGCCACCAACACGGAGGGCGAGACGCGCAGCTCGAGTCTGACGCTTAAAGTGCAGTGTAAGTAGCACAAGTCACTACAACATGTGCAATCCTTTCAGAGGGATAATATCCCGGGCCATGACACAGCCGGAACCGGAAGCTGCAAAATAGAATCAACTTGCTGCAACTTTTTTGGGAGTGGTCGGCGGATGGGGAAATTGCTTAGAAATGATGCATGGCCGGGGCGAGGCCTGTTTACAATTGTAAAATTCCCTCTGCCGCCAGTCTAAATAACCGCCATTGATTTATACACACGCACCGAGAAAGTTTTGCCTATAAATTCAACACTCGCCATTTTCGCTCTGGCAACTTTTTCCGACCTGCCGCGGCAAAAGCCTTTGGCCATTCGCAGCCAGTGATTAATGTGGATTTCATATACAAGCGACTCGACTGCATAAGCCAGAACAGAGTTCTGTATAAAGATTTGAACTTAAAGCGGACGAATCCAAATACATATTTACTTTCGACTTTGTAAGAAGCTTTCGCCTTTTTGGCAAAACGTGCCCTTTGTTGCTCCGCATGTATTGTGTGTCAACTTACAAGCAAAAACTCTTTCGTGTAGTATGTGAAATGCATTTTTCCTCTTCTTTCCACTCAGACGACAGTTTAAGTAGTTTATATTTGGAATTATGAAAGTTTCAAGTTGTAGGTAACTTTTCCTAGCTTTCACACAAGCAACAAGTACAGACTGAGCGCATTTACGCATTCGAGGCTGAAGCGCAGTTGACTTGGGCCATGTAATAAAGCTTCAAATGTTTATCTGCCTCGGCGTGACTTACATTTCAAAGAAGGTTTTCAGCGCCAAACACGGCACACACACTCGCAGTTACTTATATACATAGACAGCATCTTGCCTGGGGCTCGGCTTCCGCATATCTGTTCCCATTTTACTGTCAAGTGAAAGTAAAGGCAAAAGGCTCGACTACAGCGTCTTCCTACTTCCAATACCTGGTACACAGATTTGCCAGCTCTAAAACATAAGCATTGAGTAGTGGTAAAGAGGGGAAATGCGGGGCTGGGCGGCAGGCACCGCTCGTTCGAGAAACGGAAACATGTTAATTACTACGCTCAAGGCAATGTAGCTGGCTCGACTTCCCTTTGGATTTATCCTTCTCGTGTACTTGTTTTGTATTTTTCTCGTTTCGTGTTCTTTTTTGTTCTCTTCGTTTTTTATTTTGTGGCCCCAGAGACGCACAGACTGTTTGCTCACCAAGGAGGGGGACGCGGGTGGTTCAACGAAAATTTAAAATGAAAACTTTTTACTGCCTAACAACTTACATTTATGAAGTTTCCACTGACTGTGTGTTCTTCCGTTGCAGTCTCACCACGCTGTAAGCCAGGCACGGAGCAAACATCCATTGGAGCCATCAACATGCACTCAATACAGGTCAAATGTGAAGTGGATGCCGATCCGCCCGATACGGTTAGATTCAGTTGGACATACAACAACACACGCAACGTGTCGCCGGTAAGTATTAGGAGTTATCATCATATTATTACATCACATACCAAGCAGGGCAAGAGGGGCTCACTCCGGGGTCCGAACCGGTGAATCTTCAGATGGACGCAAAAATAGTTCAATGCTAATTCTCAGAACTTTTTGCGAATGTGAAATTGGGAGCACCTGATTCCGGCTCTGAATTTAACAAAAAACTGCTGTAGTTAGTCGTTATAAATTAGGGACTTAAAAAAACACGATGGTTTTAAAATATTGTAACCCACGGATTCTGAAAACGCCTTATCCGCAAAAGCGAATTAAAAAAGTGCCCTCTGAGAACATCAGCAGTTTTTTAAAAACATTCAAAGAAGTTGACTAGTCACAGGAATTTTAAGGAAGAGCTACATTGAATGTGATATGACCTTGTCTTGTTAAAACTCTGGAAAATCTTATCTGTAGCCTTACTTAATCCGCTTTAAACTCGTTGCTCTTAGTGGAACTATCGCTAGTTTGTTAACTCGTTTATATTTAAGGCTAGAATTCACAACGAAAAGGAATTTATTTCGTTAAAATCTAAATACTATATCACCCCTATTCCCGTTTTTGAATTCGATCATATTATGCGGAACCAAAAGAGAAAATTCATTCTTTTTCATAGACCGGTTAAGTGGTTCGGCTTTTACCTTCTAGTTTCCATTAACCGTCATTCCATTTGAAGGTTTGCTAAAAGCTTAACATAAAATGCCTAATCCTTCCTTGAATATCAGATCTCTTACCAATTCCAATCGGACGAATTCGGAAACACAAATTTGTTGGGCTTTCATCCGTACGAACGTAACTTTTCAGTCCACAAAAATAACACAAAGCAACAAAATTTTCCAGTATCTTGAAGGGTTGGTAGTGATTCTAGATGATTTTCGTGTGCTAGGCAAGACTGCGTTTTCAAAAACTCGAGATTTTTAGTAATTTGTGCTAAGTTGCTAAGAGTGACTATTTTGACCTTTTTTAGGAGCGTTTTTTATGGAATCCATTCAATTGTTTGGACTCTCCTTGATACCATCGGAAAAAGCCACTCTTTTAGCTTTGAAATGAACTATCCCAAACAATTTTGCGATTTTTTTGCAATGGAGATATACCTCTTTTAGCACTTGTGTAAAAATCCAATAATATCCTATTTATTGCTGGAGCCACAAAGTATGCAATGGGTGGTATAGGCTATAATATGCTTTCGTTTTCTAAAAACAGTAAAGTAGGCTGGTCATTTGTAATGCACCAGCAACAAAATTCTAAAAAAAAAACTCACAAGGCTCTTCGGTTTCTAAGAATCTGCGCATTTTTTAACTTCGTTTGTCAAATTTAATGTAATCGTCTCCTTTAACACCTATAATCTCATTTATGTCCCACCTTCCCTAGTACCTTTTCTCCATTTTTGTATCCTGGTAGACCCCCTGAAGTTTTTTAAATTTTGTGCTGGTTTACATGACATTATTTTTTAGAACGAAACTATAGTCTCTACCACCCATTGCATACTTTGGGTCACCAGCAATAAATAGAATATTTTTGGATTCTTACACAAGTGCTAAAAGAGGTATATCTCCATTGAAAAAAAAATCGCAAAATTGTTGGGGATAGTTCATTTCAAAGCTGAGGAGTGATACGTTCCGAAGGTATCAAAGAGAGTCCAAACAATAGAATGGATTCCCTCTTAGCAACTTTAAGCTCAAGTTACTGAAAATCTCGTCTTGCTTAGCACACGAAAATCTTCTTGAATCAGTACCAACCCTTCAATATACTGGACCTTGTTGCCTAGTATAATTAGGCCTTTACGGCAAATGCTCTTTGCACTATGCTCCACCGCATGATAACGCCTGACTGGGAGGTAACAAAACTTTAAGACCCCCCATTTTGAATGAGACCACGCCCAGCCCTCCAGGTTATCGTTGAGCGGAATGAAGCTCATTTCAGATACGGGAGTTATGTTGCCCCACCCTCTACAAGCCAATTTTGATGATATTTCCATTGAAAACAAAATGATTTTCTAACTAAGATTACTTTTCTGGCGCAACTTTTCAATGACAGCTATACTATATAGATGTCAGATTTCGACCAAATTTGGTGGAATCAAGGAGAAGCTTAGCAAACTAAGAAATACGAAGTTTGGAAGCGTTTCCAAGAAAATCAAAATAAGTTTTTCTCACTTAAACTAGTTTTTTGATCAATCGTTCCTATGGCAGCTATATGCTATAGTCATCCGATCCGGCCGGTTCCGACAAATGTGCAGCGTATTTGTACCAAATGACTTCGGACAGGACGAAATCAACTCAGCTCATCATGCAAGAATAAATACACTTCATGTGTTCGGAGATGCTTCCTTCTAAGCTTTACGCCCTCTGCAAGGGTATAAAAATCGCCTTAATCGTACAATTGGTTAAGGTACCTCCAGAAGGGGTCAAACCTTACATCGCTTGGTGGATTCTAATAGTGGTTCCGGTATGGTGGTATTTAAAATCAAAACTTATGATGGAATAATGGACTATTTCATGTCACTAAAAGATGATAATCGACAGCGAAAAAACCGCGAAATGGAATATCATTTTCAGATCCACCAACGAACAACTTCATATAGCACACAATCTAGCCAAAAAAAAAATCCAACTGTGCTTTCAGTTTCACCAACGAGTCCTTGGCTCGCGGATTATGGGTATTTTGTACAAGCAATTACCTTAGAAGAACATTAAACATTTAGGGTAAAACAAGCTTCACCAAAAGTGTGAAATTTATCTCTAAAATAAAATTCTTTAATGACAGTAAGAAAATGTAAAATTTAATTTAAAATTGTCTTCAATGGGCAAACCGCGAGACACTTTTGGGAGCTGTTTGTTTTGACCCCTTCTGGAGTCCGTAAAACGATTGTTGTGTGGCGGACTCTTGGTGCAAATGCGAAACTCATTCCGTAGGGATCGCTGATTGCCACTCCTACTATAGTTGTATCAGGAATGAGGCTATCTCTCTCTCTTGTCGCTCCCTCTCTCTTTTGACATTACAAGAACAACTTTACGGCGTTTACAGTTACTTTTCAACTACAAGGAGATCGTGAGCAAACATAGTTATACTTACTAAAAACAACCAGCGAAACCGCTGTCGGTACAGATGCAACATAGTTGACATCCAATTACTTAGATACTCAGTCAAAGAAATACCAATACGACAATGAGGGTGCGTTTGACCTGCATGTAAATTTTGGGTGTCAGTAACACTGCATACGCTTTTACAGCGGGAATACTTGTAGTCAAATAAACAAGCACTCTTGCATTTCTCTGATAGCCAGCTGCTATGGTTATATCTAGTAGTTCCGTCTTAATTCCCTGCTAGTGATCTTTAAAGTCTTTTACTGCCTGTGTGAATATGTGCACTTTCGTGTACCCTCTTCCGTCATTGTTTATAGTAATCTCTTTCTCACCAAAGCCTAAAAGTAGATAAGTTTAGTGGACCAAAAGTTTGGTAGTCGACTGCGGAATCATGACTGGTCCAAGTTGACCACATCGGTTATATGGCAGTTATATTGAATAATGTTGTAATACTTGAGAATCTTTATAAGTCGCCTTGGAGGCCCAAAACTTCCAGTCTTGTTCCTGCGGAAAGACTTGGTCATACCATTTCCGAGCTGAGTTATGCAGTAATCACATTGCTCAGTCTATATATTTAATTTTCACTTCGAGTACAACATTGCTGTGACCTGAAGTAAATGGTTTGAGAAGTATCAGTTTCTCGCTTCTTCAGGAAAGTATCTATTTATAGCTAAAATTACGGCGTTGCTCAAAAAGCAATGACAAACTGTTGAATTGCACTGAACCAACATAAAGGTCTGAAGGGTTACCAATCATAATGAACCCAATTTAGCGTTCCAGCTTACGAAATTCAATCCGTTGCCTGAATTTGGCAACTTACTTTATGGAAATGGTGTTTCAATTCAGTTCGTGATCGAAAATTGCGACATACACCCATCTACAGATGTTAAGGGGGTGGGGCAGACGCATTTCTGTCTGTAATTATGCTTGGCAAACGTGTAGCAACTTGAGCTGGCTTGTGGCACAGAATCGAAGTCGCTCAACTATTGCCAAATGCTCGACAGTTGGCTGGGATTTGGCCTGAACAATGCCATGGCTGACGAACAAAAGCCAAACGGGAATCAGACGGTGTACGTGACTGAATTAAATTTTAATCAGAATGTATAAATTTGTGCCTGGCACCCCCGTACCCCTTCACCCATCCACTCAGCAAGTGTGCTGCTGCCGGAGCAAACATTCATTTAAAATGCAAACCGTTTAGGTGCAAAGAAGAACTGCAAAGCCAGCACCAGGACCTGCATATGTGGCCCCCAGCCCATGTCTCAGCTGGGACAGATGTGCACAATAAATAAAGTAATTCATTTACCGCAAAAGTTATTTGAAAATCTGCACGAAAATCCATGCCTTAGTCTCGACTGGATTCGTTCCGTTTGCTTTGCAATAAAAACTTATTTCCCTTCAAATATTTATGCCCGAGCGACTCTAATCCGTTGGCTTTCCTCAATTGCAGGTGCTCAACTCGAGAATACAATCGAATGGACTGACCAGCACTGTGACGTATCTGCCGCAAACCGACTCCGAGCTAATAACGCTAGCTTGCTGGGCCAGCAACGCGGTGGGCAGGCAGACCACGCCCTGCCTGGTGCACATTCTGCCAGCAAGTAAGTAGGAGCCGGCGGAAGTGGAAGTGGATGTGCAAGATGCCCGGCATTTACCTTCATCTTCACCGCAATTTAAACAAGACGCCGGCCCTGTTGGCGGTGTCTGTGTCCGTGTCCGTGTCGGGCTGAGTGTATCTCTTATGCACACATCAGGATCTACTTACATAATTGTGTGTTTGTGTGTGAGAGAGGTGGGGGAAATTGCAGGCTCCTTTGGCCAAATGTTTGCCAATAATCATCAGCCCGGACTACCTGCTCTTATTACGGGGAATTTGGCTGGCACGCCCTTTATTTGCATGAAAGGCGCTGAAAATGCGGCCCCATTAGGGACACGAGACTATGACTAACTGCTATCTATCTACCCTTCCTGCAGATGCTCCCGAGGCGCCCAAGGCCTGCGAGTTGCGCAACGATACCGTTCTGGAGGTGGTCTGTGTGGCCGGCAGCGACGGCGGACTCTCGCAATACTTCATGCTGGAGGTGGTGGGCGGCGATTTGCTCTACTCGAGTGATTCAGCGGCCACAGCGGCAGCTGGCCGAGCTCCGTTCGGGGAAACGATTGGACTGGGCGACAATGAGATATCCACCCTGAACGATCAGGTAAGCGGGTCAAACCAGTTAGGACTTGAAATAGAAATTTAAATTTAGCAGTTGATTAAATTAAACTTCCAGTCAGCCTCGGGCAAAGCAGAGGCATGGACATAATTCACTTGAAATCCATATGGTCAATTAGTGTGCAGGACTTTTGACTTTTCTGCTTGAATTATTAATAAATATTTGAGGGCAGAACCAGCCGTTCTGCTCAAGCGTAAAAGGGACAACATAATTAATGCCATGGACTCGCATGCGAGTCAAGCCTTTTGGCCAAAAACTGAGACTGAAAGGACATCTCTGTCCGTCTCCGTCTAAGCGGGATGCATGCTGAGTTATTAAATTATCTGTCTGAGTCGTAAAAGAGAATATCATATGAAAATTTCATTTCATTTCGTTTGGCTGCTTTCAACAACTTGTGCTTGGGGCAGGGTGGGTTGATGAAGCGCTTGCCGGACAAGTTTATTAGCAAAGTAGCCAAGCGCAAAGTTTCGTCATGAAGAGAACGAACTGGGCTGAGCGTGACCCAAGCATCAGCTTTAAAGTTTCACGCTAGATAAAAAGGCACACACACACACACACAGAGAGAGTGCCGCAAGGACAACATAAATTACTTACGCTTACTTGAGTGGGAATTTGTGCGTAACCAACGGAGCTCACTCGATTGTGTCCCATTACGGCAAACGGATATTCTGTTTAAAATTTCAGACACTTCTCTGCTTTTGCTTCTGGTCAGAATTATTTTTTTTTTTTAGGCATGAGTAATTATTTATGTGTTTTGGTTTTGGTTTGCTGTTTGCCTCGAGAATTAAGAAAACAAGTGAGGAAGTTGGCCCAGCTCGACTTAAATATATCCCTTATCAACGAAAGTGTTTGCTCATTATGAATTTTGCTGCAGCAGTACCAGCTGAAAGCTGCGCTGCTGTTACTTGATTTTTCGTTCATGCGATTTTTATCAGTCCTGTGAAAGATCGATAAATAATCCTGATTACTTAATATGTCTAGAAGGTACGAACATTCTATCTATAAAACTGTGGGAGATATGACATTTTGAAGTTGCGGGGTTGGCCGGGGGCGTGGCAAAAATTCCAAATAAACTTGATGTGCCTGCAAGTATAAGAAGTTTATGTCTAATGCCATCGAACCTCTATCTCTTACCATCTCTGAGATCTGAGATCTAAAAACGCACAGACTTCTTGTACTTAACGCGTATATGCCAAGTCTCATATCTAGAGCAGTGGTGCCCAAAATGCCAAAAGCCTATCTAAAGGGAAAGTAACTCTTAATTCTTCCGGCTTCGCAGCAGAGAGAGAAGAGAGAATACGTGTGTTCTATAAATTGCCCGCTGGGCGGCTTACGCTCTCACGACCCGTGCTTTCGGCTTTTTGTTCTCTCACGAGACATTGGATCGTTTGCTTGTTGCTTGTTGTTGTGACATTTACTTCGTGTTTCTCTGCTAAGCACACAATCGCAAAGCTTGATTGTATGAGTTTTGGCATCACTGATCTAGACAAGGAGGAGTTCAAGAGCAGAGCCCTCTCTCGGAAAACGAAAATTGCGCTATACAAGTCGCTTATCATCCCAGTCCTGCTATACGGCGCAGAAGCATGGACAATGACAAAAGAGGATGAGGCGGCAATTGGCGTGTTCGAGAGAAAAGTTCTTCGGAGGATTTATGGACCTCTAAACGTTGGCGGCGAATTTCGCATCCGAATAAATCGCGAACTGTATGAGCTCTATGGGGACACTGACCGAAGCGGAGATGGCGCGACCAGGTGCAGGGAGATATTGCGAAGCTGGGAGTGTCTTCCTGGTGGAATGTCGCTCGGGACAGAGGCGAGTGGCGGCCATTAGTGGCAGCGGCCGAGACCGTAAAACGGTTGTGATGGCCAAAGAAGAAGAAGAAGAAGAGCCTTGTGAAGTGCTGCCCATCAACGTTGCGACCGGTGCTGCCCATAATTGTTTGTTTTCCTTATAGCTCGACAATCGTTCATCCGATCTTTACTATTACCGATTACTAAATATGTTCAGAAAAAACGAACCTTCTACCTAAAAAACTGTGGGAGATATGACGTTTTTTCCATATTTTTAGGGGCGGGAGGGGGCGTGGCTAAAATTTAAAATAAATTTGAACTGCCTGTAAGTATAAGAAGTTTTTCCCCCATACATGTAGAACCTCTATCTCCTACCATCTCTGAGATCTGTTTGATCATACGGACAGACGAACATGCTTGCAAAAACACATAATACTCTGTGTACCTCTGGTATAGAATATAAAAAATGAGTGCAGCACTAGCCAAGACGCTCTCAGTCTCGCCGTACTTTCTCCTTTTATATGTCTCTTTACTGTAAGGTCACCACTAATGAGAACTTTGATTATCGCTTCACAATCTTTCATTTGATCATTAACAAACTTGGTGGATTGATATGTCAAATTTCTATATAATAGATCCATCTATGGTAGAGGAAATCGAACATCTTTATTTCGGAACATTTGAGTTCAGTGCTTCCATCTTATTAGTATTCTTATTTCTCTTTGAGAAATAGTGTGCCTCTCTGCAATCCATCTCGGAGGTAAGAAAACGTTTCATCTGGGAGATTGAAAAAAGTTTCTTCTAGGGGATATAAAAACATTTTTCCTCGGGATAGCAGTCTCTTAAATTTTTCAAAAAATTTCTATCAAGGGGTAGGCGAAGATTTGTGCGGGATAAGTTATCGTTTATACAGAAGGATAAGAAAAAAATGTTTCTTCTGGGCACTACCAAAAGTAATTGAAGATACTTAAAAATACTATTTTAACAGTAAAAGAAATCGTTACATAAGAAGTATGCTTCATGTTTTCTGCAGGCCTGCATGCATGGTGGCAGTTCGCAAAACACCTGCTGCTGCTCAGAAGCACTGATGCTTCTTGGCCTGATTGGCCTGAGCCAATAGAGCAGAGTTTCCCAGCCAATAATCGATGTTTTTCATCCAATTTCCGTTTACTTTTCCTATACAGGAAACGGAAACAGTAGGCTAGATGGAGACAACGAAGAAAAGAAAGAAAGAAAGAAAAAGAAAACTGACAATACATTAAATATATCATCCTTAAAGCTCTCACTCCAACTACGTGCCAAAGCCTGCAATTATTGAAAAAGGAATCGAAAACATATTTGTTAAAGTCCGTTTCTGAGAAAACATTCATCCAAAAGAATTGAGTTGCAACATTATTGAATGAAAAGATTAAACAGTCCCAAAATACTATATCTGCTTAGGTTTATTAAGAAGTTCCCACTTGATCAAATAGTTCATATTTAAGGGTGGTGTCCACTCGACCTGAAACGGCGGCAAAATGAAAAACTCCAAAAAAATAAAAAATTTCTGCAAAATTTTTCGTGTCGCATCTTCATAAGCAGAGTCCACTTCACGCAAAAAGAACTACGTAATGACCCCACGTTCTGTTACCAATAATGTAGCTAATAACAGACTGTTATCGCCTCATTTCGGCGTGACATATGTAAAAAACGATGCGAATCGATCTTTCGCATGTTTATTTGAAGAAACAGAAGAACAAATTGAAAATCAGCGACGAAAGCGACCGTAAAAGTGAAGAGCGGGGTGTGGGACTTGACGGATACAAAAAACTCCCCCTCCGAAATGCCGCTACATGTTAAAATTGACAGCCACCTGAGAAGCGTTTCGAGACAAGTAGGTGGCTTTCCATTGAATTAAGCCTCTTTGACGGAAGCCGAAATCGAAACCTAAGCACACTAGTAGCCGAGAGAATGAGAGTGTCCCAAACAAACCGCATAGCTTGCAGTCAATTTATCTAGCAGGAACTTAAACATTAAGAAATGCTGACCTTTTGGGACACCATTTTAAAAAACTGTCGAAAAAGTCTAGAGCAGGCATGTCCAAAAAAAAGCATAGATATCCACTTCTTGCCATTTTGCAAATTTCGGAAAGCAAATATGCCTCCGTATCACTAGTTTTTCATCTAGTTAAAATTGATCAAACCTAATTGATATGAAAAGTTTGCTAATTGAAAACAGCAGGTATCATGAATGATAATAAGAAATAGTACAAAAAATATCAACCTGATACAAGCTAGTATCAGTTTGATATCCTCTCTTAAGAAGTAGGAAATTGGTAAAATGTATCGATGCATAGGTTTTTCGTTGCTGTTATTTCATTTCTGGCAATATTTTCTCAATCAGGAGATCGATGAGCAACCCAAGGGTGAGAAAAGTACTCCTACAACTAGACCTAACAATCTGACTGAGTTTTGGTAAGATCGGTACATTTTTAGATGTAGCTTCCAAGCAAATTCAATCTGTTCGCCCCTCTTCAATAACAGTTCCTGAACATCCAAATGTCGATTTAACAGATAAACCAACGAAAAATTCTGTTTTGGCAGCCAATGATATCATTTTTTCCCCCATTAAAGAACCAGTTTCGAGGTCAACGATTTTTCCACACCTGGAGAAGCGGTTGAAAAGGAAAGTGTTATTTGAATAATTTTTTTTTTAATTTTTGTCCTACGTGTTATACCCTCTGCACCACTGGTACAGGGCATACCGCATAGCATACTTTTCAGCGCATGCAAACGATTTCTTGCCAACCATATGGCATGCTGTGAATTATACATGCTCCTTTTGTCATATCGCTGCTTTCGAATATCTGCATTTTGTTTATTTAATACATTTTTTTATATACTTTCAGGCGACATCTGCACCCATCTTTCGCATGCAGGAGAACAGTCCACAATTTCGTTTGAATAATTTAGAGCCGGGACGTGAATATCAATTTTTAGTTTACGCCGTGAACGCCAAGGGACGCAGCGAACCGCCGGTGGTGATTGAACGCGTTCGCGTGGCCGCCCAACTGGGACCATATGGTGAGTAGAGCCTGACTCGTACTAATCACATAAAAAGCCCAAGATATGGCGGATGAAGGGCTGGACACATTTGCTAGTTTCGTTTTCTTTTTTGGGTCACTTTGGCCAATAAAACCGGCCTAGCTGGTGACTGGCGCTAGCTGAGTTGTCTAATTCAACGCTTGACTGCATTTTCAAATCAACGCTAGTCCGGGAAAATTGTCTTCAATCAGTCGCCGCGAAAACTTTGCACATGGCCAGGCACACAGAGACAAGCAACCTGAAATCTTGCCAGCTGCCTGGGGAGTTGTCGACACGAACGTGGGCCGCCCTTTTCTAATCCACTGGCTGAGCTATGCAGTGAAGCGTAAAGCATTTCAGCATTTTCCATCAATTCGTTCGAGTGAGGCGCACGCATATTACGTATACGCAAGGGCGTGCCACAACAGCCTCTTCATTTTGCCCAATGCTTAACGACATAATGCGAGTGTATGAGTGTGTGTGTGTGTCATTGGCAAGGCCTTTCCTTGGCGGAATTGCTTCAATTTTCGTTTTGCTTAACAGCCGCCGTAGACACTTTGCTTTTATTGTTCGTTTCGCATTCGCATTTCCTGGCTCTGGCCTGACAACAATGTTGTCATTATACTCATGCTGATTTTTATTTTATCTTCGTTTCCATTACCATTTTCATTTCCATTTCCATTTGCGGTGCCCGTGCCAGGCTCTGGCCATAAATCAGTCATATTGCCCGATTTAATGGTGCTAATTGTATTTGATACGCCAAATGTTCGATTAAATGCGGTTTGCGCAGACCAGCAAGTCCACTTCACTTGCAGCTGATTTACATGAAACAACAGCTGCCAGGAATCTGCGAGTTCCACACTTTTCCCCGAGCCACACAGTTACTTATGTATGTTAATTTGCCGCCTCCACCCCTCTATCTGTCGGGGTCTATGCGAGTGGGAAAAACAACACAATGGTGGTACGTAAATTCGGCCTCTGAACACTGACTGTCTGTGATTATGCTGTGCTCCTCCTGCCAGAAATCAAGAAAAGGTTGTGCTAATTTATGCAGAATTTAACAAGCTCTTTAAACCAGCCCACGTAGCTTTTTATTACGAAGGCATAAATTTTAACTAGGTCGCCTAACAACATTTTCGAAATAAATAAAATGACATCGAATCAGTGAGCGTTGATTTAAATCAGTTTACGCAAAACTCATCGCGTGAATTTATTACATTTGTGCAACGCACGGTGTGCCACAAACAAGTAGCAAAATGGACAGTGGAAAAGACAACACTCGAAGTACCTCAGTAAAATTGATATATGTGCATTAGGGTGCACTTTTTTAGGATGAAGCTAGAATTTAGAAAGAGCGCCCCTTAACATCAAACTGAGACGTAACGAATTTTAGCATCTCCAGATTTGACGATATTGCAGGTGATCGACTAGAGCTCGATACACAGTAAGGGATGAGAGAGAGAGACGTGTGCGCAAATCGTTAATGCGAAGCATTAATGAAAAATAGGGGAATAACCTTGCAGCTTCCGTTGAAAATAAAAAAGTACAAATAAACAAATAAACACAAACCAGCCAATACACTAACCAACCAATAGCGACTTCACGAACCACCGACGGATTTCACGAGCGTTTTGCAAGCCTACCGATGCCAAAATCTCTAGAGATTTTCAGGACACCCCCGGATATGACGGTTTTGAATGCTTCAGCCCAAAACTTATACACAGAGGGAAAAAACCGAGAACATTGGACTCAAAATGAGCACTCGGTCACAAAAACTATTCATGAACGGATTTTGTCACTTCGAGAACAATTTCTCACTTGAAAATGCAAAATCTTGATGTGAGCTGATATGATCCGTTTTTGAGATCCGTTTCCAGGTCTGCAGTCCAGATCCTCCCGTCCAAGTCCACCAGCGACCAGGTCCGCCGTCCAGGTCCACGATCCAGATCTACACCGTCCAGGTCCAGTCACGCGGTCCAGGGCCCGCAGTCCAGATCCACCACCTTTCAAGTCCACCGTCCAGTCCCAGGTTCTTGTTCATCGTCTAGGTCCTAGTCCACCGTCCTGCTCCACACCGTCCAGATCGATCCACCACCGTCCAAGGCCCAACCAAGCCTGTCCAAGTCTGCGCAAAGACATCGCTTCGCTTGAATAAATAAAAATTTTCCGGGACTGACTAAGACTAGAGCCCAAGACCTTTGTCGCGAGCAACGACGGCGGCCCTCTTAGACGGTTAGGCTACTGTCGAGAGTTGATAAATCACGTCTGAATAGCAAGTTATACTTTTCGGTGCGGAGCTTGAAGTGAGCTCTTTTCATTAACATTCTGAACATTTGTTGTCAAAAAATTGAGAGAACATTCTGTTTATATTTTGAGATGAAAAAATGTTATTTTCTGAACACGTTTTTTTCATCAGTGTACTCTCCGCGCGTTTGTGAGATGTTGCTTGAGGCGTGGACTGGGTACTGAGTGGCACCTCCTTTCAACATATTGGTGCACTTAGCTCCGCCTTTATTTGCGCGCAGCGCAACATTTTATTAAAGGCTAAATTCCTTATGTTCTCGTGGTGTGATCATCCATCATAGTTATTTCACCATCGAGATTATATTCGCTATAATTTTACGGACTTTTTAAAGTTTCTTACTGTATTACGATATCGGATAGTTAAACCGTCGGTTACACCATCTTTTACACCAGCCTCTAGCAACGTTTTTATTTCTATCTGGTCTTTATGGGAGAGTTTTTATTTTCTCATATTTTTTTTCAAGTTATTTGGCGACTTTTCTTATGTTTAATTAGTAATGAGTTCGCTGGCTCGAGGTCAAGAAGTTGCGTTTGTTCACAACTATAAACAACTTATGCATGGACAAACCAAAAAGAGCATGGACAAACCTTTACAGCTGTTTCAATCCAATCAACAGAATTCAATCCAATCATCAGAAGGCGTTTCGCTAAATGACTTCTGCTCGTTGAGCCAATTCCATGCAATCAGAACTTTAAACAGTTGGGAACTGCAAAGCGCAATGCAAGCAAAATTGGACTCACATGCAGAAAGCCAAACTTATTGGCTGTCGTTGCATAGCTTTGAGCTAAAGTTTCTAAGTAAGAAAGCTTGAAGCTTTCTAGCGAGGTTTGTCAATACATAAGTTGTTTATAGTTGTGAACAAACGCAACTTCTTGACCTCGAGCCAGCGAACTCGTTACTAATTTTTTTATATTATTGTTTACTTACCTCTTCAATATTTTGTCACAGTAATTGTAATTTGTGTTGACGCTGCTGACCTTAAGACACAAATAGCTCAGTTTGCACAAATATTAATTTTCTATGAGAAGTATGACTTGCCAGCTTATTTCAAAAGAAAGGGACCATAGACTTGAAGGTTGTAAGAAGTAATTACTTGGCAAAGCGACAAGAAGAAGGAGATAATGAAAGTGTTTACCACAGGTCTGCAAGCCAACAAATTTTTCATAATTCCGGTTCGCGAACCTAAATTTACCAATGGTTAAGGCTTGAAAATTTGAGGTCCAAGGTCTTTGGAGCAAGGTTTTGATTCGAACCTGGTTCAGCCCATATGTTACACAATATTAATAACAAAAAAAAAACAAAAAATTTTAAAAATTTTGCTTCAGAACTGGTTGAGTGAGGTTCAGCTTTTATTTTTAAAAAGGTTCGTCCCTGGTTTACACAAAACAAATGTACCGTCATTGGTTCAAACGAAAAAAAAAAAAAAACATTCTGCACATATATCAATTTTACTAGGTAAAGATCAATGGAAACACCGAACTTTGCGTTCGACATGTTTACGGACAAATAAGAGTGACGCAATTTTCATTGCTCTGAATAGAACCTATTTCGGAATACCTTTTCCCGCATTCAAGGCATCTAATGAAAAGTTGTTATCTTTTCACAATCAAAATATTTTATTTTAGGCCATTCTGGCCCACCGTACGGTTGCTAAAAAACAAACACACACACAAGAGCATTGAAAAATAACCAGCAAAGTGGCCACTTGAGCTAAGAGAAAAGTAGCGAATAAATAAGCAAATGCTTGGTAAGAAGGTGAACCGAGGGCAAAGCGTGGCAACTGATTAAAAAACAAAGAGAAAAGAAAGATGATGGCGACGAGGCCCGGGCCATGGCAAAGGCAAAGGCCAGGCAATAACAGGAGGCAAGAACAAAAATTAAATTGAGCCGCAGGTGTAGGCAATTTCCACTCAAACGCTCACTTCAAAAGCACAGCGAGGAAGCTGCATGATGCTGGCAATGTTTCAATTCCGAGGCCGTTGCTTTGACTGGCCGCAAATGGAGCGGAAATGCTGGCTGCCTGGCAGAAGGTAAGCGGCTGGCATAAATGAATGTCTGGCATAAATCTTGCCCGGGGATCATCTTACACAATCAGCTTGCTTTTGCCCTGGCCCTCGGCTCACACATTATGTTGCAAATCTAATAAATATAAACAATGGGCTCCCATCACTCCCCTCCACATACTCGTATCGTGGCTCATAATTGCCAAATCCAAATCTGAAGTAATGAGAAAAGGGCAAGTTCTGGAGATTCTAGGTATTAATTATGGTCAGGCTTATTCTAATTTTCAACACAATTGGCCTCGGAAATCAGTTAAGCAAAGACCGGAAAAGTAAATAAATAAACCAACTAATTTCAAGCAAATAGCAAATCACTGTGACCCCTAAACTACTATCTTTCCATCTCTCTGGCAGATGAATCCATACTCTCGGAGGACCCAACTCCAGCGGAAACCACGCATCATGTGGGCGGCGGCGTCAGTGGCGGCAGCAGCAGCTCGGGCAATGTCGGCACTGGAGCGAGCATTGGCAGCGGACCAGAGAAGCAATCAACCCTGCTGATACTTGCCGCTGTTGTGGCCATAGGCGCCGTCATTGTGACGTCAATTATAGTGGCCGGCATCGTTGTTGTCTGCCGGCATCGGCCGCGACCACCTGAGCCGCAGGAGGTGCGCAAGAGCATGCGGTAAGTGCTTGCCCTTTCCCATTTCCATTTCCATTTCCTCTCTCTCTCTCTTTTATGAGAAAACTAATAATGAAATTGTTTGAGCAAAAATAATAACGAAATTATTTATGTGCGGCACGTGAAGGAATCGTAGCATACTTTCCCGCGCTGCACTGAGCTTATTACTTGGAATGTAATTAAATGCCATTCAAAGGCTGAATCAATCGCTCTCCACCAACCTTTAAGCGCTTCAATGGAAACCAGTGTCAATCTCGTTAGAGGGCCGCCCACTGATTAGCCCTGCCTCAGCCCGGGGCAGCGCAAATAAAAGAGCGACGAGCACGCAGCTGCCCAGTAAATTATGCTTAGACTGTAATTAAATTAATTAAACCTGCACCTGGCGACAACCTGAAAAAGAATCACAAGCGCACGACACCGGAAACGAAAGCCGCCGCAGCCCAAGTGCCAGGTCCCATTTAAGATAGGAAATCAGTGAAAAGGTCTCGCCCCGCTCCCGGGAAAGGATTGTAATTAAGCAGCTGCTTAGCTGGCACTGGCTAATGAAAGATAAACACGCCGCCACTTTGTGCCAGCCCCTCCATATTGATGTTAAGCGCTGATTATCGCCAGCTCTTCAAATGCTTTCGGCTCAATGGCGAAATCTCGCTACCACTTCAAAGCAAAGTCGTACAAAATTATAATTATAAATAGTTTCGAATTTGACATCAAAGACAGCCGCATGCGGGTCATTAAATTGCTCTGACCGACTGTCAAATAATGCCGCAAAGCGAGTCGAGCCGGGGCATAAATATAATTACAGGCTCGGGTGCGGCAGGTGCTAGTCGCTCGTACGTACGTGCCCCATATGCGACCGTGCATAAATTTTAATGATTTACCCTTTGCGAGCAAAAGTATTAGTGCAAATATTTGAGGGATATGCATGCGTGTGTGTACCGAAAGTTTTGACTGATAAGGGCGTGTGCGTGTGTGTGGCTTAATTAGCATTCCCTTTTGGCAATCAATTTATAGATATATAATTATCATCGGAACAGCGAAAAACGGCCAAAAAAATTAAGCAAAATGTTTCGCTGTTTAAAATAAATTTGTATGTTGATTGTATGTGAATCGAAATTTGAATTTCGCAATTTATGTCGTAGTATATTTCGTATTTAGTCGATGATATTCAAACGCGCCTGTTTTATTTTAATTTTGTAAATATGGATAGTCAGTCAAACTTCGTCCCAGAGGCTTTGCCGGGAGGCAGCCGAAACAGTCTGTCTACGCAGCCACTGCTGCTGTTCATATGTAATCTTTGTTGATTTTTTGGTAATTATTGAATTATAATCAATCCACAATGGGTCGGCTAACAACTACTTGGACTAAAATGAAAACAGGTCGCTAAAATACATATTTATATGGATAGTCATAGTTTTAGTGCGAGCAGCAATTCTTGAGAGTGGTAGAACATCATCCCATAGTGGAATCCCCCCAGCTTCAGGAAGGTCTTGTACGCAAGTATTTTAAAGCGAAACGAAAGACTTCAACGCTGTAGCGTCACCCCAAGGCATTTAAACCTAGAGTCCAAATAGGAGTGCTGACTTTCGGATCAACCTGCAAACTATCTTTAAGGTGTAACCGCTGAAATGGGGCATTGTTCGCTGTCTCGCTGTCTACTCAAGTTCTCCATAAATTCCTAGACGAACTTACGAAGTAAGTAATTTAGCTTGCGGCTCCACAAATTTCGTCAATGTGGCACTTATGCCTACATAGTTTGTCCAGACAACAAAAAAGTACCCCAAAGTTAATGGCATTTTTCAATTAGCTGGTGGTGGGTCACACTACTCAATCAGCTGTGTTTTGATTTAATGAGCAGTGCTTTACGCTTGCGCTTCTGCCATGATAGCCATAGCCCTCCCTCAAAGCCTTAGAATCAGTTCGGCAATCAGCTAACATCACATATTAGTAGAAATTTGAATCAATTTATACAAATTGTTAGTCTTCCACATACAAAGTGTGCTTAAAGGAAAGGGTGAATTTGGAATTTTCACGGGCTGTGCACATTCGATTATCGATATTTGGTTTTGAGCAAAAGCAGCGTTGCATTAGTATCGCTCAGGAGTTGTTGAATGACGTCAACGACGATCCGGGTTTTCTCAAACGGGTCATAGCTGGTGACGAAACGAGGGTATAAGGTTATGACATCGAAACCAAGGCCCAATCATCCCAATGGAAGTGGCCAGATGAGCCAAGACCGAAAAAAGCACGCCAAGTTCTATCAAATGTGAAGGTTTTGCTCACTGTTCTCTTTGATTACAGTGGTGTGGTGCATCATAAGTTCCTGCCAAGAGGTCGTACAGTTAATAAGGAATACTACAAGGAAGTTATGCAACGTTTGCGTGAAGCAATACGGCTCAAACGATCGGAATTGTGGAAAAACAAGTCTTTAATTTGCATCACGATAATGCACCAGCTCACACATCAATGCTTGTTCGTGATTTTTTGGCCAAAAACAACACCGTAATCATGCCTCAACGACCGTATTCACCAGATTTGGCTCCCTGCGACTTTTTCCTATTCCCAAAACTGAAGAGACCAATGAAAGGAAATCGTTTTGCCATGAGATCAAGTCAGAATCGCTGAACGAGCGCATTTCAAAAGTGCTTCGAGGATTGGAAAAAGCGTTGGCACACGTGTATTAAGTCCGAAAGGCGATTACTTTGAAGGAGACAATATGGAAATTGATGAATAAATAAGTACTTTTCAAAAAAATTCAAAATTCACCTTTTCCTTTGAACACACCTCGTACAACTGTGCTCCTTTCGCATAACTTTTGCGATATCAGCTCGTAAACAATTGAATCGTCAACACATATTCGTTGCTTTCTATGAAAAATTACCAGAGATCGCAAAAAACTCTCAACACTTTTAACGTGTCGGAAAAAAACAGTTTGGTTACGGACACACCGAAAACAGGGAGCGAAGGACAGTTTTAGTTCTGTTTTCGCTCAATTCTGTAAAGCTCAGTGCAATGACAACTTTTTCGTTTCTGTTTCTCTCCTGTCTTTCACTGACACTTTTGCCGAAAGCATACTTCCTTAATGTTTTTTGAGTATGTATTTATATGTGGTTGTGAGTTGCGCTCATGTGTATCTTTGTATACCGAGCGTCACACATACCAAACGCACAAAACAAAAACAAAACAAAAAACTCTCGTATTCAATACAGCTGCCCTCTTTCAAATCTTATTTTGGCAGTCTAAGTTGAGAAACGACAATAACAATTTCAAACGTAGAGTGCTGTCATCTGAGCCAAGAGAGATCGATGTGAGAAAAATAAGGCCCTTGTCACTACGGAATACGACACCCTTATTAAATACACCTTGGTCGGATGACCGACACGTTTGTTTTGCTCAACCGAAAACACGTAACAGAAAGCACATGAGGAGCGAGAAAAAGTGTTCCGCTCAGTGAGAGACCGCTTGTGCTGCGTTTGTTTCTGTTTTTTTACTGAGACTGGTCGCATTGAAAAAAGTGTTAACAATTTTTTGCAAGCTATGAAAAATACATTTTTATCTGCGGCTAGATGAAGTCTATAGAATTTGGAAATACCTTACGAATTGAAAACGGCAACTCATTAGTGATTTAAATTCTTACAATTTTATTGGACTTTATCCAGTTACCATAGAACTTTTTGTCACACACATGTATGCTTATAGAATTTGAATGTGAAATAAATGCGTTTACATGTCCAAATCGTAAACGTAGGATGAAAATGGGAGCATGGCTTGAAACGACCTCTGTTCGTTGCACGGATGTAGCTCGCCGATGCCAGGGTTTGTCACAGATAGTATTCGATTCTCGGACGCTTGACTCTTCTATTTGCTGGAATCGTTCACCCGCCCAATGATAGACAATGAGTATCGTGGGTATATTTTTTATATTGTTATTTTCTCTTCGTGATTATGGCCCTTCACGTTCGGGCTGTCTCGCTTGCGTGCCTTGGGTTTCTTGGACTTTTGCAATGCGTCGTTATTGGGGATTGGTCTTGGAGCCGATCTGGAACGTCTGCTGGGCATTAATCTCGTTGGATCGGGTCCCCTGTTTCACTGGTGCGGCCGACCTGATACATTGGTCAGGGAGCCGTTTCGGAAATCGCACGTCCGGAGCCGATTCGTAAATCGCACAAGATCTCTTAGTCGGTGACTTGATATTTTGGACAGGAAGCCGATTCGGAAATCGCACAACCTGAGGCTCCAGGTATACTTTTTGGGTTCTGCTTCTTAGTTTGGTTTGACACAAGTGCTCTCTTTTATAGGAGGCCATGAGAGCAAGTGCGCCTACCTTGTTAGGTATACCTTGCTGAGGCTCACCCGCCGCCGATTCGCACATCGCACAGGATCCCTTGGTCGGGGAGGTGTAATACTTACTTGTTATTCTGCTGTGCTTTTATAGGCTGCTGAGTGCGGTCGGCGTCGCCTGAAAGTATTCGATAAGCCTATCGTCAGCTGTTGGTGATCGATAGCTGTAATGGTTGTTCGTCCCAGCTAATGTGCTATGGCTGTGTCTCGCATCGGCTTATGGCTTGAATAAGCGATTATGCTATAAAATTAGTATCATAGAAATATGACTTTGTTTGGATAAGCATAAAGCCAATTTTCTCTTACTCAAAGATAACTTAGGCCATACGAGCGAAATATACCAAGTAATCGCATTTGTTTTGGTACACGGTTTTTATGTTCATAAAATGAAAACGGATGAATGTCTTTTTATTCTGTCACTCAATGGCTACTAATCGTAGAACAACATATTCGAAATGTCTGCCTTGTCCTTTCCAGTAACGCTCAAGTCTCTCATCGATCGCAGTGCGCACCTCATGCATTAGAAATTGTCCACTGCTCAGACAAAGGCGCGCTTCAAGGATTCAATAGTTGGGTGTCGAGTAGAGCAAACCATAGCTTCAAGATCGGACCACAGTTTGCAGTGCAGTAGTGCAGGACAATCATCCGTAGAAAAGAAGTTCGGTACATGGTTTTTTATCCATGTATGAGTCGATTTTGCCTGCTTGTTTCCAAATAGTGTCGTGCTGATATGCTTCACATCTTTTCCCAAAACGTCGGATTGATACTCTTTCGCTGAAGTTTTGACTCCTTTTTTACAAAAATGGAACTTGGTGACCCCATCATAGGCGGCTCTCCACCAAAGTATCACATAAGCCGGATGGTGACTTCTCTGAACTCTCGGAATGGGTTTGGGCGATTGTTGTGATGACACAGCATTTACTCTATCGTTCTGTTTGTCGAACGATTCCTCTTTGTTGAAATTTTTCTCGTCATTAACCAGAATTGCTATCGATGCTATCGATTTTGTCTTGCGTTCTTGTTTCAATGCTGTTGTGAGCAAGTGGACGGTGTGTCTCTTGTATGCACTGAGTCCCAAGTCATGTTTATGACTTGCAGATATTCATATCACGAGACATGATTCTCTGCAAGCGCGGGGGATTTCGACGAATTTGATTTTGAATGACTTTGGCTTGTGGCTTTCGCACAGTGCCCGGATCTCGCGAGGTCTTTTAATCCATCCGTATGAGTGTTGGGTAAAGGTTGTTTATTTCACTGAACATATTCAATTGTTCTTTTTTACAAAGTGAGTCAACTCACTCAAGTTGTTCAATTGTTCAGTTGTTCAGATGTTCACTTGTTCAGTTGCTCACTTGTTCAGATGTTCAGCTGTTCAATTGTTTATTATTCAATTATTCAAACTAATTTTATTCCTTCGTTGCTGGTCACACTGCGGAATGTTTCCTATTTAATAGCCATTTCTAAAATGATTCCCACGCCAGCATGTTGCTTAGATTGAACAATCTGGCACGCGGAGAAAAAACAGCTGAACGATCACCAAATTTAGTGAACAATTTACAGAACAACTCACAGAACAACTCTCAATGAACAACAAAATGAACAGAACAAGAGCGGCTGAACAAGAGAAAGTGAACCACTCTCACTGAACAACTCATAAGTAGAACAAGAGTGAGTGAACAAGAACAAGTGAACAACTCTGACTGTTCAAGAACAACTCACAGAACAAGAGCGAGCGAACAAGAACCACTGAACAAGAGCAACGACTCAATTTTTTTCACTCACTCATGAACAACTCAACACTTATCCGTATCCTCAAATAACTTCACGGTACGATACACAAAGTATCGGGTCAAATATCCCTCAAGTTGGAGTGGATGCGTTCAACGGTTCTAGTGAACGAGTGAGTTTAATACGAGTACCAAAACAATTGCGGCTACTAGGATCAAGTGGAACTTAAAGCGAATAAGCCCCAGGTGATTGCTCTATTATTAATCTGTGGGCCTAACTACTATTTCATACTCAACTTGTACTTTCATGTTTGTTGACCACGAAAATAGCAGTCCGCGTGAGCTATTCGCCTACTGGCGGAGTTTGCACATGAGTTTAACACGCGATTCAATATTTATACAACTTTTGCAGTTGTTCCCCAGTTGGCTTTCATTTCTGAAATTGTTTTTGGCTGATCCCTAAATTTCACTCTGCCGCCGAGGTGGGCAAAAATCAGCGAACAAGTCTCTTAGGTCGTCCACTTTGTGTTGTTATTTTTTCACAAAAATGTTCCCACTATGCCGAAAGTGGGCAACGCTTGGGGAACTATTAGCAAGTTGCCAGAATCAACGTCAAGGGTGGTGTGTGACAAACTTTTAATAGATTTCTGCGACATTTTTTCTAACATTTCTCCACCTCTTATGCTATTTTGCAGGCCGGCGCGCAACGATGTGCCTAGCATGTATATCGAAGAGGATGAACTGAACGAGCTGGAGGAGGGCGGAGGAAGAGCTGCTGAGATACGAGCACGTGTGACACCAGCCACCTCGCATCTTTGCGGCGGTGGCGCTGGATTGGTTGGCGGCGGACCAGGTGGCGGCCCCATTGTGGGTGTGGCTGGTCCGCATCATTACATCTCCGAGAGCTTCATACAGTACGCGCAGCCCAGTCTAAACGGTACTATTCCAAAATCTATACTCAACAAGCTGTAGTTGTAGTCTTAGCAGTAGCCAGTAGTCAAGTAGCCAACCGTTTGCATCCCTTTTGAATTTCGAGTGGCGAATGCACTTAATTTTAATTTGTATTTATAGTTTAAGTTGATTGATTTGCGCAATTGAATTTGTATCATACATATGTAGCACAACGTTTGCCTGTACAAGCACAAGCACACACTCACTCACTCACACACACACACACAAGTACACTTATGTAGCCATTATGTAGATTAGTTGAAATTTTCGTTTAATCTCAATGCAAACGAAACAAACTGAATAAATTGTCAAAATGGTCAGTGGCATTTATAAATTTATTATTTATTTAGTTTGTTGATTCGGCAAATATTAATTCTCAGTTTGCTAAAAAGTTTGCCATCATTCAGTCAGTACTGGGGCCCGGGGGGCGGTCGAAGGACGAACCCAAAACATATTGGAAATGATAGAACTAATTGCCCTTAATTAAGCATTTGCCAAGCGTACAGTTCTCCAATCAGCCCTACACCAAATGGTTCAACTACTTTCTGCATTCACCTAATTTCATTTGCTTTGAGTTGATTTCATTGCTTTTCAGTTTTAAGTAATTTCCCCATTAGTCAGGCACTTCTTCTAGGCTCTAGTTCTCTTCCGCCCGCTCACTCTCTAATCCCCTCTACAACTCTGTTGCTCGTCCCGTAGGTAGCCCTTTCAGTACACTCTGTCCAACTGTCTGAGTCCTCAACTTTCAATTTGTAAATACCTTGCCCAGTATTTAAAGCCATGTAGTGCCACACCAAACTGCTAAACGACTAACGACGTTATCAAAAACTGTTACCCACCAACCACCAGGAGGCGACGTGCTGCTACCTTTACTTGTCGCTACGGCCAGCCGACGGGCCTCTCCGTCTGTGGTGGTGACCCTGCCGCGTCTGCCCACATCTATGCAAAGTAAATATTATGTAACTAAATCTGTGCAGCAATCCCTGGGACAACAGCAGCTGGCCACACACAAACAAACACTGCAGCTGCAGCTGGGCAGCCATGTCTGAGGCCATGCCAGAGCTTATGTTCAAGACCAAATCAAAGCCAAAATAATTCGAATGTTTTTAAAATGCAATTTCCAGACCATACTTGTACCATCTTTTGCTTCATTGCGCATTTTAATTTGTCATCCTTTGCTCGGTTTTAGTTGCTCCACTTTGTGTATAATTTTATTTATTATATTCCTTATTGTACAAAGTGCTCACACACAACCACTTATCAGAATAGGTTTAATATATATTGGTAGGTTTAATTCTATGGGCCACACACACTGTTCACAGTTTGGCTTCCAAAGGTTTTTGTTAACAAAAATGAAAAAAGGAAAAATACAGATTATAACTTCTCTATTATCTCGATTGGCCGATTAATTGTTTGGATTTACTTCAGCCTTTTTGGTACCAGTTAGTTACAGTATAGAGAGTTAACTATTGGTAAAATATTTTCATAATCTTTGCCATTCGGAGTCGTCTTTGAACTGTAACCAAGTCTTATGTATCAAGAAGGTGTTTAGCTTACAGCCTTGAAGATAATTTCAGAGAATGTTTACTTCCTTTTTTAAAAGTTCGTATGCAAAGTTTTGGCTACTTTCAAGTTGAAATTTTCATCAGAATATCAGAATCAGTATGCAGACAAAAGTCATCAAGACTCCATTTCGGGGCACTCTCAATGTGACTTAAGCAATTATCATTAGCCAATTGATCGCTTCACTCGAGTAATGAATAAATCACAAATACTTTGTAAGTCATTAGCTCCTCTGCTGGAAACTAAATCAATCTTTTTATCGTTTTTTATGACTTAACCATTGCAATGTATTACACAATTTCGCCTTGCTTGGGTCTTCTTAAATGCTGGCAAATGTGATCCTAGTTTTTTGATAATTTGAGCTTAAAGTTGCTTAAAATGCATATTTTGACCCTTTTTAGTCTATATCTTTCGATATTGCACCAGTATCACTCGATGTGTATCGATATTACCGATAGTTTCGGTATTTAAAAAAACAAGTAAGATAGTCGGTTAAGCCCGACTATAATATACTCAGTTCCTCCCAAAGTTTGTGTTAAGGTGTGTGAAGTGCTGCCCATCGCAGTTGCGGCCGGTGCTACCCATCATAATTGTTTGTTTTCCATATAACTCGACTATCGTTCATCCGATCTTTACCAGTTTTTTGGCGGATCGATAACTAATCCTGATAACTAAATATGTCCAGAAGGTACGAACCGATTTATCGTCTTCGAAAAGCTACTATGTATCAGATAAACTTAGAATTTACTCCATCATTTGTTAACTGTATCTGAAAAATAATACTATGTCGGAGATGAGAAACCAGCCCCTAGAAGTTATAAAAAAAAACTAACTATTTGAATTTTGAACCGAACCTTTTTCTAAGCAAAGCGGGTTAGGCTCTGGTTCAGGTTCACGAGGTTCGCAATTTAGAAGATTTGGTTCTGGGTTCTGGTTCGGCTTAGGACCGGATTGTATGGATTAAATGAATTTATGTAAGCTTACCTAAACTTGTGAATGAATTTATATTGATGAAAGGCGTGGATGTTGAATGATGAGTTAACAAATCATTATGTATAAAGCTAAACCAACTTTCATCCATTTTAAATTTTGATGACTTGGGCACATTAATAGCCGCGATATTTCAGTATACAGGGACTTGTCCGGAAATTAATAAGACTAATTTTCTTCCGCCGCGACTGTACTTCCGAGCGTGCGCGCACCGACTGGATTCGGTAGAGGGCGTTCCTAGCTAACGAACGAGCGGCTGGTCAGTTGTCTCCGAGCACCTGGAGCGTCAGGACAGGCATTTTCGCGCGACGTGTTTTTGTGAGTGGTGCAAGCCGAAAAAGCAGCGTTCGTTAGAGCAGAGGTACGCGATTAACTTTTGTGTGAAACTCGGTAAATCTGCGACAGAGACATTTGATATGATCAAGCAGGCTTACCCAGATGTTGCCTTAGCAAAAAGTGGTGTGTTTCGGTGGCACCAGGTCTTTTTGGAGGGCCGGGAAGAGGTCGCCGATGAAGACCATGCTGGAAGACCTTAGACTTCGACAAACACCGACAATGTGACACGTGTGCGCAAAGTTTTGAACTCAGACCGTCGACTAAGTATTCGTTTAATTGCCCAGATGTTAAATATACCAAAATCTGGGGTTCACGACATTGGGACGGAGTATTAGAACATGCGCAAGGCGTGGGCGATGATGGTCCCAAAAGTACTCACTGACGACCAGAAATTGCGAATCACAACGACTTTCTTTTGAACAGATTCCTGACCAAGGCCGGCATCCCAACGCTTCTGCAGCCGCCCTAAAGCCCAGCAAGCATTTTGAGACGACAGAGGGGATCCAAGCATCATGCACCTCGGCACTCAAGGCTATTCAAGAGAATGCCTTCCGTGATGCCTTCAATGTTTGGAAATCGCGCTGGCAGCGCTGCATTGACGCAGAGAACGTTTTTAAGGAATTGTAACGATTGGCTCAATAAATTTTTTTAAATCGACTCAGTCCTATTACTTTTCGGACAAACCCTGTATGTACACAAAAATATCTCCGGAGAGTACCACCAAAAATTGTTCAATATCCGATATATCGGCTTTTTGAAAAGAGACATCGTTGTTTCGATTTGTCGATGTAATCGACATCCCTTGGAGAAACATTTTCGATTGTCAAAGTTACTTTGATATTTTCGTAAGGTATTACTTCTAAGCTTAAAATAAACTATCCCAAAAATTTCTAAGATTTTTTAAGCGAAGATATACCATTTTGAATACAAGTGTTTAAAATGATCACATTTCGTTCCGCCCATAGATATGCAATGGATGTTGTTGAAAATTTTATCAAGAATTCGATACAAAATTTGCCTAGCTGCAGCAGACAATTTAATAATTTTGAGCTTGTTTTCAAATTGGTATAGGTTAGCCATGCAAAAGCTTCTCGAGCTGTCGTTCGGATTCGGCGTTAATCTGTAGGTCCCTTTCTCTTGTGCAAAAACTAGATGCGCACAAGCCAAGAGTTGAGAGGAGCTCGGCTTTGGCCCTTTGTGTTATATTACATAGGTTAGGTTAGGTTACTATGGCAGAGAGTGACAAGTCACTCTCCCACTTAGGCCACATGGGCCCGTTGCGATACCATATCTTCCTTGTTAAGCCCTATTATAACCTACGATGAACCATTGGTTGGACAGAATAAATTTTAGTAGAGCTGGGATCTCAGTTTGAGTAGGAGGGATTGACCAAGAAACCTTAGTCTCCTCCTATTTAAAAGCGGGGCAATGACACAGAAGGTGCTGTATCATTTCCTCCTCTTCCTCAAATCTGCAGCTTCTACAGAAATCGAAATGTTGTACCCCTAGGCCTTTAAGACAATGACCGGTCAGGGCCCCTACCAGAAGTGATATGTGTTCCCCTTTGTAACGTAATAGTGTGTTAGTAAGTTTAAAGTCAAATGCTGTCCACTTTAGTCTCGCTACCGCACAGGTGGACAGGTGTTTCCACCGGCCCGTGGCGAGGCGTTTTGAAGAAGATTGAAGATAGCCATAGGCATCCCTATCTTGCTATTCTCTATAATAAGCTCGGTAATTGTGCCTAGTCTGGCCAGTGTGCAGACTCGTTTCCATATACGTTCCGGTGTCCAGGCACCCATATTAGGTGAATACTGAAGTGTCAGCCAATCTCGTTCAGGGATAGGCGGCATTCAGTGAGCGTTTTAGCATTATTTGTGTGGGAGTCAATTGCCTGCTTGACTGTCTGAGTATATAAATTAGTTTTCCTTCCTTTACTGTGAGTGTGCTAAGGTAAATGACAGCTTCCTGGATGGATACCACTTCCGCTTGGTTCACATTACAGTGATCAGGGAGACGGAATGATAGATTAAGTTCTAGATTGGATGAAAAAACACAACCACCTACTTTTTCATCGAGCTTAGAACCATCGGTGTAGATATTGAACGTTTCGGCTTGGGATATAGACGTCGTATAATTAGTCAAACGTCGTTTCAGTTACTCAGTAGTCTGTATTTAACGGAATACCCGCTTGGTTAGTGAGTATAGTTGAGTGCCCCGAATTACCCGCGTTCCAGGTATCGGGTTCTCGTAGTCTCAGGGATGTTGTGCTAGCCATCTGCCTTGCTACTAGGTCTAGTGGTACGAGATGAAATATGGTGTTAAGCGCTTCCGTGGGTGTTGTTCGGAGCGCTTCTCTGTTCTTTGTTCAAGTTATTTAGGACGAATTCTATTCCGAGTGCAGGCCACCAAACTAGTGAACCATAGAGTAGTGTACTACAGCTGTGTAAAGCAAATTGGTTGTTTGGGTAAGATAATTTTAAAGCAAAGAAGTAATTCTTTACGTAAATATCAAAGAGATTTTAAAAAATAGTTTATATTTTCACCACAAAATGTATCCAAGAAATGACAGTATGGCAGCTTTAAGCTTAAATTACTACGTAATGGATCATTTCCGAAAACAGATTCGGGTTCAGCACACGAAAGCAATCTATAATCATGCTTGGTGGTATGTGAGACAAATAAAACAGTTAATCTGAAAAGCACAAAAATATATGAAAAGCTGCATAAGAAGTAGGCTATCTGAGTGCTCAAATGTGCAGCTTTGGCAAAGTTCCCAGGGTGAGCCTTCCTTATCAAAACTCCGCCTTACAACCAACGGGCCTTACATCTAAATTTGGTTCTACCAATTTGTTTCTAATAAGTTTCTTATTGAAATTCTGGGAATCAATTAAGTTGAAATAACAAATAACTTTTTAGACTCAGTGCCCTCAGAACTGAGTTAGTTGCTTCTGATTGATCAAACTGATGTGATTACCTAGTTTATAGCTTGACAAGATTAGCCAGATCAGCATTTACTCCGCAAATTAAATGCAATTATATTGTCTGCTTAAGAACAATTGGATTATGTAGTAGTTCTAAAAAAATGTTCAATCCTATTCAGATGAGCTACAGTGTAGTTTACAGTTTAGTTTGAGGTACAATATTTTTTCATTAAGGCATCTCACTGATTTCACTGGCTCAAAAGTCAACAGAAATCTGTGAGCAGCAGCAGTAGGAACCACAAATATTTAATCAAACCTAATTGAAGTTTATAAGTTGTTAGACAAAGACAAAATAAGAGCAAGCCAATATTGAGTTTAAATAGAATAAATTCGGGACCTTTTGTACGGAAAAGATGGAGTCTCAAAAATGTGCTTGTTGTCATTCAGTTTATTTACGTTGTCTGTTTTCCTCTACCTCTCTGACCCTTTCTCGCCCTTAGCACATTTTGCACTGTCGAAACAGTTATGTATATTTAAACATTCTAACATACACAGGCCAACCGCCGCTCGCTCTGTTTACTTTGCCAGCTCATGCAGACTTTGTTTCAACTTGGAATTGCATAAATTTTAATTATTTCAAAAGCCCAAAATTAAAACACTAAAATAAGCGCCAACACACACACACTCAAAGGTCCCGCACCCTTGGTACTGCTGATCCGTTGGCATGCCGACATGTCGGCAAATGCAAATATTATTTAATGGGCAGATGTGTCGTATACGTGATATTATTGCTGCCAAATAATGTGTGAGCGCTGTCTGTCTCCGACCCTTTTGATTTGGCGCACTTAAAGTCACAAATTAGCCAAATTTGATTTTGTCAGCGATTTAATTTTATTTCATTTAATTTTTCTGCTTTATGTTGCTCTTCGGGTCTGACAGTTTATAATTTATGTGCACTGGAGCCGGGCGACTTGACACGACACGACACACACATTCGACTGTCATGCTTGCGCTGTGCATATTTGTAAGACCCCCCCAAAAGTTGCCCTCTCGCACAGCACACATAAACCAAGTCAACTTGCTTACAAGACACTAACAAGTGCCAAAGTCAGACTGAAGTGCGCCCAAGGAGTGGTCCAGGGAAGCGTTGAAACTGTTGCGCCAACAGCAACAACTGAAGGCAGCTTAGGGAGTGTAGTCAGGGGAATACACTGCCTTGGCTAAAAGATTACTAGCTTACAAATTGATTTTATCAAATGGATTAAAGTTCAAAATAGTTAGGATATTGAAAAAGATCTGGGAAAAATTTAGCAAAATTTTATTTTAATTCGAACCTTAGTTTTTTATTACCATCCAGCTAACAATCCTGGTTCCCTAATATTTGTATGTTTCGTCGCATCTTTAAAATTAAAGGCCAAGTCTTAAGTCTTGGGCAGGGGCTACCCATTCCTTTTCTCTTTTTGTCTTGTCAAGGAAGCTCTTATATTCTGGTAGAAGATAACTTTTCAATACATTTTTGCCATTGTTTGAACTGAAGTCCTTGAAATGTGGACATTGTCTAATAAAATGTCAAAGTTCCTTTTGACAATTTGTACAAATTTACTGCCCTTATTTTCTATTAATTGCTAAGAAAAGGCGGTAAAGAACATTCACTTGTCAAAGAAGCCAGATTTTATTTATGCCAGTCATCTGGCAGTCTGTTCACACTAAGTAAAATAATACTTTTGAATTATGATAAGTTTCTTTAAAAATTCTTGGCTAAAGACAACTGGCATCGCTCTGAATCCAAATGCCGACTAAGGTTATTTTTATAGCTGAAATTCGTTTTTCGTTTTCTTTTCTTATTAATATTTTTTGCAATACATCTTTGTTCATCACAAAGCATAAAGTCCATTTTTTATTTAATTTATTTTCAATATTTTTGATTGACTTAGAGTTTTTTGTGAAGCAGGACGACCAGAAATTCATTTTCACACAATATTTTGTTGAATAAGAGCAGCAGATAAGCAATTTATTTCCTTGCTTCTGAGAAGAAGTAAGCAAAATACACCTTTTGTAGCTAGAAAATTCATTTAAGTAAAATAAACGGAAAGCTTATTGAACTTAAAGACTTAAAAGGATTGAAAAAAGCTGACAATTCGTTAAAAAAGTCCAGGTAATTAGGGCAAGTATTTGAGCAAACATGATCTGGCCATAAGAAACTGAATTAGGAACGTTCTGAGTAGGAAATTTGTAAGGTCATGGTTTCACCCCCCTATCTGATGCGCTTTGGTCTATAATAGAATTAAAAACAAGTAAGTTAGTAGTTAGTAAGTAAGTTCATGTATAAGACTAGCGCTGTGATGCATTACCTGTCGTTAACGACGGATTAACGCTCAGTAATGCATCAGGTCGTTAGGCCTGGTAGTGTTTTGACTACAGCTGAACTTCAGGGAAGTTATAGATTGATTTTTTTCCCAGTGTGGGAAGCATGAAGAGGCTAAATAAATCGTGTTAAGTGCAAAAGTTACATTTTTCTTAGATTTTCAGAATACTTTAATGAATTGAAACAGTTGGGCGAGGTGGTCCGTTAAAATTGTACAGAGATGTCTTCCAGTCCGCTAGAATATGGTGCGGAGCAGGTGTATGTAATATTCCAATCCTTTGTTCCAATTAGGAACAACTTATCTTCTAGGCTTGAGTTAACTTGATAAAAATTTTACTCTAGGATCTTAGCTTTAGTCCATCTAAATCTGCAAAAATGGTTATTTAGTCAAATTTTTGTAATGAGACTTGGGCAAGTTATTTGCTTGACATTGGCTTAAGGTTTTTAAAAATAAATTCTAAATTTTCCAAATTAGTTTCTTAAATTCAAGGTTTTTTGCCGGTCGGTTAAGAAAAACTTGCGTTTTATATAAGAAATCCTTTCCATAATATTAGGAAATGAGATGTCTAATATTTGAGATGATCACCCTGGAATTAAAAACCGAATTGGTAATTTTAAGGGTGAATTTGGGTCATTTCCTTTTTGTTTGAGTGTACTTTCGAACTTACCCCAAGCAACTGTCTTAGTTATATCAGCATTTCAACCCCCTTTTGTGCTAATTAGAATTAAGCATGTTTAGATGTCCCAACTATTTATGGTAAGGAATTCCCCCATGTCTCTATTTAAACAAGGTTTTTTTTATCAGCTGCAACAAACTTCACATGAAAATCAACTAACCCGCCATCTAGAGGCAACACAAAGCCAAATTGAAATACATGCAAAAAAACAGACACACACTAAGCAGAGCCCAAACACTTACGGTGCAGTAACTCAGGATTAAAAAAGTGAGCCACTATGCATACACAGAGGAGCACACACACACACACACACTCGCACACATATTTGCTTCTTGGCAGCGGCTGTCATTAGCCAACATTTTTAATTGCATATGCCAGGCTCGCGCTATGGCCGTGTACGCTGTTCGTTAGGCGCATTTAGCCAGACTCTTCACCTGGGCCAATGGTTTTGACTTTTTTGTGCCTCTCAGTCTTCGACTCTAGACTTGTTCGCGTGCGTGGCAGTAATGTGTATGTTGTTTACGTGTATGTGTGAGCTTTTTGTGTGCAACTTTTTTTGTCTTATTGTTTTGTTGTTTGTACAGCCATTTGTTTTGTTTGTGTGCCAAGAGTCGAGAGTCGTCCTTGTGCCTTGCCTTTATCATTGCAGGCAAAGTGAGTGTGGGGGTTCTGGGTTTGCTTGCGCACTTCACTGGCTCTCGTCTAATTAGACAAAGTTAAGACAGACGAACACTCTGCTTTAAGATGCCTGAAAGTAGGCAAGGAATGGGTGCGCAGCTTTATATGGATGCCCTCTAACTTTGATGTGTATGGGCCGGGTCACAAAAATGCCACACAATTTGCTTTGGCAACATTGTTGGTGCGGTTTATAACACACTCTTCGGGCTCTTCAATGTCAACGCTTAACGCTCAACGCTCATTCATTTGTCGTTGCCGCACTTCCGTCATCCCCCCTCACCTTCCCATTCCACACACCAGGGCCTTTTTTGCTGCCTAGTGCTATCACAGGACGGGCAACATTTTTGCGACTTTTGACATTTTTTAATGCTGCCAGGCATGGCGTGAAAGTAAACGTGAAAGGCCTCACACACACAGCCACACACACATTTGCCTTAGTTTTGTGCGTCTTTATGACTCAAAGACGCCACCCAAATGTGACATAAAAGGCGATAATAATAAAATATCACAGGGCTCCGTTCCATGGGTAACGTCAAATAACAAACTGCAAAATCGTAAACAACAAGCGGCAAATGTCAGCAGTCAGCGCTAGATGGCGCTTAAGTTTCACTTGGCAGTTGGACGTGGACCACAATAAAACTCCTGAACGACATCAATTCCAGTGAAATGTGTCATAAAAATTAAGAAATTGTAAAATTATTTTATGTTTCCAGCGAAGGAAGGGGGGCTTATTATTAATGTGGCTGTTGATGTTGTTGCTATTTCTGTGTGCTTTTTCTTTACTTTCCTTTCTTATCAGCGCACAGTTGGTCACGCTTTTGATATTTGCTAATGATTCTCTTTTGTTTGCTGCTCAAAAATAATTTGCCACTCTGTTTATGACGTCATTTTGCAAGTGTTGTGAAACGGCAACAGATGAAACAAACCAAACTAATCGGTATCAACATTTTACTTTTCCTCCTCCCCCACTCACTCACTCACCGCCATTACTCACTCACACATAAATTTATGACTCACCCACACACACACACACATATGCTCGTGCCATTGTTGTTGATTTTGTTTTATACCAACCAACCAAAGTGTATATTGCAGACCCGGATCTGATATTGCCGCGCGGCGAATTGGAATTTACGACCCTGGATCCAGCGCTGAAGTAATTGTAAAAAGTAATAATAAATACATATAAATACCCTAGAATCTACAAACATACACACAGCCGTAGCCGATCCCGATTCGTGGTGAGGCCTCATAATTCATGGGCATTTCATTTTACATAGCTGTAAATTTTTAGCATAAATTTCCATGCATTAATACGCATACGGATATCTACATAGGTAAAAACAAAAAAAAAGGACAAGCACAGAAACCCTTTTTGTAATTGTTAAATCGTTTTGAGCGTTAAGCCCTCGGTATTCACTTCGAATGGAAAGGTTTAAGCTACAGTGTTGGTAAGTGAAACGTTCAACTCTCATCCTTTTGTTCACATTTCCGAATGGTTGCCAATTGTTTTCTATGACAAAATGTCACATATTGAGGTGTCAGGGAAATCTCTAGAGTTTGCATTTCAAAATTAAATGTTGTTACTTTATGTGTTAGTCTTTTGCTGCTCTATCAGTTTGTGAGGGTCTAGTGAAGACATGCCCAAAAGTAGCATAGGGAAGAGCACTAATACTCACAAAGAAAATCACCAGTACATCGTTGCTGGTCAGTTTGTTTGCACGCGCAAACGCCAATCAAATAAGAGAATAAAACCGGGTTTTGTTCTACGCAAAAACCGTTCTACGTTTTTGTTCTACACGAAATCGTTTGCATGTGTGTCGTTTTGTATGGCTCGCGCCCATCATTAATCATTAATTTCCTATCTTCGGTGCAATTACAAAAACAAAACGCACTCAAAGAGCATACGGTTGGGCATCGCTGGTCTAGTGATTTGGATCTTGGCCTCACTTCACTTAACTTTTGTCATCTGATCTAACAACCAAGCGCTTTTGTGCCACTTCACATTTATAAATGTAATGTAAAATGGCTTGACACAGCCCCAAAGGAAAAAAGCTGAGCCTCTCTCAATCTCGTGGCTTGTGCGCTTCTAATTTTCGCACAAGAGAAAGGGACCTACACAGTTAAAAGTCGAGTCCGAACGGCAGTTTGAGAAGCTTTTCATGGCTAATTACTACAAAGCTGGCGCCAACAGCAGAGAGGGGTCACCGGGTGTAAAGTTTATTCAAAGAAAAAACTTTTCATTAGATGTTTCGAGGCGGGATCGAACCCATGACCTCTTGCACAGCGGTCGCGCACACTAGCCGCTGAGCCACCCGGCCGACCCATTTATAACTGTAAATGTTTTTTATTCGAAATACGGATGATTATAAGAAAATCTCTGAAGACTTCTGGGTTTCTCCTGATAAGGTTATTTAATTGTTTTCCAAACAAGGAAAAGATACAGATATTTATTGAAAGATTTTATTAGAAATTATGAAAAGATTGCGTAAAATATATATTAAGTTTGATGAGTCACCTGGACAATTTAAATAAATAATTTTGGTATTTTAAGAATGCACATGACATTCCAAAGAAATGGACAATGTCCACTGGACATTGCGCAGACCTCGCCTTGGAGAAACGAAGAAGTGATGCTGTTCTGCAGTAAAGTAGCTATCGATTAGATGTATAAGGTAGTGGAAGACTCTGCGATTGTTAAGCGCCTGATGAACCTTTATGTAGTTAGCAAAGTGCAAAGTATTCTTCATGTCGATTGTGCAGACTGGGGACTGCACTGGAAAAAAGGCGAGGTAAAATCAAGCTCAAAAACAGTGATTTGATCTCGAACCTCGGATTGAAATTTCAAGTACGATTCGTAAAAGTTCGAGCTTCATACAAGCTCTGAAAAGGCTAATTTCAATATCGGATCCGAACTTGAAAGTTAAATCATCCTTACTCGAGCTTGAACTTAGTAAGGATGTGCTATTTCCAAGCGAAAGAGCGAAAGAAACCGAGAGCAAGAAAAACTCTCTGACTAATAATATAAGGTTAAGTGGGTACACACCAGAGAACTGCAACGAGCCGTCAGGAGTACAATCGCTCAGCGCTCAAGGTTTGTCTGACTCGAGTATTGCCCTTAATCATACTCAAGTTGACTCACCGCTTCTGCCGAGAGTCGACGAAAAGCCCCTTGTTACAAAATCGAAGCTCTGATGAGCAAAGTTCGTTCGGTACAAATACTCGCAGTTTTCTCCTAGCTTCGGCTGCGAATCACCGAGAGAACTTGTTTCCGAAGTCAAAGATCTGCAGCGATCTGTTACGATCAACGCTTGTACACAATCGTCACAATCACACAAAAAACAACAATTTGTGAGCGCAAAAGAGACAGCATGATGGCCTATTTTTGCATTTGTATTTTGCATACGATTTCTCTTTTCTGCTTGTGGCATGTTGTTGTTTGAAGTTTTTAAAAGACAACAACAATTGTATTAGAGGCTTGTCGAAGCTCGCCGTCAACCAGCAAAGTACGTACGAGTAAATTCTAAACAAGAGTAGAGTGTGGAAAAGGCTTTATTTTGACTCGTGTTATGAAAAGCTTGTTCATATTATTACTCGTACGAAGCAAACAGCTTACTCGTTCTGACTCAATGTGCTTGCGATCATTTCGAGTGTGTCGAACCAAGGCGACGAGTCTAACCAAGCCAAGTAAGCACACGAGTGTGATCGAGCATTAGAGGCTTGTTGCAGGTCTCTGGTACACACTAAAGATCTGCAAGAGTGCCTGTTTTCTTGACTCGAGTATACTCGTGGTAAAAGAGTCTTGAGTATGATTTGACAGTCAATATATCGAGTTAGTTCAAATACTCACTCATCTCGTACTAGTATTTCTGGGACTGGGTGTCTACCTGAGCTGGAGTCAGATTTGTGGTATGAGTTTTGACTGCGTTTTCGGTGGTGGATTTTTATCGAGCGGCAAACGCACTCTCACAGCCCACACACTGCGAATATCAAATTGACCATCAAATTGAATCTCAACTGAAGCTCAACTAACATAAATTATTTTACATGTAGATGTTGTCAACCTGAATCATAGAACAAATGTGGCATTATCAAGATCAGTTTAGTAATAAGGCCTCTTCCTGGTCTCTCTTGCATTATTTATTCGTTGCTCTTCCTTTTCGAATTCCATTTCCATTGCGTAGAGCTAAAAAATTCGTTTATTCATAAACATTTTGTGGCAGCAAATAAAAAAATAAACAAATCAAATGTTGAAGCCAGCTGTTTGTATAACGATAAAATATATCTATAATTCCATCGGCACTGAACTCGCGGTTAAACTGGTTAGTCAAGTTGACTAACCACCTCATTGAGAAATCGGGCCTAAGTAGCATTTGTTTTTCTCTCGCTCTCATTGTTTTTGTAAAAGTTACTTTAAACTCCGTTTAGTTGTTTTTGTAATTTCAAGAGAGAGACGCAAGACATAGAGAGCCTCCTGAGATAGATCGACAAGAGAGAGATCGAGACACTTAATCAACACTCAGATATTTTCCGACTGAGCCTGAGCCAGTATTAGTGGCAAGTTGAGCGAGTGTTTTTGGCACTTCATGTGCGGAACACAAATATGCCATGAGTAGATATAAGACTGCGACATTTTGTTGGAGTATTTTCGATACTCGGGTGAAACTATATCAAGTACTTGTGCAGTGCACTAGAACTTAGTTGCAGTGCACTCGTGCAGATCTCTGATACACACATACGCACTAGCTTCTATCAACTTAGCCTTTAAATTTTTGTCCAATTTTTGCACTGAAATGCTTTAGAATTGACAAACTGCCACAGCAATACTGGCGTGAGGAAGAAGCTGAAGTCCGGGGGTATGCCTACAACTAATGACCTCGAGCCGGCAAGAACTTGCTGGTTTGAAAATCATTAAGGTCGTAAAAAAAAGTCAGTTGAGCTCTTGTGGAAAGCTTTTTTGGGTAACATAAAGTTTGAATATCAAGGTTAAAGTCAATCTCGGCCATGTTTGAAGCAATTCTTTTTTTGGTTATATCGAGTTTAACTAAGGCAAAGTTCCACCAAGCCGATTTCAAGATAACATCTATTATGAATTTCAAACTTAAATCAATATTAGACTTTCTTGATTTGATCCTACTAAGGGATTAAGTCGAGTTCGGACAACAAGCTAAAATCAATACCGTGTGGTATTTGGTTAAGCCTATGTCAAGCTAAAACCAAGCTCTCCCGAGCTAAATTCGGAATCAAGACAAGAATTCCGGAATTGTAAATTTCGAGCTCAAGTCAATCCCTTTCGTGCTTGGATTGAGAAAATTCGGGAATAATCGACTACTGATTTCGTTTGGGATGAACTTAATCCAAAATATCTCTCACTTTTTTTCTGTGTACTGCACGTCTCTTGGCAAGTCCATTTGGTTGCTGATTATTCTTTTCAATTAATTGCCACTTCATTCATTTTACTCTTCTTCTTTTGTGCATTCAATTAGAGGTGTCCTGTCAAGTGGATACTGTTAGACAGATCAATGATTTTTGTTCAATAAGAGCCTTATTTTTTTTGTCTTTGTTGATGGCTGTTCGCAGGTTATTTATATGTAAAGTAATTCAAATATCTCGAATTCACTTTATATACCAACAAGTAAAACTTTTTAGCCAATAAACTTTGACGTTTAACAACTGCGATAAAACGAATCAATTCCACTTCCATCAAGTTGGTGTGGAGATGAAATTTATAATTAACTGCGCTGAATATTTCGTAAACTGCAAATTTAGTTCTCTCCCATTCCACATTGTCAAGGTTTGCCAATCCATTTGAAGTGTCCACCAGGCTTTGACCCAAAAGAAATTCTTTTTAAACTGAGTACGCTACAAACTTGTAACTGAAATCAAAACACGAAACTTGTATATATGAAAAAAAAAACACAAAATATTGAAAATCAAACTATTGCACCATCAGAACTGTATATAGAGAACGGGCAACACATTAATCAAACTGCATTTAAATGTTAAACCTTAATTGTAATTAATGAACCACTTAGTGTATAAGGAACTAGTTCTGTAAGTCTACGTGTGTGTGAGTGCTTGGGTATTTCGAATGAAATTTGAACTCCTCGAGAGAGAAGCAAGCAATTGGTAATCTAAAGTCCACAAAACAAAAGAGCCCAAAATCCGATATCTGCATGTTTGTGTGTGTGTATTTGTCGAATACTCAATGTCATAGCCAACTATAGAAACGATTAGCATTTAAAGCCCACTCCAGTTGCTGGCCCAATGAAATTACCATAAAGTTGTTGGCAGAAGAAAGGACATCTCCTGTACAATTCCACATATTTAGAACAATTCTCCTTTGTTGGCCGACTGCCGTCAGTTACAAATTTATTGATATGAATTCATGAATATTCCATTACCATAACAAAAGCAGAAGATTCCGCGCACCAGCGTGCGTAGAACGAAACGAAGATGGCCAAGTGCAAAGTGAGCAAAGTTCGAGTGCATATTGAATAAATGTTAAATAAATTACAAGCGGCCAGCGCTGCACTCCACTCCCACAAAACAATAAACTTGACTTCAATGTAAATGTTATAAATAACTAACGTAACCGAGCGCAAAGTGCAGAATATTCGTAATAATAATAATAATAATACAATACAATTTACACAATACTCCAAATGTAATTCGAATTCTAATTTCAAATATACAAAACCAACAAATGGCAGACTAGCAAAATATACACTGCGTATGCGTAATGCAATAAATCGAAATATTACGAGGGCCACCGCCCCCGTCCCCCGTTCTCTGTCTCTGTCACTCTGAACAAAACCAAACTGATTGTTTTTAAGCGAGGTTTAGATTTACAATTGAAAAACCAAAACTAAGTGGAAAAAAACTACATTTAAGTCGAAACTACTGAGTGTGTTAATAATATTAACAAAACGATTACTGAATAAATAAACCAAAAATTCAAGAGAAAACCAAACACTCCTGTAGACTTTCATTTCAATCCACGGCACTTCAAAGTGAGGCTTAAAGCGGGCTAAGGTAAATTCCAAATCAGCCAAAGGCCGTGCGAGGACCTAGCTGCACTCCTGATTGCCACTTGCGGGGTAGGTCACTAATTTGCACAAGCGTCGAATGCACCGAAGCTGCCCAAAGCCAAACACGCGCACCACCAAAGCTGACGAACTGAGCCAAATCCTTAAGGGGAGACCAGCGCAGAGGCGGGCGCAGTGAAGTCCTTTGGCTTGCACTGGAGATTAAAAGACTCGCGGCGGAATTGTTAACGCGTGAGAAGGAGCCGCTGAAAGGAAGGAAAGTTTCCAATAAAAGTTTCGCTCAATGCCTACCCATTTGCTGAAATTTGTTGCTGACTCTGTGGAATGCAAGTTGCTCGAAAGAAGCCAGCAACACGCGTAAGTTGGTTCAATTTGTACAAATTTGTCCCGCAGGTCAACTAAAATTTGAGATTAACTTCAAGGGTTCGAATTGAGGTGAGTAGAATGACCGAGTTTGGGTTATCGTTACCCAATTAAATACTTCAGCTAGTGCTCTGTGTACATTGAAAATGCCCGTGACACACCTGTTTCTCTAATGGGTTTCGTTGATACAATTATTCTTGATACAATTATTCTCGCTGAATATCGACAGTTTTATTCGTTGTTTGTCGATTCTTAATTTTTGATGTGAAACATCTTTAATTTTGGTACGGAGGATTCTAGTAGGGGTAAAATTTGATTTCAGCGTCACGATGGACGGTGGAGGGGCCACGATGGACGGTGAATTGGCTGGCCAGGAGAACATCACACCCACCCACGCCAGCCAGCCAAAACCACCCCACGCACAAACACAAAAACAAACACATAAACAAACACTAAAAACAGACAATCAAAGACAAATACAGAAAAAAAGGTCAAAAACAAACAAAAAAACAAACACAAGAATAAACACAAAACTTAGAGTACTTAGAATCGAGTACTGAGTATCAAATACTGAGTATAGAGTATTTAATATTGAGTACTTAGTATCGAATACCTAGAATCGAGTACTGAGTATCTAGAACAAACCCGTATAACAGCAATTAAACAAATTAACAAAAACGAAAGACAAAGACACAACACATAAACAAACAAAAGAAAAGACCTAAAATCCAAAAGGACAGATTTTCGCCGGGAAATATTTTTTTTCAAACGTTTAACAAATATTAAAGCTATGAAAGCCCATAACATTTATTCCAATCATTTTACGCTTAGTTTGGCATGGAAAAAGGAGGATACATCAATTAATCTTCCCAAACTAGCAGACTTCACTTTGGCTGGATCAAAGTCCCAGCAATAGAACACGCAACCGGCATATGCCCATTCCCAACGCCAAGATCGGTTGCTCTAGCTCCTGTATTGTAGGGGTATCCGTGGAAATTTGAAAGTGTACAATTTTTTATTTTTGTTCCCATTTTTCATTAAAAGTGGGAAAAGGGGGATCATGAAGTTGTGCAAATGTGTGTAACAAGGAGAAGGGAACATTTCCGACCCCTTAAAGTATTCATATTCTTGATTAGCGTCAAAAGCCGAGTAGATATAGCCTTGTCCGTCAGTCTGTATGAGCGCCTCGATCTCAGTGAGTATAAGGGATAGAGCCACAAATTGTAGGTTAATGTATACCAAGCCCATATTAAGTTTATTTTTAGATATGGAAAATTAGCCCCCTTCCCCCTATAACCGTAAAAAAGTGTCTGTTTATATATAAGATGTGTGCATGAGTACCCTCAAATTGTGAGCAACAATGAGTACTCAAGAATATGACTCCATTTTTTGAATTGAATGAATTTTATTGGCATTCGGTCACATTGAATGTGAAATTTTGAATACTCAAAACGACTGAATGTGAATGAATGAATATAACAAACGAATTGAATGAGTGAGTGAAAAGCAAAAAACTTAGTGTAGCCACCCTAGAAAAGCAATCAATATATGTATTTTGTGGGAATTGAGCAAATAAACCGCAAAATGAAGAAAACTGTTTCTTCATTATTATTTTTGTTACAGAATACAATTTCCTCCCACTTTTTGTACCTTGGCAATGTCGATTATATTTAGTGAATTAATTCGTCCATCACTCTATTCTCAATTCAATTCTATTCAATTAAATTCAGTCTCTAATCGATTGAATTGAATGAATTTGAATCGCAACCAACATTCACATTCATTCAAACTCATTGAATATAGTGTCAAAACACATTCAATTCATTTAGAGCATGAAGGCTTCATGAGTTGATTCGAATGCAATCATTCAGCCCTCTAATATATATTAAGAAAGGCCCTAAATCCATCTATTATGAGATGATCAGGTATTTTGGAGTCGTGCCATTCGACTTTAGCTCCCTCTCTTGTTACATTCGTCATCGCTTTTCGAAGAAGTTTCTCTTGTTCCGGCCGAATCAAAAAAAGAGTAAATTCTTCGCAACTCATATGTAAATTTAATTTCGTCGGAAGCTCTGCCTTCACATTCGATTCCTCAAGTCGGTCCAAAAATTCTTCATCACTAAATTTGATGATGATTTGACAAGTGACATTCATTCTACATTAGAGCATCAAAAGATTTTGGCGTTAATTGTTTGCAATCATGGAATGAGGCTCTCGCGAAAATCAAGTTGTCGTAATTGGCCTTCATAAAAAGATGAAATCTTTCGGATGTTACGCCCACTGGAATTCGTCGAAATCACTTCTCGTAAGATGAATATTAGTAAGGAGAGCATGTCGCGCATCATTAAACATGACCTGGGACGCAGTGCATACAAGAGATGACGACCACTTGCTCACAACAGCATTAAAAAAACAGGAAAAAAATTCGGTCAAGCCCGATTATAACATACTCCGTACCTGTGAAGTGTTGCCCATCACCGTTGCGACCGGTGCTGCCCAAAATTGTTTGTTTTCCTTATAACTCGACACCCTACAAAATACCCTGTTCTCTTGACTTGTTGACCCCCTCACTCCTACAAGCAAAATTTATTCGTATATAACTTTGGTGTTTTTGTTGTCCGACCTTATTGATCTTTTCAGAATAGATAGATATTGGGCCTAACTTGACATATATAAAGTCACGAGGGTTTAACTTTAAAATTGAAACCGAATAGCTTGATCGTTTTTGGGAAACGGGTAGAGCCCCAATTCCGTCTCCGCATGATCTGATCGAAATTGAAAACGGTAAAATGCCTGATGTACCTTACGATATTGGGATGCCTCCTTCAGTCTGTTACATCCATTTGCACGACTTTAGAATACCATTTTTACTGTACGAGTAAGGGTAAGGTCTGTTCAGACAAGTAAAATACATGAGAATACTGACAGATTTCTATGACCATATATGGCACCAGTCAATGGCACTACGTTGGCAGATGTTTACTCGTGTATGGCAGCAACTGGCTCATATTAATATGGCAATCTGTCAGTGTGTCTAAACGCACCCTAACGGGTATAAAGACGATTGTTGTTATCTGAAACAGCTCTTGCCATTCTACGCAAATCATGAAATAAATACATTGGGCTTAAATCTCTTGACAATTATTGCAAGAAGACTCAGTAAACAGCACCTTCGTAATCGTAACCCGTTTGTTGACAGAGTAGAGTGTAGGGTAACCCACAGGACTGAACACTTACTTGTAAGGCAAGGGTAACTGGACATTGATTCAAGCAACAAAAAGCATTTCCGAAGGGTTCAATTCGTAGAGCTGAATGCATCTGGGCTTAGTCAAACCTTTTCAATACGATTTTAAATAGGCCACGATTTACTTTAAAAGATATAAAAATTTTAAAATGAATAACAACAAATCAACAAATCAGCATTAGGATGGACAGGATTGAGTTCACAACAGGATTAAAAAGGCGGTTCTCTACTTATTGATATTGCTTAATGTAAAGAACACGCTTTTCTAAGCCATTTGAGAGTCTCATGTCGTCTTATTATCCAGAGATAAATTTTATTCTAGATTCATTTTTTTTAGTATTACCATTCGACAGTTTTTCAGTCCTTGTTGCATTAAATTCCTGAAAAATATCCTAATGTGTATAGTTGTCGTTTTTTTTATTTGACAGCTTAAGTTTCTTACATGTTGACGTATCTGAAACTCCCAAAACTAACATTTTACAAGCTTTTACATTTCGTGATTGCCCCAGTGACTTGACTATCATTTTGATGTACTCTTTTTGCTCAAGTGGTGCTACTTGTTGGTTACTTGTGACCCATCCGGCAAGATAGCTGGGACTTTACCTTCACATTTTTCACAATTCCTTCCGCCTTTTTGGTGTGCTGCAGGGATCTCATTCGCAGATGCCTTAGTGAGTGCACCTTTTCAACTGCACTGCACAATTTCCACTTACCTTTGTCGCTGTTTCTTTTTCCACTGATTCGATCAATTTTTATAAGTGGCATTTTCATTCCTTGCCTGATTCAGTTGCAACTTGTGCGGTTCGCCCACAGCAAACTGTCAGCTAATTTCAGAGCCACAAATAGATTGGGCCCCAAAGTGCGTAAATCGAAATGGAATCCCTGGCTCTGCTTGGCCTTAACGTGCTTAAATAAATTAAACGATGTCCAAATCCTTAGGCATTCATAGCTGGACCCCAACACGGCTGTCACAATGCTCGGCGGCCTGCTTGGCCCCGGACATGGCTGTTGAAATATTAATGCCCACTCGATGCCACTCGGAGACCATAAAAGGCAGCTTTGAATTCAATTAGCCGGCAACATGCAACCGAGCAGCTGTGATAGAAGCCTGGACAAAGGTCATCGTGGGAATCGATGGAGTGGTGCTGCAGTTGTGTCGATCGGTGGGGGTGGGCATTGAAACTGATGCTCTCTATCCAACAACAAAGACACTGCCTGACATTCATTTCAGATATAAGCATCACATCAATGGCGGGCCGGCATGAGGTGGCACAATCTGCTGTTTGCTTTTTCTTGTGGCAGACGTCTCTGGTAGTAGCTGGAATAATGATACCGGCGCCTGCCAAGGGAGCAATCAGCTACTGCCGGAGCGTCGGTTTACAAAATCTACGCCAAGGACATGATGCGAGGAGAACTGTTGTGGCTGTCCTCCGTACAAGAGAAGCCCCAATTTCCACATTTTTAACGTTTATTTTGCAACAGCTGCCTTAAATCTAGACGAGAACGAGAACTCTTTAAATGCGAAACTTATGCGTTGCTGCAGGCAAATTTCTTTATGCTGCTGCTGGCTTTCACAATTTGAAAATCGCGTCGCTTTTTGTGTGCAACGCAATTATTCTCCATTTACAATGCACTCAGCGCGAGGTAAACAAACAGCTTGAATGGAAGCGCACAAGTAGACAAGTAAATAAAATTGCAAATAAAGTAAAAATGTTGAAATGCCAAAGAAATGCACGGTACATATTTTGCATTTATTCATTCGCGGATGCTGGCGCTGCTGTCGGGCGAGGACAATGGCGACGATGGGTGGCATGTCCTCACGCCTGTCGCCTAGTCCTGGTAAGCGGAGCGTTAATAACAACGCTTATCTGTGGCATTAGCAGCATACCAAGCAACAGCAACAGCAGCAGCAGCAGCCACATCGCAAAAAATGATAATGAAAAACTGAAATAAAAGCGCAGCGGCAGCGCCAACAGACAAACAAACAAAACATAGAACAGACATACAAAACAGAACTGAAAAACAGCCCGGGGTTGGAGAGGAGCACATAATTTAAGCTGCCTCCATTGCCATGGCTGCTGGCGTGACAACTTCAACTGACAGCCGCTGCGCAGCGCCATCATCCATTATCAGCAGTTGGCCATCTTAAAGTGCAGCAGGGCCAAAAGCAACACACACACACACACACTCGCAAAAAAGACAAGAGATAAAACACAACCAAGTGAGTAAGCTTTAACCTAAGGTACGACTAGGCCATACCACGCAACAGCAGAGACTACGGCAGGACACTCAAAGAGGCTATGCCCCACAAGCCACCTGGCACATAAACAAGTTTTCTTCAACTCTTTCATGTGGTTGTTGTTGTGGGACCACTAAGGCACTGAATCTGCATTGCATCTTCGTGAATTCTACCTATGTCGTTCCACTGCCACTGAATTTGCATGTTTTACAAACATGTGGTTTCTGGGTAATTCTTAACCACCGATTCGACTCGATCGCAGTAGATACACTCTGAAGGCAATACCGGAAGGTGACTATTTTTAAACTGTAATTTACCCAAGGTGGATTTCTTTAAAATTTGGCATAAGATTATAGATTATAGCTAAGTAAATAGAACAGGGACATTCATAGTTAAAAGACTTTCCTGTTGACTTTGAAATATTTTCAGACCTAATAATTGCAGTTTTAATCAAAAGAACTTGTAATTGGTGGTACCATTTTACATTGTCTTTAGTTGCTTCCCTTCTAGGCATATTGGGGTATATTTCAAACCAAATATCCAAACCAAAAACCGCAATATCCTATCCAATGTCCCTTTGCACTCTGAAACAATAAGCTAGCTTTTACCAAGCAGAGGCGCCCTCTTGCTCCCATTGCTCCGAAAGCTATTTCTCGGCGTCACTCAGCCGCATAAGAACTTGCTTCGCTTCGAGACGCCTAGACCCACACGCAGATGTTGAACCAAGAGCAATTGCCGCGCCTCGAAGTGAGGTACAACATTCATAGATAGCCGCGGCGCCAGCTGGGTGCTCAGGCAGACGTGTGTGCTCAACTGAAGCCTCGCTAATAAGAGATGTTTTTCTGCTGCTGTTGTTAGACTGCTTACAAACTTATATTTCGTTAAAATAAAACTGAAAAGTTAAAAAAGAACATCAAAGCTAGAGCCCTGCATGAGATGAATCAATGTTCCCTATGACTTTCTTCTTGATTTGATCTATCAATGAATTTCTAGTCATAGTTTACAAAATTATTGACTCATTCAATTATAGCTAACGCTCTCGCAACATGTTGTTCTTCATGGTCTCGACAGTTTTAATGGAGATGTTATAGGCAATACCTCAGAGGCTTATATCCCAGGTTCAGGGCGACTGGACGCCAGGTAGACTTAATTTAGGACTTGATCTGATCTAATGAACCACTAGAGCTTGATCTGTTATAAGCTTCATCTATTTGGAGCTTGATCTGTTATGAGCTTGATCTGTTTGTAGCCATAATTTCCGACTTGATTTACTTGAACCTTTTTTTAAAACATGAATCAATGGGCACTTTGACTACACTCATGCAGGGTTCTAATCTAAACCATAAAACTACCATTGGTAATCTGAGTCACGGGAATTGGTATCCACTAGATTGATTGCGGAGGCCATCCGTTCAGATGGTATTGAACTTTCTATCGTAATTAAATACTGAAATGAAATTTTAGATAGCTAAGGCCATTCATCCGTATTAGCAGTTGTCTTTTTCAAAGTACTCGGCGAGACAACTGTGAGCGGCTATCGCCAAGAACCGAGGCAATTTTTAATGCGACTGCGTTGCACCAGTTGCCGTAAAATAACTCTCGGAGCAATGGGAGCACTGGGCGCCAGGGCTTGCCCATCGTTGCTTTAGAGGTTGCTTAAGTTCTTAGATGAGATTATAAATTGGTAGTATTACCACATAATATAAAAGTAGAGCTAATAATTTGCTTTCCGTTTTTTAAAGTACTTATTTAAATCCATAGGTCGATACAAAAACCGAACGGCCAATTTTAATGTGACCATAACTACTTATTATTTTCTGTCGATTATCGCTTATATCGGCACAAAAATGATCATGTCGGAACAGCCCTTATCGTCGAACAAAAATATCGATAAATCGATTATATATTGACAACTCTTTCCTGAGCATACTAAGAGTCTGACAAGTTACAGGACAAGCATTTAAGTTGCAGTTTGTGGCCGAGTTGACGGCAACAGCCAAATCTAAATTATTCTCTGTTTCCTTCAGATTGGCCCATTAACTATTTAGTCTCTAGATCTAGCAATATTAAAAGTGGGAAAGCTTGTAACTTTTTGAAAATGCTAATTGATCTAATCTGGCGATATTTCTATTATGATTATTTATTTTCAGTTATTTCGGTTTTTGAGACAAAGTTTTAAATAAAGCCTTTTAAATATGGGTTGATTTCTGAACATTCTTTGCTATAGTACATCCCTGGAATGTATACTCCCAAAAGTGAATTTCGGAGTTATGAGTTAAGGCATAGTTCGTAAGTGATTTCTGTAGAGTTTCTTTTCTCATGACCAAACTAACATTTAGCCCTTAGTATCTTCAGTCTAAGTCAGTGGTGCTCAGTTAGTCGCATCCCCGTTCCTGCATAAAAATGATTTATTTTCCAATGTCCCAACAATTTACTTCAATGCTTTTCAAGCTTAATCCTAAAAGTATACTGCAAAAATCGAACCCAAACGAGTCAATTACATACAATCAAACAATCATTCAGGAGAAACTTATAAAAGCGTGTTAAAAATAAACATGGTTTTGGCAAAGCCAATATAATCTCTAAGATGAGTAACGCCATACGACTTTTTTTGCACACAATTTTTTCGCCATGGCTCCAGAGCTAGCTCCAGGCTCTCTGAATTTTGTTACCACAGGAGCGCCTGGCCAGCCGCTCTCTTGTACGCAACCAGCCAACGACTGTATTTGCACAAGTTTTTCCTTGTAATTCCCCCCTATTCCCACGCACCCCCTTTTCTCCCGGCGTTGACACATCCATCCTAAGTCTTTGACTAGCATATGGGCCACCCTAGCCAGGTCATACCATTTCAATGTACTACACTCAAAAAAACAGTCCAAACGGGATTACATCAATCCGAAACAGGATTGAAAACAGGGTAATCCCGTATATTCTTAAGCCGATCCGAAAAAAGATTGATTTGATCTCACTTTTTTCAATCCTGAAAAGATTAAATTTATCCCGCATAAAGATTATATTAATCCAAAAATTCAAGCTCAATTTAATCCCAAAGCAGGATCACTTAATGCTTTACTGAGATTAATTTGATCCCAGAAAGATTCCTCTACCTTTCCTTTTCTTCTCCATTTTCCATAGGACACACCCACCGACACCAGTTTTGGTATAATTAAAGCTTCTGAAAAAAAAAAGAAATATAAAAATTATTGTTGTCTTATCTGGGACTCGAACTCACATCTTATCGCACAGCACCATATAACATGATTGTTGTCCAATGTCTTAAATGCTGTTTATACTTTTCTGCATCGTTTCTAATTTATGAAATTTGTAATCTTGAAAGGGATTGATATAAGCACTTTTGGAATGAAACAAGCTCGTAAGGATGGCGTCAAGCCTTAAAAGATTGAATTGAGTAGAAATCGGAATTGAATTTTTAAGCTCGTGCCGGGACTACTCTAAGAAAAAAAAGATTGAATTTAACTCGCCGTTTTTTTTTCTGTGAACTCCTATCCCAATTATTGGCATTTTAGTGGACTTGACAAGCAGAATTGGACAGTTATGAATAGACACTTATGTATGCGGGTGGCAGGGTATGTGCGCGACGCTTATGAGGTCGTGGGTCGAACCCGCCTCGAAATCTAATGAAAAGTTTTTTCTGAATAAACTTTACACCCGCCACACCTCTGCTGTTGGCGCCAGCATAGTAATTAGCTGAAGCTTCTCAAACTCGTCGCGAACCTTTCTCTTGTGCTAAAATGCCACACCAAGATTAGAGCTCGCTTTGGCCTTTGGGGGGTGTGACTGACAAATCCATAACAAACTTTTGATGCACCATATTAGGCTTTACCTAGGCCATAAGAGATAGTAATGGATATGGAACCACAAAATTAAAACAAATGTTTGCAAAATAAAATTTTATTTAAATAAAAAAAACCAGAATGTTGCCTCCATGGTTAAGATTGCAATATGAACACAAGTGTCGACCGACTCAAAAAAAAACAAGTGGCACTCACTTAATTTTAAGTAAATACACAGAGTCGACTGTACTGGTCGACTCTCATCTCTCTTTCTTGATTTCACGAGCTTTTAAGAAAATTACGAAGTTTCGCGTCGTCAATTCCATTTTTTTCAAAACGATTGGCCGCCGATGCATCAACCTTGATGCTCCCATGACATGTGAGCAAGTGAGCAAATGTTTTTTTAAAGAGAGTCTTCCGCCGTTGCATCAGCATTGATTGGTTCATGACTTGTCATCATGGAATAGTCAAATACCAGTCCTGACCGACCCGGTAGCCCTAACCACTATATTATTTTGCACCTGCTTATCCTAGCCCTTACTAGGCATTGAACTGGAGGTGGCTGTTTGTGTAACAAGTGCCCAGCCAAAACCAGGGATCGTGGTCCAGAACACACCAGGGAGTGTTCCCCCAACCCGGGGGCCGAGCACACTTGGAATTTCACACCGAATACTTGCCAAAGTAATGCATCAGTGAATGTAGAGAGAAGAGAGCATCTCTTCTTGGGGAACCATGTCACAAATCCCAGCGGCGCAAAGCTAAATGAGGCAGCTCCACATCATGCATTACAAAAGCTCACTTTTTTTCTTTTGTAAAAACATGCTTACACACACAAGTATAACTGCGCATGTGTGCAGCTGATATACACATATGTTTGTTGGCAAGAATTCGTTTCTTTTCTTTATATTCTTAGTCACTTAATGTTTGACGTGTGGCGCATTACCCACCTATATACCTACATTGGGTCGTAAAACATAAGCATTACAATAGCGCATACAATTTAAAAATTGTGTGTCGTTTAGTTGCCGGCCCAACCACACCGTCGATTACAATTCTTAGCTTAGTATGTGCAGTTGTAATGGAGCTTCGAAAAGCTTTCGGCTATCGCCCTCTTTTTCCATTACTGGTAATAAAGTTTCGAAAGCACGCAGTCCACAAAGCGGCCCTGTTAATGTAAAAGTAATCTGGGGTGTAATCGATTCTGTCTGGCCCCCAGCCTGCGAAGTGTTTAGAAGGTGCTCCACTTCGGCACACTGGACACTGCGAAAATATGCATTTGCATCAACAGAAAATTCTTTATTAACCTTTCTTTATGGCTTTAACGCCGCTGCAGAAATTCAGATTATTCAGCTTAAAAGCTCATTGGTTGTGCCAAACATATCGATAAGTTTTCTCTGCCAATTTGCAAATACTATTTAAGTTCTGCCGACGTCTCTGCTGTTCTCTGCTCTCATTCGAGCGTGGCTTGGCCTATTTAAGTGAAAGCTCTCCTTGAATGAGGAATTATGAGACTGACTTAAAATTAAATGTTTGTACTTATATTGTAAACTATTATTTACTAAATTAAAGGATCCTTCGCTCCAATATACCCTCAATGCGCAGTGGTAAGACAGCATCAAAACAGGAAACTAAACCGGGGAAAAAAACGTCGCGCGGACAGCGGGCGGTCACAGCAGAAGCAGCACAAAATGTTGCAATCGCATTGTTTTAATGCATTTGCAGCAACAACAATAACGACAACAATGGAGGGGATGCTGACGGCAATGGCGTATACGCACTGTGTGCCGCATTACGTATACGTCGCGTACTACTTGCCGCTTGGCTCGCCTGCGGGTTGCTGTTGTCTATGTGACTCGATGGCACTGCCCGGCCCAGAGGAATCCTTAACGGTGAACGTCACATAGTAACGTTTATTGCTGTCCAACTTTTCCGCTGGCAGCGAAATTAGTTGTTTACTCCTTCCATGCGATAGCTCCAGAGCCACCTTGTGGTTGCAGCGGTTGCCACCGCCGCCGGTGGCAATGCCCCCGCTGGAGGCGCGTCCACTGGTCAGTATTTTTGGCAGATAGAAGCTGCTAACGCTGCCGGTCTTCTTGTATGGGCCAAAGCCAAACTTGGGCATCGTGTGATGATTCATCATGGGAACTGCGGGGATAAGAAACATTAGATTAATGATCCAGTCGGCAGTTGAGAAGTGCCTCGCTTAAGCTACGGCTGAAAGTCGGTGCTCAAGAACCCCATTTCGGGGCTGGATTAAGTGCACTTTCAGTGGGGATTAGTGTTGACTTGTGCATAAACAAAACAGCCAGCAACAAATGAATGCGTTTTTAATTTGGCGTAAGAAGGTCGGAGCAGCAGGAGCAGGCCAAAGATGTAATAAAAGTTGAAAGGGAGAAAGGCAAACTGAAAATATTTTTAATTCCCACGTAATTAGGATTTATATTTTTTTTTGCCGTCGGCACTGAGAGCTTTTGCAGTGCTTTCAATGCGAATGTCTACTGCCTCCGCTTGACCCAGACTCGGGAAAGCGAAAGTGTTTCAACTCGAGGCTAAGCGATTTGAATGGAGCCGGGTGCCATTTTTCACGCTTTGCACTGAGCCGCTTTAAGCCCCGCCAACTCCCACGCTCCCTCCAGGCGACAAGGCGAAGCAGAAAGCAGAAACTGGGCGGAAACTTACTGTAGGCGGCGCAGGGTATCCCCGTGTAGGCGTGGGCCGCATGCAGGCAACGATGCGTTTTGGTTGTGCATTGTAGGGCCTTCTCGTAGGCATTGTAGTCGGGGCTTAGGCGTCGCTCGGCCTAAAAAAGCAATAAAGGTAAAAGGAATTACAAGGAAAAGTGGGTTTAGAATAATTAGCTTAGCTGCTATCTATTGCGAGGGTTGGCCCAAAACTACTCGTTTAGCACCCCCAAAAGCAAGTAGCTTAACAACACATTGCTTATATTTTTCATACCTGAATACTGGACTTATGTTAACTATGGTATCTCTTGCGGGTAGGCACAGTCAACATTCCATGGATTATCGACAGAACACTGCTGGCAGTGAAGTACTCATGTTTCTTTTTACAAATGGAAATCACAAATTCGCAAAAATATGGAAGGAACTTTAATTGTAGGAAACAGCAACCATCCATTTTAACAATGCATGGGGAAACATTCGAAATAATATTTCATTGGTGCCCAACATCATTGTGTCGTTAGCAAATGAACCCGTTTTTTCTTTCATTTGCTTGTTTTGATTTTTCATGCTGGAAAGGGCCAGGATCATCGATTGTCAACAGAATACATCATCGGCAAGGCTGTTATATCGTCCGACATAACTGGCCAGTTTCAAACAAAACTGCTACCTATTTGTGGCACAAATCGTTGGCAATTTTCAATAAAGCCATTTTTTACGCTCAGAGAAAATGAGCTATAAATAAATATAGTTAACTTTTATGACTGTTTTAATGACCTCTATACTGTTAACTTGAAGTTTTTGCTGGCTCGAGGTCTTGTTATGCTATTCGCATAACTTAAAAGTTTAAGCAGAGGCAAACACCAGAACAAAGGAGGTTTCAGGTTGATCGGACGCGTTTCATGAGGGACCAAATCCTCGGTCATCAGCGATCTTGAGCCTAATATGTCTATCCAAGAGCAGCCTCTCCATGCCAGCGACGGCAAAACTGTTTGGGAATTCCAAATACAGCTAACGCGTAAAACACCAAAAAGACAGCCTAAGACATGGTTAACTTGAAATATTACATTTAAAAGATAATGATGACGATGAACGCATTCAATTTAAAGCTGCACGATGCAGATGATGTTTGTTCTCTGCTCCGGAGAGCAACTGAAGGGGAAGGATGGTTTCACAACTCGGGAGCACGCCACTTATAACTGACCCCGTAAAAAGCATGACATTTCCAGACTTACGTCACAGACTTCCATCGACTGTTTTCTTACATTTTTGTTGTCATATCAAGTGTAAAAAAATCGACGTTCCAGTACCCAGCCAAAGCGGTTTCTTGATTTAAAGATTTCGTTCATAAACTTTGCAAGCCCAACGTTCATAGCAAAACACTAGTTGATTATTAAAAATAACCTTTGTATCCTCTCTGGTTACGACTAATGCGTCCGTTCTAAAAGCGCATGAAAAACCGAACAGTTGCTTGAAAACATAAGCAATTTGCCACGAAAACCGAACGGGGCGTTGTCTTCGAGTGTTGGTTTTTGCACTTATGGTGCATTGGAATTCCCAAGGTATAGAAACGTTGGCATGAGGAAGCCTCAGTCGACGTGGAGTCAATAGGCAGAGAATGCTGACCGTGTCCGGAAGATTCGTGAAACAGCAGTACAGTAGACCAGCCTCCTTTGTAATACACAACATTCCAGTTTATAACTGTGTAAAATCATAACATCCCAGCAACCAATATGTGCATGATCTGTCACTTTTCTGACACTTTTTTATGTGCACAAATAAAGAGTACGGAATGAGCGATTTTTTCTATGAAAACACTTTATGTGGAAAATTTTTGAGTCTAGTCTGACTTTTTTCTTTCACAGATTTAAGTGCTTTCACCCTCCCAATGAAGCATATAAGAACCTCATGAAAGACAGATAGTAGTTACTTTTTTGGGCACTTGAAGCAAAACATCCAAGCAAAACAAAATTTTCGATTGCCCGTCTGCTTCAACTCCGAAAATGCTAAGACATAAGTGCCTTTTATGAGCCCCAGTGTTTACCACAAAAACGGTCTCAAACTCGGCTCTTTTCAGACACATATTTAGGAGCGCTCCATACTTTGCTGCTGGGACTTTACTAGGCACTTGAAGCAAGACATCCAACCAAAATCAAATTTTCTTTACCAGCCTACTTCAACTCCGAAAATGCTAAGGCTTAAGAGCTTTTAACGAGCCCGTGCTTAGAGAGCACTGAATATGCTCCGAAAAGCCAGAAATTTTTGTGTTTACTCCAAAAACGCATTTGGGGTCGGGAATTTTTCAGACACATATTTTGGAACCCTCCAAACTTAGCTTGCTGGGCACCGAAACTTTGATAAAGATCGAACGACATGGTTAAAAATTGCGTTTATGAAATGACACCACTGTACACGGTTTAGGAAAGAATGGAACTATTCTACTTCTGTCAACGAATGAGCTTGATTTCGGAAGATTTAAAACGAAAAGTATGTAACAGGCAGAAGGAAGAATCTCCGACCCTATAAAGTATATATATTCTGGATCCGCATCAACAGCCGAGTAGATCTAGTTATATTCGTCTGTCCGTCCGTCTGTCAGAGATGGTAAGAGATAGTGGTTTTACATGTATGGGACATACATATGCAACTCAAGTTTATTTTCAATTTTTGCCACGCCCCCTCCCGCCCCCGCAAATTAGAAAAAACGCCATATCTCCCACAGTTTTATAGATAGAAGGTTCGTTCCTTCTGGACATATTTAGTAATCAGGATTATTTATCGATCCGCTAAAGGAATTGTAAAGATCGGAGGCAAACAAACAATTATGGGCAGCACCGGTCGCAAGGGTGATGGGCAGCACTTCACAGGTACAGAGTATGTTATAGTAGGGCTTGAACGACTTTCTTTCTTGTTTTTTTCTGAGTGTGAGTACGGTTAGGCAAATCGGAAGTCGCGAAGTTAAAGGAACTCACGAAATCAGGAACTTTTCTCTCTTAAATGGTCCTTTTAAAATCCTTACCACATTTCAGACTAGCTCGCCACAATCTGTTGGGTTCTATTGAAAAGTTACGGGCCTTAAGATTTCGAAGCATAACGATGACTTTAACCTCGCAAATTTTGAGGCAAAACCAAGAAAAAAGCAAAACGAATAATTTAAGTACGAGAAAGTTTGATTTAAGTTTGAGAAAGAATCTATTCGTTTTTGAATTTCCAAAAAAACTGCTACTAAAATTTGTGTTTTTAGGCGAGGGGAGTGAGGTAAAGCAACTGAGAGAGGGGCGCAAGCAAATTTAAGAGAATAGCGTTGAGTCCGCTCTTACAGCTTCCTTTTTTATGGGGGACGGGTGTGTGGGAAAACTACCAAGCGGAGATAGCCATCGATTTTTGCAATTCCCAAGCTGGCATGGAGAATAAGCTGTTGGACTGACAGTTCACTGAAAAAGCCTGTTGCTGCTTTGTGGTGTTGTGTGTTCCTCGAGACGTCTAAAACTTGCTACATTGTTTGACAATTAATTTTCTTAGACATAAATATGAATGAAAAAGGAAAAACAACTGCTTTTAAATTGTTGTTTGATTGAAATATATGCGCCCGTTATTTTTGAACCTGCGGAGCTCTTGATTCAAGAGTGATCAATATTACACTTGAATCTGATGATACAAGAACAAACACTCTTGTTTTTTGCAAGATTCAAGAATGGGCCATCTTGGATTTGAGTACGGTTAGCACTTAACTCAACATTTTTTCCTCTTCATTTGGGAATGTTTCGTTGTTGGTTCATGTATTGAATCTTTGGGATCAAGAAAAACGTTATTAATATTCACTCTTGTATCAATCATTTCTCTTTTGGATGAAGAATTTTCATACTTATCGAACTTTTGACATAAAACATATTTATCCAGTGTTTCTGGTGTAGGTTTTATTTTGTGATATGATTACGATAATATGAATTTAACTGAACTGCATCATTGCTTTTGTTCTATCAGCTCTTGTTTTCAAGACATAGTGGAAAAACGGATTTCATGAATTTTTGAAGGCCTCACTACCTATAAATATTTAGTTTTATGAGCTATTTGTGTCAATGTATAGCAGAAAATGGCAAAATTAGCCTGTGAATTCAGACTATTGTTGTTTTATGGGAATTTTCACAAAATATATCAGCCCCTCTAAGCTAGTTTGGTTCTTGGATTTGCATTAGAACAATCTTTGTATACATATAACCCAACCTCTGCTCTAATTATAACAACTTGATATGCAGAGGTACATCTTTTTTAAGCCGAAAATACATATTTCATTGAATGGAAGAAAACTAGACTCCCACTCCTTTGAAAAGGCGACTTATATGTACATTGATGATATTCTTCGGTAAATTAAATTGGCAAATGGTTGGTATCCTGCATATTCATACTCAAAGGAATGGTTTTCCCGTATCGCCACAAGTACGATAGCTTGAGGCATGCACTTATTACGTGAAGTTTTGTCGGAAGTCCTTCCCCAACAGTATCATCAAGCCACCAAAGTGATCGAGTGCTTCCAAGGATCGTTTGTGCTCCATTGCGCAATTGAAATTTGAACAACAGCTGGAAAAATAAAACAAATTACAAGGAACATATGCTGAGCTGTCGAATGGAATGACCGCCTACTACACCACAAGTTGAACTGTTATTGAATTGAACTAAATAACTCAATTTTACCACCTTTTTCCTATGCCATCCCATAGCAATGTGGTTCGAACCCGACTCATAACATCAAATGAAACGTTTTTCTTTGAAACAACTTAAGCACCCGGTCACCTCCACTGCTGTTGGCGCCAGCTTTGAAGTAATTAGCCATTAAAAAGCTGCTCAAACTGCCGTTCGGAATCGGCGTCAAGCCGTAGGTCCTTTTCTCTTCTCCGAAAATTAGAAGCACACAAGCCAAGAGATTGGGAGAAACTCGGCTTTCGCCCTTTGGGGCTGTGACAAGCCATTTTACATAGTTTCTCTTCTATCACTTTGCTTCTCAAGTATGGGCCAGCCCTCGTATAACAAAAAAGCAGCTAAATACACTATTTACATTGTACCTACCTCCTCGTACACCTCGTTGATGTTCTGGAAGTTATTGGTGCCCGGTTTTTGCAGTCCCTTAAGTGTCTCGTACAGGAAGAGCTCAAAATTCTTGAACGTATACTCGCTGAAGTTGTAGCGCCTCAGTCTGGTGCCCGTTTCACCGCCAAGCAGCACACAGGATTTGTGATAGTCATCCACGGCCCGCTTAACCAGCACCGCCTCATTCAGCTTGCTGGAGCGTATCTGCAGGGATTTGAGCTCCAACAGATGCTGGAAGATCTTGCGTTCCATGTAATATCTGCAAAATGTTGTACAAACGTCAAACAAGGAAAAGCGCAACCTCATCTTGGGGGAGAGTGGGAGCGGTTAATAAATGCTGGCAAATGTACGTAAATTGTCATTTTGATGTCTTCCCAGGCAAACAAAAGACACAGCCCCCTGCTGTGCCCCGGCACACACAGCCATCCGACCATCCGGACTCTGCACCCGGGCCAGACAATGCGCGAATACGCAATAAAAGGCATCATCTTATTAAAATTTCAAAAATACTAAAGTGCGTACGCGCAGAAAATTCTATTAATAATTGAGAGCCGGCATAAAGCAGGGCGAGTCAAATTAAAGCCGCCAACGGCGCTCGCTCTGCCATAAAATGTTATTAGAAATTTCATTAAAATTAGCCAAATACAAGAGGGCTTAAAGCAATCCTAAACAAAAACTTTCGCTCAACTGTCGCCCTAGCAAACTGAGCAATTCGTCGAGTGCACTCGGCGAGAGCTGAGCTCGAGCAGCATTTCGGAAATTGTTTATGCAGCGGCAGCCACTTGGGTGCATTCTGCAGAAACTGCGCCCAGCCGTTTGACTTTGAAACAAAAGTTCATCGGTCGCACGGGTAGCAAATAATAAGTGCGCTTCAATGCTAAAAACTGTGTAATAAATGGCCAAAGCAATCTCTTCCAGCGAACCGCTCCGCTGGCCAATGCCCTTCCGCTTGTTTTGCTCTGCGGCTGCCTGTGGTCATCTCCAGCTCCATTGACATCGCCTTCGCCATCCGTGGTGCTTTTCAATTTTACGCCTCGCTTTGATTGCACTCGGTTGCGCCTGAGTTCTTTGCAAGAGTTCCTTCTTTAAGCCACAGCACTGCAAACTGGGCAAATACTCTTTCCTTTTCGCCACACTGTCCTTGGCACATTTTTTGCTGCCACTGCCGCTGCCGCCGTCTCTGCTGCTGCTGCTGATTTCCGTTTCCGTTTTACGCTCGCTTAGTACAACTTTTATTTCATTTTCTTGTGCGCGTTGATTTTGTGTGCCAGCGCAACTGTCCGACTGACAGCCACGCCCAGCCACCCACGGCTTCCTGTTTGTGACACAAATGTGACAAGCAAAAAGTGCACCAGCGCTGCAGCAAAGTGGATGAAGTGGAAAGGCTGCCGGCGGCACAGGCTGCGCCGAAGCGCTGACAACGCCAGTGACAACGAAATGCAAAGAAATTAAGCGCTGCCCAAGCTGCAACAACAAATTCAGGCCCGCCAGCAGTTTGCGCTGCACAAACATACAAATGCTGAGCCCGGCAGGTGAGACTTTGTTTAAAAATCGATGCTACCACCGCCCCTTACACCCAAGGTGTTGACAAAATCACACCCCTTTTCTGGACCGCCCCTTGAGGAAGACGGCTTTTTGTGAGCGAAAGTCGGCGGCTGATTTGATGGCTGCCCTCTTGTGAACGACTTTTTGGTTTACCGAAAAAGTTTTTCGCTTCATTTTTCATTACGGCCAAGCTGTTGAGCTCGCACTTGAAACTTTTCCGCGTTGTGAGCAAAAAATCTCTCTACTTGGCTAACTCGAATGCAGGAATCTCCGGGGCTCCAGTGCTGATACTGCCAAAGAAACAAAAAGCTAGTTGAATTGGTTTATCAAGCCATTGAAATATTTTAACAAATTAATTCATTTGAGATTAAGCAAGCGAAACTGGGATCGATTAACAAAAATGGTATTAGATACATTGCATTTACCCATCCCGGCATTCTAGAAATTCGTTTGTGAGCTGAGAAAAAGTGGTGTACACATTCGAATTAAATAATCTGCCGAGATTTTATAATTCCTAAGGTGGGAATGTAACATTCAATTCAGTTGGTAACAGTTATTGACAAAATTATTGTTAATTTCATTGGCGTGTGTTACTAAAGCACGAGGAATTCAAGGACACTTTGACTCACTCAAACCAACAACATTTCTACATTTCTTAAAAACTGCTTCATAAATTATTTCTAATAGATTAATATGTCTTATAGCAATTTTTCAAGGGGAGATAAACAAGTAGAAGGCCAAAAAACTCAGCTGAGCAGCTCAGTTCTGCATTTGCACATGTATAAGGAGCTTAGTTAAGTAAGTTGCAAAACCAATGGTTCAATATGAGCCGGCTTTATTACACCTGATCGCTCAGACTCCTGTTTTTACGGGCTGACAGATACTCAGATATAAAACTTAGCTGAGAGATCAGGTCGTGTAAATTGGCTTAAGCAATAGCATTTTAAGGTTCATAAAACAGACCAATAGCAAAATAAAACCTTATGTATTCGGTCTAACTGACGAGGAAAAGGTTTTTTGATTTGAAATAATGTTGCACTTGAAGCCAAATTGTTGAAATTGGCCCTTTACATCCAGCAGGTTTTTAATGTTATTTATTTAAGAGGATTGTGGATGATACTTTAAACTTTTTTTCCACTTGAAAAATAAATTTTCGACTGGTCTTCTGCTTCCGTCGTGGCGGCCGATGGCTGCTCACTGAGTGCAAAGTCCAATGGATGCTACACACTTACAAAGGGGAATGGCTGTCTTTTTGGAGTTTTGCGCCCATGCTGCTTCTGGAATTCCCAAACAGTTTTGCCGTCGCTGGCATAGAGAGGCTGCTCTTTGGATAGACCTCATGAAACGCGTCCGATCAACCTGAAGCCTCCATTGTTGTGTTGTGTGTCTCTGTTTAAAGTTATGCCAATAGCATAACAAGACCTCGAGCCAGTAAAAACTGCAAGTTAACAGCACAAAGGTCATTAAAACAGTCATAAAAGTACTAAAACGCATGGCACCGCGTTTTTGTTCGAAACTTAATAAAAATAGTTCAATTTAAAACAACAAAAACTCCTGTTTGTATGATATTGTGTATGTCAACATTTTTGGAACTTTACCTCAAAAAAGGGGGCGTGGAAAAGAGTTCATAGCAGATCTTATAGGTGTAAAGTTTTTTCTCTTTCGCCCTCAAATTCAAGCAAATTTATGTCATGCTCATATTATCATATGATTTGAGGATATGCACCTGGAATGTTCGCACCCTCAACAGGGAGGGTGCTGATAAACAGTATGTGAAAGTCCTCGAAAAATATTCATCAGACGTTACCGCACTCCAGGAAATGCGATGGACTGGACAAGGAAATACGTCGAGAAAAACATCATCAACCAATGCCCCCTGGGAGATCTACTATAGCGGACATGCTACAAAGCACGGAAGACAGCATCGCTCTGTCATCAGCTTCACACCTGTTAACAAGCGACTAGCCGTACTCAGACTTAAGGCAAAATATTTTAAAATTAGCCTTATCTGTGCTCACGCCCCAACAGAAGACAAGGACGCCGCGACGAAAGACGAATTCTATGAGTGCCTGGAACGTACATACCAGCTCTGCCCTGATCACGACATTAAGATCGTGCTAGGCGGATTTAATGCAAAAATCGGGAGAGAAGCCGTTTTTAGTCTGACATTCGGCCGATTTAGCCTGCACGATGAAACCTCCAGTAATGGAGAGGCTAAGAGATTTTGCTGCGGGCAGGAATATGGTCGTCAGTAGCACAACTGGGAGGCGATGACGAACACAATGACGCCTCTGGGGAAGTAGTGGAACCACCAATCGATGATATAGAAATAGACCCACCGGACCGTAACTAAGTTTGGTTAGCCATAAAAAGGCTAAAAAATAACAAATCAGCTGAAGCCGATGAGCTGCCCGCTGTGCATGTACCAACTCCTATGCAGAATTTGGTCCGAAGTGAGTATGCCTGAAGATTGGAGTCTGTGTTCTCTGCCCAATACTTAAAAAAAGGAGACCCTCCAATCTGCGCCAATTACCGCGGGATCAGTCTTTTACCCATTGCATATAAGGTTCTGTCATGAATCTTATGTGAACGTCTAAAGCTGAGAATGAGCGAACTGATCGAACCTTATCAGTGTGGCTTTAGAACTGGTAAATCCACCATAGACCAAATATTCACATTGATACAAATACTGGAGAAAACCAACACCTACCATCTTTTTGTTAATTATAAAGCCGCTTTCGACAAAGCGATAAGGTCAAAGTTCTTTAAAGCCTTGACTACTTTTGGTATACTAGCAAAGTAGGTTCGACTTTGCATGATGACGTTGAGAAGCACACGAAGCTCCGTCAAAATATGAAAGAACCTCTCTGAGCCTTTCGATACCAGAGGAGGTTTTAGGCAGGGTGACACCTTATCGAGTAACTTCTTTAATCTGCTGATGGAGTATATACTGCGCCAGTGCCCAAATGCTAACAGAACGGGCACCATCTTTTATAAAGATATAATGCTACTTGCATATGCCGATGACATTAACATTATCGGCAAATCCGAACGGGCGGTAAGCAAGGCGTTCTTAGAGATTGAGAAGCAGTCAAAACTCATGGGCTTAGCGGTAAATGAGGAAAAGACGAAGTTCCTAGTCTGTTGCAATGGGAGAGTACAACTTTAACGTTGTAAAGGGCTTTGTCTACCTCGGAACGATGATTACCAGCGAGAACAACAACAGTCTGGATATCCGAAGAAGAATAGCTCTTGCAAACAGATGTTAATACGGGCTTATTAAGGAGTTTAAGAGCAGAGCCCTCTATCGGAAAACGAAAATTCGCTATACAAGTCGCTTATTACCACCATAGATTACCTGCAGTACGACGCAGAAGCATGGACATTAACAACAGTGGATGAGGAGGCAATTGGCGTGTTAGAGAGAAAAGTTCTTCGGAGGATTTATGGACCTGTAAAAGTTGGCGATGAGTTCCGCACCGTTATGAACCACGAACTGTATGAGCTCTATGGGGACACTGTTCTAGATAAGCGCATAAAACAACAGCGGCTGCGCTGGCTTGGACATGTTACTCGTATGGATGAAGAAGCTCCAGTAAAAAAAGGTGTACAGGCTGAGGCGAATGAATTAGGGAAAGCAGGAGGTGTAGGACGACCGAAACTTAGTTGGGAAAACAGGTGCTGAAAGACATTAAGGCGCTTGAACTGACCAACTGGTGCCAGCTCGCACAAGACAGAGGCAAGTGGCGGGCATTAATAGCAGCGGCCGAGACCGTCAAACGGTTGTGATAGAAATATCGGGCCGATCTTTACGAAATTTGACAATATGTTCATTTCAACCAGTAAAGAATTAAAGGCTATGTATTAAGTGAACGATTTAAAAGTGGTTCAGATCTACATCTTTCATTTGGAAAATTGATATTTGTGTTAAATGACTTTTCCTACAAGGCAGGTCCCCTTCAGTGAACACACTTAAAGTATTTCACAGCTCAAAATTAAATTTTTCCATTTTGCGGACTACCGTAATTAACTAATAAATATATGTACTAAAACTATATTATTGGGCAAACGTTTGGTTGTTTGTTCATGCCATGAATTGCTGACGGCCCCGTTGGCTGCTTTCCTGTGTCAGTTATATTCATTAAATGGTGTCTGTGTGTACATTTTATTTCACAGTCATACCATAGGTTTTTATTTCCATCACTATTAGCTCTCATTGAGTTTAGCATTATCCAAATTTGGTATAATTTGCAGCCGCTGGCGAAATGCCCAATTGACTCGCGTTCGCTTGTAAATCATCCACAAGGACAACAGCTGCAAACCTTGGCCCGGCGAAAAATGAAATCCAAATATTTAACAATGTCAATTACGTGAGCGCACATTATAAATCCCAAATCTCACCTGTGCTGCTGGGACATACGCACACACACACACACACACTCGCACGCACTGGCAAGTTATTTGTTTAATTTATGCGTCAGATAAAATTTTAATCTCTTCGGAGCCCAAAACCAAAAACAAAATAAAGTTGCCAAAGAACAAGCAAAAAATCGGTATGCGAGAAATAAAATAAATTCTCTATTTACACACTTTTCATGGCCCTGGCCAAACAGTATTCTACTGGGTGCCGTGGACTCACTTTTTACTTCATTGCCGAGCCTCGGGTGAGTTTTATTTGCTTTCTTGTTTTTTTTTTTTTTTTTGGTTGTGTTGTATATTTTTTTCAAGAATTAATTGACTCACTCCGTCGGCTTGTGAAAAATCGCTGGCAGCTCTTGCTGTTTGACTTTTGCTTTGGCTTTGCGCGAACATTGCGCATACGCCGAGTCGGCCTGAAATTTGCACAGATCTTTAAACTTATGATGCCGACGAAGTTTCGCTTTTCTGGTTTCCTGGGCTGGGCTTATGCAAATAGCCCCGTAGTTAAATATTTTCATTAGTCAAGTGGAAAAAATTATTTATGAAATTTCTGTTTCTCTTTCGCATTGCTCGTAAATTTATGCAGGGGCTACAACAAGGATTAAGGAAATTAATAAAAGCCGGCTTACTCTTATTTAATTAAGTTCTGTGGCATTGGCTTACGGGTGAGCCACAAATACAATTGACTTTTAAGTTTTCAGCCGGATTTATGGGCAGTAATTGAATCGTCGAGAAGCCACACGTGTAACTAGATGTCGCGCTCACGGCTAATTGGCAATCGACACAAGGATTTGCCCGACAATCTCACAAACGAACAGTGAACACAAATGGTAATGTCTGGCCCGGATTCGCCTTGTAGCGTCTTATAAACTCTTTCTTGCTAATCTGCACTAATTCCATTTACAATTAGCATTAGCGAGTTGTAAACGGAGCCAGCGCCTTTGCCTCGCTGCGGCTAATTTTCATATTTTGAGCAAGTTTTTTGCATAAACAAAACATCACACCCCAGGTGGGCTGCTCCATGGGGAGGGCGTGTCCGGAGGGCCTTTGCACTTAATTAAAATGCGCAACTCTTTGCCGGAAATGAGCATTTCAGCTAATGACAAGGGCTCTCGTGGCGGGCTCTGAGATTTGTTGGAATATAAAAATAAATTAAGGAACTCCAGTGAGCTATCTTGAGTGTTCTCCACTTAACCCTAATTCCGTGCTTCACAAAAACCGTGATGTTTGTGTTGGGGTGGCACTAAGTGGGATGGAATTGTTCCGAAGTAAATTGTTATTCATCACTTTTAATTACTTCTCTTTTGATTGACGAAAATTAGTTTATTTTAATTTGTTTGTTGTGAAGTCTGACAGGGGTTACAAGCAGCAGTTCTTATACCCTGTTCCAAGGGTGCAACAAGCTGAAAACATCGCGAAAAGGTAAAAGCTCGCTGACGCCTTGTCCATAGTAAGAAATATAGAAATGTTGTAGCGTTGAAAAGCTCCGTTAAAGAAGTAATAAACCTCACTGAATCATTTAATACCATTTGGAATGCGACCTTTTTGCCTGTAGCATACATTCACACAACTTCGTGAGACCTTTTGGTACCACTTTTTAAATAAGAATGATTTAAAATCTTTATTTTTCAAAAATTAATGAGAACTACACAGAGAAAAATAGCTGTCAGGTTCATATTGATATCCGCTGGTTAAAATAATCTTTTGAATCAAATCATTTTATTACAACAACAAAACAAGGCCGCTTAAGATTCAAATTTTTACAACGAACTCCGTAGACTGCGATGGTTTTGCTAGCTAAGTGCTTTCTTTACTGTCGAGGGGTTGTGAGTTCGAGTTCTGGTGGTGATCAGCAGTTCTTTTACCCGTTCCTCGTAGAGTAAAAAGGGTATATTAAAGTCGTGCAAGTGTATGTAACAGGCAGAAGGAAGCATCTCCGACCCCATTAAGTATATATATTCTTGATCAGCATCAACAGCCGAGTCGATATACGAGGGCCGTCCCAGAAATGGCCGACCTAGCACAGTAGTGTTGGAAAATGTTTACAAAAAATATTAAAAAGGGGAAGTACCGACTATTAAAAGCAAAAGTTTAAAGTTTGGTGCCTTTACCTTGCACATTTTTTTTTTGGTCGATTTAAATAGAGAACGCTTGTTATTGATTTGCAAACATGGACAAAATTGGTCATCGTTATGTGATACAATACTTTCATATAAAAGGTCTTAGTCCAACCAATATTATCAAGTAAGGGAGCTGCAGTCGAGTGCCCCGACTACAAAATACCCTGTGCCCTTGATTTCGTGTGTTTTTTCTTTACATACACACACACTTACACATACACACAAACGCATGGAATGCGGCCGCGCGCGATAACTGACAACGCAAGACCCCCCCCTCTCTCCCACAAGCAAAATTGATTCGTATATAACTTCGGTGTTTATTGTCCGATCTTAATGATCTTTTCAGAATAGATAGATATTGGGCCTTACTTGATATATGTAAAGTTTGGAAGGTCTATCTGGAAAATTGTGGCTCTGACAGTTTTTTGCGCTTAAAGGGGGGAGGGGGAGGAATTTTCAAATCTGAAACAAACTCGTTTTGAATCGGGTATACACCTATCTACATGCAAAAATTTGTGGCCCTAGCTCTTATAGTCTCTGAGAAACACGCGTTCATACGGACAGACGGACGGACAGACGGACAGACGGACAGGGCTAAATCGACTCGGCTGTTGATGCTGATCAAGAATATATATACTTTATAGGGTCGCAAATGTTTCCTTCTACCTGTTACATACTTTTGCACAACCTTATGATCCCCCTAAAAAAATAGGGGAAAGTTAACTTCGGCTCGGCCGAAGTTTTGTATACCCTTGCAGCTTCCATTGAAAACACAAAAGTTTTCTAAGACTACTTTTTGGACATCACTTTTCTGGGGGATCTATACTATAAAGATATCTGACTTCGATTAAGCTTGGTAAAATCATGGAAAAGCATAATACACTGTTAATTGCGAAATTTGGAGGCGATCCGATTTAAAACAAAAAGTTTTTCTCACTAGAACTTGTTTTTCGACCGATCATTCATACTGCAGCTATATGCTATAGTCATCCGATTTTGATAAAAATTTTGTAGAAATGTGTCCAAAGTATATAAAATAAGTGTATGCCAATAAAAAGGACGTTTTCATTAAAAACAAAAAAGTTTTCCTCAAAAGAACTAGTTTTTCGAACGATCGTTCCTATGGGAGCTATATGCTATAGTCATCCGATTTCGACCAATCTTTGTAGAATTGTGTAAAAGTATATAAAATAAGTGTATGCCAACGATAAGGACGTTTTCATTAAAAACAAAAAAGTTTTTCTCACTAGAACTAGTTTTTCGACCGATCGTTCCTATGGGAGCTATATGCTATAGTCATCCGATTTCGACCAATCTTTGTAGAATTGTGTAAAAGTATATAGATTAAGTGTATGCCAATGATAAGGACGTTTCCACTAAAAACAAAAAAGTTTTTCTCACCAGAACTAGTTTTTCGACCGATCGTTCCTATGGGAGCTATATGCTATAGTCATCCGATTTCGACCAATCTTTGTAGAATTGTGTAAAAATATATAGATTAAGTGTATGCCAATGATAAGGACGTTTCCACTAAAAACAAAAAAGTTTTTCTCACTAGAACTAGTTTTTCGACCGATCGTTCCTATGGGAGCTATATGCTATAGTCATCCGATTTCGACCAATCTTTGTAGAATTGTGTAAAAGTATATAAAATAAGTGTATGTCAATGATAAGGACGTTTTCATTAAAAACAAAAAAGTTTTTCTCACTAGAACTAGTTTTTCGACCGATCGTTCCTATGGGAGCTATATGCTATAGTCATCCGATTTCGACCAATCTTTGTAGAATTGTGTAAAAGTATATAGATTAAGTGTATGCCAATGATAAGGACGTTTCCACTAAAAACAAAAAAGTTTTTCTCACTAGAACTAGTTTTTCAACCGATCGTTCCTATGGCAGCTATATGCTATAGTCATCCGATTTCGACCAAACTTAGTGAAATCATGGGAAGGGATAGTAAACTAAGAAATACGTACTTTGGAGGCGTTTCCATTAAAAACAAAAAAGTTTTTCTCTTTAAGACTAGTTTTTCAACCGATCGTTCCTATGGCAGCTATATGCTATAGTCATCCGATCCGGCCGGTTCCGACAAATGTGCAGCGTATTTGTACCAAAAGACTTTGTGCAAAGTTTGGTGAGGATAGCTTTAAAACTGACGGAGGAGATAGCATAGAAACAGACGGACAGACGGACAGACGGACAAGGCTAAATCAACTCAGCTCGTCGTGCTGATCAAGAATATATATACTTTATGTGGTCGGAGATGCTTCCTTCTATGCGTTACAAACATCCGGACAATTTTATAATAGCCTCTGCAAGGGTATCCTCACCAAAGTTTGCACGAAGTCTTTTGGTACAAATACGCTGCACATTTGTCGGAACCGGCCGGATCGGATGACTATAGCATATAGCTGCCATAGGAACGATCGGTTGAAAAACAATTCTTAAAGAGAAAAACTTTTTTGTTTTTAATGGAAACGCCTCCAAAGTACGTATTTCTTAGTTTACTATCCCTTCCCATGATTTCACAAAGTTTGGTCGAAATCGGATGACTATAGCATATAGCTCCCATAGGAACGATCGGTCGAGAAACTAGTTCTAGTGAGAAAAACTTTTTTGTTTTTATTGGCATATTCTTATTTTATATACTTTGGACACATTTCTACAAAGTTTTATCAATATCGGATGACTATAGCATATAGCTGCAGAATGAATAATCGGTCGAAAAAGAAGTTGTAGTGAGAAAAACTTTTTGTTTTAAATGGGATCTCCTCCAAATTTCGCAATTAACAGTGTATTATGCTTTTCCATGATCTCACCAAGTTTAATCGAAATCAGACATCTTTATAGTATAGATCCCCTAGAAAAGTAATGTCCAAGAAGTAGTCTTAGAAAAACTTTTTTGTTTTCAATGGAAGCTGCAGGGTATACAAAACTTCGGCCGAGCCGAAGTTAACTCTCACTTCTCTTTATTATTTTGGTTTTTCTCCGTCCATCCCCGAGAAATAGAGAAATGATCTGGGTGAGCGGTAGTTTTGTTTAAATAAAAATTTGGATAGCATCGGTGCGCTTGACCGACTTTCCATCTTGTTATACCCTAGCAGAGGGTATTATAAAATTGTCCGGATGTTTGTAAAGCATAGAAGGAAGCATCTCCGACTACATATTGTATATATAATCTTGATCAGCATGACGAGCTAAGTTGATTTAGCCCTGTCCGTTTGTCCGTATGTCCGTCCGTTTGTCCGTCCGTCTGTCCGTCTGTTTCTATGCTATCTCCTCCGTCAGTTTTAAAGCTATCCTCACCAAACTTTGCAGGAAGTCTTTTGGTACAAATACGCTGCACATTTGTCGGAACCGGCCAGATCGGATGACTAAAGCATATAGCTGTCATAGGAACGATCGGTCGAAAAACTAGTTCTAGTGAGAAAAACTTTTTTGTTTTAAATGAAAACCTCCTTTTCATTGGCATACACTTATTTTATATACACAATTCTATAAATATTGGTCAAAATCGGATGACTATAGCATATAGCTCCCATAGGAACGATCGGTCAAAAAACTAGTTCTAGTGAGAAAAATTTTTTTGTTTTTAATGAAAACGTCCTTATCATTGGCATACACCTGTTTTATATAGTTTTACACAGTTCTACAATGTTTGGTCGAAATCGAATGACTATAGCATATAGCTGCCGTAGGAACGATCGGTCGGAAAACTAGTTCTAGTCAGAAAAACTTTTTTGGTTTCAATGAAAACGTCCTTTTTATTGGCATACACTTATTTTTTATATTTTGACACAATTCTACAAAGTTTGGTCGGAATCGGATGACTATAATATGTAGCTCCCATAGGAACGATTGGTCGAAAAACTAGTTCCAGTGAGGAAAACTTTTTTGTTTCTATTGAAAACGTTCTTTTTATTGGCATATTATTATTTCAAATACTTTAACACATTTCTACAAAGCTTTGTCAAAATCGAATGACTATAGCATATAACTGCAGTATGAATGATTGGTCGAAAAAGATGTTCTAGTGAGAAAAACTTTTTGGTTTTAAGTGGGATCGCCTCCATATTTCGTAATTAACAGTGTATTGTGGTTTCCATGATTTCACCAAGTTTGATCGAAATCAGACATCTACATATATAGTATAGATCCCATAGAAAAATAAGGTCCAAAAAGTTATTTTAGTTAGAAAAACTTGTTTGTTTTGAATGGAAGCTGCAAGGGTATACAAAACTTCGGCCGAGCCGAAGTTAACTTTTTTTTTTATTTTATTCTCGTTTGGGTGAAAAAATAAATTCATTATATTTTCGAACATATTTATTTGATCTTTGTCATATCGGAGTAAAATTGATATGAAAAAATTTAAAAATGACTGAGTATATACTTTTTTCTAAGGGAACTTTACTTTATAGATGTCCGATGTCGACCAAACTTAGTGGATTCATGAAAAAGCGATTTTATTTAAAACAAAAAAGTTTTTCTTACTATAACTTATTATCGACCGATCTTTCGTATTTGAATTTGTATTTATTTAAAAAAGTTAGTAAATTAGCTGGCAACATACTAAAGAATATTAATACTAATCCAGCCTCCTACCGAAATGGGAGAACATTTTTACGATGTGCTCCGACTCACATCAAGTGGGCGGACGCAAAGATTTACATTTGTTGAGACTGTAAGTATGACAAAATATTAAAAACATTAAGGGTATTCCCTAGTCCTCGTCAAATGGCAAAGCGTAAAAGCGAAAATCCAAATTTTACAAATTATAAAAAAGAAAACTGGAAGGCAATTCAAAGCGCTGGAAGAATGTTATGACGCCAAGCGTTTCCGCAAGGCCCAGTGCCCTATTGTGGATCGGCTGACCAGCACGCTGATGTTGAAGGGACGCAACAATGGCAAGAAGCTGAGTTCTTGTCGCACTGTCAAGCGCTCGGCCGGGATGTGTCTCCCTTGCGTCGCGTTAACCAGGCCATCTGGCTGCTGTGCACTGGAGCACGTGGGGATGCCTTCAGTAACACCAATCTCATTGCCGAAAGCTTGGTCGATAAGCTGATCAATGCTGCAAAGGGTTCCTTCAACTCGTAAGCCATCAATTTGAAAACAAGAAGACAATTCTACTGACATGTTTACAAAAAACTTAAAATAACTCTATGTAATAATTCCGCAGCTTAAATGGGCGTCGTGAACACCCAAGATTTAAAAACATAAAAAAAACTATCCATTAAACTCTACTCCGAACATTGTTTTTATTTTCCTTATTGATGCAGCTAGTTAAAGGACCAAGTCTATTTTTCTCTTACACAGAGCTGCTTGTTGCACCCTTTGTCTTGGCAAATTTATTTCGTTTTTATTTGTCAAGTTTTGGTACTCAAATAATAGCTCGTCTAAACATCTGGTTTATAGCCAATTTACACTAGGGCATAAAGGCTGCCTTTACTGAAAATTTCCTTAAGGCAGCCGGTAAAGTGTGCCTTTGCCATACAAAAAGGTAGCAGTTTTGCTTAAAATTAGTTCGGCCGAAATTACGGCAGGTTTTTACAAAAAAAGTTGGCCCTGAAATTACTACAACGAATCACAAGGGTTCGCTCAGTAGCTCCTGTGTGGTAAATTTACGCTTTACCATTTTACGAGACCTAGTCAATACCCTAATTAACAAACAAGGAACCCTGAGAACTTAACAAATGGAATAAATCATTATAAAGCATACATATGATACGAAACGGGTCGTGAGATTCAAAATTAGATCTACTTATATATAAGAAAATTGGCCGGAACTGTCGAGTCGGTCTAGAAGGGATCGAAAATTTAATTTGATTTATAAGAAAACTAGAATCAATGTGCCCATGTATTAGTTTATGAAGGAACATAGCTCCGCTTTAAAGGCGGAGTCTATCCACATACGATGGCAAACGACGGTGGGGTTCGCAGTTTAATCCACGTAAGGCAAACAGGACAAATTGCTTCTGCACCGACTCAATGAGGCCCTGGTCCTGCAACTATATGCTATATTCATCCGATTTTAACAAAACTTTGTAGAATATAGAAAAAGTAAAAGTATATAAAAATAAAATTTGAGGTTCGGCTCGACGCGTCCGGACGGACGGACATGGCTAAATCGACTCTGCTGTTGATAAATACTTTATAGGGTCGCAAATGCTTCCTTCTACCTGTTACATACTTTTGCACAACTTCATGATCCCCCATTTTCCATTTTTAGTATGAACAGGGTATAAAAATGAGAAAGTTTTACGAAAAACCCAGTTATTTAATGAGGCATCTCTGTCTTAACTCCAACTCTGCCAGGCCATCCATCACCGACTTCCACCTGTTACAATCAAGCCGCGACCTCATGCTCACAGGGCCCACAGCCAGGATCATAGTTCATGCTCAAGTACATGGAAAATGAACATTAATGTCTTGTTTATTGCCTTTAACCGCATTATAATAACTTTTGAGCAGAAGCTGCGCCATTTGCTGACCAGAACAACAATGGACGCGCACTGCCCCGGGCCTGGGCTATTAAATCCCTGGATAAAATGAACTTTAAGGCATCTGGGCCACTTTGATTATAATAAGAGGCGCCCACCAAGCTGAAGTAAGCGCCCGCGCGCGTGATATAATGCGATATGGGATGGATGCCGTCCACTGCCGGCTCTTTCAAGTTGATTAAAATCAAGCATCAAGTAAATAAATCTCCAGCCAAAAAGGCAGCCGACGCCATGGCCACTAACTGCCGGGAGATTAATTTAAATGAATGAATGGTGGGCCACTCACCTCCGAATGTTGCGCTGAATGGAGCGCGTGACAGCGGCCATTTCGCAGGCGCCCTTATCCCCAGGCTTGCGATTCTCCAGGCGGCTGCTGCAAGAGCGTCCGTCCAGGGTGGCGTAGATGGGACGCCGCGGCATGGCAGTGTGCGCTGCGCGCGGTGTGGGTATCTTGGTGCGCTCGGCTCGCGGACTGGGCTCGAAACCAGAGTCCTGATCCTTGCTGGTGGCCAGAGCATGAACAGCAGCTGCATGGTCATCTCGCATGTCCGTTGCATTTTTCCAATGGGTACGCGTTTTGGCGCCGCTACGCGCCCGCTTCTTGAGGCGACGCTTGCGACCATTGGCCTGCCCATCATAGACTTCAACGGCTGCCTCACTGGTGGCCGTGGCTGTCTCGCCACCCAGGCCCACACCATGACGATTGCCACTGCTGAGGAAGCGTCGCAAAGCACTATCATGCTCGGGGTCTATGCCATCCACATCCACTTCATCGTCAACATCGCCATCATCAAATTCCTCATAGTCGTAGTCCAGTTTCTCCAGCTCCGCTGCACTGGGCAGTTTAACCACAGAGCTGACACCATCGTGGACCACTTGAAAGACATGACTACTACTGTTGCCCAGCTGCCTGGCAGCCTCCGGTTCGCCCAAAGAGTCGTCGCTTTTCAACACCTGGAAGCTGGACTTGCGTTCGGTTTCGGGCTCATCGGCGGTGGCAGTGACAGTGGAAGCTTTGGGAGCTGGCTCATCATCAGCCGAATCGGAGGGTAGCAGTGTGAAGGAGCGCCTGGATTCCTGTTCTCGTTGTGGCTGCTGCTGTTGAATTGGAGTGGGAGTTGGAGTGGGAGTAGGATTGGGAGATGGGGCTGGAGATGGCTGAGACGTGTCGGGGCGTGGCTGCTCAGCGGTTGGCGGCTTTTGGGGCTCTGTCTGCGGTTTCGCTGGCTCAGCTACCGTCGGCTGTTCTTCCTTTTCTGGGCCAGCAACTTGTTTGGCTGCTCCCATTTCCTCCTTACTTTTTGGGGCCTTTTCTGACTGTGGTTCCTCTGTGGCTGTTGGGGGCTTGGCAGCTGGGGGCGGTGGGGACGATTCATCCTCCATAGAGGCTTCATTTGCATTTCCCTTCTCTTTTTCCTTTTCAGCTTCAGCTGCCTCCTCGGTGGAGCTCTTGGACTCGCTGCTTAAGGCGGAGGCAGCAATTTTGATTACTTGTTCCACCTCTTTGGATACCAGCTGGGTTTCCTCCTCACTCAGCTCTAGCTTAGGCAACTCTTCGGAAGTCTTTAAATTCAGTAGATCAGCATCATGGTGAACATCCACCTGTGTGATTACTGACTGGGCCACTGCCTCTGGTTCTTCATCGGTCAGCTCCACGGCATGAGTTTCCTCCACTTGCAAACTCTCCATTTGAATGGGTTTCTCAGATTTGGCGCTCTGCGGTGGTGACTTGATAAAAGTTCCTTCCTTGAGGGGCGTCTGACTGGGATTCTCTTGCTCTCTTACAACAGTTACTTCCTGTTCATCTTGCACTCCCTCTTTCTTGTCTTCCTTCTCTTCCTCCTTGTCCTCTAGCTCTTTTGATCTTCTGGAGGAAGTGGAGCGTTTGCGCGTTAGCACCCGCTGCTTCTGTCTCTTGTGATAGCAACAGTTCTCGCAAGAGTCTTCCTCATCTTCGGCTTCACTGGAGCTGGTATAGCGCTCTCGGGACTTTAGCCGTCTGATTTCAATGTTGCTCTTGGAGCGGCAAATCTCACTGCATTTCTGGTGCTTGGACTCTCCGCAACTGCTGGTGCGTCTACGCAACTGCCGACGCTTATGCCGTCGGCAAAAGTGCTCCATGCGCTGCTCCTTGCGATATGTTTGCTCCGAGCAGCTGCAATCTCCTGCACCATTATCCGAATCGGAACGCTTAAGGTAAACCACAAATTTCTTTGAGCTGCGTAGATCTTGTACCTCCTCCTTCTCCACATATTTCAGAGGTCTTACTAGATCAGCTGCATTGGTTTCATGAAATGGATTCCCCCGACGAGCAGCCAACCTCAGTTTGCTGGAAGGTTGACCTCCCTGCGCCTGCAAGAACTTGGCAGTGGAGCGATGCCCACGCTGCAGAGCACAGTCGAGAGGTGTTAAGACCAAGCCCCTCGAATTCCTATACAAAGCGTTCACATCGCCACCATAGTCCAGCAGCAGCTTACACATATCCGTGTAGTCATTGGCCGCCGAAATGTGCAACAGGCTGCGTCCATCGTTGCTGGTGGTGTTCACTTGCTTGGACCGCTGCTGGAGTAGCCAGTCAAGCAGTTCCCTTCTACCGGAAGCGGCTGCCTCGTGCAGGGGCAGGTCACCCTTGGCATTTCTCAGCCAGAGATTTGCTCCACGCTCTTTGAGTAGCTTGAGCGTCTCAAACTGTCCCTTAGAGCAGCCACAATGGGCGGGAGTACGACCTTTTCGATCCTGCCTATTCGGATCTGCCTCCAGATCCAACAGACGAGCCGTGGCATCGGCATGGCCCAAAGTGACGGCATAGTGCAAAGCGGTGCAGCCATTGGAGTCTATGAGATCGGTAGGAGCACCACAAAGGCTGATCAAGGTGTCGATGCATTCGGTGTGGCCACGTGAGCCCGCACAATGCAGAGCAGTCAGTCCATCCCTGGGAAATAAAGAGTGAGAATTTAGTGTATGAGGAACTGTAACTCCCCCCAGCCGTCACCCACTTGTCCGAGCTCTCCACACGAGCCCCGGCCTTGACCAAGGCTAAGACCGCCTTGGCCGATCCTGCCGATGCCGCCCAAAGCAACGGCTGCCTGCCATCCTTGTCCTGTACATCCACACTGCTCTGCGGGTGGGCCAACAGTATGCCTAAAATTTCCAAAGCCAATTTGCTAGAATTGGCCTGCAGCTTGCTGTCATAGCTGGCGCCACACATCTGGGCCGCATAGTGCAAGGGCGTGCCACCATTCACATCCGGCTGTGCCACACTGGCTCCGGCGGCCAGCACAGCTCGCAGGGACTCCACCTCACCGCAAACTGGAAGAGGTAGAACGAGAACTGAGAGTTGCCACCTGCTGGCTACACACATCTTGCTCACCCGTTGCCCAGTGCACCACCGAGTGTCCCTCATTGTCCACCGCATTCACATCGGCTTTGTTCGCTAGCAGCAAATTGACCATTGCCAAGTTGCCCTGAATAACAGCCAAGTGAAGCGGAGTGAAGCCATCCTCATCGGCAGACTCCAGTAGCTCTGGAGCTGCGATGGCAATGCTGGCCGCCGCCACGAGATCAGCGTTCTGCTCCACGTCCTGCGCGGCACAATAGTGCAGCGCGTTGCGATTGCTGCGGTCGCGCTGCCGCAGCAGCTGAGGCTGCAAAACGAGAGGAAAATTAATAACAAGTTTCCTCGTAGCTCCAGCAGCAGCAGCCGATTAATAAACTAATTAAAATGTCATTTGCATACGAAAAACTGAATCGAAGCGAGCCCCATCCACATTTACACCCCCGGGCAGGTGTAATTGTATCGACACAAACCTTAATTACCAGCAAATTTTTTTTTTTAAATTAAAATAAGTTTTTTGTTTAATAAAACTGAACTGCAGGCCAATTAATTATTTAACATATTTCCACGTTAATTGATAACTGTTTGTTGTTTGTTTTTCTGCCGTTGTTTTTGGTCTGTTGTTGGTCAGTAACTAAAGCAACACAACAGCAACAGCGGCAGCAACAGCAACTGCAGCAGCAACAGCAGTCCAAGGTAAACAAATACCAAATTGTTGGCGTCGCCTGGAAAGTGCAAGTGTCGGTGGCGTTGTCCCTGGCAACGTGGTGAGTTGTGCTAAGCTCACCAGATTGGCGCTAGCATTTTTGGCGCGCAAAACCACGTCGAACTCCAAGGGACTGGTGAACATTCTGCGCGCGCCCAACCGACTGCCTGCTCCGCGGCGGCGTGTCAAAACATGTCAAGTGCACAAAAAATACTGTCGCCGCCGCCAAAAAGTATGCAAAAACTTTGCCTGCTGCCGCCTGGAAATCGCATTGCGACGACAGCGACGCCGACAGCAGCAACAGCGGCAGCAGCAGCACGCAAATGAGAAAGTGAAAACGTTGGCAAATCGCCGCCTCAAGGAGCGCTTCGGGCTTCAACTTTGCAACTTGCCGTGTAGTTTGTGCTAATTTCTTCTTTATCTTGTCAGAATGATTGACTGTGTTGGTTTTTTACGTATATAAATTTCTAACCAACATTCAATTTCCATAAAACATTCCCAGCACATCGCTTGCTATATTTATCAGAGGCGCCAACTATCGCGTGACTGCCATAAAATAGGCAGGCGACAAAGGGCAAAGCTATTGTTGTTGCTGTTCAATTTATTGCACATTTAACTATGAGTTAAACAAGAATTCGATAGCTACTACAGAAACTAAGGCACAACTTTTTGTGGCAAGAACAATAGAACTATAGAAGAGCGTTAAAAGTAAACTAAAGCTATTTAAGATTTGCGTGCTGATATCGACAATCTATGGCAATGTGGTAAAAGGGGGTTTCTTGTTTAGAATGGATATTGTTAGATATTGTAAAGAATCACAATTAGGTTTCAAAGACTATTTTGTAATTCAACAAGTAAATTTATTAGTAGACCTGAAGTAAATATTACAGTTTTTATTCAAATGCTTAATAAACACACAGCCGATAAGTTTCTTTATAAAGGTCGCCAGATAAATTTCAGAATTTATCTGCCTTTAAAACTGAACGGTCATTGCTGAAATCGAAGAATACTTTAAGTTTTATTGCAATTAAAGCTGATTGGAAACCCTGCCTAATAAGGTGTGCCTATATCATGCATTAAAAAGCCCTCAAAGGCTTTCGTGATCTACTTTGTGTACTTCGTGTTGGCTTGTTTATAAAATGCCGTACTGAAATTATATTATCAACCTATAAACCTACTACTCAATAATGCATTGAGTCGTAAACTAGCTGCATTACAACAGCGCTTTTCGTTTAAAGTTGAGTATTGTTTGTTTGGGCGGCGCTCATAAGTATATGCAGCAGTCACGTAGAAGGCGGAGATTTCATTCCAGATATTGTTATAGAAATATCCATTCGTCATTTCAATCATTGGTGTGTCTACCATGCAGAGGTTGTAGCTAGCCAGGAGGCTACTTTCCACCGTGGCTAAGAAAGAAAATGAATTTATCTTTACATACACACACAACGACCGGTCCCCTCATTGCAGTTGTCTAAAAAAAACCGGTTTCGTGCGGCACTTTGACAAAGAGGGACGTACGCATCCTTTAACTCAGCTCTCTGATAGTGTTCGGTTGGGTGTGGAGAAAAACACATTTGTTTTGATTTCGGTCTTGGTCTTTTGCCAACCTATTTGCAGAGACCGCTTGCTTAAAAGGTCGCTTTGAATGTATGCTATCAGTGTGTGATTCTTAGGCTACAGATATCAACGCACGTTTGTATGTATGCGAAAAACTATGTGTGCTCTCTCATTCCCTCTCGCAATGTTACGTTCAAAGCAACCTTTTTGAAATATCATTTTGGTCTCTCGGTCTTCTAAAAACTTACACTTTGGGACCGCTTGACTGAAATGAGCCTGTTAATGGGTTGATGTTAGACCGACCAGCCTGAGTGAACAATAACAGCCGCTTAACAGCGCACACAATCGGTTGAGGAAAGACCAAGCCCGTTTTATTTTTATTTTTTCTGTTGCGGACGTGAGCAGAGCAGACCGAAAATATGGGTTGAAAGTTATGTACGTGCTATGCGGCATAACTCTAAACCAGTGGTGTCCAAACTCACACAATGAAAGCGTTTGCTTGTGGTCGGAGCAGCGAAACTCGAAGCCAAGGTGACGTTTTACTGCTTTACACTGAAAAAATAAGATGCGAGCGATTCAAACATAAAACAAATTAAAATTTTAAATCTCTCTTCCTCCCCTTTATTTCATTATAACCCCGTGGCAAATTTATGCCTTTTAATAACATTAAAGGTAAAGCGACATGCAAACGTAATGGCACAATTAATATTGAGCGTTACCATCCATATTCTCAATGAAAAATAATTCATTTTCCCAATTGAGATCAAACATTTTTTCGGTGTAGTGTAAAAACCATGCGCTCTATGGTCGTTCCTCATTGAATGCTGCAAAGCAACTGACCGGCCGAACAGCCGAACACATGAGTCGTAAGAGCAAATGGTGCCGAGCGTTCTATTTATAGAATACACATATTCTCCCTCTCTCTATAAATGTGACGCTGCGACGCCGGAAGAATTTGGCTTGCCAACCACGCGTGGCTGCCTTTTCAAATTTTGGACATCGCTGCTCTAAACAGAGACACACATCGTTCAGCTGTTTAATAAGGAACCACCCCCATTCATCAGCGATCTTCTTGCCCAACTCCTGGGTATCAAACAGACGTCTCTTAATGCCTGCGTTGCTAAAACTGTTTGGGAATTCCTAAGCATTATGCGCGCAAAATCGAAAAACCACTTAGTAACAGACAAAAGCCTTTGTGTGTGTGTGTCCCAATTTCTAATAAAAACTTATTTTTCGACCGATCATTTGTACTGCAGCTATGTGCTATAGTCTTCCGATTTTAACAAAACTTTGTAGAATTGTGTAAAAGTATATAAAATGGCGTTCCAATTGAAACCAAAAAAAGGTTTTCTCTCTAAGACTAGTTTTTCGACTGATCGTTCCTATGGCAGCTATATGCTACAGTCATCCATTCCGACAAATGTGCTCACTTAGATCTTGAGCGATTCTTCTGACAGTCACTCGACGATTGGTCATTTCTTCGCTTTACCAATGTTTCCATCTGTGGTTATAGTGCTCCGGCGTCCGACTCACTTTTTATCATTGACATTTTCACGGCCTTTGAAAACAATTGGTACCACCCATAAAAAATAACTTTGATTTAAGGTATCGTCACCAAATGCCAGTGCTAGGGAGAATTCTGTTAATTCGTTGGTGTAAAAGAGTCAGAATATGCTTGAATTAGTCGCAAAATATTTTTGATAGTCCCTAAAAATTGAAAGTGTCATTCCAGCCGTAGGAATGTTTTTGACACAAAGTTTAATGCAGATTCTTTGATACCTTTTTTGTAATCGTCAAAAATTGAAGATAAGCCAAAACAAGTGCATGCAAAATAGCCAGCAGAAATTAAGTAAACATGCAAAATGGCCAGCCTTGTCAGCACAAGTGAGAGACATGAGTATGAATGTAACGCAATCATAAAATCTAAAATTGAATAATCGCATCCAGCATAAATTCAAAATTCACTATAATAGATAATCCTAGAAATCAAATACAGTACACGAAATCCATGCCTATAGTTTTCCAAAACCCTGCAATTGAGCTGTATATTTCTTGAGCACATTGTTTTGTTTGCGTCAGCATTTTGTGCAATTTTGTGGGTTAAACTAGTAAAAAAAACAAGCCTAAGCGAGTTGTAGAAGTGCTGCCCACACCTCGAGGTGCCCCATAATTTTTTTTCTTATAACTCGACTAACGTTCAACCGATCGTTTCCATTCCTTTGGCGGATCGATAAATAATCCTAATTACTAAATATGTCCAGAGGAACGAACCTTTTATCTTTAAAACTGTCGAAGATATAAAGTTTTTCTAATTTGCCGGGGCGGGAGGGGCGTGGCAAGACATTGCAAAACAAACTTGCTCTGCCTCCCACAAGAAAAATTGTCCCGTACATATCAAACCTCGATCTCTTACTTCTCTGAGCTCTGTATTGTTATACGGACTTTACAGAATAGATAGATATTGGGCTGTTCATACTAGATAATATGTAAAGTTTGGAAGGTCGGTATGCTCCTAAATTTATCGCGCATGATGCTTTGGAAATAAACACCAAACTTTTTTACGCAGCAATCTTGCTTCGGAGAGAGGGCTGTTTGAACCCAGAGGTTGGGCAAGAAGATCGCTGTTGATTCCTTATGAAACAGCTGAACGATCTACCAGCTTTTTTTGTGTTGATGTGTGTTACAAACTTAATATACTCTGTGTACCTCTGGTACAGAGTATAAAAATATGTATACGCCTTTTTTCCATGGTTTCAGGTGTTTTTGTTGCGAGCTGTTTTAGGAGAGTGAAGTTTCGCTTAGTGACGGAAAAGTATGCTGGACAACCGCCTACGACTGAAACTAAAACCTTTCCGATGGTCTCATTCTTTCTTTGCCCAATTTTGCCCAAAAATCAAAATGGCATTTGAAAATCGTGAGAAAAATGTCACAGATGGTAAGTAATAAAGGTTCGAAGTGTATGGGATCTAAGCTTTTTTTATTTGCAGGCAGATCAAGTTTATTTTCAATGTTCCTCCTCCCGCCCCCGCAATTTGGAAAAAACGATCTATCTCTCGGAGTTTAACAGATTGTTGCTTAGACACATATTTAGTAAACAGGATTATCTGTCGATCTGCCAAGGAATTAGTACAGAGCTCTTATGATGCTTACTTTTGGGGTTTTTCTAAAAATTTCTTAGAATTTATTGCAGAATACGACTCTGCCATGATTGACGTCAATTGTTTATGGTCCATACAAATTGGGTTCAGTAATCAATAATGGCTCTAATGTTAGACCTTTATGCCATTACATATTTTGTCAGAAGTGTTATTTTTTCTTTCTACCGCGTGTGCGCCAAGCCGGAACCTCTGCCATTTCCAACGCTCTGTTATTCTCCCAAAAAGCAAGCTTCAGATTTAGGCTCTCAAGATGCATAATTTGTGGAAACGTATTGATGTTCTGTGACCCGTTGCCTTTCCGAAATTCCCCTCATATCTAAATATTTAATGTCTCACTTAATTTACAGTTTGCATTTGCTCCCTGTGGTTCTTCACATTATTGTTGATTGAATTGAATTTTCGTTTGGCTGCCTCTGTTTTGGTTTTGTTTGGTCTGATTTCATCTCGAAAAAAAAGAAAGAAAGAAAAAAGTATTTACAATGATTTTTATTTGCTGTTTGCTGCTTCCGTTATCTTTGTGTCCCTTTTTACTGTTGGCCCGGCCAGGACTGGCCTTGTATCAGTTTGCTGTGTTGTTTCTTGTAGCGGACCTACGCTTCAGCCCGGATTATGAATAATTCAAATAAACTGAAATGATACCTAAAAACTTTGACAGCGAGTTCTCTCTCCTTCTCTCTGGTGTTTACTCTCACTCGTTTCTTTCGATACGGGCACAAAGAACAAACCGAGGGGAAGGATCATAATAGGGGCAGGGCCGAGACTTAACGCAGCGTCAAATAAAGTTGCCCTTTTGCTGTTTTTGTTGGCTGGTGTGATTGTAGCCGCATTCTCTTCCTCATCTTTTGATTCAACCTCCCATCCCACGCTCCTCTGTGAGTCATGCAAATTTGCATTCAACTTTCTACATTTCCCCCAAACACAAAATGAAATGCGATAATCAAATACGTCCAACAACAATGCGCTCCAAAAAGGCAACAGCAGCTGCTCCCGCTCCCCGTCGGCCATCCACTCATTGTCTGTGTATGAAGCGACGCTAGATAAAACTTTGGCCTTGCCAATCCCCACGCCAGTCCAGTTCCATTCCAAAGGCTGTTGCTGTTTATGCCATTTTAATAGTTTTTAAAACAAATAAAACGTGCTCTGGACTCATAAAAATGAAAATGAAACCACAAAACAAGCAGCACAAGAAGAAAAATTGTAAACTCAATTCAACTAGGCAAAATTTATGAATTTTAAAACCAATTGAGCAAAACATAAACAAGGCTTAATCAAACTGTATATATAAGTTTCCATTGAGTGCTAACATCGAATTCAAATATTGCTTTAAGTTTGCCACGTTGCGAAAATAAACAAGTTCAATTGTGGAAAATGTTTCGCTTTAAATAGAAGTTTTGAATTTCAGGGTCTGAGTAATGTTTAACTTATTAGCAGAATTAAGTTCAGTTTTTCATTAAAAATGGTCAAAATTAATTCAGATTGAAGTTATTTGTTGGGTCAAATGAATGTTCATCATATTCTGGATTAACTTAAATTTTTACTATATTTGTTAGCTTATGCAACAGATACGAAATCTGGCCTCAATGCAATGCAATGCAGTTTATAACCTAGCAATCATTTCCTATGTTGATTGAGGGTCTTTGTCTAGTTTAGCTTTAACTCTGGATCGTCCTCTTTAGTAAAATGACCCGTCTGGAATCTTTTTAACCACTTTAAAATAGTTTTTAGAGATGATCCAATCGCCCCATATGCAATTTGGCATTCATCGAATATTTGTACTGGCTTTAATTTACGCCGAAAACCGTAGAGAATTCTGTTTGCGTTGGTGATGGAATTTTATCTGAGTTACCCTCAGCTATCTTGCGTTTTCTCGTCTTCATTTTAACTGATCTCTCTGAAATTTTAGTCCTACTATTTATGGGATTTTTAAAAAACGACTAAAAAGTCACCAACTTACCGATCTTTTGTTAGTCCCCACGTACAATTTAGAACGTGAGAGAAACATTACTTTCTTGATTCTGGCCTTAAACACTCTGAGATTGGCCTTATTATACCCTTGCAGAGGGTATTATAAAATTGTCCGGATTTTTGTAACGCATAGAAGAAAGCATCTCCGACCACATAAAGTATATATATTCTTGATCAGCATGAGGAGCTGAGTTGATTTAGCCCTGTACGAGCCGAGCCGAAGTTAACTTTCCGCTCTTTTTTTATTTATTGATTCGAAGCCTGAATTTGATTAAACTTGCATGAAATATCGGTTGGGATCGTCAGAGTTCTCAGAATTACAACTTTATCACCTTTGAACTTTCCTTTGAGTATCGTTTCGGAAAAGATTGCAGGATGTCATTGTCGGATCCAATGACCTTAAAATTAAGTAGGATAGAAGCTTCGTCTTTGACTTAACGGGTGACAACTAAAACTTCAAAATGCCGCCATAAACACAATTCTCAACGGATCTTAATGCAAATTTTACAGTTTATTTATGACTACTTATACAAAAAAATTGCGTCAATGGATTTGGTCGAAAGGACCGTTATTAGCCACTCGACGTAGCATCCGGAGAATGTTTCCGCAGGGGGCCTGTACGACCTTGGGATCGTATTTCCGGACTTCCAGAAAAAATCTTCAATTGGACGACACTGCGGCAAGTTTGTAGGGTTCCGTTTTTTTGGAACAAAAGGTATGTCTTTGCTGCTTAGGAAACCCGTCGTCATTTTAGCGTAATGTTTAAAAGCCAGGCCAAAAAACATATCGGAATGATTTTCCCTTAAAAAAAGAATCAAAAGCTTCTTTAAACAATCGTTAATGTTCACTACCTAGTTGAGTGCAATGCCACTTGGCTTGAACCACGGCATCGATATGCCCCACTCAGAGATCGCAATGTAAAGCATAACTTTGGGCGCAAACTTTTCCATGAACTTATATTTCACATCAGCATGTGTCGACGATACATTGGAGCATGGTACATGGCTGCGACTCAGACCAAAGTAACTTTCATCGTCAAAAACAAAGAATTTGCCACGATATTGGTTGCACATCCACCTACATTGAGATTTGACAGTTAGTATTTGGTCAGATGTGTAACTTGGTGCTCTTTGCTTACGTTTGGCAACAATATTATTCTTTTTCAGCACTTTACTGATGTGTTGTTGCCTGCATCTTGTTGACTTATGTTGTCTTTGTTGTTAAAAAGTTTGGTTAGCTTTCTGACAGCTTGGCCGGTCATAATGTTAGCTTTCCGACCACTTTCAACTTCTCTTTTAACTATATTTCATTGCAAAATACTATAAATAGTGCGTTTGGACTTGCCCTCTTGGATAAAATGGATACTGTAAACACTTTACCTATGTCAGCGTGCGTTTCGTACGAAAACGTTTTGTTTTGTCAAAATTTTTGTCAGGAGGCCATGAAATCGAGTTGACAGGAGAACAAAGAGAAAGAAATGTCATCCCGAAAGCTTTTATGTAAAGCTCAGCTAAGGGCGCGCTCTCTCAAAGTTTGTGCAGATTCTAAATTGTCACCCGTTATTGCCGACAGATTTGATTGATTTAAAGAAATGCTGTGGACCGACGATTTGAATTGTAAAGTTTAAGTTTTGGTTTCAGGATATCAAAGTGAAACTCATAAATTAGTTACGCCTTCGAACCACAATATTTTTAAAGTACATACCGAAACTAAAAAAATCCCCAAAGGACTTGGCCCATTACATTGTAAAGGTACTTTTTTGATACCCACCATTTTTTCACCCTAACCTGAAATTTTGAAAAAGATATAGATTTATACAAGAGAAAAAAAATACCTCAATCGACTGACCCAAAAAAATTGCATTTAGTGCTTCAAAACTTGAAAAAAATAAAAAAATCACAAAATGTTCATGTTTTTTGTCAGAAATGGCTAAACTACTGATAATTTGTCAAACATTTATGCAGCGAAATTATCCCAAACAGCAGTATAAACAACTTTTAATATATGCCAGCTGTATACGAACACCCCTTCTTACCATTTCGATACTCCGAAAGTGATATTTTATATACAGCGCTTTGTTTTTATCGTGATTTTTTAAGCAAATATTTTACCGTTATGTGAGAGTTTATTTTATAAGAAAGAGTAAGACAAAGATACTGAGCAAGAATAGGGAGCAGCCTTGGACATGTATATGTGTAAACATATACATATTTGTTGTGTTGTTAAGGCTTAATCCAGCATTAAGGTTTGTATCCAGCACTCCGGAATTTAGATTCGCCAAATAAATGGGAACACTTTCAAGTAGCTCATGAGCAGCAAGGCAAAGCAAAGTGTTCCTATTTATATAAAGTATTGTGACGAAATCAAAATTCCGGAGTGCAGGATACTGACCTTAAAACAAAATATTTTAAAAATGGAAAAAAGCCGGTGTCCGAACATTAATAATTTTGGTTTATTTTGGACCCAATTAGTGGCCAAAAGAAATAAGTTTTTGTAAGTTTATACCCGTTATTTCGATCAAGTTGACGCAAGCGGTGTAGACTATACGCCAAATATGATGCGGCAATCGTTACGGCAATCGTTACGGTCTTTGGACTGGTATCATCGATTAGGCAGAATATTGAGTTGTATGAAGTCCCTGCTCGGGCGCCATCTGTAAGGTAGTGTCTAAGGCTGAGGTATAAGTCAGTCAGGCCAATGCCACTTATAGCAAAATTTATAAGCGCAGGGACTAACAAGGATTAAAAGGAATCGTGCTCAATTCAGGTAGAGGTCTGAGTCACGTTGAGAATCTGCGTGTAGGAAAAGAAAACTCTGTGGGTAGAGGACAGGGTATCTGTGGCCGGAGCCAATGGTTGACCAATCGCACCGTAAGTTTGTCATTTACAGCCGGAGCCGACGAGGCAAGATAATACCTGGCAGCGAACACGGTGTGGATAAAAGACACAAATGGGCACGCGGTTCCCGCCATTATGGATTACTGTAAACCAGAGGCCGGCACGTCGCTATGTTATTGGCATAGGGCAAACACTCACAAGCAGCGTAGTCGCAACCGCACAAGCTGCGATGCGTGTTCGTCTGTTGTTTTGCTGCGTCGCGACGCAGTCTTCGCCACTGAAATTGAGAGCGCATTTTGTATATCTGTAGCAGACACATCTGGGAGTATTTGCCACATAGCAGAGCTAATGCCATCAACATCTCCACGGTTAGATCTAAGCTCGATAACAAAGTAGCCTCCTAGTTTTTCCACCGACCTAGACATGGAAATATCATTCCGACTCCCAGATCTTTCTTCCCGTTACAAGTGCTGTAACCGCATTGGGGACCACCCCCACCCCCCGGAACGTAGAGCTAAAGCTGCGGTTACGTGGCCCTCGTTCAACCTTAAACGTACCAATATCCTTTGTCGAAGCAGAGGAAACATTTCACTTCAAGTCGGAGCCCTAACGGGTCACTGCCTCATCGGTAAACGTAGCACGCTTGGGCGTCGCTCTCAACGACTTCAGTAAAAGCAGCAAGTGTGAGGAAGAGGAGGAAATACTGCAGTGTTTTAAATGCCACTGCCCAGCACTGGTCACCCCATTCAATTGAACCTCTCGAAAGTATCTAAGATATAAATTACGTCTCTAATGCAATTTTTATTGACCTTAAAATGATTTAGTCAGGAGGAACCACTGCTGGTTTAAATAGGGAATGTATGGTATCGCAATGGGCCTATCTTGGACACTAAATTGTCCCTAGCCACTACTGTAGGACAGAAAGTGCTAGAACCAGCTAAGAATTTTAAAAACAGGTAAGTTAAAAAAATGAATTGTATGTATGTTTTGGTTTGTTGATTGTTTTGTTGTTCGGTTTACTGTAAGTACGAAAAGTTCTTGATTCGGGAACGTTTTAGGCAACTGGCTGCCAGGGAGGGGCAAAACCAGGAACCGAGAATTCGACTTAACGCTTCCATGATCAAAACATACTTGAAATTTTAAGTACACAACGGTATAAATTAAAACATGCTTGATCAGGAATTTTGTCGGTCGATTTTTACTGAGAGTAGCTTGTTCGAAAACAGTTTATAATTGAACTTTAACACAAAATTTCCAGTTCATTGCTCAAAAATTCCTGAGATATGGCTCCTAACCACTTTTAAGCCGCTTAACTCAGACTCGGTTACAGAAAAATGTATAGCACTCTCTTAATCAACATATGCCCAATTAATATCTAACTGCACGTTCCGATTACCATTTAACGTTTGCCGTTTTCTATAAGATCTGACCTTTTACCATTAAGTTCGGATGAAACTAAGCGGAGTTATCCGCTTAACAGCTGTTAATTTAACATACTGTTAATGAGCTGGTACCTAAAACTTCTTTCTTTGAGTTATGGGTATATCAAAATCCGAGCGTCCCTTACTTGTTGCTCTAGTTTTCACTTTTTTCTCTCAAAGCGGGTTGCAGGGCACTTTTGTTAAAATTGAAATGCCCAACGCTGATCTAGTCACTTTTGGTTTCCGTTATTAACTCGCTACAGTTTCGTCTGATTAACACCAAATGAGCTACAAAAGAACACGAAAAGGTGAGCATTAAAACAACACTTGCCTGAATTTATGTGAAATGGCACCAACAGCAACAGTTTGGCCTGAGGCGGCTTAGTCATAAAATTTCACATTTTTTATGACTCTTCATTTGAGTTGACTTGCCCTGCGGAGTGGAAGGAGCGGCTAAGCCCAAGATGGCACGTGTTGTTTGCTGGGTAACGGCTGCCTTTAAGCGCTTCCGGGCAGGCAGCAAGGACAACTAAAAACTTGCTTGTTTTTTTCGGGTATGTCGGGAAGAGTCACATTTTATTATACATCTTTCATACTTTTGCATTCGTTCGCATTTGCATAACTCAAGCGGCGGCCACTGTTCTTGGCACTTGCCATGAATCTGCTCGAAATCAGAGGCTAGAGATGTGTGTTCTGGCCAGTGGTCCTTGCGCTTATTATTCATATATCGTAAGCCATTAGCATGACAATGAGGCACAGAAGTCAGGGCACTCCATACATACAACTGTCTGTGTCCGGGAAGGCTGCAGGGCAGGAAGTGCGTACAAATATAAATAAAGCATAAATAATCATGAAAGAAAGACATACCACAGTGGCACACAGTTACATGATAATGCATAAAAAACAACAAAACACAAAGGGGCACAAATGGCAACTGGCTGCCAGGGAGGGGCAAAACCAGGAACCGAGAATTCGACTTAACGCTTGGCTGGGCCGCACATCCGCCATAATTATGTGTGACGCGTCAAACAGAATGGGCACATTAACAGGCCAGGAACCGACTTGGTCACAGCAGGTCTTCCAGCAGGATAACCCCATACACTCGCACACACAAAACGCCGGAAGCTCTTGCTGCCGGCGCCTTAAGGTCGCCCGGCTTAAGATGTCAAGTGACCACAGGCCATGGAAATCTGCTCTATGCTAAATTTATGCGTACGTTGGAGTAATTCATATGTTAATCGCATTTGTCCCGGGCCACTGAAGTTGTCTTTTAATTAATACCAGGTAACATAGCTGCAACAGCAGCAGCGTCTCAAGTAGCCAGACTTTCGACAGACAACAACAATTATACACACTGAAGATGGTGCAATATCGTTGGCAGTGGCAGCGCCTTTTATGCTTCTAATTAGTGCCACGTTGGTGGCTGTAACAAAAGCCTGCATCGTGCGGAGCACTTGCCGTGGAATCGCAGCCTTTGTTGTGGCTGACTGCTTCAGCTCCAGGAAGCGTTTCACTGCGCAGCATACTTAAGTAGTTTTGGCAATTATTTACAGCCACTTTGCCCTGCCTGCCTGCTCATCTGAGGGTTTTGCCGCACGGATTATTATTATGCCGTGTGCCGTGTAGTTCAACTTTTGCATAGTTTTTATGCCATGCAACGGATTAACAACAACGGCAAACTTTCATTTTGATCTACAAACTTTGTCGGCGGTTTAGGCTCTCCCCCACCCCGCCACTCACTTCCTTCAATCTCAGGTGGGAAAACAGTTTGCTAAACATCAAGAGCGATTTTCCAGCTTTAACAGCCGATGATTTTACGCAACTCATGCATACTTAAAGGCATCTTAGCCGAGTCCATGTGGCGTGCATTATTGATAGGCAACAGTTCAACACAATCAAAAATTTGTAAAGTAGGAGGGGTCTTGAATGTTTCATATTGAAGTCCTAAAAATAGTACTCCAAAGTCAATGAAGAATAAATGCGAAAAGCTATGCTCCCAACAAAGGAAGAGACAGTAATTGGCGTGTTCGAGAGAAAGTTCTTCGATCCACGATTTTCCCATCCGAACGAATCACGAACTGTACGAGCTCTATGGGGACACTAAGCTTGTCCAGCGCATAAAACAACAGCGGCTGCGCTGTATAGGACATGTTACCCTTATGGATGATAACGCTCCAACAAAACGGGTGTACATTCGGAATGCGAACGAGTTGGGAGGCACGCCCGGGCCGGGTCGACCGAAGCGGAGATGGGGCGAACAGGTGCAGAGAGCTATTTCGAAGCTGGGTGTGCCCTTGTGGTGGAATGTCGCTAGGGACTAAGGCGAGTGCCTGGCATTAGTAGCAGCGGCCGAGACCGTAAAACGGTTGTGATGGCCAAAGGAGAAGAAAAAGAATGCTGACAAAGGACAGACATTTGACCAATTTGGACGGATGCGTGCGCACAATATTGATTGATTGGCTTATATCAAAATGCTGGAAGTTCAAAGTTCACCGGAAGAAATTGTAATCTTGCTCCATCACTTTGCCCAGAACAAGCTTCACCTTTTCGTAATCGTTGTAGCTTAGTGTAAACTTCGCTAAACTCTTCGGACAATCGTTAACGATTTTCAGAAATTCTGATTCCCTTTCAATAGCACAGTCTGCATCCGTTCGACGTGCCGACCAATGTTACCATCGCCTCTTCTTGGCATCGTAACAAATATCGAACTATAAACTTTGTATAAATTGTACTTAAAGTTTTCACTGATCAACAATTTGGCTTTTAAACAGCATACAAACAAAAGCCAATTAAAATCTTAAAAACACCTGGAATAATAAAACAAAATAGAAATAACATGTGCTCAGCTGTCAAATGGGATGACCGCCTACTGCGCCACGTGTTGAGCTGTAGCCGACTTGAACTGGAAAAGGAAATGTGCGCCCTTTGTTGAAAGTTTTCCGACTTTCTTTTTCCTTAACCTTCTCGTAGCATTTTCGAACAAAACTCCAGAAGGAAGTACCCAATTTGCTCCAGTCGTTTTCAAGTTTTAAACATACAAACAAATTACGATCAGTTTTTAAATACACCTATACTTGGTTTAACGGCTTCAAATATGACCGAACAATAAGGCCGTAAAGTGAAAAGACGCAAAGTAACTCAAAGTTTTTTACATATTTTTCTAACTGGTAGAAGAAAAACATACATTTTTATACTCTGTACCAGAGGTACACAGAGTATATTAAGTTTGTGCAAAAGTGTCCGTCAGTCCGTCCGTCTGTCAGTCTGTCCGTCTGTCCGTATGAACAAACAGATCTCAGAGATGGTAAGAGATAGAGGTTTGACATGAATGGAACATAAGTTTCTTATACTTGCAGGCAGATCAAGTGTATTTTCAATTTCAATCCCGCCCCCGCAATATCGAAAAAGCGTCATATCTCCCACAGTTTTATAGATAGAAGGTTCGAACCTTCTGATCATATTTAGAATTCGGGATTTTTTATCGATTCGCTGAAGGAATTTTTAAGATCGTATGAACGATATTCGAGTTTTAAGGAAAACAAACAATTATGGGCAGCACCGGTCGCAACGGGGATGGGCAGCACTTCACAGGTAAAGAGTATGTTATCGTCGGGCTTGACCGACTATCTCTCTTGTTTTTGTATGGAAAATTTAAGGTCATGCTTGCGCCATCTTATTAGCTAGCTTATGGTGTATATTTACCGAGAAATGAGAAAAAAGTTCAAACATTTCTTTTTTAATGGACGCAACGGGGTTCCAAAGATTTTTATAAATCTTCATACGCAGTGTTGCCTTTCCACTTCAAATATTTTTGTAGTTGGCGTTGATTTTTTACAAAATGTTTTCGTTCCTTCAAAAGGATACTATGATTTACACCAAAGTTTGCAAAGCAAAAGAGGCGATGCCAGAAAAAAATGATTTATACTAAAAATGTTGGATGAATAAACTTACTCTTAAAACTTTGATTTCAGACATGTTTCATTACACTTCGAGAATCGAGCAAACAATTCAAAAAATGGATTAAAGAACACCAAATGCAAAGACAAAAACTATTTTGAGAACTTCGTGGAGGACTAACATGTGGCTAATCAAGGCAACTCATGTATTGTGATATGACCAATAAAAAGCATTACGATGATAACCGGCACCTGCTCCATCTATGTTGAAAAAACCTTTCGATAGCCATTTCCCCAAACCCAAGTGCACACCATCGATTGCTTTATATGCGAAAATACTTTCTATTTTCGGGTAGCGAACGACAGCACAATGTGTTTCGTGTGTCCTATGTCTACATAGACCACACCTATGTAACAAAACCCTAAAAGTGGGTCCGCTTCCTGAAAATCAACCGACCTTTCCCTTCCCCATCTGTGCCTGATGACTTTGGGAGAGAAAACTGCTGCCTGTTATATTTTTGGGAGATAGCAAGCAACCTGTGGGGGGACTCTTGACTCTTCCTAACCATGAAAACCCACAGATACATATTTGATTAGAATCCCTTAATCTTCCTTAGGCATGTTTTAGGATAATTTTGTGCTTGCTAAATAAAATAAGAAAAATTGAACTTTACGTTCATTTCCTGGGAATTGAACCCGGGACCCCGTACTTAACACGAAAGTCGGCATCTTAACGCAGTCGACTGTCGAACTCATGACAAAATTGGGAAATTTTGCTTAACAAAATCGAATACCTTATCAGACTTTCAAAACTGATAGTCCGACACATAAAGCACAAATCTCATTGTGGGATAATCGATGTAGAGTTCGGGGCGTATACGTAATTTTTACAAAAGGCACCTTTCTAGTGGGCGCCGTTACTAAATTTCAATTTTGCCCACAAAAAAAGCACCCTAATGTACAATTAAACTGATATCAACTCGGAATTCGGAACAAGGCCGTTTGTTCTCATTAAAAGCCATAAATCACAAGGACAGACCATGAGTTATATAAACAGTGATATAATTAAAGCATCAATAGTTTTAAGTGGATGACTAAATAGTATCGTTTGGATTATAGTTTTACTTTTAGTGTATAAGCTGTAAATTATGGCTCAAGTTTTGGTCCAAATCAAATTAAGTTGCAAAGTATTTTACAGAAACTTCCACTCAGCCCTGGCTGCCTCTCAATTAAAAATTATGCACACCCCACCACTCCCCCCTGCTGCCCAGCATCCCAACGATCCAAAGTAATTTCCGTAACAGAAACTTTTGCGGCGCACAGAACTGGACGACCCCGTCGCACCCAACTCGAACTGTGCACCGAAGCGCATTAAAATTAGTAACAAGCTATGCTCATTTGTGTCAACTTTGACTGTCATTATGCACTCTGAGCAAATATTGTTGGATGCCGGCAAAAGTTTGGCCACCCCCCGCCCAGTGTCGTCCCCGTCAGTGATTAGCCTGCTGGGCATTTCCTTGAGCAAAAATGTTGCAGGAGCATACAAATTCATATGCGGATATCCTCTACATGTCCCAACCAGGCAGCAGCTTCGACTGCAACTTGGCCTGCAACTTCACAACTCGCAACTGCCAACTGGCCGTGTGCAGGCCACTGCGGAAGTCATTGCCAAAGCCAAACAACAGTGACAACAACTTGTAGGAGACAAATTTCAACGATTTCAGTAATTAATTTGTCATTGCAAAGTTTGACGCAGTTAGGCAAACATACGTATATAGAGACATAAGAGAGAGAGAGAGTCCTCCATGTCCTAGTCCGATTGCCTGCTACTGTGGTCCCTAATTAATTGGACAGCTGTCCGCATAAGCTGGCGCATATGGAGCCATTTGGCAATGGGGTTTTTTGTTGCTCAATTAGCCACCGAACTTTTGGCATAGTTTTTTGATGACTCACAAGCACATTGACTTGACGTTTATTTCGACATTTGTTGTGCCCATAATGTTTAATTAATTGTGTTGCAACATGCAAAGGCCAGCAAATGGCCGAGTCGCTTGCCTAATTGCATTCCGTTTGCCAGCCAAATTCTTCTGCTTTACCTGTGCGGGGCAAACAACCGGACAATTAATTACAAAATTCAAATGACTGCGACTGAAGTTAAATAGATATTGTTGAACTATTTGAATGTCAGCAGCGGCAAATCAAACGAATGACTGGACAGTCAAGCTGGCGAAAGCAAAGCGGAAACTGCGAGACTGAAAGAGAAAACTTTTCCCACGCCACTTTTAATGAAATTGGAGCAAACGTGTTGATGGCTGGGAGAAGGGTGAGCGGGGAAAGCATAAGCGAAAAATTTCCAATTAAAATTACCGAACCAAGGACGAGGCGCCATGCCACTGGGTGATCCAATGAGAAATCAGAAGCCAAATTAATAATAATTTGCGCTCTGATTGAAAGACAAAAAATATGCATTAAAAAGTAGACAGAAATGGCAAACATTTCTGATCAACTTTTGCCCGACACACTTCATCCGCCTGCCTTTCATATGAGAAAGACAACGCAGTTGAATCCGGTTTTGCTCTGCGGAAAAGTTCGCCATGAAATATTTAAGCATTCAGCGCCAAAAACAAGTGCGTACAAATACAAAATTAAATTTGCACGACAACACACAACTCTGGCGGAGGCAGCCAAGCCAACGCTTGGCTCCATGAAGACCACACAATATTCCCGTTGCCGTTGGCAGCAGCGAACGCTTAAGCAAACTGAAATGAAATAGAGTCAGAAGAAGGTGCTTTACCCAGTTTGAACGAGATTAAATTTGGGTATATGCGGCAGACTAAAGAGCGGTTAAATTGAAATGTTTTGGTTGAAAACAACTGTTATAGAGTTTAACAATAAGAGCCAGATTTGGTTCCAAATAGAAGCTGAAAGTCAGCATTGGCTTTCTGGTCGCGAACACGGGAATCTTTCTTAGATTCCAACCCAAAATCAATTTTCGATGTCACGGAAATCTCCTCCGGTGGGTTTCTTATCTCTCGCGTTTGAGGAAAAAAAATAGCTAAATGCACACCCCAAACAATTTTTAAAAGCAAAAGTACTTTTCTATACATAGTGAGAACGCCATACATTGGTTGTTGTACAATGCATATATGTATTGATATGCTGGCTGATATGGGCTTCACAATATGCTGGCTGAGCGGCCTTACATTTTCGATTCGCCGGCACGAATCCCTGCTGAAAATAATGAAATTATTTTATACCATTGCAGAGGGTATTACAAAATTGTCCGGATGTTTGTAACGCATAGAAGGAATGCATCTCCGACCACATAAAGTATATATATTCTTGATCAGCATGACGAGCTGAGTTGATTTAGCCCTGACCGTCTGTCCGCCTGTTTAAATGCTATCTCCTCCGTCAATTTTAAAGCCATCTTCACCAAACTTTGCTCGAAGTCCTTTGGTACAAGAAAGCTTCACATGACATGACTATAGCATATAGCTGTCATAGGAACGATTGGGTGAAAAACTAGTTTTAGTTAGAAAACCTTTTTTGTGGTTTCAATGAAACCGACTTCAACCTTCGTATTTCTTAGTTTACTATGCTTTCCCATGATTTCACCAAGTTTGGTCGAAGTCAGACATCAATATAGCATAGCTGTGATAGAAAAGTTGAGTCAGAAAATTAGTCTAAGTTAGAAAAACTTGTTTGTTTTCAATTGAAATGTTCTTAAAATTGTCATTTATTTGTTTGTTATGCTTTCACACAATTCTACAAAGTTTTGTCAAAATCAGATGACTATAGCATATTCCTGTCATAGGAACGATCGGTCGAAAAAGAAGTTCTTATGAGAAATATTTTTTTTGGTTTTAATGGAAATGTCCGTTACGTTGGTAAATTTGTATTTGATATACTTTTACACACTTTTTCAAGGATTTGTCAAAATCGGATGGCTATAGCACATAGCTACAATATGAATGGTCGGTCGAAAAAGGAGCTAAACAACTTTTTTTGTTTTTAATTGGAAACGCCTTCAAAAAGTGTACATGTTAGTGATATGCTTTTTCATGATTCCATTAAGTTTGATAGAAATCGGACATCTATTTAGTATTGCTCCCATAGAAAAGTAAGGTCCGAAAGATAGTATTATTTAGAAAGACCAACTGCAAGTGGCCGGGTGCCTCAGCGGCTAATGAAAGATTTTTCTTTGAATAAACCCGGTCACCCCTCTCTGATGTTGGCGCCAGCTTAGTAGTAATTAGCCATGAAAAGCTTCTCAAACTGCCGTTCGGATTCGGCGTTAAACTGTAGGTCCCTTTATCTTGTGCGAAAATTAGAAGCGCACAAGCCAAGAGATTGAGAGAAGCTCGGCTTTGGCCCTTTGGGGCTGTGTCAAGTAGACAAGTCATTTTACTTTTACTTTTACTGCAAGTGTATACAAACTTCGGCCGAGCCGAAGTTAACTTTAACCTATTTGTATTTGTTAGTTTTGAGTTTGGAGATTAGAGAAAAACAAGAAAGAAAGTCGGTCAAGCCCATCAATAATATACTCGTACCTGTGAAGTGCTGCCCATCACCGTTGCGACCGGTTCTGCAAATAATTGTAAGTTTTCCTTATAACTCGACAACCGTTCATCCGATCTTTACTATTCCATCGGCAGATCGATAAATAATCCTGATTACTAAATAGGTCCAGAAGGAACAAACCTTCTATCTATATAAGTGTCGGAGATATGACGTATTTTCCAATTTGCGGGGGCGGGAGGTTGCGTGGCAAAAATTGAAAATAAACGATCTGCCTGCAAGTATAAGGAACATATGTTCAATACATGTCAAACATCTATCTCTGACCATCTCTGAGATCTGTTTGTTCATACCGACAAACCGACAGACAGACAGTCGGACAGACGGGCATGGCTAGATCGACTCGGCTGTAGATGCTGATCAAGAATATATATACTTTATAGGGTCGGAAATGCTTTCTTCTGCCTGTTACATACTTTTGCACAAACTTAATAAAAAACTATGTACCTCTGGTACAGAGTATAATGAATCACAAAATATATAGCAAGTTTTATAAATTTCAATTGAAAATTAATTTAGCTAAGATATGGTTAGCTATTAAGTATTAAACTATTAAATGTGCGCAGAGGGAAAACTTAGGGGATTGGACTCAGCATAAGCACTAGTGTATGGCAGCAACTAGCTCATATAATATGGGAGCCTGCCAGTGTGTCTGAACGCACCCTAACGCCTCATCGAAATTTTGTCAACGAATTCTCCGTATCATTTTAAAAGTTGTCAAATTTGACTTTATTTGATGAACAAATAAATATGGAGCAGTAATCAAATGCATTTTTAGTGGGTACAATAAGGCCTCATTTTGACGGGGCGAGCGCGTTTCCAAAGAAGAGCTGCGTTTTATCCACGCTGTTATTTGGGACATCATTTTTAAGAACTGTCTATTGTGGAAAGTGCGACTAGAGTGTCTCGCAGGCTGGAGTGCGCATGGTCCCTGAGAGGGGTTCGTTGCTCGAAGTCAATGATGTGGCAGAGGCGGCCGTTAAATCGGCAGAAGTCTATAGTGGCAAGCATAAAACGACAGGAAAATGTATCCGAATCGTTTAAAAAATACATTCATGCTCTTTTAAATAAATGAAAGCCAGAACACATACCATAATGTACCATTTTGTTAATTTCTCACACATTAGGGGATGTCTTTTTATGCTCTGCACCAGAAACCTGCAACAAGCCTTTAACGTTCGATCACACTCGTGCGTTTACTTGGCTTGGTTGGGCTCGCCGCCTTGGTTCGAAGCACTCGAAATGATCGCAAGCACATTAAGTCAGAAAACGTGCGAAAAGTACTTAACACAATCCGAAAAAGTCTAGAATCAAGTATTCCGACTTTTAAAATTGAATCAAGTATTTTTGTTGATACTGTTATTACTGTTGACACTGTTTGTACTTGATTTATCTACTATAAAGAAAAGGGATGGGTACTCCAGTGCTTTTCGAGCCAAAATGCGACAACTGCAACGCCAGCAGAAGCATCATGTACGAAAAACCAAGTGCGTGGTGGTTGTAGCTTTCATATGTTAGTTAACAGAAGTCTCAAACTTTTCGCACCATTAACTCATGTGCAAAGTGTCCCGACAAGTTCAGTCATACCTTCTACAATTTCTATCCGGCAGGGTAAGTCTTTAGTCCAGCACTTCAAGTTGTATTCTCGTATTATTTGCCACAAACAAAAGCTGCCCCATGCATGGGCATTTGCTCCTCCGCTGGGTTAAAATCAACTTCTGTAGCTGACTTTTGAGCGAAAACTTTTGCTTAGTGAGGTTAAAGCGAATGGGTGGAGGGGTTGGTGGGCTAGAATGCGTGAATGAGCGGACGTTGGTTGCCGCAAATCTTAAGTGAAAATAAATAATTCACACCTGCAGCAATCGGTGGGACGGCGGACGTCTGTTGCCTTGGCTGGACCCAGCAACAACTGCGCATAAGATAGACATAAAATTACCAACTTGTGGTGTAAAACTTCAGTCTCGAACTCTGGGTAAAATTGCTGTTTAAAGTTGAAGCTGAAGGCAGAAGCAGCGGCAACAACAATAACAACTGACCTGGACGCTGAGGTGGCACAATTACGCCATTAACGTTAACTTAGGGGAGGCTGGCGGCGGCAGGGGGAAATGCTTGCAGAGCGGCAAACAATGGCTGGAGCCAAAAAGTTTTATTTTCTAAGAAATTAAGACTTAATTGGTAAAAACAGCAACAACAATAAAGACGAGGACAACGGCAACGACAACAACCGGCTCCCGGAGGTTTGAGCTGGGAGGAAGGAAAAAACCAACATCAATGAAAAGTTTAAGCAAAACAATAGCAGCCAAGTAAACAAAGTCGATGAATGTTGCCTGAGTGCTCTTAAGAAGCTGAAAAGCCAGCAACGATGTGTAGCTACAAAAGACAAAGCCATTCGCGCGAGTGTCTGTGAGTGTGTGTGTAAGTTTTTGCTGCTCTCCACTTGTCGGTTTAGTTGTTACTCATACGCCACGTTGAGCAAAAAATATCGAGAAAGAAAACGTAATAAAAACAGAGCTTCAGTTGCTTGACGCGAGGATTAACCATAGTCTTAATTAAATAAACATAAAAAAAATAAAAGCAAAAGAAGCATCAGCAACCGTAAAAACATTCAGCAAAAGCAAATACGCCGTGTTTAATTATTCAACTTTGGAAAAAGGATGTGAAAGTGCTTCTCAGTTCCAGGCAAGACATTCAAACTTTTAATAGGATAGGCGGCCTTATCAGCGCAGCAGACGTACATAAGCCGCAGACATGCAACAACCGACGACGGCAATGAAGACAAATTAAAACATGTCTCACAGGCCCAGCACCGCAGCAACAATAACAGCAACAACGGCAAATACAAACAAAACAAAACAAAACAAGAAGATCGCGAGAGCAAACATTAATAATATCAGCCTGAAAATGGGGACTTAATTGCCTTGGTAGTTGAATAAGAGTTGCCTTAAGCTTGCAAAGTTATCATCAAACAGCTCAGAAAGAGAAACAACTTTCAAGCAGTTAACATTTTTTTCAAAGTTCAATGACAAAGTGTTAAACTGAAAGTTGTTAAGAATATACAACCACTTTAAGGTCAATCCACGGATTTAATGTTGGGCCTGATGATAAACCAAGGGGTTTTACTCATTCAATAATTGTATTTTGCCTAGAATCCAACATCACCAAAAACGTCTTACTAATTTCCTAATTTCTTGAAATGACGATTGGTATTCTTACAGACAAGAGGTCAAATTTTACACAGAGTTATTTTATTTTGGCATGCTGCTTTAATGCCTAATTAGTGATTGTGTAATTTAATAACTAAACATGCGAAAAGTTAAATTTTTTGATGTAATTTGTTTAGAAATTGTACACCCTTTGTACATCAATAAGGTTTATTTTCTTGTAATCGCATTTTAGGGGCTTATTTGAGCAACTCGCCGACTAAGTAGGGCGCGATTTTGAAATCACTGGTAAGAAGTGTCTGTGGCAGGGCGAATTCAGTGGCACCCCTGATACGTTATGGGGTCGGAAATGCTTTCTACTGGCCTTGTACAATGCTTTGGAGTAGCAGTCTCGTCTAAATGAAGTATTGTGAAAAACTAAATTTTTATCTCATCTTTAAATCGAATGGCTGGCAAAAAGCCTTAGAGCAGTGAGAACATTGGAAAGGTCGCTCTCCAGTATGCTTTCGGATAAGCCTCTTCAGAGAGTCTTTTTATACTCTGTACCAAAGGTACATAGAGTATAATAAGTTTGTGCAAAAGTATGTAACAGCCAGAAGGAAGCATCTCCGACCCCATAAAGTATATATATACTTGATCAGCATCAACAGCCGAGTCGATATAGCCATGTCCGTCTGTCCGTCCGTATGAACGCACAGATCTCAGAGATGGTAAGAGATAGAGGTTTGACATGTATGGGACTTATGCTTCTTATACTTGCAGGCAGATCAAGTTTATTTTCAATTTTTGCCACGCCCCCTCCTGCCCTCGCAAATTGGAAAAACCGTAATATCTCCCACAGTTTTATAGATAGAAGGTTCGTTCCATCTGGACATATTTAGTAATCAGGATTATTTATCGATCCGCCAAACAAATGGTAAAGATCGGATGAACGGTGGTAAAGATATGAGCAAACGAAAATTCAATATATCTGGGCTGCTCCTGCAGCAGCAAAACACATACATATGTATGTAGATGTATGTACGAGTATATATAAGCAACGACTACACAGCAAAGTGATAGCCAACAATATTTTATGACAAATTTTTATTCAACGATTCATATTGGATCGTTGTGGGTGTGATGACCCACCCCGCCAAAAATTCCACCTTTTAAATGAATTAAACATTCAAATATATTGTCTGAGTAATTCCAACAACGAAATCCTATACAAAACCCAACAGCTATGGCAATTGGATTATTGCAACTAACTAGGACGCTCTCATTTCCCCCCTTCCCTTTCCCACATACACAATATTGAGAGAGAGAAATTAGAGATGGTCGCGGGACAAATATATCGCCCGATACCATCTGACTACTAAGACGAGAATTGTTTAAATTGCAAATAATATAAAAATAGTCTAGTTCTTTAATTCTAACATAATATCAAGCAATCACAATGATGTTAAATCATTCTGGTCACTCCGGAGTCCCGCGTAGTTTTCGATGTAGGCCCATCTCTAGCTCTGGCAAACGCAAAGGTTTTTTTTTGTCTACGGCGATTGCCACTCCTCTCTCTCTCCTAATTATACTCTGTACCAAAGGTACATAGAGTATAATACGTTTGTGCAAAAGTATGTAACAGCACCTTAAATGATAAGTATTTAAGCAACTCAAGTCGACTCGTAGGTCTTTATTCATATATTGACCCCATTGCTATTGCAATAGCCTCCTCGTGGTGTTCTCTGGATACCGATTTTATATAATATAATCGGGAGCAAATGCAAGCGGCGACCCCAAGTGGTACAGAGTATAATCTAGTCGGGCTTGACCGATTTTCTTCCTTGTTTGAGGAAGGATTTCGAGCACTGAGGGCAGTTGAAGGGTTTCCTTAAATCGTATGGCTGGCAAAAGGCCTTAGAGCAGTGAGAACATTGGAAAGGTCGCTCTCCAGGTTGCGTACGGATAAGCCTCTTCAGAGAGTCTTTTTGGAGGAAGGATTTCGAGCACTGAGGGCAGTTGAAGGGTTGCTGGCCGGTATGAGTAAGTAGGTGTTTATTTAGAATGCTCCTTCGATCAAAACCCATTGAGCATTCTGGGAATGAGCTCGCCAGTATATGAAAGTTGGTGTCGCTCAAGATTGCGTTTATTGCGTAAGGTCTTCCAGCAGTGTGAAAACTCAAAGTGTTTCTGTCTCTCGCGAGTATGAGTACGTAGGTGTTGATTTAGATTGCTTCTTGTGTTAAAGGTCTTTGAGCACTGCGACCATTGGAAGGGCCGCTCACCAGTATGAGTTGGCAGGTTTGCCTTTAGAGAGCTCCTCAGGGCACTGTGTACAGTTAAAAGGGCGTTCGCCAGTATGCGTGTGCAGGTGCTCCTCCATATATCACCTTACAACAAAGGACTTCGAGCAGTAGAGACATGCGAAGGGTGATACTAGTTAGTATCAATTTGATATTTTCGAAATATCATTTTAATACTTTCGAAAATATCAACTTGATACTTAGAGTATTAAAGAGAATTGGATACTCAAAAGTTTCAAATTGATGACTAAATAGTGTCATTTTGATGACTACTTTTTTTGGGTGTAATTGACATCTAAATTGATTGACATCTAAACTGGACATTTCAATCGCCCTCTGCAGCAGCATGTACGTCTTGTAATCAAGCCAAGTTAGTTTCCATCTAAGCTGCCTTAAATAACCCAAGGATGAAATTAGAATTTTTATTTCTATTTGAATTTACAAAATTTAATGATCTTTAGAGAATCTCGCTTCTTGACAAGCACTCGCACTGAGTTCACTATTCCGTAAACGTCCAAAGCCTTCTTATCGTTTGATTCTTAGTTGAACTAATTAGAAATGTATTGGACCACAGCGTAGCTCTATGCAAAACGCGACAGTTTTATCATTTTCCGTTTTCCATTCAACTGAGCAAATTAAACGGGCACTGCATTCAAATTGCGCATACGCCCCGTTACCCAATAAAGTAGAGCAAAAGTTTCATTTCGGTTTTTATTTTGCGGTCATGTTGTTGTTTATGGCGCACATTAAATACGCGCGCGGCACAAAAGTAAGTAATAATTGCCAGCATTTGCCATATTTCACAAGCAAATAAACTCGCGACCAAGGTTAGGCGCCCAAAATGCCATTTGACTGTTATGTAACCAAGCGAATTGACGTCAGGCTCTCGCGCCTCCAGCAGCTCATTTTGCATTGGGAAGAAAGTCAGTGGGAATGGGCCATGTTCAATGCCGGACAATTTCACATCAAATTTAGCGTCAATATCAATTACGGGGCCAAAGGCATCTCAACTGGCCGGAAATGAAGGCATTTGTCAGTAATTGCAAAACTAGCAACATGACAACTCGAAGGAGGCCTTGGCAATTTATCTGCGTTCAATTAAAAACTTTTCAAATTTCAATTAAATGTGAAATTGGCATATTTTTGGACGCTTGACGGACGAGCGAAGGCAACGAGTCGAGACGGAAGAGAGTTGGAGGACCTCCCAAAGCTGGGGGATTATTTTGTCAATTTTAAATGTCCTGCCATTTACAGCATTCGCAATTCAACTGGCCCTTTGTTATGGCCCGAGCCGGCTGTAGAAATGTTTATGAAGCAATTAGGGCCCTGAATTGTGAACAATGCGTCCAAAATGACTGCAACGGAAGTTGAAAATCTGAGCCCGAAACCAGCGAGCAAAGAAAGGGTTTTTCGGTTGGGCTTAAAGTTTTCTGCCGGCTCATCGTGATGGCAGAGAAAGATTAAAATCTTGTTACGCCTTTGCCCCGCTTTGGGCAATGCTGGGGGTCGCCTTAACCAAGTCAACTTGTCATGTTTCTTGCTGGCTGCTAGTTTTCCACGAATGCCAACACATGTTTGGCTGCTGTACAGAGGAGTTTGGCCTTACCTTGGCGCGCATCTGGGCGAGAACTTGGACAATGTCGCCCCGCTGACATGCATACATTAGACTGGTGCAGCCCACGGCGAGGCGATTTTTAATGGCAGCCACACTCAGATCCGCCTCAGCATCCGCATCCGGCTGATGTTGCTGCTGCTGCTGTTGACCGGTTGTTTTAGCACGGACTTTGTCTGGCTGGACGCGTGACCGTTGCGGCAGAGGACTCTCAAATTGCAAATGCTTTTTTACGGCCTTCAGACGCGGCGGCTTGGCTGGCCCTATCACGCGTTTCACTTCCGTTTTCGGAGGCTGCTGCATACTCTCTCAGCTTTCAGCTTTTTCCATGAATAGATGGATGGTCTGCTTGGTTACATCTCCTTCTGCTGTGTATATAATTAAACACTAATTTGTTTGCTCGCTTATTTGCTTGACGATGCGGGCTTTGCTTGACGCTGCTAGTTTGCGGTTGTCGTTGACAGTTTTGCTTACTCAAAGTAAATACATTTTGTGATTTCAAGCATAAGCGGAAGTTGTGTGTGTGTGTGCTAATGCGTCAACTGCTTTCAGTCGAACGCCTTTAAAATTTCCAACAGCCCGCGACAGGCGGCAAAGGCCTCGTCAATAATTAATTTTGGTTTTTATCAAAGCGCCAACGCACATGCACACACATGGCGACTGGGACATGGCTGGGGAATAGACTGATGCTTTGGCAACAGCGAAATAGACAGCCAAACGCCACGCCCTCTGTGCGCCACAGCGCGCACTAAAGTATGCTATGAAAAATTCAAAGCCCCTGCATTTGATTTAAATTTCCCTTTTCACACATAAGCGGCGCACTTTTCACGCAATATCAAAGTGAATTTTGTTGTTTAATCGCTTGGAAAATAGTTCCGTGGAATTTAAACTAAATCGGGAAATTTTTAGAATTTAATATTCGTTTAAATGCGCTTCAAGGTACCCAAGCAGCTCAATGCAAACATCGAGAGCAGCTGCTAACCAACAAAGCGATAATAGCTTTGAAAACCTATCGAATTGATTGAAAATCCAAATGAAATTATATAAACACGCGCTGCAATGATGGCGATTGCCGGCCATTCAACTTTGCAGCAATTGCGGCTTATTCGGAGTCTCCTTTGGCTGTATTTTGTTTGCCTCTCAACTGATTTTCTCTCTGGCTTTTTTGCTGCCAGCCATGGCCAGATTTACATTTCATTTACTGTCGTGGCTGCAGCGCCAATTGATGATGATTTTGGCAAGGTTTACGAGGCGTCGAACATCGTTGGCGATGTGGTAAGTAGGTGGAGACGATGAGGTGGAGGTGGGGGCAGAGGGCTTTTAATAAATTAATAAAAAGAAGAAACTCGGCTCACGACCATCGTTGGAAGTGAAATGCAATAAAAATTTATTTCTTGTTGTTGTTCTGGCAGAATGAGCCGTGGCAGGCAGTTTTAAGATTAAGCCCCATTAGCTGGCGGCAGAGAAGGAAGATAAACCAGCAAAAGATTTGAGTAAAAGCCTTTTGTTCTTGCTTTCAAGGCAATTGAATAAAGTTTTGCAAATGATGTCGATAGCAAAAAGGAAAATTAAACTTGCACAAAACTGAGTATACATTTAGTATGCATAAAAAATAGTAAAAACTCAAAATAAAGACTGCAGCTTCCTGGAATATCAATACAGTGTTAAGCTTTCAAATCTGTTGGCAGATTTCAAATAAATGGCAAGATATGTTTCTATCATTGACAGATTTTATACTTTCACATTGCAACTGGGAGATTCGCGAATGGAAATGTTTTGAAGTTTACAAGAAAATGTAAAAATGTCCACAATGGCTTCTATTGGCAAGCAAAGAAGACTCTCACGTTCCATGGCCAAGCTCAACGTTTACGCAGTTTGGTGAAAGGTAACAGAGTTCGGAGGAGAGCGTCGTTTTATATATTTACTCAATCCTCGCTTTTCTCCATTAAAAAGTAATGATCCGAGTTCAATTTTGTGAATTTTTGTGGAAAAATGTTGTCTTTAAGTTTTTTTTTTGGCATCAATTTGATTTTATATGAATACTGCGAACTAGCGTTACAATTTATCCATAAACATAACTGTTAAGATTTGCCATATAAGGGCGATAAAACAACAAACAGTTTCAACATTTATTAAGCCTTGTCATGGAATGTATCCCTTTATCAAACCACCTCACGCTATTGGTTAACCCTGTAGATCAGCTGGTGTCAAGGCCTAACGACCTGATGCATTACTGAGCGACAGTTGCGTCGTTAACGACAGGTAAGGCATCACAGCGCTAGTCTAGTACGTGAACTATGGTGTGCACCCCTCACCACACTAGCGACTGGTAATGCAGAGTCTTACCGATCGGTACGTTTTCCGGACATTCCCATACAAAATTTTTTAGGCAAATATTTGGCTGCTGATTTGTCTTGTGGCGAGTGCTTCCCTGTTGTTCAGCTGGTGTCAAGGCACTACCAGGCCTAACGACCTGATGCATCACTGGGCGTCAGTCGCGTCGTTAACGACGTGTAATGCATCACAGCGCTATTCTAGTACTTGAACTATAGTGTGCACCCATCACCACACTAACGACTGGTTATGCAGGGTCGTACCGATCGGTACGTTTTCCGGACATTCCCTTACAAAATTCGCTAGGCAAATACTTGGCTGGTGGTTGGTCTGGTGGCGAATGCTCACTACGAAGAGCTAGGGGGTTCGTGAGTGCCGGACCGGTGCAGCCGAACTACAAGGTTCTGCCTACCAGCAGGCCAATTATCCGTAGAAATGAAATTGGTTTGAGTTTGAGTCGTGTTTGCTTTGTGAGCTGGAGCACTCACAAAACTTGAAGCTCAAACGGCCATCCAATCGCTTCAAATGCCATCCGCGGTGGAGTTACTGTACCCGGAGCTCCGCTCGGAATGGTTTGAGGGCATCCTAGTGAATCTCCCCAAGAAGGGTGACCTGCGCGAATGCGACAACTGGCTTGGAGTCTGTGTACTGCCAACCATTTCAAAGCTCATAGCCAAAATAGTTCTGGATCGCCTAAGAGACACCATTATGGACAACAGGCGACGAGCAAGCCGGATTCAGAAGGGGCTCGTCGTGCATGGACCACATAACCAATGTGCGCATCTTGATCGAACAATGTACTGAGTACAGATCAGACCTACACATGGCTTATGTGGACTTCACTAAAGCCTTCGACAGCGTAAGCAGGAAGTGCATATGGCAGGGGTTGCGAGGAGAGGAAAGGTATACCTGAAAAACTTATACGACATAAGACAGCGCCCAGTGTAGACTGCTTCACGGTGGAATGCTTTTCCAGCCTTTTCGGCAGGGATGTGCTCTGTCGCCCGTTCTGTTTATAATGATGGTTGTAGTCATGTTCGCTACAATTCGACCTGCTCCCAACAAAAGCGGCATACAAGACTGCGGCATCTGGACTATGCAGACGATATATGCCTCCTGGCAAATAGGCTAAGCGACCTAGCAAATGCAGTCGCCGACCTGGACACCTCGGCTAAATTGGCAGGCCTCAAAACTAACACGACGAAAACGAATGCGCTCAGCATTTATTCCAAACAATCCCAGGCTCTGGTTTTAGACGAACAGCCAATTGAGCAAGTCTAGCAATTCAGCTATTTGGGAAGCGCAGTCGCTATTGATAGAGGGACGGAACTCAATGTGGAGTCGCACCTTCAAAAGGCTGAAGGTGCCTTTGGGATGCTGTCAGCTGTTTGGCGATGCTCCACATATCCACACTGGCTCAAAATCAGGCTGTTCAAGTCTAAGGTAATGCCAGTGCTCCTATACGGTTCTTCCACTTGAAAAATTACAACTTCCATAGTGTGCAAGCTCCAAACTGTAAACCGTTGCCTGTGACGCATCTACTGCATATTCTGGCAGGACAGAATTCGGAGCTCCAAGCGAACATGAAGAGTGTTGACACCATAATACGCAGGATGAAATGGAGCTGGATAGGACATACAGTGCGACACGAGAACAACATCGCAAGGAAGGTAATGGAATGGAAACCGTTGGACGGAGTCGTCCGGACACCTGGCAGACCCAAAGAAACTTGGAGGAGGACTATCGGTAGAGAAGTGGAAAACATCGGGAGTAGTTGGGGAGAACTCAAAGCGACGGCTAACAACACAGTTCGCTGGAAGAGAGGAGTTCTTGACGGAACTAAAAGAAGAAGAAGAGCTGAAGCGGAGTCTTGATTAAAGGTCGACGGCTTGTTTGCAAGGCATGTCGTGTGAAGAGGCTTCACAACCTTCCCTAATTCGTCCTATTTATACACTTTCGCCGAAGTTTTTACTCTTTTTCACAAAAATTGAGGTTGGTGACCCCAACATTGGTGACTCCTCACCAAGGCATAACATAAGCCGCATGGTGACCTTTCTGAACTCTCGGAATGAGTACGGACGCATGTTTTGATGACGCGGCATATACTCTATCGTTCTGTTTGTTGAACTATTCCTGTGTGATCGGGCCTGTTCCGAATTCCGAGTTGGTTTTCGTGTAAACGTTTGCATTTAGAGTTTAATATTTACACTGCGGTCGGGTGGCCCAGCGGCTTGTGTGCGCGACCGCTGTGCAAGAGGTCGTGGGTTCGATCCCGCTTCGGAACATCTAATGAAAGGTTTTTTTTTTGAATAAACTTTACACCCGGTCACCCCTCTCTGCTGTTGGCGCCAGCTTTGTAGTAATTAGCCATGCAAAAGCTTTTCAAACTGTAGTTCGGATTCGGCATTATACTGTTGGTCCTTTTCTCTTGTGCGAAATTTAGAAGCGCACAAGCCAAGAGATTGAGAGAAGCTCGGCTTTGGCACTTTGGGGCTGTGTCAAGCCATTTTACATTTACAATGTTATACGGAAGGTGACAAGCATATCAACGGTTACTAAATCAGGTTTGAGGAAAATCGGAGTTGCTTGAGCAGTTAAGACCGATTGCTCAATGCCAAATGGATTCAAATCTTCAAAAAGAGACGACTTGATATAGTAACCAAAGACATTGTTCTTACTTTTCATATAAAATTATAAATTAGAAAAAGCAACGTTTACACAAAAACCGACTCGGAATTCGGAACAGGCCCGGATGAAAATGTTCTCGTCAGTAAACAGCATCCGTCTGTGGGCTTTGTTCGCGCACTGGCGACGTAATGCTTTCTATTTTGTCTTGCGATTTTGTTTCAATCCTGATGTGAGCAAGTGGCCGGATGTGTTCTTGTATGCACTGAGTCCCCATTTTGACTAATTCGATCTTGCACGGCTTGGATGGCTTGTGGCGTTTGCACTGTCGCTTTCAAACTGACAGAGGAGATAGCATGGAAACTTACAAACGGACGGACCGCGGCTAAATCAACTCAGCTCGTCATGCTTCCTTCAATGCGTTACAAACATCCGAACAATTTTATATTACCCTCTGCAAGTGTATAAAAATGACTTAACCAAAGCTCCCACTTGATATATGCTCAGTGCCTACTCTGTCTGGGCACTTAGCCTTCATCAGTCACAGAAACATTTTCACACATTTCAAAAACTTTTTCCCAGCTTAGAAAAAGCTACAAGATGATTATGTCTGGTTGCACTAGTTCGTTTCATTCTTCTCCTCTGTCAATCATTAAGCTCAAGTTTTATATTTTCATTAGCATCTTTCCATCAAATATTTATGTCATTCAATGGTACACACACAATGGTAAACATCACAATATGCAAGAATTAACAGAATGGACGCAATTTTCAATTATATTAAAAGTATTGTGAAAGCCAACATGTGGCCAGAGGCCGTAAACCAATTGGCAACCTTGACCAACCAATGGACATCGGGAGCGATTGCAAGCATCCGCTCAGTCATAGGACATCGAGTCGCATAATTGCAAAATGGCAATTAAAATGCAGCTGTGGCAGAGACAAACACACAGTCATACAAATGTAACTGAGAGCAAATAGTTAACATATCTTCCTGCGTGCCTGTGAGTGTGTGTGTCGTAGTCATTAAACCGTTTTATGGTGTTGCCATAATTATTCTATTATTAAGTACCAAAACATTTGTCATGCAGGCAATGTCCTGGCATGGATTAGTTGTTGTTGTTGGCTTCTGCGGCTGTTTATAAATGATTAAACCAAGTCCATGTTGATAATCTTGCAAGTGCCCAGGGGTGGTCCTATGTGTGTACATAGGTACATGCCGACAGAAGTCTGTGATTGTGCGGTGGTTTCCCCACTATTTAAGTGTGTGTGTGTGTGTTGAACACAAACTCAACCGCAGCAAATAAACATTTTAGCAAATTTACTAGCAACTGACAGCTGTCAGCTTTATAACCACCATCAAACAATACAAACAGCAGCCACGAGTAGGCGAACAGGATATGGAGGATGCTGGCAAAAGGTGAGCACAGGCCGCAGCACTATTTGCTAGGAGTGGGGTTAAAGTGACAACCAAACGCACACACACACAGGTAACTGAAGTAGCTAGACAGGCAGCGCCAACGCCAGTTTTACCCACTTAACACTTCATTGAAAAACCACTCAAAAAGCCACTCTGCCAACGAGTGCCCCGGCCAAGGAGCATGGAACGAAAACGAATAAATTGTTTTGTCTGGTTGGGATTGTGTGTGTGGGCTGTTGGTCTAACCACAGATGGCTCCAGTTATGGTCCAGGCTTGACTTTGACTTTGGCCAGCATTCACCTGGCTAATTGTCACAGAGCGAGCGAGCGCCAGAGAGAGAATACAAAGGCATGCCAGCGAGTTTTACCACAACACAAAGCATTCCGTTACGAAAAGGAGAGAGCCAAATTGCGCGCACTGTCCACTGTTTACCTTTTACCACACAAATTCACTCCACATTTTCGCCTTGTCACAGGAAACTATGTCCCAATTAGACTTCACTGCATTCTTCTCTAGTTAGACTGAATTAATTAATCAGAAATATGGAAAAACTCATATTGATTCACAAAGGTATCGCGCTGGCCAGCCACTGTTGGAATCTCTCGCACAACTGGGTGTGGGTGTGCAATCGGTGCATGCTCCGTGTTATTGTGTTGGCCACCTATGTCGCCATGGCGATGGCGGACTGACACCAGTGGCCAGGTCTGCCTCAGACCTCGGACATGCGTTTCAGCTGTTTGCGTGTCGGCGGAACGAAGAAAGTTTTGAAAAAAGTTTGGCGGCATAATTGGGTTAATTTCTATGCCTGTTATTGGTTTTGCTTGCCAATGAGAAATCAGTCAGTGAGTGAGTCATGGCCTAGAAATGGTGTCTACACCTTGTACCACGGCCACAAATTGAAATAGCAAACTGTCAGCGTTTAGTTGCACAAATGCCAAAACTAAGGACTCAACAGCTGACACTGAGGGTTAAACGTTTAAATTTCAATTAAGCCAAAAGCAACGCACACACACGCCCATTCATGGAGTGCCCGGCCAACATCACTGGCAAACGTTACAGCTCATAAATTTCTTGACTTGTGTCAGGATGTGTTAGTTTGGCCGACATTCTGCTAGCACCCAAAGCCAGAAAAAAAGTTCCGCAACCAGCCACGTCAAAGGCAGCAGCAGCTCTAAACCGGGCTAAGGCGACCAGTCACTTAAATGCCCCAGAAATAAACTGCACACATTGTGCACAAGTTAAGGCAACTTTTGGCAGCTGCATTTGGAAACTTGAACCAAATGCATGTTCACGGCGGCATAGCCTTAACATGCTCTGTACCAGTGGGTACCTTAAGGGGGAGAACAACTACTTATTGATATTTTACATAGCTTGGTTGTTGCTTCTTTATTAAAAATATATATTAGAATCGTTCAGGCTATGCTGCCCCTAATATCGGAATCGGAAGGATATATCTATACAGAGGTTAAGGTCTAAAACAGCTCTACTCCAAGCAGGAGCTTCTGCATTAAGTTATCTCGATGCAAACAGGCTAATGTCTTTCTTTCTGGCTCGACATCTCAGGGCCGGTATCAGCCAACAAAACATGGCATGACTCATCATGGGTGACTCATCCAGCACGGTCATTAGTATTGTAAGACTATAAATATTTTAAGTATCTGCCACGGAAGTAGTAAACCGTACCATCAATTTGTGTTCCAAGTAAAAAGCGTAACTAAATCTGTATAACTTCAGATGCTCGGACGGCGTTTGAGTAGCACAAATACGGCTTTGCCAATTTGCTAGATGTGCCAAAAAGATTAAGACCTTTTGTTTGGACTGTCTGATATTCAAAATTAGAATACCATCATTGCATAGTAGGGTGCACTGTTTAATGCATATATGGAAATCCTTTGAATTTTCGTAATTAAATCTCAAACCTAATATAAAATTCAGTTTTAATGGGCACAAATTTTGAACAAAAATTACCCATACACCACATAAGCTAAATGAAAAGTTTAAGGGTAGTTTCTATTAGGGTTGTCGATATTTCTCAAAATATCAATATCGATAATATCAAAAATCAAAATTTTCCAATCGATATTTGATATGTCGCGTCTGAAAAACATCGATATATCGATATTTTCTAAAGCTTGCAAAAAAAAACTGAAAAGTTATTGAAGACATCAACTGAAAGTGTACTGAAGAAGGCTTTGCCATGGCGGCAGCCGAAACGGCCGTCGACACATCCACAGCTACTGTTCATGTTCATAGTTATTCTCTGTTGAATTTTCTGTTTAATTATTGAACTATAATCAAACCTCGACCTTGAGCCTGCTAGCATTTACTTTGATTATTGAAGAACGTTAATAAAGAACGTCTATCTGATCTATCTATACTCAGAACTACTCAGAACTACAAAATATAACTTTCGACCCAATACTTCACATAATTAGATACACTTTTAAACAGTTCATGAGCATCAAAGCAAAGCCAAAATGATTCTTCTTCTTTCTGAGTATGGGGCTTAAAGACTAACGGGCATGTTCTGGTTTTAGCTTTAGTGAATTCGAATTCGGAACATATAGCATATTCTGGTAAACTATTAAGGTAAGACTTTAAAATGTTTCTTCCTCTTATTACGACAGACCAAGCCCGTCGAGAGGAAATACGGGCCCGGGGGGATACAGCTCAAGGGCCGCCATTTAATAAAAAATATTTTTCAAAATAACAAAAATCTTGTTTTTTTTTGTATAGATACATATATAATGTTTATAAACAGATGAGCAACATGAATTCTCATTCAAAACAAAGGCAGGGACTCATTACATGACGGTACTAAAAAGAGGACTAATTTTTCAAGTAATCGTCTATATCTTTAGTTTTTTCTTTTCCTTTAGTAGTTCTTTTCCAACTAATTTCGCTTTTCGCGCTTTTGCAAAGGCAAAGGAATCGATTGTTACGCTGAAATCCAACTGACTTGCTAACTCGGACTCCTAACATTTGTATAAAACAAGATCTGTAGAAGTTTTTGACTTGCGTTTCGGTTTCTAAGAAACTGCTCACTTTTTATCTTCGTTTGGCAAATTTAATGTAATCGTTTCTCTTTAAGCTCCTACTGTAATCTCTTATCATGTTAATGTCCCACCTTCCCTGGCACCTTTTCTCCATTTCTTTTAAAACCCGGTGGAACCTCTCACTGAAGAGCCTAGAGAGGCTTTTTCTAGAATTGTGTTGCTGGTTTATTTCAATTGACCAGCCTACTTTACTGTTTTTAGGAAACGAAAACATATTAGTCTCTACCACCCATTGCATACTTTGGAGGCACCATAAATAAATAGTATATTTGTGGATTTTTACACAAGTGCTAAAAGAGGTATATCTCCATTGCAAAAAATAGCAGAATTGTTTGGGATAGTTAATTTCAAAGATAAGGAGTGGTACTTTCCGATGATATCAAAGAGAGTCCAATCAAAAAAATGGATTCCCCGAAAAACGCTCATAAAAAGGGTCCAAATAGGCACTTTTAGCAACTTTAAGCTCAAATTACTAAAAATCTCGACGTGATGGACAATTTCTGAAAACGCAGTCTTGCTTAGCAGACGAAAATCATCTTGAATCACTACCAACTCTTCAATATACTGGACTTTGTTGCCTATTATTAAGTCGAAACCAGTCTGGGCCCGTGGGGAAAAACTCCGTTCCACCCCCTCTCGACGGGCCTGCGACAGACTCATTATGAAAGGCAATAAGCAGATTTGCTCAGTCAATTTTGCACAACAACCTCTTAAGCACATTCGATTTCGTCAAATTTCGTAGAAAGTGAAAACCGGAACAGCCCTGTAAGAGATTTGGCTTACTCATCATATACATATAGATTGTAGCTTGCTCTTTACCAATAGTAGTTTGACCACGATTTTAGCAAAACCAGTTGCCCTGGATCTACACCCCTCCACTATGGTTGGTTGGTCAGACTCCGTTACATTGTCTCTCTCGGTTTCTGGCGCAACCAGTGATTCCTCAGTTGATTATGTCTTCATTCTACAAAATTATTTAATAAATGTTTATTATTTACTTCAGAGAAGGTCCGTATATGGCCCGATTGTCCCAAGTTGACCGGCCCGTTATTCCGACTAAAAGAAATGCGCAATTAAATTCCCGAAGTTCTTGGTATGCGATGCGCAGATCCGGATGGGAGTGGAAATTTGAAGCCAAAAAAACCTTTGCCCTTCTGTTTTATTTTGGTGTCCACCACTGCTTAACATTGTCCATGTATTGTTGAAGCTGTCATTGTTTATGATTTGTTCTTATGTGCGATTTTAAGTTGGTTGTATTAAACGAAACAAAAGCACCAAATGTGACAGCTATAATTTTTTTGCGATATATCGATTCTAAAAATATCGATAATATTTCAGATCGGCACAAAAATTATCATATCGTCAAACAAAAATATCGATATTTCGAAACCTCGCTATAAAATGAATTATACAATAACTATTAGAGATACTTTTGACAAACGGTATTTTATACTCTGTACCAAAGGTACACAGAGTATATTAAGTTTGTGCAAAAGTATTGAACAGGCAGAAGGAAGCATCTCCGACCCTATAAAGTATATATATTCTTGATCAGCATCAACAGCCGAGTCGATCTAGCCATGTCCGTCTATCCGTCCGTCTGTCTGTCTGTCCGTCTGTCCGTATGAACAAACAGATCTCAGAGATGGTAAGTGATAGAGGTTTGACATGTATGGGACATATGCTTCTTATACTTGCAAGCAGATCAAGTTTTTTTTTCGATTTTTGCCACGCCTTCTCCCGCCACCGCAAATTAGAAAAAACGTCATATCGCCCACAGTTTTATAGATAGAAAGTTCGGATGAATGATAGTCGAGTTATAGGGAAAACAAACAATTATGGGCAGCACCGGTCGCATCGGTGATGGGCAGCACTTCACAGGTACAGAGTATATTATTGATGGGCTTGACCGACTTTCTTTCTTGTTTTCTTTGCATTCTCTAGTAAAGGTATGGTTAGATATAGTATTGAATTTGGCTTACTACGAGTAAGACAAGGAAAAGAAGAATTCTGGATTCCTTTCAATATAAGAAACCAGGCGTTTTTGAAGCCTTGAAAAAGGATGAAATAAGAAAACAAAAAAAATAAGCTTTGTGATTTAGAAACTAAAGTAAAACACATAATCTTAAATTCCATACGCTCTGAGGCAGCTCACAAAAGTAAAATGGCAAAAGCAAAGTCTGCCTTTGCATTTTCGCAGGCAAAAAAAATTTTACTTTAAGTCTGCCAAAAGCATATTTTTGCATAAAAACCGTAGTCTCAAAGTGAGTTCTATTTGAATGTTAAAAAGCCCGTGAATGATTTGCGTATGTAATTTTATGCAAGAGTCAACTTCCCAGTCCCTGGCAATAAGTAAATAAAACTTGCTTGCCTAATAGATGGATATTTGTTTAGAAACATGTTAAGAATTTTATTTTTTTCAAATTTAAAAACACACAACAAAGTAAACTTGGGCAATATCCATATTTGAGTTGCAATTTTAACTTTGTTGATGGCTTTGAGAGTATTTGAGGAAATTGCTGACACTTATTAGTTTATCCCTTTCTCCAGTCCATCTTGTTCAGGCCTAAGTGTCCCACCTATAATTATGCATGTATGTGTGCAGCTATGCAAGGATCTATGCAACAGAACTTGGTACATGTTGTTGAAGTTTTGTTACCGAAGTGTTTCATTTGCATGTGGCACCCGTATGGACGCATGCGATGGCTTCATTTGTTGGTTTTGCCCGTCCCTTTTCCATTGAGTTGGATCTGTTGCCGGCTTGCAGCTTGTTGCCTGCTCAGACAGGTCGGGCTGTCAACATGTCAGTTGCTCAACTCATAAACAGGGCAACTATAATGGCTAGAAGGACGACTTAAAAGCTCTGACAGGTGCACTCAGGCACGCACTTGCCACATGCGTTGCTACTTTGTTGTGCTAATCCCAATGGCTTGATGTTGGTTGGCATTGTCTATCAGTAACTTTGTAACCTGGTGTTCATATGCGAACGCAGTTCTGCAACTGGTAAGCGGCTTGTCAATCAACTGTCCTGAGGAGTGGACTAATTGCCATCGATAGTTGCTCATTGCGATTCCCCAGTCAATTGGAATTTCAAGTAACGATTGCATTTAATTGCTGACCCCATTCAACCAACTGACCTGAAATTAACCAGCAACCTTGTGCCTTTGACTGGTGATATAAATCATTTGCATTCTCTGTAGCAGCAATTTAAATTTTAATTCATTAACCTAAGGAAACCACCCCCAGGCAGTAAGTGTTAAGCGGCTTTGTCTCATTAACTTTAAGTTGCACACACACATGTGTAGAGACAGCTCCCAAATTAAGTGTTTGAATGTCGTTGAGATTTTCATTTCAGCTTCTTGTGCACTACGGTTTATAGTGCGTAACGCCATCAAAAATAGTTAACAGCATTGAAATGCTTTTAGCTGAAATGCGTTGCGAGCTTCTGTTGTGTGGCTATGCGGAAAAAGTTCCATCCAACACACGCACACACAGAGCAAGAAAAAAGTACACCTCCCTGTCTGCCCTCTGTTTGTGTGACAAATAGAATTATTTGACATTTTAAACCCGACCACGCCCTCGCACAACCAGGTGTTAAAATATTACATTAAGCCAGCATTCTCGGGGCATATTTAGCATACTTATTGGAATTGGTCCGGGGAAAAGTTAAAATTGTTTACAGTTAGCTTTTTAATTTGTTGCTACTGGCCCACTTCATAAAAACGGAAAACTTTTCTAAGAAATTTCAGCAGGCACAATAAATATTTTGCATTTTCTTTTTATAAGTTTTATTTACTTCAAATTTTTAAAGCGCTACCCGAAGATTTCATGGCTAGCGGGTGAGGTAGATGTAGACTATGTTCAAACTTTAGAGCTAACAAAAAAAGGTTAAGGAGGCCAAATGATGTTGACTTACGTGGGCTGGCAGATAGCTTGCCGGTCTTGCAAGGAAGATGCTAAGAAGTTTTCGAAAAATGTCGAAAGTGTTAATATTTAAGAAAGATTGGAGAAGATTTGCTAGAAATGAAAAGTAGTTCCTAGGACATGAAAGATTGGAAGTAGTCAAGGAATAGAAATAGTTAGGAATGCTTTTCACTTACAATGTAAAAACAGATTAAATATAGACTAGCACTGGTGAAGGTAGCAATAAACAGCACATGGAAGTATTTCTTATAAAAAACGATTTAAAAATCTGTGCTAAAGTACAAACTTTTCAAAGTCACACCGAGAGCTATGCTATGTGCTATGCTGGCCAAGTTTAAGGGAACTTATGTAGAATACGAGATGGTGGAAAAACTTTACCGATTTTCATAAAAACTAATTTTGCTCCGAAAAAAATATTTCTAATCGTATCTTGATACTGGACTGTCATGGCTCTATACGTACACTCTGGATATGAATTTCAAATTTATTGGTAAAGTATCCTTTAGTAACTAGCCTTCTGCTACCCTTTTTTGGCCGCCTATGCTAGTGTGATATTGGGTTATAACAGTACTTGGCAGTGTCCATTTGGGCTTACCGATAATGTATAAGTGTTTTAATGTAGGTATTTAGTGAGAAAGTGTGAGAATTTGGTGTAAATCCTGCTAGAGTCGCCGTGAGTTCAGGTCCTTGGGTAAGACTCTCTTTAACCTTCTTCTTTGACGTACACCTTGGATTCTCCGTCTTCTTAACAAGTTTTTAGCCAGTTTGTTGGGGTGGTGAGATAGCTTGTCAAGGTAAATGGCGGCCTGTTTGTTGATAACATCCATAGGAACTCCAAGGTCCTTATCAATATCCCTGGATCTCAGGTACCATTCAGCTTCCGTAATGCGTCTAAGGATTTCGCCTGGACCACTCTAATCTTACTCAGGTGAGACTTCGCCGCGATTCCATAAATTTGTAGGCCATATCTCCATACCGGAGCCAGAATAGCCTTGTAGATTAGGACTTTGTTTCTGAGTGACAACTTGTTGTTGGAGTTCAGAAGCAACCCCATGCGCCGTGCTTTGGCAGCCGCAACCTGAGCTGTTGTCGTGACATGTTGTCCAAAGGTCAGTCTTCTGTCCAGTGTCACCCCAAGGTATTTATGGGCTGCTTTATGCTCCATAAGCTGACCGTGCAAGAATACTCCCGGGCAGGTGTCACGACGGGTGGAATAAGTCACCGAAGCACACTTATGGCAATATTCCATCTAGCGGCCCAATTGCTAAACCTATTCAAGTACTCTTGAAAGGCATCTGTGGCTGAGTAAATGCATTTGTTGCGGGCAAGTATGGCCATGTCGTCAGCAAATGTTGCAATTAGAAGATCTTCGGGGTTTTCAAGCGGAACGCTGCAGGCTCTGTGCATATCGTGAATGAATAGGGAGTATAGCTTAGGACCCAATACGCTACCCTGCGGTACACCAGCCAGAATTGTTCTTGGCTCAGTCGGAAGCCAAATTGGAAATCGGGTATGGCTTTTCTAATAGATCGAATATCAAGCATTCTTCGAAGGATACAGCGCTCGAAGATCTTTCCAAGGGTGGATAGTAGGCTAATCGGCCGGTAGGAATCAAGGCAGGATTGTGGTTTTTCATTCTTGTGAAAGAGAACAATTCTGGCTTTCTTCCAGGGTGATGGAAAATGGCTTAGTCTCAGAGCCGCATTTAAGATGAGCACCAAGAACAATATGGCTTTGTCTGGCAGGAGCTTCATTGTCCTGTTGTCAATGTTGTCAATGCCTGGGGTCCTACGTACCACCAGTTCCTTGATTTCCCTTTTCATCTCAGGGAAGGTGATTGGCGGAACTGGGAGTGCCATTTGGAGGGGGCTATCGAGGGCATCTGAGACTAATTGGTTCCGGCGGGGCGAGGATGTTTCATACGGCTGGAACCGCTCTTCTAAGTTCAGGGCAAGGCTTCCACTCGGTCCTGTGGTGATTTTGGCCAGGAACCATCAGGACGTTGAACTGGGAACTTTGGCGCAACTTGCCGCTTGAACCGTTTGGTACTAAATAGACACAGACAGACGAATGGGACAGACTGACAGACCTGATCAAGAATAAAGTTCATACTTTATGTTGCTGAAGATGATTCCTTCTCTTCTTTGCAAACTTCTGGGCTAAATTATATTTCACTTTTTAAGTGTATATAAATGCCAAAACTGTTCGATTTTTATTCCACCGAACCTAAACCCTATACTACAGGATAACGCCCGAACTTTGCTCAAATCTGTACGAAAACTTGTATTGCCGGATTTTCGAATGTGGGGCAGTCCGATATCGCATTTCTGGTAAAGGATCGTCCTCAATTTCGCAGAGTATCAAACGAAAAACCCTTCTGGCTCAAAAATCTGCGCAGAAAGGTAATTTTTCCCATCTATCGAAGGTAAGGTAATCCGAAAATGATTCAAAAACTAATTTTTTCCTTGGATCGCCCTTAATATCTTCCTAACTTAATTCTTAAATCCCATCCTTGAGTATATTGACGTGACTTCGGATATTTTAAATTGAATAAATCCAAAATAATGTCAAAAAATTTTTTTGTTCATGAAGTGCGCCCTAATTTCACAGAATCTTATCCTTTTCAGCCCGTTCTTACGGCTAACATTAAAAAATTTCCTATAATCTGTCTGGAAAATTCTAGGTGTCCCTTACCCAAGGGTTTCCAGGTATTAAATCTCAGGTATTTTTTTTAAACCAACTCTATATTTTGCTAGTTCTTAAAATTTTGAACATTTTTTCATGAAAGCTCGCACAAAGCGCCATTTCCTTTCATTTTGGCTCCAACATTTAAAATATATTAACTTTAACAATTTCGGAATTGATTTCCTAGATATTCAAATGAATAGTCCATAAAGATTTTAAAATGCGGTTTCGGTCCGGTTGATTGGACAATAAATGCGTATTAAGCAGAGCAAGCAAATAACAATTGAGCGCTTTTCGTTGTCTCAAAATAAGAGTTATTTGCGGACCTTTGAGCAAAGAGTCAGAGATGAGCCGTTCTCATCGGCACTTGAACATTTCGCTCTTTGCTCAGCGAACAACCAATAATTTTAATTCCTTTTTGCTCTGTTCACTCGCTGACCGAATGGCTGTGAGTGAAAATTTAAAAGTCATTTGCGTTTGTGTGTGTGTATGTGAAAGCGAGGTTGTGACTCACAGTTGCTAGGCAAATCAGATCACTTTGGGTCATTAAAAGGGCTGTATCTTCTAAAGAATTTCGAATTTATAAAAATCCTTTTAGGACGATATTCTCAAATATCCAAGCTATAAAAATATGCAAAAAAAAAACGATAAAAAAAATTTTGCCAAGCAGCAATACATAACTTACTGATATTTTGCAAATCTGAATCGAAAATAAGATAAATTTTAATTATAGTAGTGAGAAATTGTGTTTTAAGTTTCATTGCCAAAAAGACAAATTAAAGAAGTTAAGACCGTTCACGCCCACCCGCCAGCTAGGCGACGCCCGCTGGCAGGTACGAGACCTTGAAAAAAAGACCGTTCAGGCTGAGTTTTTGATTTTTTTTGCTCAGCTGCTGACTCTCAATGTGCGAGCGCTCAGTCAGACCGCTCTCAATAAATGGTTATTGAACGAGCAAAACAAAAAGAACTCAACTGAGAATAGTCAACTGAAAACATAAACAAAGAGAATCGAATTGTTCTGCTCAGAGCGAGAGCAAGCGTACATGAGTTTTTTTCGGTTTTGTTATTGAGCAGACCGCAAAAGGGAAATACGATCAATTGTTATTTACTAGCTCTGGTATTAAGAAATATAATGATTTCTGTCGTAATGTGACTTTTCGCACAATTTGGAAACTTAATTCTTATCAACCATTTGAATATATTTAAGATCCTTATAAGAATGTGAAAAATGTATGAAGTGGGATTCGAATGCACTTCGAAACCTGAGAATGTCGGCTAGAAAAAAATACGTATTATGTATCTTACACACCCTATAACTCGTATGAGAGTTTAATAAGAATTATTGGCTACACAGAGAAAACTATATTAGCTACACGTTAAGGATTTCAAATGCTAAATGCTACATTTAGAAAATCTACACGAAACGTGTCGCTCATCGTCGCTGGAGTGCTTTTATAGTCGAATAGGCTAAGCTGCCGGCAATTGTTTGTGTTCCCGAGGCAAGGTAAGCAAGTTGTAAGTTCGAGTCCCAGACAAGGTAAGTAAAAAAAAAAAAATTACATAGTAAGTTTTTCGAAAGGAAGACCCTACCCTCTCTAAGCACCTTCCTCTCCCATTCCTCCCCACACTACCCTCCTACACACATTCCCTTGTGTAAACAGTATAGTTGAAAGCAGGATTTTTTTTTTTAATTTTTTATATGTTCTAAACGTTGCGAGTAGAAAAGCTACATTCCGCATTTAGAAATGCAAATCCTAAGCTTTCATGTAGAAAAGCTACACGCCGCATGTATAAATGAGAAAGCTAAACGTGGCATGCAGAAAAGCTACACAAACGTAGTGGGTTGAAAATCCCTGTGAAACGTATAGAAAAACTACATTTTCGTGGAGTTTTTCCATATTTTTTTTCTTTGTTTAGAGAAAAGCGAAAGGAATACGGTTCGGTTTGCGGTTCGGCTCACCAACTAGGAAAAGCGGTTCGATTCGGTTTAGAACCGGTTTGCATCCCTGGTACAAACTCACCTATACTAGAATCGTTATAGCGTTGTAGAGTTTTATACTCTATACCAGAGGTACACAGAGTATAACAAGTTTGTGCAAAAGTATGTAACAGCCAGAAGAAAGCATCTCCGACCCTATAAAGTATATATATTCTTGATCAGCATCAACAGCCGAGTTGATATAGCCATGTCAGCCTGTCCGTCGGTCTATCCGTATGAACGCACAGATCTCAGAGATAATAAGAGATAGAGGTTTGACATCTATGGGACAAAAACTTCTTATACACTCACATCAACAAAACTTGTAAAGATTATGTTTAGGTAGGGTTTGGCCAACTTTCTTACTTGCTTCCAAATGATGATATCAAAATTATTTTCAAATCAATAGTTATGGCGGGACTAAACTATATCAAATAACTCTTTTAGGAATTGTAAGAGCTTTATACTACGTATATGAACACAACATTTAGGGCCGATTTCACATCTTCTAGATAGCCCTATCTGTCACATAAACTTACAAATAACAGATTAATTTTTGGATTTATCTGTCACATAGCTGCTTTCTTAGAACATATAAAATCGGCCCTTTTGGTGCTAAATGTCCTTTAAAGTATTTCAAGCTTCTCAAAACGAGAAAGCAAAACTAACTTCGTCTGTGCCGAAGTTTAAATACACTTGAAACTTTTGTGACCACTAACTAAATATTGTGACCAATTACTTAATTTATAAGCTTCATGTCTTGTGTCATTGGGAAATTATATAAAAAAACTAAAAAAAAAAAATTGTATGGTAGCTACAAGATCCGATTTTCGCGGTTCCGACAAATGCAGCTAAAAAATGACCCTGTGCAAAATTTTAGCTCGATACCTACAAAACTGAGGGACTAGTTTGCGTAGAAACAGACAGACGGACTTACGGGCGGACATACGGACGGACAAAGCTCAATCGCTGAGTCATGCTGGTCAAGAATATTACTTTACGTGGTCGGAGATGATTCCTTCTATGAGTTCCAAACTTCTGGGCATAATTATTATGCACTTTTCAAGTGTATAAAGATAAGTGGAGAAAAATATTCACTAAATATTTAGCTTAAATCAAAACTATGTTGTATTATAATATCTATAATGGACCCGACAATCTCAGTGTATATACCTACAGTGGGGACTATGTATGAGCCTGCATAAACTGACCATCATATTTTACGGTCAAGTAGATAATTATAAAAAGAAACTAAGTTTGTATACTTTCAAGATAAATTTTTTGTATAAAAACATGGTTTATAAGTTTTGGCTTATTTAGGGCTATTTACCGTTTTAAAAAGTTTTGTTTTAATAGCTTTCCTAAAATAGACTTATCACTGGGATGGTTTTTTTCAGTTTGTACCAAAAGTAACTACTCACCCAGAATCAATAGATCAGTCAAACGTTTTACACCACAATTAGGTTCTTTATATTGTAAGGAACTTATAGTTTCTTCAAATTAAATGCGTTAAACCAAGAACGCGACACTTGGAAAATCAAGCTGATGAACGCGACTTAACAAAATGAATGCTCCAAGTGCAGGTGCGACCACGCGTCGCGTCGCCTGCCAACTTCGAATCCAAACTGACCGCAAAGAATTTGCACTTTAGACTTTAGGGCCAGAAATCAAGCTAACGTCGCGACGTCAGCTGCTTTAGCTTTGAAAAAATAACAATAAAAACCAAAAGCGGTAAAAAAAATCGTGAATCGAGACCCTCCAATCCAAAAGCGAGCCGCAGTGTTGCAAAGGAAATTATGGACGAGTTGTTGTTGTTGTTGCTGTGCTAATTTGTGTTTGCGGCTTTCGCACATCAAGCAACCGCCTGTTGTTGCTGTTGCTATTGCGGTTGTCGGTCAGCACGAAAAATGAAGTTGACCTCCTTACCGAAGCCCCCAAAAGTGGAACAACAGCCACAACAACACACACACACACACACTTGTACAAATTTACATAGGCTCGGCCAAAGAAATTATGCATGCCCCTGTTGATATTGAAATAGCAAACACCAAGAGCCGCCCACTCTAGAGGCAAGCAAAGTCAAAGCAAAACCAAAGGCAAGGCAGGTTTCACTTTCCCCAAGAATCGCCATTTGCAGGCGATAAACACGTAAGCCACGAGAAGCAAACAGAATAAACAAGGCGTGGCGGGGGCGAGGGGGCGAACCAACCTCAATGTCGACGACGGCATGCAAATGCAGCGCGGCCGCTGCCGTCTCAGGAAGTCGTTACATTACGAAGGAGGCGCGACCAAAGACCAAAGAGCCAACCTTTGTGGGTCAAATGCTAAAACAGAAAAACAAAAAATCAAAGCGTCAAACACCGTCCTGCTTTTGACCACAAATAAATCAGTGGGCCCCGACCACGGGAACTTGGCACAAATCCATTAACATTAACACTCACATTTTGTGTCGCATGCAAAGCGCAAATAATTGCAATCTATTTGCGGTAAACTTGGCCAACATGCAAGCCCAAGACAACGGCAAAATGAACTTTTAATAAATTCATTACGAGGCAGCCACTCCTCAGCGCATTACGTATACGCCCCGTACATTTATGAACAATCAACTTTATAGCCCCTCGAGCTGGCTGCTCTGCTTTATTGGCATTTGCACTTGTGTTTTGACTCTTCGAAGCTATTTTCCTTCGAAAGTTATGTGTCTCCAGGAGTTGTGGGCAAGAGCGAGAAATAGCTTCTGTGTGGGTGTGGCAAGCAGATTGTCTTGCCTTGTTTATATGAGTTCGGCGCATAAACTTTTGAAAAAAAATCCATATCGATTTACCCACGGGAACGCTTATGTCTAAATGAGGATAAGCTCCATTTCATGACCACCAGCACCATTTAATTGTCCCATTGAGCCTCAACTTACATAATTTGGCCAACAATCACTGGCCAAGGTTAGCGAACATTTAAAAATGTGTTAGCCGGACAAAACAAACAGCACGACCAACTAAATTTTCGCGATTTAATCTTCAAATGAAATAAATTATTGTGCACATCACAACGAACTGACCCAAATTCACAAAACGAATACGAAAAGGACCAGCTACCGGCTGGACTGGCACTGCCAGCTGATTATCGTTAATTGTGTCCAGCCCCCTGGAATTCTGGCTATGAAATTAAGAGGGCTGCCATTTTTAATTCGGGAATTTGACATCAGCGTTGCACGGTACTCAAATTACACTTTCAGCTCAAATTAATCATTTAATGTAAAAAAACAATTTCGGTCAAATGACCACCACGGCTGACTTTAGATCCACCCAATTTTTGAGAACATTTTCAATTGTTTCGGCACGTATGTCAGCAATAGCAACTCGAATCTCGTTCTTCAACTCATCAATTGTTCAGGACTGTTTGCATAACATTTGTCCTTGACCGCTCCCCAAAGATAATAGTCTAACGGTGTCAGATCACAGCTTCTTGGCGGCCAATTCACACCTCCATATTTGCTGATTATTCTATTTTCGAAGATATGGCGCAGAAGATCGATTGTGGCGTGCGCTGTGTGGCACGTAGCGCCGTCTTGTTGAAACCAAATATCGTCCAAGTCTTCCGCTTCAATTTCCTCGAAGAAATAATCACTTAACATTGCGCGGTAGCGCTAACCATTCACCAAGTAATCGATCTTAAGTACTCGATACCAAGAACTCGAGTCTCAGTACTCGATTCAAGGGACTTGATTCTAAATATTAGATTCTAAGTATTCGCTCCTCAGTATTCGATTCTTAGTATTCGATACTCAAAATTTAATACAAAGTAATTAAGTACTTTAGTACGTATAAATAGGGGAAGATGGGGTTTTCTGAGCCATGGGGTATTGTGAGCCAATTGAATATTGGCCCCAAGCAAAAACAAAACTACAGCTTTTTGTCTGTGTCAAGTCTCTCTCTTTTTATTACATTACTTTTGAAGAACGATACAACAGATTAGTTGTGAACAATTATTGTTGTTATTTTTTATACCCTTGCAGAGTGTATTATAAAATTGTCCGGATGTTTGTAACGCATAGAAGGAAGCATCTCCGACCACATAAAGTATATATATTCTTGATCAGCACGACGAGCTGAGTTGATTTAGCCTTGTCCGTCTGTCCGTCTGTTTCTATGCTATCTCCTCCGTCAGTTTTAAAGCTATCCTCACCAAACTTTGCACGAAGTCTTTTGGTACAAATACGCTGCACATTTGTCGGAACCGGCCGGATCAGATGACTATAGCATATAGCTGCCATAGGAACGATCGGTTGAAAAACAAGTCTTAAAGAGAAAAACTTTTTTGTTTTTAATGGAAACGCCTCCAAAGTACGTATTTCTTAGTTTACTATCCTTTCCCATGATTTCACTAAGTTTGGTCGAAATCGGATGACTATAGCATATAGCTGCCATAGGAACGATCGGTCGAAAAACTAGTTCTAGTGAGAAAAACTTTTTTTGTTCTTAATGAAAACGTCTTTATCATTGGCATACACTTAATCCAGATACTTTTACACAATTCTACAAAGTTTGGTTGAAATCGGATGACAATAGCCTATAGCTCCCATAGGAACGATCAAAAATTCTATAAAAAATTTTTGTTATTAATAAAAGTTATGCTCTCTTATTTTATATACTTTTACACAATTATACAAAGTTTGGTCGAAATCGGATGATTATAGCATATAGCTCCCATAGGAACGATCGGTCGGAAAACTAGTTCTTGTGAGGAAAACTTTTTTGTTTTTAATGAAAACGTCCTTATCATTGGCATACACTTATTTTATATACTTTTACACAGTTCTACAAACCTTGGTCGAAATCGGATGACTATAGCATATAGCTCCCATAGGAACGATCGGTCGAAAAACTTGTTCGAGAGAAGAAAACTTTGTTGTTTTTAATGAAAAGTCCTTTTTATTGGCATATTCTTATTTTATATACTTAAACACATTTCTACAAAGTTTTATCAAAATCGGATGACTTTAGCATATAGCTGCAGTATGAATGATCGGTCGAAAAAGAAGTTCTAGTGAGAAAACCTTTTTTGTTTTAAATGGGATCGCCTCCAAATTTCGTAATTAAAAGTGTATTATGCTTTCCCATGATTTAACCAAGTTTGGACGAAATCAGACATCTATATAGTATTAAATAAGTCGCAAAAGTAGTCTTAGTTAGAAAAACTTTTTTGTTTTCAATGGAAGCTGCAAGGGTAAACAAAACTTAGGCCGAGCCGAAGTTAACTTTCCCCTATTTTTTATACCCTTGCAGAGGGTATTATAAAATTGTCCGGATGTTTGTAACGCATAGAAGGAAGCATCTCCGACCACATAAAGTATATATATTCTTGATCAGCACGACGAGCTGAGTTGATTTAGCCCTGTCCGTCTGTCCGTCCGTCTGTCCGTCTGTTTCTATGCTATCTCCTCCGTCAGTTTTAAAGCTATCCTCACCAAACTTTGCACGAAGTCTTTTGGTACAAATACGCTGCACATTTGTCGAAAGCGGCCGGATCAGATGACTATAGCATATAGCTGCCATAGGAACGATCGGTTGAAAAACTAGTTTTAGTGAGAAAAACTTTTTTGTTTTTAATGGAAACGCCTCCAAAGTACGCATTTCTCAGTTTACAATCTCTTCCCATAATTTCACTAAGCTTAGTCGAAATCGAATGACTATAGCATATAGCTGCCATATGAACGATCGGTCGAAAAACTAGTTCTAGTGAGAAAAACTTATTTTGTTTTTAATGAAAACGTCCTTATCATTGGCATACACTTAATTTATATACTTTTACACAATTCTACAAAGTTTGGTCGAAATCGGATGACTATAGCATATAGCTGCCATAGGAACGATCGGTCGAAAAACTAGTTCTAGTGAGAAAAACTTTTTTGTTTTTAATGAAAACGTCCCTGTCATTGGCATACGCTTATTTTATATACATTTACACAATTCTACTAAGTTTGGTCGAAATCGGATGACTATAGCATATAGCTCCCATAGGAACGATCGGTCGAAAAACTAGATCGAGTGATGAAAACTTTTTGGTTTCTAATGAAAACGTCCTTATCATTGGCATACACTTATTTTATATATTTGGACACATTTCTACAAAGTTTTATCAAAATCGGATGACTATAGCATATAGCTGCAGTATGAATGATCGGTCGAAAAAGAAGTTCTAGTCAGAAAAACTTTTTGTTTTAAATGGTATCGCCTCCAAATTTCGCAATTAACAGTGTATTATGCTTTCCCATGATTTTACCAAGTTTAATCGAAATCAGACATCTTTATAGTATAGATCCCATAGAAAAGTAATGTCCAAAAAGTAGTCTTAGAAAAACTTTTTCTTTTCAATGGAAGCTGCAAGGGTATACAAAACTTCGGCCGAGCCGATGTTAACTTTCCCCTATTTTTTTTTTTTGGATTGTGAATATAGTTGAACATATTTTTGGAATCCAAAAAGTTAGTATGACAGAAATATCTTTGATCTCTTTGACCGAAATATGAATTTAAAAAAAAATAGGGGAAAGTTAACTTCGGCTCGGCCGAAGTTTTGTATACCCTTGCAGCTTCCATTAAAAACTAAAAATATTTTTTCTACTTTTCTATGATCTTACTTTTTCTATCTATTCTTCTATCTTTTTTTCTAACTAAGACTACTTTTTTGACCTTATTTTCCTAAAGGATCTATACTATATAGATGTCTGATTTCGAAAAAACTGGGAAATTATGGATAAGACATAATACACTGTTAATTACGAAATTTAGAGGCGATCCCATTTAAAACAAAAAAGTTTTTCTCACTAGAACTTCTTTTTCGACCGATCATTAATACTGCAGCTATATGCTATAGTCATCCGATTTTGATAAGACTTTGTAGAAATGTGTTAAAGTATATAAAATAAGTGTATGCCAATGATAAGGACGTTTTCATTAAAAACAAAAAAGTTTTCCTCACTCGAACAAGTTTTTGACCGATCGTTCAATGAGCTATATATATATCATTTGAAACTTTAATTGTTAGATAAATAAAAATATTTTTCTTCCGAACAGTTTTTCGACCGATCGTTCCTATGGGAGCTATATGCTATAGTCATCTGATTTCGACCAAACTTTGTATAATTGTGTAAAAGTATATAAAATAAGAGTATGCCAATGATAAGGACGCTTTCATTAAAAAAACAAAAAAGTTTTTCCACTAGAACTAGTTTTTGACCGATCGTTCCTATGGCAGCTATATGCTATAGTCATCTGATCCGAACGGTTCCGAAAAAGTGCAGCGTATTTGTACCAAAAGACTTCGTGCAAAGTCTGGTGAGGATAGCTTTAAAACTGACGGAGGAGATAGCATAGAAACAGACAGACGGACAGACGGACAAGGCTAAATGATCTCAGCTCGTCATGCTGATCAAGAATATATATATTTTATGTGGTCGGAGATGCTTCCTTCAATGCGTTACAAGCATCCGGACAATTTTATCATACCCTCTGCAAGGGTATACAAATTTTGTTTTAGGTTTGTGGCGCCAGTCAAAGAAAAAGCGATGTATGGGGTGTTGTGAGCCACCGCAATTTGTCCCTGCCAAAAAGTCGGTTTTGACTTCCGAATAGAATGTTGCAGTGATACGCTAAAAGGCAGAAGAAAAACGCTCCAAAAAGGACAAAAATATTAAAGCAAAAAAACCGAACCGCGCTGACGGACACCGGTTAAATAACTCGCGCTGCTTCTAGAAAACGCGTCCCCAGCACCTAGTCCCTTTTTATACTGCTTTCCAGGCTCGGGTTTTGTTTGCCCGGCCTGTCCCGGTTGGCGCGGCGCCTGGATATTCCGCCCGCCCCGTGGTGGCCTCCTTCCCTTACGAAACTCTGGGGGCGCGCGGGCAGACGCCGTGTTCCGTTCTCCATTTCGCCCCTCAGCTCCTTTAGCCAATTCGCCGCAACTCTTAACAATTATGTTGCCGGCACTCATCAACATACTTATCAATTTACATTTACTTATTACCATAATCTTAACATTAGTCATACATTATACTTATATTTAACATTTTGTATATATATATATAAACTTTTCTTAACCCTTGCCCCCCACTTTGAGACTTTAAATAAAATCCTCACAAATTTTTGCATTGGTTGTGTGCGTGCAGCGAAAAATTCTCTCAATAGCAACGACTTCGTCGCGGCGTAGGAGAGCACGCAACGCAGCGGCGCTTGTACAGCTTATACTGTGTGTGTCGGAGCAGCGCTGCTTTTAGATTTTTCCTATACACACGAGATAGCAATGTGCCTGCCCCTGTTTTTCACAAAAATTTTCAAAGACAAAGATATAGATAATTACATTACCTTTGTGATCTCGCAAATTTTCTGTGCGGGCAATAGTTTTCAAGTTTTATACGATCAAAAATGTATTTTTCACCTTTTTCCCACTTTTCTTGTTTCCACTAAGACCTACGCACAATTGTCTCATAATATCAATAAAAGAGCATACAATTTGCAACAGCTTTTACATAAAACATTTAGCTGTGCGACAATGCATTACAAAACTATAGCTTCGCAAACTTAGTATCAACCCGTTTTTGCCTGTAACAGTTTGACAAAATCAAACTATTTTAAAAAACCCGGGATGTGACCCTTAAATTCTGATAGAAGGGACTTTTGTGAGCATCACCTCATAACCAGTTATTTAACTGAACCATAGGTTCGCGTTCTATGGGTACCTTTGTACTAGCAACACACAGCGACAACAACTTTAACTCAATTGTTAATGGTTCAAGATAAAAACCTACAAAATTCAGGAAATACAAACAGTTTCATTTGGGTACAGTCAATAGGAGTTAACATAAAAAAACTAGATTGCTTTAGCTCTTCTAGACAAACGGACATGGCTATATCGAATCGGCTGTTGATTCTGATCAATAATAGCTCTTTAAGCTCAATACATTTAGACCAATGATTTTCAAACATTTGGTTTGGATACAGGAAATAGTCGGATGAGACTCTATTTAGAGAATTAGCAGGACTTTTTCGTTGGCGACTACCCACGTGCTTGTCATACTCTCCGAATGCGGTCGCATTTGTTACTCTTTGGTACGCTCAGCTTCCTCATTTTATTCTAGGATCGTCCAAATTTGTTGCACTTGACGATCTCTCTTTATAGGAAACAAACACTGGTAATTAAAATACGATTGCTGGTGTGACAACGTCGGAACTTAATACGTCCGCAACAGCCCTCGCCAGATAATTTCAATATGAGTCGCATGCGCTTAAATTAATTTCATATTTTTTTAAATACTCCCCGCAATTTACTTTATTGATAACCGAGTTGGGGCAAGGTTGAAGAATTGGGCATGAAATTGCTCGGTCATTAGGAGGAGCAAGCGATTGAAATCAAATGCGGCACAGATGGCGCTGCTTTCAATGTCAACTTGTTTGTGGGTCTGAGTGCTCAGTAGTCACTTTTAAGAGAAGTGGGCAGGAGCAGGTCAGTGGCGAATTATCGAAAAGCAAAAATATCACATTATGGCTCAGGTAGGCGGCGACAAATCTCTCTTCAATTGTTGTCAACTAACCTCGGCACTCGTATTTTATCATTATTTCAGTTAAAGTCGATGCCTCAGACGATAAACAAAATTTCGGTCTTACGGAAAATGAACGGATTCGACAAAAAAAAGGCAGCCAAAGACTACGTGGTACCCAACAATTCGGCCCTGAATCTGCACCAGAAGTCCGGTCTTCAAGATCCATTGTCGCAGCTGACGGAGAATACATACGACGGCGAGGCCATGAACAAGTGTCCCCATTGCGAGAATATGGCGAAGAACTTTCTGTACCTGGAGAGTTTGATACGCAACAACTGCGACAAGAGTCAGAAGTGCAGTTTGTGCAACTCTTCGCTGAAGTATCTGCAGTATGTCAATCGCAACATCATGCAGGTGTTTGGCAATTTCGATTCGGTTGTGCGGGCAGCCCGTGCATTCTCCAAACAGGCGCCGCTACCGCACAAGTACTCGGTGGTCGCGCACCCGTCAACGCCAGCGCAGCAGCGCGTGAAGGGAGGTGCCTTGATCACCGTGCAGAAATCTGCGAAATATCTGAAGTCCAAGCCGCTGCGGCCCATGGCGTCCAAATTGAAGACGGTGAAGGCCCAGAAGTCCAGCAAGTCACTGAAGTCACTGAAGTCGGTCAAGTCGTCCAAGTCGGGTAAGAGCCTGGGCAAGGCTAGAGTCAAGGTGGCCGGAGGCCCCAAGCGTCAATCCAGTCACGGCAAGATGACGCTCAAGCGAAAGTTCAGGTCCACCAAGCCGCTGGCCAAGCAGCTCAGCCACAAAATGGTGCGCAGCGCCAGCCAATATCACAGTCTGAACGCCATACGCTCCAAGCTGACCAACAAGGCCAAGAAGCAGAAGAAGCTCAGCAAGCGACCCGAAGCGCCACCTACCAGCATCAACTGGGGTCTGCTCAAGAAGAACTTGCCCAAGCGCTCCAAAGTGGCGGGCGGCCGCTAGAATTTTTTTCCAAAAAAAACAGATAAATCCCTTTTCGATAATTGTCAACATCAAAATTCTCAGTAATAAATCGAACAAGTAGCCAATTGACGAAATGTTAGTTTTGATAGAACAACCACAACAACAAGGCAAAACACTTCAAAGCACTAGTTGAGAAAAACAAAAACTCCAAGAATTTAGAAAAAATAAGTAAAAACAAGTAAGGATCCTCACATTAGTTTCAACATGGGTGATGATGAAAAAGATAAGCCAAAGGTGTTGGTAGGTATCCATACAGTTTGGCTGGCAAAGCCCTCACCATTGAGTCTCCCTTAGGTGGACAACAGGCCAGAATTCTTTTGGAACTATCTGAGCAAGACCATGCGCCTGAAGTTGGAGAAGTGGACAAAAATGATAACCACCATTGAGTACAAGGTAAGTTAAGCCGCGTTCTAGCCGCGGGGCCTCTTCACGCCGCCGCGTCACCTACTGTATTTCTGTTTACGATTTTGACGCGTTTTTAATTTGCATAATTTGCTGGCGTTGCCACGACTTCAAATCTGCAAAACGCGTTGTCCTTTTGAAATTTTATTTTGGTGAAATTATGCGCCCTCGGGGGCGGACAGCGCCGCTTTGTGTGAAGTCCCTTTTTCATTTGGAACTTTTAATTGTTGCAAATATTATTTTTATTTCAAGTGTTGACACTCACGCAATTAGCGACCGCCTTTCCAGCCAGCCCCCGCTCTAAACCACCCGTTGACCCGCTTTGTTTAAAGAGCATTCTTTTTTTTACGGCCATACCTCAATTTTCAGTTAACGACCAGCCAAATATTTTGACAATTTAAATGCAAGAGAACGGGTAGCTAAGCAGATTGCCAACCCAACTGACTTTTGGGTCGCGGCCGGCCGGATGACAATTTTTCGCCATGCGAGCTCAAATATGCCGCATACGCAGCTGTGTCCTCCCCATGGATGACCCCTCATTTGTTTACCCCGTCCGTGCCGTCCATAGGTTTGTGTGGGTACACGCTTCGTTGGCCATTTGGATAAAACTTATTAGACGCAAGTGTATTTAGCGCATATGTGTCTGCCTGTGTGAGTCTGTACCGAACTGCGGGTCCTGGTCTACGTCGACTGATGTAAATACAGTGGTCGAAACAAGTATCCAACATTTTTCAAATACTTTGGCGGATACGCAGCCAACTGAACCGAAAGAGAGAATCGGAACTCCCGAACCGGACCCTTATTAAGTAGACCAATTGTTACTGTTTACTCTTCGAGGATTGCTCTGGGATGTCGGTTAGCCCTCTTGCACAGAAAAAATTAGAGATATCCGGACTAAAACCTATCCCAATCGATGTCAAAAGTCGGCTAATCCCGGATTTTCTAATGAAAAGTTTTTTCTTTGAATAAACTTTACACCCGGTCACCCCTCTTTGCTGTTGGCGCCAGCTTTGTAGTATTAGCCATGAAAAGCTTCTCAAACTTCGGATAAGGCGTTAAACTGTAGGTCCCTTTCTCTTGTGCGAAAATTAGAACCGCACAAGACAAGAGATTGACAGAGGCTTGGCTTTGGTATAAAGGGTAGGTAACAGGAAGAAGGAAGCATTTCAGATATAAAGTATATTTATTCTCCATTAGCCGACTCTGTAAGGGCAAGTAATAAGGTTCGACTGCCCGCCAGTATGAACTCCTTATCTCTGACACTAGAATTTTGTTTGTAAACTCCTATTGACTATCCAGAGCAAGTTTATTTTGGAGAATATTAAAAACAAGAAGTCGGTCAAGCCCAACTATAACATACTCTGTACCTGTGAAGTGCTGCCCATCACCGTTGCGACCGGTGCTGCCCATTATTTCTTTTCCTTATAACTCGACAACCGTTCATCCGATCTTTACCATTTTTTTCAACGGCGGATCGATAAATAGTCCTGATTACTACATATGTCCGGAAGGAATAAACCTTCTATCTATAAAAGTGTCGGAGATATGGCCTTTTTTTCCAATTCGCGGGGGCGGGAGGGGGCGTGGCAAAAATTGAAAATAAACTTGATCTGCCTGCAAGTATAAGAAGCATACGAGGTGTGTTCAAAAAGTATCGCGAATTTTGAATTTTCGCGGGTTACGTATATTCGTATTTCGATTTTTTTGTGGCGTTATGTTGGTACTCATGTCTCTCACTTATGCCGACAAGCTCGGCCATTTTGAATGTTCACTTAATTGTTGACAGCTGCTTTGCTTGCACGTGTTTTGGATCGTCTTCGATTTTTACCTATTCAAAAAAATGGATCAAAGAACCTGTATCAAATTTTGTGTGAAAAACGAAATTAAGTGCGCGGATGCATTCCGAATGTTGACTGTGGCATACGGAGAAGCTACCTTGGACCGAAGCAACGTTTATCGGTGGTACAAAATGTTCTCAGAAGGCCGAGAAGATGTGAACGACGAAGAGCGTGCCGGACGCCCGAGCACTTCAACAACGGACGAAAAAATTAATGAAGTGGAGAAAATGGTATTGGCCAATCGTCGAATCACCGTTAGAGAAGTTGCTGAGGACCTAAACATATCGATTGGCTCGTGCCATTCGATTTTTATCAATGATTTGGGCATGAGACGGGTCGCCGCGAAATTCGTACCAAAATTGCTCAATTGCGACCAAAAACAGCATCGCATGAACATTGCTAATGAGATGTTAAACTCTGTCCGCGACGACCCAAATTTGCTCCAGAGGGTCATAACTGGTGACAAATCGTGGGTTTATGGTTATGACGTGGAAACCAAAGCTCAATCATCTCAATGGAAGCTGCCGCACGAACCAAGACCGAAAAAAGCGCGCCAAGTTCGGTCGAATGTGAAAGTTTTGCTGACAGTTTTCTTCGATTGCAGGGGCGTGGTGCATCAGAGTTCTCGAAGAACGGTCAATAAGGAATATTACCTGAGTTATGGCAATTTGCGCGAAGCAATCCGCCGAAACGCCCGGATTTGTGGAAGAACAAAAATTGGCTTTTGCACCACGATAACGCCCCTGCTCACACATCGTTGCTTGTGGCGACTTTTTGGCCAAAAACAACACACTAATGATGCCGCAGCCACCGTATTCCCCAGATCTGGCCCCCTGTGACTTTTTCTTGTTCCCTAAACTGAAGAGGCCCATGAAAGGACGACGTTACGCTACGCTTGACGAGATAAAGACGGCATCGAAGGAGGAGCTGAACAAGATAAAAAAAATGATTTTTTGAAGTGCTTCGAAGATTGGAAAAACCGTTGGCACAAGTGTATAATATCTCATGGGGATTACTTTGAAGGGGACAAAATAGATATTCATGAATAAATAAATAATTTTTGAAAAAACACAAAATTCGCGATACTTTTTGAACACACCTCGTATGTCCCATACATGTCTAACCTCTATCTCTTACCATCTCTGAGATCTGTTTGTTCATACGGACTGACGGACAGACAGAGAGACAGTCGGACATGGCTAGATCGACTCGGCTGTTGATGCTGATCAAGAATATATATCCGTTATAGGGTCGGAGATACTTCCTTCTGCCTTTTACATACTTTTGCGCAAACTTAATATCAGGGATGCAAGCCGATTGGATATAAGGACTGGTTCGGTTCAGTGGTTCACATAGTTTTTGAACCAACGGTTCGGTTTATTACATGGTTTTCGAATTCCCTCCGAACATAAACCCTTACGGATAACGTCCCGAATTTTGCTTAAATCTGTTCGAAAATCTATTTCTTTCCAGACTTTCGATTGTAAGGCAGTCAAAAATGCATTTCTATTCAAGGATCGTTCTTAATTTCGCCGAGTCTCAAGTTCTAAGCCATTTTTTAAGTATAAAGCCCCAGTTTGCTCTAAAGTCTGAGCGGAAAGATATTTTTTCGAAGTTTCGAAGGAAAAGCAGTCCGATAACGTGTTAAAAACTCCATTATATTTTTGGATCGCCCTTAATTTCACCCTATGTCAACTCTTAAAGCCTTTTGTTGCGTATAACGTCGCAATTTACCCTGAAGTCTGCTCGGAAAGTCAATTTTTTAGACTTGAAGTTTCGGAAAGCTTAAAACTTCTTTTTGTTCACGGTCCAAACCCTTTAAGCCTATTCGAAGTCTAACATTCAAAAATATCCTTAAATCTGGTCAGAAAGTATTTTTTTTTTTTTGGACTTTTGAAGCTTAAAAAACTATAAACCTTGGTGGGACATACTATTTGATGAAAAATTAAATTGGATCGAGCACATAAGGTACTAGTTCTGGTTTTAAGAGGTATTACACCACGGGATTTTGTTTGAATTAACTCTATTTGGTCTAGCTAATCCTTTAATTATTGAAAATTTTCTCTGAGAAAGCTATTTTATTCTGAAAAACTTTTTAAAATATTAAAGCTTGCCTGTAGTGTCTTTTCCCCGAACTTTTGCTTCAATATTTGAAATTTAATGATTTCTAAAGTGATATGTTACTTTTCGACCATATTTCGATGCTGAATTTCCTAGAGAATTGAAAAGTTTGAATATTTGGATGCGCATAATGATATCACTTTAATAGCTGTACTCCTGGCTAAAAATGGATTATGGTGAAGAAGATTGACAGACTAATGAGAATATTGTCCCGTAAAGGAAATGATATATGCAAACAAATCGATTAGCAACTTTCAAAGAAGGAATGTTAACTTATGTCAGGCATATTTAGAGGTCGGTGGACAATTGCATGTTTCAAAATGGTTGGGTGGTACATAAATCCGGCATCGGTAAGGACTTATCGTAGCAATTCGATAAAAATTTCCCAAAATTTGTGCTGCTTTTGACTCGTCAGTGAACTGAACCGAACCGAACCGTTTCCATTTGTGGTTTTCGGTTCGGTTCAGCATTTTCGAGGGATGCCGGTTCGGTTAGCTGTTCGGTTCACCAGCTCAAAAAAGCGGTTCGGTTCCAATCAGGGATGCATGATTAATATACTCTGTGTAACTTTGGTACAGATTATAATAACTTTTCTAATTTATCTGAATATAGGTTTAACGACCTGTTTTGATTTTAGTCAAAGTGAATGTTAGCAGGCTCAAGGTCGAGGTTTGATTATAGTTCAATAATCAACCAGAAAATTCAACAGAGAATACATTTTTGAACATGAACAGTAGCTGTGTATACTGAATCGTATACTTCAGGAGTGCCCGCGCTCTATAATCTTTATACACAAACCCTTGCAGCGCGTATAGGATTCACGCATAACGAAATTGCAACAACAACCTCTTGCGAAATTAAAGGCAACAACAATATGAAAGCGCTGTCTTCAGCGTTGATATTGTGTAACAAGCAACTACAAGCACACAGCATTAGGCAATAACCGGGTTTCTCTTTCGTTTTCTTGGGTCGGAACGGAAAAATCAAACCAAAATGATGACCCATTGGGTATTGATTTCAGATCTTCAGATTTTTCTCTGTGTAGCTTATTCCCTTTTAAATAGGCTTTTCCAGTCTATTATGTTCAGTCTTACTGTATGCTAACCGCACGTTGAATTCTTTTACGAACCGCTGTACGTGCGTACTCGCTGCTTACATACAAACACAGTATATCAATCGGATGCCCGCAGTATTTTTGTGTTGTGGCCCGGTCTATGCCGATGCTGTGCATTTGAACAGAAATAATATTTTGTTGAGCGAACCAGAGGGCGAGCAACAACCGTTGGCGTATCCCCAAAAAGCTGGGCGACGTTGCCGCACAGTTCCTTTGTAATTAGATAACGCAACAAAGCAGCAACAACATGGCGACCGCAGCACATCCGCTTACGTCGCCTCGACCTGCCTATTTCCCGTGCATTTTCGTTTACGTAAAATGTTGAGAGTATTTTCTGATTATTTTGCAAAATCGCTGCCAGCCTACTGATGTCCGCCCTTTCTTCCCACTGGTTGCCTTTGGCCGTATAATTAGCTGCCGACCTCCTGCCACCCCTCCTCCTATCATTGCACTGCGTCACGCCCACAGTGCATAACTATGCGTAACTGTGCTGTGCCTGCAAAATCCCTTTGTCGTTGCACACTTGAATGGCTGCATTTGACATTTTCTCTTCGACAGGACCTGATAATGGAGTTCCTGAACAATCCGAATAAGGAACGTTTGATATTCACCATTAATTCGGCGGGCCAGCTGTATCCCACGTATAAATTTCCCTCGAAGCCGCGCACGAAGGTGGCGTACTTCATACGGAATTATACACCGCTCAATCTGACCGAGGAGAATATGCTGAATGTGAGTGGAGCACCCAGAATGTTTCAATGGGAAATAATTTAATTAGCTTGTCTGTTTGTTAGAAACTAATGATTGGCGATCTGTTGCCCAATCCCTTGGCGAACCTCTCGGTGCTTTGCGATGATGTGTTTTTTCCGTTGCTTAATAATGCCGTGAATCAAACGGGCTGGACGAATGTGATAGTGAATGACATGAAAACTGAATCGCAGGAGATGCGGAATGGCATAGCACAGATGAAGGGTTTGGTCATAAATCGTACCATCTTTCCGTTACCCATTTGTATGGATGAGGTGATGCTAGCGGCACCATCCATTGCAGCAGGGTAAGTATCTCAAGCACAAACTGACAAGCACTTTCTCGTAATTTCTCTTCTTAGCAATGTTTCAAAAGTGAATCCTCTAATGAAACATTCCCTGGAATTTATGGTGGTCAAATGGCTGGATTCAGTTGAAGATCTGGTGGGCATTAAGCCGGCCGAAAAGGTATACTCGAAGGAGAAAAATCCCCTGCCTGAGGCCATATTTGCCTTTTGGGAATCGCGCTTGGAAAATCTGGAGAGTCTTGCCGATCAGTTGGGTGACAAACGCATCAAAACCATTGGGTTTGTCTTGGAGAAAATTCAATCCGTATTTGAGAACTCCTATCGACGCATTGTGGAGCTAGTGCTTGAGGCCTTAGCCGAGGCCAGGGACATAACCAAATGCCTGGCACCCCTGGTAAGGTCTTGTGTTTTGAAGAGATCATCTCTTCCTACATCTCTCACCTGAAACTTGCAGAAGAAGAAAATGGACAAGTTCGAGGCCAACGATATGGATGAGAATAGACCAGAAATACGCCCACTAATGCTAACTGTGGGCCTGGTCTGGGGACACTCGCGTTACTTCCACACCCTGAACAACATGGCGCTTTTCTTTAACCTACTCCATAACTCTGTTATTGAGTGTGTAATACGCACAATAGAACCTGACTCCATATTTCAGGGTGACATTGATGAAGCCTACAAGAAGGTGGATACTAGTCTCCAGCATCTGAAGTATTACAGGTGGGTTAAGCTAAAATATAAATTCTGGTAACTTTTCTAAGCTCGAACTTTTGTAGATCCATCTACAAGGAATGCCGCAACTCTCTTAAGAAGTTCAAAATTGGTACTACCTTCAATTCGCAGGACTGGACCTGGCATCCCGAGAAGATATTCAAACGACTGGACGCATTTGAGGCACGTCTCGAGGAGCTTAAAGAGATGTTCAACACCGGACGCGATTTCATAAAGTTGGAGAAAATTGTGATGGGTGGTCTAAAGGGTCGACAGATTACCGCCGCCTTGGAGAAAATTCTCGATGACTACAACAGCATCTATCGCGAATGGACAAACATTCAGTACAATCCGCTGGATCCGGATGCGGAAAACTCGCAGTTCGAGAAGGACCGTTTGAAATTTAAGGAAAAGACGGATATGATGGAGCGCATGATATCGTTTCAGTTTGAGAAAGCATTGGAGGACACGCACGACTTGCTGCTGGCCGGCCAGCTGCTGCTGAGGCCCATTATCAGGGCGCATATTGAGCCCTTTATGCATGTCATAGTCGACGACATTGAGGAGGAGATCATGCACGTAAAAGAAGACTTTAATGAGTTCAGATCGATATACATGCTGACTGGGGTGAATGTAAGTAGCACGCAAGGAATGGGTAAAGACCAATTCAATATGATTTGTGTCCACAGGAACTGCCCACAGATGATTGCTTTCCCAAGGTATCGGGTGCGGTGGCTTGGCTAAGAAAGCTTAGATATCGCATTACCGCCATGCATAAGGACACCGAGATGTATGAATATCCGTAAGTAGCCAAAATCAGGTGTTACTTGCAAACTACTTGACCAAGCCCTTAGAGTTTTCGATAACGAACGCGGCCGCATTGTGCTGGAGCTCTATGATCAGATGCTAAAGGAAATTGATGATTTCATTCAGCAAATACTTGACAAATGGGTTGTTGAATGCTGGGCTGGCATTGAGGAGGGCATGGCCCTAACTCTGTTGGAAAAGAACGAGCAGGGTGTGCTGAGTGTCAACTTTAGCGATGATCTAAAAATAGCTCTAAAGGACATCAAAGTGCTGCGTCTGCTTAAATGCGAGTTAACACCACAGCTAATGAAGTTTTTCAGTCGTGAGGAAGAGCTTTGGGTATGTGGAGTAGTTTCTTACAGAAGAGGTCTAAATTCTAATCCGTATCCTTCGCAGCAAGCGCGTATTAAGCTGATGCGAATTGCCGAGTGGTACAATGATATCAAAGACCGTGCCCATGAAACTGAGAAGAATTTAATAGCGGCCGAAATGGCAATGATTGAAGAGCAAATAAAGCCGCTCATAGATAATATCACATGGAATCAGTTTAGTAAGTTTTGGGCTAACCAAATGAAGCGGTTCAAATGGAATGAATCTGAAAATGTATTGTTTTATAACCGGTTCAATGGTGATTCAGAATCAACCAATTTGTAATTAGTTGTTTAGGTGGCTAATTTGGTGTTAGACATTTTACTGGTTCAAGAACGGTTCCAAAATAGCGTTGTCAATATTTCATCGACGATAAGGAGGAGTATGCTGAGCATAAATATTGATGCTGCAGTAGCAGCTGAAAGCAGCGCTGCTACTGCACTGCAGCAGCGAACATTCTTTTGGTCAAAACTTGAATATCGTTAATTTGATATTTACCAATCCTTTGGCGGATCGATCAAAAATCACTATTACTAAATCCTGAAGAAACAAACCTTCCATCTGTAAAAGTGTCAGAGATATGACGTTTTTTCCAAATTTCGTGGGCGAAAGGGGCGTGGCGAAAAGTTGAGAATAAACCTAATCTGCTTGCAAGTACACCCGGGGAAATAATCCGTTCGTAATGTACCGAAAACTGTCTTTTCGTTCTCAATAGTTGGGTAATCCCGTTTTTTCTTGTTCTGAGAACGATGGTCTTAATAATAGAACGCTTTTTTAGACCGGCTTTTAAGAACGCTTTGTTCTTGCTATAAGAACGGATGGGACCGTTGTCGTAAGTCCACAAAAAAAAACAAATTTTAAAATTTTATTGAGTAATATCGAGGAGAACCCAGCCGCCAGCTGGCTCATTTTATTAAATCTTAAAAACAAAAATCAACCTATAACATAACCTGATCTGCCCATCTTTTATTTTCTATACTCGACACCGTTGTCTTTACCATTCTTTCGCGGATCGTAAATATCTGTTACTAAATATGTCCAGATGGAACGAACCTTATATCTATAAAACTGTGGGAGATACCACGTTGTTCCGAATTTGTGAGGGCGGGAGGGGGCGCGGTAAAAATTGAAAATAAACTTGATCTGCCTGCAAGTAAAAGGAGCATATGTCCCATACATGTGCAACCTCTATTTCTTACCATCTTTGAGATCTGTTTGTTCATACGGACGTCATACAGACGGACAGACAGACAGACGGACAGAAGGACGGGCAGACGGACATGGCTTGATGTACTAGGCTGTTGATGCTGATCAAGCATATATATATACTTTATTGGGTCGGAGATGCTTCTTTCTGCCTGCACAAAGTGTATAAGAAGTTTTTGTCCCCTACATGTTGAACCCTTATAGCTTACCACCTTTGAGAACCAACCCCCCCACCCCCCCACACATGACTATATCCACTAGGCTGTTGTAGTTAATCAAGAATATATATACTTTATAGGTTCGGAGATGCATCCTTCTGTCTGTTACATATAGGTACTCTTGCCAAACTTTATATTGTCGATTAAAAAATAGAACAGAATTGGCCGTTGTAATGCCAAGGTTGAAAATTAGCGATGAGAAGGCAGCCTAACAATACTTATAGGCCCAACCTTCAGCACTTTAACTAATCAAACTGTGGTACCGACATTTGATTTGTAGACTAATGTAATGGTAGTTTTATGACATAGACGGAACGGGATTTCAGCAGTATTCCCAGCCAAAAGTAATTAGAAGGGATTAAATTGAAAATACTATCGGGATCGGGAATAATGTCTTGGAAATCTCTAAAGATTTTGCTCTTAGTGGGTTTGCAAAACGCTCAAAATTCCAAGTTATATGCCCAAATATAAAAGCAAAATTTGAAAATTTTTCCACCCCACCAAGCATAAGTTGGCAACCCTTAACTTATTTGGGGTCATGAAATAACGCCCGGTGAAATAACGCCCTCGGCGTGAGCTTAAGCCCGCTGGCGTTATAATGAGAGCGAAATAACGCCCGCGGGTGTTATTTCACTTTTTATACTCTGAACCAGAGGTACACAGAGTATATTAAGTTTGTGCAAAAGTGTCCGTCGGTCCGTCCGTCGTCTGTCTGTCTGTCCGTCTGTCCGTATAAACAAACAGATCTCAGAGATGGTAAGAGAAATAGGTTTGACATGTATGGAACATATGTTTCTTATACTTGCAGGCAGATCAAGTTTATTTTCAATTTGGGCCACGCCCCCTCCCGCCCCCGCAATATCGAAAAAACCTCATATCTCCCACAGTTTTATAAATAGAAGGTTCGAACCTTCTGAACATATTTAGTATTCGGGATTCTTTATCGAACCGCTGAAAAAACTTTTAAGATCGAATGAACGATATTCCAGTTATAAGGAAAACAAACAATTATGGACAGCACCGATCGCAACGGTGATGGGCAGCACTTCACAGGTACAGAGTATGTTTTCGGGCTAGACCGACTTTCTTTCGTGTTATACCCTGTTCTTCTTAAAAATGGGAAAAGGGGGATCTTGAAGTTGTGCAAAAGTATGTAACAGGTAGAAGGAAGCATTTGCGACCCTATAAAGAATATATATTCTTGATCCGCATCAACAGCGGAGTCGACTTAGCCATGTCCGTCTGGCCGTCCTTCCGTCTGTCCATATGAACGCGTCGATCTGAGTGACGAAAAGAGATAGTCACAAATTATTGCAATTATATAGGTGTATACCAGATCCAAATCAGGTTGGTTTCAGATTTAAAAAGTTCTACCCCTCCCCCCTTTAAACGTAAAAAACTGTCATAATTTTTAAGTTAAACTCTAGAGATCTTATATATATCAAGTAGGGCCTAATATCTATCTATTCTGAAAATTACAATAAGATGAGACAAAAAACATGGGGGGTCTTGCGTTGTCAGTTACCGCGTTCGCGCCTGCGCCTTTGTGTATATAGAGAGTGTGTGTGTGTATGTGTGAGTGTGTGTGTATGTGTATGAAAACACAAGAAGTAAAGGGAACAGGGTATTTTGTAGTCGGGACATTCGGCTAGAGCTCTCTTACTTGTTAAGATCGAGATCGGGAGGAACTTAATTTTAAAATTGGCTGCGAGATCAGGGCGGTACCTGATTGCTTTCAAATTTTTGGCTCGGGACGGGACGGGTTAGCTTGGGTAGGGATAGGATTTTCTGTCCCCGCTTAAACCTGGTTAAAAATTGATCACAACGGTATCATACCGATATCAAAATTTGAAACATCGTTATTGCCAACGCAGTTTATTTTTCATTTGCTTTTCTCTTTAGGTCAGAAATTTATAGTTATGATCTTCAAAATGGTTAAGTACTTGCACGATCGCTTGGTGGCTGCCCAAGAGAATCTGGAAGCCATTAAGGAAAGCATTCGTGCTTGGGGCAAGGTGCCACTGTTTCAACGCAAAGATCTCAATCCGACTCTGCTGTTGCTCACTGATCCACGTCAGCCAATTATGAGTGCTCGTGCTGAACAGGCAGCAATCACCCAGCGTCTCATCGATCTGCTCATATATATCAATTTAAAGCTCTTCTTTGACATACCGCGCCGCTATAGCCTGCCCCCCGGCGAGGCTGGTGAAGAGGAGGAAGACGGTGATGGAATTTGGCCGCCTATCATTAGTCTGTCGATGATGACCAACGTCGGGAAGGTAAAGAAGAAACGCGATGCTGGTGATGAAGAGTACGAAATTGAGGAAGGCGAAGAGGAGCAATCGGAGAGTGAGGAAGAAATCATTACACCATTTCATCGCTACGAGTTGCTTAAAGGTGTCAGTTCGGAGGAACGTGAACTATTCCGAAATTACGAGATATATGTGGACACCATAGTTGCGGAGCACCTACTGGACGCGGTTATTACCAGCACCACTTACTTACGTTTGGAGGTTGAGAATCGCTACGAGAATAATACACCCATTTTTGAAATATTTATGGAATTGCAAGAGCCCAATGTGGTGTACTTTCTTAATCTTGACCCCAACTCTAAGGCAGGATTTGTGTTTTTTATTGAGGGAATATTGGAGAATATCAACGAAATGATGAATCTCTTATACCGAGTGGCTCAGGACCCGCCTGAAGTAACGGGTGAAGATCCAGTGAGCTTTATGCGTAAGTAAAATAAATGTTGTTAGAATCGTATTGATTATTTGAGAGCGAACTTAAAAGTACCAACTAAACCCTACTAATTTTGTCACCCATTAGGTGAACTGGATGATAAGCCCGAATTGGACAAGCAACGTTCGGATATTATAAGCAAAGTTAAATTTGCTTTACAGGCGATTCGTGTTCATGGCAAGGGTTACATGGAGTACTCATATCTTTGGATATGGAATAAGCATAATTATCTGGAAGAGGTAAAAAAATATGGTCGCAACCTGACGCTGGACGAACGCGATGCGGAGGCCGAACTGGCTGGGAGTTCAGGTGTCAAGCCTCTGGGCGAGGAGTATCCGCCTTTGTCGGTGTATAAGGAGCAATTGGATAAGTTTATAGAGCTGCAGGGACAAATTCGCACTTGGGACACCTACGAAGACTTTTTTGTCTTCTTGCGCTTAAATATGACCGGCTTTAAGTCGTCGGTACTGAATCAAGTGGGCCAGTGGATAAGTCTTTTTAAGATGGATCTCATTAATCGCGTCAAGAACTCGCTTAAGGTAATGAAAATACTTTAAATTTCTTTATAATTCTCGCTGTCCTCTACCTCAGGAGCTGCAAGATTTCGTCGACGAGGCCAATGTTGTGCTCAAAATGGAACTTCAAAAGGACGACTTTGAAGGATTGGTTAAAATTCTTTCCGTACTCAACCAGATAAATGAGAAACAACACGTGTATGACTACATGTTTGAGCCGCTTAAGGAAATAGTGGATCTGCTCAAGCAATACAACTATGAGTTTAAGGACACGGAGCTGGCCCAAATGACTGAGCTACCAGATGCCTGGATGAAGATTAAGCGCCTGGCGGCTACCACTAAGCAGCTGATTGCACCCATTCAGAGCTATCAGGTGGATCTGATCGAGAAGCGTATCATGCTGTGCGACAACATGGCCAGCACCTATCGCAAAAAGTTTTTGCATAAAAAGTTCTTCAATGTGCCGTGTCCGAATTGCTACGAGTTGATAGATGAGGCAGACATGGAGATTGTGGCACTGGAGGAGCGTCAGAAGAATCTCGCTGAATCAGCCGTACTCTTCGAGCTGCAGGGGCCAGATCCGGCCAAAATTGAACTGTGTCGCAGCGATCTGAAGCTGGTGAAGATAATGTGGGACTTTGCCATTACCATTGAGTCCACCATCAACGACTGGAAAAAGACGCCCTGGAAGAAAATCGATATTGAGACCATGGATCAGGAGTGCAAGAAGTTTGGCCGCGAGCTGCGTGGCCTGGACAAGACCATGCGTGCCTGGGAGCCATTCATGTACGTGGAGGCTTCGCTCAAGAATCTGATGACTTCCCTGCGCGCCGTGACTGAGCTGCAGAACCCGGCCATACGCGATCGCCACTGGGTAGAACTGATGCAAACCACCCAGGTGAAGTTCAACATGGACGACTCAACCACGCTGAAGGACTTGATCGACCTGAACCTGCACGAGTTTGAGGAAGAGGTGAAGAATATTGTGGACAAGTCGGTCAAAGAGATGGCCATGGAGAAGCAGCTTCGCGACATAGCCGCTATCTGGGCAACCATGGAATTCGGCACGGAAATACACGAACGCACCGGCTTAAAACTGCTGAAAGCATCCGAGGAGATGATCGAGACCCTGGAGGATCATCAGGGACAACTACAAAACATGGCCTCTTCCAAGTACATTGCCTTCTTCGAGCACGAAGTTCGTTCCTGGCAGCAAAAACTCTCGAATGCCGACCAGATCATAGGTTCCTGGTTTGAAGTACAGCGCAAGTGGCAATATTTGGAGAGCATTTTCATCGGATCCGAGGACATTCGTTCTCAATTGCCAGAAGACTCGAAGCGCTTCGACTTCATAGACAAGGAGTTCAAGGCGCTGCTAGCGCAAATGAACTCGGATCGCAATGTGGTGCGTGCCACAAATCGCTCGGGCAGCAAACTCTACGACCACTTGGAATCGCTGTTGAAGATGCTGCTGCTTTGCGAGAAGGCATTGAATGACTATCTGGAAACGAAGCGTCTGGCCTATCCACGCTTCTACTTCGTGTCGTCTGCGGATCTGTTGGATATTCTATCTAATGGCAACAATCCTGCCATGGTGGCTAGACATTTGACCAAACTTTATGATTCCTTGGGCAAACTGAACCTTATAGCCGGCACCAAGCAGGCAGCCGGCATGGTGGCCAAAGAATTGGAGGAGTATGTACCTTTCCTCGACAATTGCGACTGCAGCGGTAAGGTAGAGGTCTGGCTGAATCGTGTGACCGACAAAATGCGCGATACATTGCGCGATCAACTGAAGCGTTCGCTGGCCACATACGATCACAAGCCACGACATGTTTGGATCTTTGAGTGGCCGGCACAGCCGGCTCTGGTAGGCACGCAAATCATGTGGACGGCGGAGACAAACGATGCCTTTGCCAAAGTTCAGCAGCGCTACGAAAACGCACTCAAAGACTATAATAAGAAGCAGGTAAATCAGTTGAACAACTTGATTCTACTTCTGCTGGGCGATCTTACGGCAGCGGAGCGTCAAAAGGTTATGACTGTGTGTACGATCGATGTGCACAGTCGCGATGTGGTGTCGACGATTATAGCCAAGAAGGTGGAGGTACAGACGGCCTTCCAATGGCAGAGCCAACTGCGTCATCGCTGGGATAACAAAATCGATGATTGCTTTGCCAACATCTGTGATGCACAGTTCCGCTATGATTATGAATATTTGGGTAATACTCCGCGTCTAGTGATTACACCTCTTACAGATCGTTGCTACATTACGCTGACACAGTCGCTCCATCTTGTCATGGGTAAGTTAAATTACATCCATACAGAAAGGTTCTAAAGAAGGAAAAGAAATGTCCTCCAAAATTGAATCACAAAAGTTCTCAAATCATACACAGAGGGAAAAACCGAGAACATTGGACTCAAAATGAGCACATTCGTTTTCTCATGTTCCTGTTTTTGCAAATCTAGGTGCATTTGCATAGCTCATGCTCAAAATGAGCAGTGCAAATTCACCAAATGCGGTCTTTGCTCTAAGCACAATAGAATTGAGCAAAAACAGAACTGAAACTGTCTTTCGCTCCCTGTTTTCGTTGTGTCCGTAACCAAACTGTTTTTTGCCGACACGTTGAAAGTGTTGAGAGTTTTTTGCGAGCTCTGTTTTCTATACGTCCATTTCCTTTTATGGTCAAAATAAAATGTTATTGTTTCGAAATGATAGCAAAATAATAACGCTTGACAAAATATCAAATTAACCAGACTTTATCGAATTGATATGGATCTTAATTTTATACTCTGAACCAAAAGGAACACAGAGTATATTAAGTTTGTGCAAAAATATGTAACAGGCAGAAGGAAGCATCTCCTCCGACCCTATAAAGTATATATATTCTTGATCAGCATCAACAGCCGAGTCGATTTAGCCATGTCCGTCTGTCTGTCTATCTGTCTGACTGTCTGACTGTCTGTCTGTCTGTCTGTCCGTCTGTCCGTATGAACAATTAGATCACAGAAATGGTAAGAGATAGAGGTTTGACATGTATGGGACATACGCTTCTTACGCCATACGCCCTCCCGCCCCCGCTAATTGGAAAAAAACGTCATATCTCCCACAGTTTTATAGATAGAAGGTTTGTGTCTTCTGGACATATTTAGTAAATGGGATTCTTTATCGATCCGCCAAAGAATGGTAAAAAGGCAAAGATCGGATGAACGGTTGTCGAGTTATAAGGAAAACAAACAGTTATGGGCAGCACTGGCCGCAACGACTTTGGGCAGCACTTAACACACCTTAACTTAAACATTGACAGGTACAGAGTATATGGTAGTCGGGCTTGACCGACTTTTTTTTCTTGTTGTACTCTAAAGACTTTACTGAATTTCTCCCTATTTATAAGAAAAACTCCCCTCCTACATTTTTTGGAGGGTTTTTCTAACTCTATTTTTTAATAGGTTATTCTTTGTAATTCAAGAAATTTTATTGAACTTTTTTGAAATGACGATCAAATTTAGTCTAGCAACTTCTGAGCGAGAGACCTGGACTCGAAATTAAAGTTTGGCGATTTGAAACCAGATTTTTAACCAAATTTACTCTCCAAATCGCAAAACGTGTGCGAATGCAAAAAAAGGAGCACTCAGCGTTAGTTTAGTCAAGATTCTGAGAGAAGCTCATCTTTGTCCCTGTGGGCTATTCAAGCTAAAGATAAAAGAAACAAAAACAAGTAACTTGATTCAACTTTTTGTGTACTCAAAATGAGAAAAAGTTCTCACTGATTTCTCGACTTTCAAATATTCTTTATACATACTTTGTCTAACTAGGCGGTGCTCCCGCGGGACCGGCTGGTACTGGCAAAACAGAAACAACCAAGGATTTGGGCCGCGCCCTTGGCATGATGGTCTATGTGTTTAATTGTTCGGAGCAAATGGATTACAAGTCCATTGGCAACATACACAAGGGTCTGGCCCAAACCGGTGCCTGGGGTTGCTTTGACGAATTCAATCGCATTTCCGTGGAGGTGCTCTCCGTGGTGGCTGTACAGGTCAAGTGTATACAGGATGCCATTAAGAGTAAGAAGCAAACGTTCAGCTTTCTGGGCGAGCACATATCGCTGCGAAATACGGTGGGAGTGTTTATTACCATGAATCCAGGTATGTGTATGGTTTTACCTCCTGCTTCAACTGTAGAATGATCACTTGCCGTCAGGTTATGCTGGTCGAGCCGAACTGCCCGAGAACCTGAAGGCTCTATATCGACCTTGTGCCATGGTCGTGCCAGATTTTGCACTGATTAGTGAAATTATGTTGGTGGCCGAAGGCTTCCAAGAAGCACGTCTGCTGGCGCGCAAGTTCATTACATTGTACACCCTGTGCAAGGAGCTGCTCTCTAAGCAGGACCATTACGATTGGGGTCTGCGTGCCATCAAGTCGGTGCTGGTCGTGGCCGGGGCCTTAAGGGTAAGTAAGCTCCTAACTGGGCCATAATTAGCCAGGGTAGACGACAAATGACCCACAATAAGATTTAGTGTGCTCTCATGCAACTGAACTTAATATTTCACGTACATTTAACCTCCGGGTTTAAATGTCGTAATTCTCTCATTGGCGGCGGAAGCATTCGCCCGCCCACCCAAAGCATTGCACGAATGTTTTACTGTCTCAAAGTTTGTCTCAATTACGTGCGTGCCAGACGAAGGCAGCTCATCCCACTGGCCGGGCCAACTATTAAGACTATGGCGCATTTCTAGGGCTGTGGCGACGTCGCGCAACCTCGTCCCGTTTGTCATTGGCAACTTTTTAATTAAAAGTTTCATCCGAGTAATGGGATATTTGCACTACAAAATGCGGCATCGACCACGATGCTTGTGCAATATTTGTGGGCTGCAAGTATCTAATTGCCAAAAGGATTTGCAAAACTTCGGCCTTAGATAACGTGCCTTGGGTTGACCTTTTGCCAAACTTTTTTCCAAAGTATGCCGAACGCTGGCTCTGGCTACGTGAGCCAAACTAATGAGCTGCAAATGTCACGTGCGCAATTAGCTGGTTCAGGCTTTTAATTAACAGGTGACCTCCTCACTCCCATCCGCAGCGCGACGATCGTCAGCGGCCGGAGGATCAGGTGTTGATGAGAGCCTTGCGCGATTTCAACATACCGAAAATCGTTACCGACGATGTGCCCGTGTTCATGGGTCTGATTGGTGACCTGTTTCCCGCACTGGATGTGCCGCGAAAGCGCAATCTGGAATTTGAGGCGGTCATTAAGCGTTCTGCACTGGATCTGAAACTGCAGCCAGAGGATGGTTTCATACTGAAAATAGTGCAGCTGGAGGAGTTGTTTGCAGTGCGTCATTCGGTGTTTATTATTGGTTTTGCGGGCACTGGCAAGTCGGAGGTGTGGAAGACGCTGAATAAGACGTATCAGAACCAGAAACGCAAGCCGCACTACAATGATCTCAATCCCAAGGCGGTGACCAATGATGAACTGTTTGGCATTGTTAATCCGGCTACACGCGAATGGAAGGACGGTCTGTTCTCCATACTGATGCGTGACCAGGCCAATTTGGGGGGCACGGGTCCCAAGTGGATAGTGCTGGATGGTGACATTGATCCCATGTGGATTGAAAGTCTGAACACTGTGATGGATGACAACAAGGTGTTGACTCTGGCCAGCAACGAGCGTATTGCACTGACCAAAGAGATGCGTCTACTCTTCGAGATTGCTTCCCTGCGCACAGCCACTCCCGCTACTGTCTCCCGGGCGGGTATTTTGTACATCAATCCACAGGACTTGGGTTGGACACCATTCATACAATCTTGGCTGGGTACACGTTCCAACGCCAGTGAGGTGGCCACCTTGAATGTGTTGTTCGACAAGTATGTGCCGCCGCTTCTTGAGGCATTCCGAAATCGTTTGAAAACCATCACTCCGATTTCGGATATAGCGCGTCTACAGATGACCTGTTTCCTGCTGGACAGCATGCTGACGCCCCAAAATGTGCCCAATGACTGCCCCAAGGATTGGTACGAGATTTACTTTGTCTTCTGCATTGTCTGGGGATTTGGCTCAGCGCTGTTTCAGGATCAAATCATCGACTGGCGTAACGAGTTCAGCAAATGGTTCCTTAATGAGTACAAGGCCGTCAAGTTTCCGCCCTCGGGGAACATATTCTCTTTCTATATAGATCACGAGACTAAAAAGTTTTTACCCTGGACCGATCTGGTGCCGGAGTTCGAACTCGATCCGGACTTGCCACTGCAGTCCAATTTGGTCAACACGAATGAAACCACGCGACTGCGTTTCTTTATGGACACACTGATAGAGGCGGACTATCCTCTAATGCTGATCGGACCCTCGGGCTCGGGCAAGACCATACTGATGAACGCTAAGCTCAATGCGTTGCACACCGAGAAGTATGCGGTGACAAATGTGCCGTTTAATTTCTATACCACATCCGAGATGCTTCAACGCATTCTTGAGAAACCGCTTGAGAAGAAGGCGGGTCGTAATTACGGGCCCATAGGCAACAAGCGTATGATTTACTTTGTGGATGACATGAACATGCCCGAAGTGGACAAATACTTCACCGTACAGCCGCACACTCTTATCAAGCAGTTCATGGACTATCATCATTGGTACGATCGCCAGAAGATGACGCTGAAGGACATACACAAGTGTAATTTCGTGGCCTGCATGAATCCATCGGCGGGTTCGTTCACCATTAATCCGAGATTGCAGCGACATTTCTGTTCCTTTGCCGTGAAGTAAGTTTTAAGTAGAGGTTATAGTACGATTCTCGTGCTATTTCCATTTACTGGTAGTTGTAGTATTTCTCTTACACTAAATGCTCTTCCCATCACAGCCAGCCGAGTCATGATGCCTTGTTCCACATTTTGAATTCCATACTTTCGCAACATTTGGAGAATCCACAGCATAAGTTTGATAAACATATCATCAAATTGTGTCCTACGCTTGTAACCACGGCCATTACTCTTCATCAAAAAGTGGCCGCTTCCTTTTTGCCCACGGCCATTAAGTTTCACTATAATTTTAATCTGCGGGATATTGCCAACATCTTTACGGTAAGTTTAGCCTGAACTTGTTAAGCTAACACTATTTGAATCGAATCTTTGCACCGATCAGGGCGTGCTCTATGCCAATAGTGAGACCTGTCCGAATGTCAACCTAATGATGCGTCTCTGGGTGCACGAATGCTATCGCGTGTATGGCGACAAGTTGGTGGACTACACGGACATTGGTAACTTTAAGAAAATTGTGTCCGATGTGGTGCGCAAAGGCATAGAGGGCCTGAGCGATGAAATTGTGTATTCCCAGCCCCATATCTATTGTCACTTTGCCAAGGGGCTATCGGATATTAAATATATGCCCATTTCCGACTGGGACAGATTGAAGACGCTGCTGGACGAGGCGCAAGAGCGCTATAATGACTATGTGGGAGCCATGAATCTGGTGCTATTCGATGACGCCATGTCACATGTGTGTCGCATTAGTCGCATTATTGAATCTTCCAGAGGATATGCCCTGCTCATCGGCGTGGGTGGCTCCGGCAAGCAGTCACTCACCCGTTTGGCAGCATTCATTTCCTCGCTGGATGTGTTCCAGATACAGTTAACGAAAGACTATAGCGTAAACGACCTGAAGGCCAACATAGCCACTCTATACTCAAAGGCTGGTGTCAAAAGTACCGCCTGTTGCTTCCTGATGACCGACTCGGAAGTAGCCCGCGAGCAGTTTTTGGTGCTGGTCAACGATCTGCTAGCCTCGGGCGACATACATGAGCTGTTCCCCGACGACGAAGTCGAGAATGTGGTGAATTCGGTGCGCAACGAAGTCAAACAGCTCGGCATTATGGACAGCCGCGAGAACTGCTGGAAGTACTTCATCGAGAAGGTGCGCAGTTTGCTCAAGGTGGTGCTCTGTTTCTCTCCCGTTGGCGCCACCTTGCGTGTTCGGTCCCGAAAGTTTCCGGCACTGGTGAACTGCACAACCATCGATTGGTTCCACGAATGGCCGCAGCAAGCCTTGGAGTCGGTGTCACTGCGATTCCTCTCAGAGATTTCAGTGCTACCCAAGGAGCTGGCCTACCCGGTGTCCAAGTTCATGGCTTATGTGCACAAAACCGTGAATGACATCTCGCAGGTCTATCTGGCCAATGCCAAACGCTATAACTACACCACCCCCAAGTCCTTCCTTGAGCTCATTGCGCTCTATTCGAAGCTGCTGCATGAGAAGGTCAAGGCCAATCTGGACCGCCGACTTCGTCTGGAGAATGGTCTAATCAAGCTCGCGAGTTGCACCAAAGAGGTGGATGCGCTGCAAGATGTGCTGAAGGTGCAAGAGGTCGAACTAAAGATCAAGAACCAGGAGGCTGATAACCTAATTGTGGTGGTGAGCACTGAGAATGAAAAGGTCTCAAAGGAGCGAGCCTTTGCCACAAAAGAAGAGAAAAATGTGCGACAAATTGAGGAGGAAGTCACGGCCAAGGCCAAGGTTTGCGAGGAGGACTTCCTCAAGGCGCAGCCGGCTCTATTGGCCGCTCAGGAGGCACTTAATACTTTAAACAAAAACAATTTAACAGAGTTGAAGTCCTTCGGCTCTCCACCCGATGCTGTGGTCAGTGTTTGTGGTGCAGTTTTGGTTCTATTCGCCAGCAAGGGTAAAATTCCCAAGGATCGCAGCTGGAAGGCTGCTCGTGGTATGATGGGTAATGTGGACAAATTCCTGGACAATCTCATCAACTATGATAAGAAACACATACATCCGGACGTTATCAAAGCTCTGCAGCCGTACATTTTGGATCCAGGATTCAGTCCCGAGAAGATCATATCCAAATCATCGGCAGCAGCTGGCCTGTGCTCTTGGGTGATTAATATAAATCGCTTCTATGATGTCTACCTAGTGGTAGAGCCCAAGGAGCGAGCTTTGGTAGAGTCCGAAAAGGAGCTAAAAGATGCGCGTGATAAGCTGGCAGCGCTAAATAAGCGTCTCACCGAACTAGAGGAGGAACTTAATGTTCTGCAAATGGAGTATGATGAAGCTTTGGCCAAAAAGCAAAAGTGCCAGGATGAGGCTGACAAAACGGCATTTACTATTGACATAGCCAATAGGCTTATAGGCGGACTGGCAACTGAGAAAGTGCGCTGGACGGAGTCGGTAAAGAGGTGAGTGAGGTATTACTCGGTTTCGATTCGTCTTCATTTTCGGGAGCCTGCAACCTATTTCGACCTTTATAAGCAAGTACTAAAATAGTGAGTAATCGAAATAGTCAGGTGAGATTCTATACCTTTCGTTATAAGGTCCATTAATTTTCCCTTGAATTTTCCGCTTATTAAGAAAGCTTCATGTAGCTTGCTTCATCGTGTAAATCCCGACTAACAAAACATCATGAAGTTCACTTCATCGTGTAAGTCCCGACTAGATATAAGGATGTTTTTAAGTATAGGTATAAGTAATAGGGTGGTGTATATGGTATCTTGCTAAAGATGCCTTCAAATTACACGTCAGTTTGATTGGTTGGTTTAATAACTTGATGAGGAATCAGGAGGCCTGCTTATTCGGCACCGAGAATGCGTCCTCGATTTTTTTCTGGATGAACTAGTTGTGTTGGCCATACCTTTATACCGGAAGCAGAATGACCTTGCAAACTAGGTCCTTGTTCCTAAGTAACAACTTGTTCTTGGGGATCCATCTCATGCGCTGCTTCCTTAATTGCCACTACTTGAGTGAATGTCAATATTCTATCCAATGTGACCCCAAGATAGTTATGCTGACCGTTCAAGAATACTTCAACGCTGGTCTCACTTACCCGTTTTTATTTTATTATTCACGAAAAGCAGGTAGTTAATGCTCTGAAGTGGAATGCTCTGGTCATATTGTGTTGGAGCACCAGCCCGAATGATTCGCGTCTGAGAGATTACTCTAATCTGTGCCACCTTAAATATTCTGCTCGTCAGGAAACCCTTGACTAAAAGGTTCTGTTGGGTTAGAAAAAGCTCCATTGTCTTCGAGAGCAGATCTAACTGCCACCCTTTATTGAAGGCCTGCTGTTTGTAAAGCTACGCTGGCACCACGAACTGACAATCGAGAATTCTTCTTCGAAGGAGTACTATGCCCTAAGATCTTTTTAATGGTGGATAGGAGGCTAACCGGCCTGCACGATTTTTCACTCTTATGAATGAGTGGGGACCTCGCTTAGCCTTAGCCCTCATTGTCCGGCTGTCGATGCCCCGGGTCTTCGTATCACCAGGTCCTTGATTTTCCCTTTCAACTTGGCAAAGGTGATTGAAAGAAATGGGAGGACCATTTGGAATAGGGCTATAGAAGGTCAAGGCCTTCGAACATCAGAGAAGTTCATAAATTAGTCCCTTATAACCCGCATCTCCTGCAATTTCCGACTTTAAGTTCTTAAATAAATATTTTTGTTTAGTTTCGTTTGGGTTGACGGTATTATTCCATATATTTTAATTTCTTTAGTATTTGTTATTAGTTTTTTTGTTTGACTTCTTAATCTAACTTTTTGCGGAAGCTCATTTGGTTCTTGCTTGACTTATATTTTGCTATTCATCCCCCAAGTCATATTAAACATATGTAATCTCTTATTTAGTCTCACATCAGGAATTCGCCAACTTCCCGGCGACATTCTTCTCATTTCGTGCTTTATTTCATATGTGGGCTGTTTTACGCGTGCCTATCGTACGGAGCTTCAGCAGAAGATGTGGATGCCTACTTTTATCAATAGCCAGGTAAAAAAAGGTTCTTAATTCAGTTCATAATTAAACTAGCTAAACATTTTCTTTTTAGCCACCCATTCCTTCGACCGAGGGCATTGATCCGTTTGAAATGATCTGTGATGATGCCCAAATTGCCGAGTGGAACAATCAAGGTTTACCCAATGATCGTATGTCCGCGGAAAATGCTGCAATTTTGGTTCAATCCGAGCGTTATCCTCTTATGATCGATCCTCAGCTGTAAGTCGCATCTTCTGGTTTCTCATTCAGTTAACAAAGTTTCCGCTCTTTCAAATAACAGTCAAGGCATAAAATGGGTCAAGAATAAGTATGGTTCTGGCCTGATTGTTCTGCGTCTGTCACAGCGAGGCTATCTCGATCAGGTGGAGCGAGCCGTCAGCAATGGTAGCGTTCTACTTATAGAGAATATTGGGGAAAACGTGGACCCAGTGCTGAACCCCCTGTTGGGTCGCATGCTGATCAAAAAGGGAACCATACTGAAAATGGGCGACCGCGAAATTGACTTTAATCCGCGTTTCCGCTTAATATTGCACACCAAGTTGGCCAATCCGCACTATAAGCCCGAGATGCAGGCCCAGACCACACTGATTAACTTCACTGTGACACGCGATGGTCTGGAGGATCAGCTGCTGGCCGAGGTGGTAAAGGTGGAACGTCCCGATCTGGAGTCCATGCGTACGCGTCTTACACAGCAGCAGAATCACTTCAAGATTACTCTCAAATTCTTGGAAGATGATCTGCTGGCTCGTCTTTCCTCGGCCGGAGACAATGTGCTGGAAGATGTAACGTTAGTCATGAATCTGGAGAAGACTAAGAAGACGGCTGACGAAATTGAGGTCAAGGTAGCCGAGGCAAAGATCACTGGAGTACAAATCGACTCGGCCCGTGAGGCCTACCGGCCAGCAGCCGAGCGTGCTTCCATTATTTATTTCATTTTAAATGATCTCTTCAAGATCAATCCCATCTATCAGTTCTCGCTGAAAGCCTTTACGGTGGTGTTCAACAATGCCATGCTGAAGGCCACCAGCGCCGAGAAACTTAAGGACCGCGTGGAGAATCTCATAGATTCCATCACCTATTGCAGTTATGTCTACACCTCCCGAGGTCTTTTCGAACAGGACAAACTCATCTTTCTAACTCAGATGTGCATACAGATTCTGGTAAATGCCGGTGAAGTGGAGCCCATTGAATTGGACTTTTTACTCCGCTACCCCTACATGCCCAATCAGACCTCCAACTTCCCCTGGCTAACAAATCTGGGCTGGGGTGGCATACGCTCCTTAAACAATTTGCCCGCGTTCAAGGGCCTGGAGAAGGATATCGAGGGATCACATAAGCGTTGGAAGAAATTCATTGACTCGGAGAGTCCGGAGTATGAGAAATTCCCCGGCGAATGGAAGGGTAAGTCGGCCATTCAGAGACTGTGCATCATGCGTTGCATACGACCCGACCGCATGTCCTATGCCATGCAAACATTTATCGATGAAAAACTGGGCTCCAAGTACATAGACACTCGGTCCATGGAGTTTGGCAAAACATTTGAGGAAAGCAGCCCCGAAACCCATATGTTCTTTGTGCTATCACCCGGTGTTGATCCACTCAAGGATGTGGAGAAACTGGGCAAGGTACTGGGCTTCAGTTTTGACCATGAGAACTTCCACAGTGTTTCGCTGGGTCAGGGTCAGGAGATTGTGGCCGAGAAAGCCATTGAGACGGCCTCACAGAATGGTCACTGGGTGATCTTGCAGAACATTCACTTGGTGGCACGCTGGCTGCCCAGCCTCGAGAAGAAAATGGAAGCATCCCTGAACAATGCACATCCCAACTATCGGCTCTTCCTGAGCGCTGAGCCAGCCGGTGATCCCACTATGCACATACTGCCGCAAGGCATTCTCGAGTCGGCCATTAAGATTACCAATGAGCCGCCCACTGGTATGATGGCCAATGTACACAAGGCCTTAGACAACTTTAGCGATGAAACCTTGGAGATGTGCTCCAAGGAGACGGAGTTCAAAGCTGTTCTATTTTCACTCTGCTATTTCCATGCCGTTGTGGCAGAAAGACGCAAGTTCGGTCCACAGGGCTGGAATCGCTCTTATCCCTTTAATGTGGGCGATCTGACCATCTCAGTGTATGTGCTGTATAACTATCTGGAGGCCAACACCCGTGTACCTTGGGAGGACTTGCGATATCTGTTCGGTGAAATCATGTACGGCGGCCACATCACAGATGATTGGGATCGGCGCTTGTGTCGCACCTATCTGGAGGAGTTCATGCAACCCGAACTAATCGATGGCGAGCTGGAATACTGCCCCGGGTTCCCCGCACCGGGTATACTCAAGTATGCGGGCTATCATCAGTATCTAGATGATAATTTACCAGCGGAGAGTCCCGCTCTTTATGGACTGCATTCGAATGCCGAGATAGGTTTTCTGACCACCGTTTCGGAGCGTCTGTTTCGCATTGTCTTTGAGCTGCAGCCACGCATGTCTAGCGGAGGTAGCGGCGGTGGAGGTGGTGAGACCCAATCACAGGAGGACATTACCAAGGGTATCATTGAGGATCTCCTGGACAAGGTGCCCACTCCTTTCAACATACTGGAGCTCATGGCTCGCGTGGAGGATCGCAATCCATACATAATTGTGGCATTCCAGGAATGCGAACGCATGAACAATCTCATGGCCGAACTGAGGCGTTCACTGAACGAACTTGACTTGGGTCTCAAGGGTGAGCTGACTATTTCGTCGATTATGGAGGAGCTTATGCTGTGCCTGTACATGGATCAGGTGCCCGAGCAATGGACCAAGCTGGCCTATCCCAGCTTGCTGGGCTTGCAGTCGTGGTTCTCTGATCTTATGCTCCGTCTGCGTGAGCTGGAGGCTTGGGTATCCGACTTTCGTATGCCGTCATCCATTTGGCTGGCGGGTTTCTTCAATCCGCAGTCGCTACTCACGGCCATTATGCAGCAGACGGCGCGTAAGAATGAATGGCCCCTGGACAGGGTGTGTCTCAATTGTGATGTGACCAAGAAGTTCAAAGAGGAATTCACGTAAGTTAACCGGGGTTAATTTTCGAAAATAGACAACTTTTAAGGTGCCCAGGTTCGTGATTCCGAATTCGATTCAAGAAACGGTTAAAAATCAAATGGAAACCATTGGAAACTCGATGATAAAAGCCGTGCTTCAGAGTTGCTCGTTTGAAGCGGGAAGATTTATCGATTGAATTGATCGAAATCAAAAACGAAAATAGGCCAGCACTCCGAACAAAATAACAACCGTTCATCCGATCCTTACCATTCCTTTGGCTGATCTATAAATAATCCTGATTACTAAATATGACCAGAAGGTTCTATCCTTTTATTTATAAAACTGTGGGAGATATCACGTATGGCAAAAATTTAAAATTAACTTGATCTGCCTGCAAGTATAAGAAGCATATGTCCCATACAGGTTAAACCTCTATCCCTTACCATCTCTGAGATCTGTTTGTTCATACGGACAGACGGACAGTCAGACAGACAGACGGACGGACATGGTTAGATCTACTCGGTTGTTGATGCTAATGAAGAATATGTTGTCGAAGATTCTTCCTTTTGCCTGTTACAAACTTTTGCACAAACTTAATATACTCTGTGTACCAATATACTCTGTGTACCTCTGGTACAGAGTATAAAAAATTAAACCTTAACCTGTTCAGGACCCAAAATTTCCATTAGGCTCAACAAATATGATGCTTTAAAAAATCTATGTTCTTGCCTAGTGGTTTTGTCTGGTTTCGTTGTTTCAAAATCACAAGGTTAAAGAAATAGATTTTTTCTTCTAGATCCCATTCCGCAAGGGACATAAAGCAATATTCTCTAATTAAAAATTGCCAATTCGGTATCCATACGCTATGTTTAGAGCCTTTTTATAATAGATTTCTTAAATATGCTTTAAACACTTACTACAACTACCTGAGTCTTTAAATCATTCAAATCGGCTCAAGTCTAAGTTGGACAACCATATCAAAATATGAAGAAATTCCGAGTTTTACTTTGTGAATTTCTCAAATTAATTGGCTTTCTATTTAATTGTGAACAAGGTTTGAATCAAAACCATTACTCAGAAACTGTGAACCACAAATTTCCAAACAGAAGCTTAGGGCAGACTAGGTTGCGATGGTGGAAGCGGTGAAGCACGTTCTTTTAGACCAAAAATGGGTCCAATGTGATACCATATAGCCCCTAAGTCTTACTTTTAGATACACAGTAAAAGATAATAATATATTTTCTTACATCAATAAAAATAGGGGAAAGTTAACTTCGGCTCGGCCGAAGTTTTGTATACCCTTGCAGTTCGTTTTTCTAAATAAGACTACTTTTCGGACCTTACTTTTCTATGGGAGCTATACTATATAGATGTCCGATTTCGACCAAATTTAGTGGAATCTTGGAAAAACATAACAAAATAACATGTACATTTTTGAAGGCAATTCCATTTAAAACAAAAAAGTTTTTTTACACTAGAACTTTTTTTCGACCGATCATTTATACTGCAGCTATATGCTATAGTCATCCGATATTATCAAAACTTTGTAGAATTAGTGTAAAAGTATATTAAATATATATATGCCAACGTATGGGACGTTTCTATTGAAAACAAAAAAGTTTTTCTCACAAGAACTATTTTTTCGATCGACCGTTCCTATTGGAGCTATATGCTATAGTCATCCAATTTTGACCAAAATTTTTAGAATTGTGTGGGAGCATATTAAACAATTATTTGCTAATTTTGTGGACATTTCCACTGAAAACAAAAAAGTTTTTCTAACTAAGACTACTTTTCAGACTCTACTATCATGGAAAAGCATAGTAAACTAAGAAATCCAAAGTTTGGACGCGTTTCCATTGAAAATAAAAAAGTTTTTCTCACTAAAACTAGTTTTTCGACCGATCGTTCCTATGACAGCTATATGCTATAGTCATATGTACCAAAAAACTTTGTGCAAAGTTTGGTGAAGACAGCTTTCAAACTGACGGGGGAGATAGCATAGAAACAGACAGACGGACAGAAAGACAGACGTACAGACGGACGGACGGACAGGGCTAAATCAACTCAACTCGTAGTGCTGATCAAGAATATATATACTTTATGTGGTTGGAGATGCTCCTTCAATGCGTTACAAGCATCCGCACAATTTTATAATACCCTCTGCAAGGGTATAAAAAGCCGATATGATACACTTGAAAATGACTATCAAAATGATATAAAATCAATATTTTAAGAACAAATTGATATTTTATAGTGTCTTATTTGGCCACAATAAATAAAAAATATATAGGAACTGACAGATGCATCATATTAATATTTTTTGTGAATCAGAAAATCAACGAATTTAAAATTTTTATAATTATTACTTACTTCACCTCCTTGATTGGGGATCGAACTCAGGACGTTTCGCAATTAACACGTATGGAATGGCGTCTTATCGCTCTCCACCATCGGATAAGGGTGTAGCCACACGCCGCAAGATGTTTCGTTACGTTGCTTGAAGTTTCGAAATGTAACACTATTTGTACTTTTCCTCCATAGCATTTTCTATCATTGCTCGCAATAAACTGTTAACACTTTTTCCCAATATGACCAGCCTCAGTGAAAAACAGAAACAAACGCAGCACAAGCGGTCTTTCACTGAGCGGAACACTTTTTCTCGCACCTCATGTGTTTTCTGTTACATATTTTCGGTTGAGCAAAACAAACGTGTAGGTCATCCGACAACCTCCGAAAGCAACTGGTTGAGTGAGCGCTAACTAAACAACTGTCTGCAAATGAGCACAACACAAAAGGTGTCTAAAAAAATGTTTTTTTTTGTTTTGTTTTTGTTTTGTGCTTTTGGTAGGCTGTTTGTATGTGCGACGCTCGCTATAAAAGGACAGAAGAGAAACAGGTACCAAAAATGCTGTCATTGTAACCAAACTGTTTTTTGCCGACACGTTGAAAGTGTTGAGAGTTTTTTGCGAGCTCTGTTTCGTATACGTCCATTTCTCATAATGGTCAATATAAAATGTTATAGTTTCGACATGATAGGAAAATAATAATGTTTGACAAAATATCAAATTAACCAGCCTTTATCGAATTGATACGGATCTTAATTTTATTCTCTGAACCAAAGGAACATAGAGTATATTAAGTTTGTGCAAAAGTATGTAACAGGCAGAAAGAAGCATCTCCAACCCTATAAAGTATATATATTCTTGATCAGCATCAACAGCAGAGTCGATCTAGCCATGTCCGTCTGTCTGTCTGTATGAACAAACAGATCTCAGAAATGGTAAGAGATAAAGGTTTTACTTGTATGGGACATTTGCTTCTTATACTTGCAGGCAGATCAATTTTATTTTCAATTTTTGCCACGCCCCCTACCGCCCCAGCAAATTGGAACAAACGTCATATCACAGATTTATAGATAGAAGGTTCATACCTTCTGGACATATTTAGTAAATAGGATTCTTTATCGATCCGCCAAAGGAATGGTAAAGATCGGATGAACGGTTGTCGAGTTATAAGGAAAAGAAACAATTATGGGCAGCACCGGTCGCAACGGTGATTTGCAGCACTTCACAGGTACAGAGAATGTTATAGTCGGGCTTTCTGTATAAATTGTATAAATTGTATTCCGATTGATCTAGATCTCTGCCATCTGAGTGTGCACAAATGAAATAGCTCGTCATAAATGTCAATGGAATTCACCTGGGCACACAGAAAGTTAACTCTTTTCGAATCTTAAGTCCGCATATAATCACATAATCTATGCATAAACTATTCCTTTCTCCACTCTCTCTTTGTAAAGGTCGGCCCCACGCGAAGGTGCCTATGTAAATGGCCTGTTCATGGAGGGAGCCCGCTGGGATATGAAAATGGGCACCATAACTGATGCTCTCAACAAAGAGCTTTTCCCAGCCATGCCAGTAATCTACATTAAGGCCGTCACCTCGGACAAACAGGACGTCAAGAACATCTACGAGTGTCCAGTCTATAAAATTCGGTATGTAGCCATACCACGACATACTAATCGCTGGCGGATATCCGTGCAGAAATTTGCTTGCATTGTTTTCTGTTCGTTTCGATTTTCTCGCCAACGTTTTTGGCTTTTTTGGTTTTGTCAAGTTTGTTGCTGTCAGCATTCCCTTTCAATTTCCTCATCCACTCGAACTAACATCCTTCCGCTGACTTGTCGTCACGGCCAGTCGCCTAGTGTGCTCGCTCGTACGGATGGTGCAGCTTCTGGTCAATAGTCAGCAGTGAATTCAAGTAACAAAGCCGCCTGTCCGTTTGTCAATCAATTGTGAATTGTTTATTGAATGTTGTCGTTAGGCTGCTCCGGCTGCTTCTGTCAGGAGTTGTTGGTTTTTGTTTCAGCCACTGGCATTGTTTGCACTGTCTCTCTATATTTTTTGTGCACGCTGATCGATTTGTTGATGCCTAGTATTTTTTTATTGAGTGCTTTGGCAAAATCACCCACAAACACACACACGCAGTTAACTATGGGACATTTTTTCATTTGGCTGGACTTGTTTACAATCTTTCGGTTTGGCACAGGATGAGCTTATGAACAAAAATGTGAAAAATTCCTATAGTGCTTTAGTCGTTTTAAATAGATGCTGACTCCCAATGCTCTCATAAATTTACCCAAATGGAAATGGCCTTTGTTCGTAATGAAATAGTGTTGACTTTTCTCACACACACACACAGCGATTCGCGTGTCCTTAACAAATGCACAAAATTGCTTTTAAACGAGGACGACGCCACGCAGTCTACGGCCCAGCCTTTCTGCCTGCCTCCCTGTGTACTTCCCTGCCACTGGCATGTGATGATTTGTTCGCACATAATGAAACTCATCAGCAGCTCTACATTCTCAGGCTCATAAAGTGCAAGCCAACTGGCATCAACTCAAAACTGGCGAAAAGCGATCCTGTGCAGCACTCGAAGTTGAAATGTAGTAAAAGCATTTCGCAGTCTCGTTTCTCATGCCGGCCGTTGTCCGGCTTGCGGCTTTTGTGCGATTTACTTAATTCGAAATGTGCCGGGGCCATCGAGAAATTCCTTTTAAAATCAATTTGACGTTTATTTTTCTTGCGGCTTTCTTCTCCATTTCTTTTCCGTTCCCCACAATGTTTGGCTTGGACTGTGGCACTATTTATGCACATCTATATTTTACAGGCTACGCGGACCCACTTTCGTGTGGACATTTAATCTGAAGAGCAGGGAGAGAGCCAGCAAATGGACCTTGGCTGGCGTTTGTCTCCTGCTGCAGACATAAATGGCCCCTCCACCCCAGCCAGCTGCTATTAGCCAGTCGCATCATCTAAGCAAACTATGTAAAATAATCTAGTTTATTGTTAAAATGTTTATTTAAATATATTTCTTTATTGATCTTGATGATGGAACTTAAGTTGGCAAATATGGATGAGGGGAAGGGTAAGCAAAGCTTAAGCTAAGCAAGTGCATTAACAAAAAGCCGCAACAGTTGCGGCATGCAAGGCACTACCCAGCGGGTAGCCAAGCGCTTGTTTTTGATGTGACGTTGATATTTAAAAGTGGAGTTCACATCAAAGTTGCACTGCATTCCGGGCATGGTCGTCATCAGAATCACCCTAGCCATGCACTCAGCACAAAATGTGTATGTGGGTATATTAGCATTAACAGAAATGTAATCGCCACTAATGGAACAACAGCAAAAATCATTAATGAAAACAGACATCACCTGGGAATTAAGTACTTATAAAGAAAACTCTGTTGTTAACAATGGTATTTTAGAAAAACGGAGACCAAAACAAAGAGTAATAATCTATTTTAAGCATACACTAAGAAATAACAGCGGTTCAAAACCCAAGTGGTCTTTTTACGCCATTTTAGAATTTTTGTTCACGGGAAAACGCTGTGGTTGTTGCTTGCCGAGAACGATAAGTTTTTTAGTTAATTTTTTTTCTATTTAGCGAGCACAAAATTGTCTTTAAACATGCCTTTCCCACAAAATGTTCTTAATATGACTACCACTGTTCACGATTCCTGATAAGGCGGGATTATTGTACTTTTGTTAACAAATGGGCTTGATTTCGGTAGACTTAAAACAAATTTTTTTTGTGCATAATTGAGATTTATTAAACTTAAAAAAAATGGTGGTTTTGGTGGATTGGGAAAGATTGACTTACATTTTGTCGAACAGTGTATGTGATTAAACAGCAAGCGGAAAAACGGGTGACAGAATCTCATGTAAAGCTGCGCAATGCTAAAATCAGCACCAATCTATGCGATAAACACTTAGCACACAACGCTACCGAAGACCAGCGCTTGTCGTAAAAATGTAAAGCTTAAGGGGGATTCTCAATGAGCAAACTTTTTTTCGATTTTTTATACCCTGTTCCCATTGAAAATGGGAAAAGGGGGATCATGAAGTTGTGCAAAAGTATGTAACAGGTAGAAGGAAGCATTTGCGACCCTATAAAGTATATATATTCTTGATCAGCATCAACAGCCGAGTCGATTTAGCCCTGTCCGTCTGTCCGTCCGTCTGTCCGTCTGTCTGTCCGTCTGTCTGTTTTTATTATTCTCAGAGACTATAAGAGCTAGAGCCACAAATTTTTGCATGTAGATAGGTATATACCCGATTCAAAACGAGTTTGTTTCAGATTTGAAAAATTCCTCCCCCTCCCCTCTTTAAGCGCAAAAAACTGTCAGAGCCACAATGCTTTTAGATATGCCTTTTTACAATTTAGAACGGACTCCCGACAGTGGTCGGAATCTACCAAGTCAAAAATTTAGCTAGCATTGCATTTGGCACATATTTTATGGACAAAGTAAATTTGATAAATTATGTCCGATTGGACCACAGGTTCACCTACCTTCCATACAAATCCGTCCAACCTCCAAAGAGTATATTTTTAAACAGTGTTTGGAATAAAATTGAGATATAATGGATAATTATTATTTATTTCAATTATAAACTATAGTCATATCACTAACAGTTTCCTGACTTCTTCTCAGAAAGTGCATCGCCGGAGACGGTGATTCCAAAATTGCAATAACGTCTTGTGAAGTGGTATCTTTTTGTTCTTATTCCTATTACTTATTGAAATACTCAATACAAGCGGATCTGATGTATCCTAGCCCTGTGAAAAAACGTCACTCATATTATTAAGACGACTATTTTGCCTGGCATGTGATCTCCGATCTCGTTTATAGTATTTATTTCGGGCCTCGGAAGCGTTTTCTCCACATCCAACAGGAAGAACTGCATTTTCTATTATTTGGTATCCGTGAACCAGAATTTACGACGGTCGTGACATGGGGTACCAAGGATAGCTGTTCATGTACATGGAAGCAGTTTTTTCACACAACTCTTTAAATTTGATAGCGCTTATTTTATACTCGCAGGAAAGAGCAATCAAAATAATGTGGAAATAGAAGGACTTTACGCAAACGCAATATTGAACTAAACAACTTAACATTAGAAAATAGTCTCCTTGCGGTATTTCCATCATTTGAGTTACCACAACCATTTTTTTGGGCTTGTCTATTTGTACGCCAACTTTTCCACATTTGACTTGATGTCCTTGACCTCAACATTTTCTTTGCGTCCTCGCTGATAACTCGCCACTTTTTTAGTGTTGCTTGTACGATACACTTAATCCGTATCCAAGCCGTATCCGGCAGCGGGGACTAACGCCATATTGAAGTCGCTTTACTTTGCGAATACGTCCGAACTGATATTGATGGTTGTAAAAAATGCTTTTGGACTTGACCGCAAATTGGGCAACATTGGATGAGGTTGTTCCTGTTGAATATTCAATACCTCCATTGGTTCAATCAAAAATAACTTATTTTATAAACGGTTTATGTATTGTGGATGATTTTTGATTTAAAATGCTGTCTTTGGTTTCTTTTAAAATTCGATTTTACCGGCTGCAAACCTACGACTGTGGACCCGATCTTCCAATGATCCTCCATAATTGTCTTAACAGTAGTGTATAGGGTATAATAGTTGGCTTGCTTTCGGCTCATTTTCTTGATTGTGTTGTAGGTTTACCGCGACCAGCTCCAAAAGTTTTTTTATCTGGCGTTTTAAAGTTTGCGCAAAACAAACGACAGCTTCTTAGCTTTTTTTGACTACGGTGTAGAACGTGCATCGTTCCTCTACGTATTTCCGGCTCGATTTTCCATCCTCGATTTCAAACGAGGCCGACCAAGTATTTTTCAGTTGGTCTTCTGAGTATGCACCACACCTTTTTAATTACGATTGTTACGTATACAGATATTGTTCGTGCTTTTCAAATCGACCCAGTGTCTATGCATTTTGAAGTCTTTTTTACATAATTTTGAAAATTACGCATTCCGTTCTTATGTCGGAATATTTTGCTTTAAGGACGTCTTTTACTGACCACCACTTCCTTGTTTTTCTTCACGTCAAGCTTTTCTCCGGACGCTCTCTGCTGACTTTTTTTGAATGGATTCGAACTCTGCTCTGATTTCGTTCTTCACTTTTTCACTTTCCTCCACAACACTCCTTTTTTAGGTCATACTAAACACAAATAACACAACACTACTCTTCTTTACAATCTTTTCCAATACCTTGACATGATTCCTTCTTTACTGTGTTTAAATGCACGTACATTTTTAAACACACCGGTGATAGCTTTTATGTAACAGCTGACTCAGCCCTGAACAGCCGCGTGCACAACATAAAATTTTAGTTTACGGCTAGTATTTAAATTAAAACAGAGAAAATAGAAAATCATATTTCCTAGACTCAAGTTCATATTCTGTGCAAGAAGCACCACATTGTTTTCCTTTTTTTATTCTTTATCATTTTTACCGTAGAGCTAAGTTTATTTTCAGCATAGACCTAAGATCAGCTTAATTAATTTAAATCACGCGCGCATTTCAGACGAACACCCGGCGATCACGCGCGCCAATTTTGTCGATAGCACGCTGCACAGTGGTTGGGCTTGTATGGAGCCGCGGCCATAAATACTTATAGTTGTGATATCGTTATGAAATTTTTACCAAAAACATACAGAAATATTTTAAATATATAACTAAAAAGTTGGCCAAATCGTACGACTGCATCTTATAGCGCCCATAGAAACGATCGGGACCAATTTATATAACTTTTTATTTTCCATGATTATTGATTCAACTAGTGGGCTAGTGGAGTCTTGAGCCCCAAAATAGCCATACATTGGTATTTCTGTGTCATTGCGATTATATAAAGCTAGCGGCGAAAAATTCTTCCAATAGATTTAGCTTGATTTTTTTATTTTATCTACATTACAGTAATATTTTAAGAAAAAATGGGTTTTACTTTTACATATCATCTAAAATACAAAAATTAAAAACAATATTCAAATAATTAATAAAACAAACAATCCTTAAAAAATTAATAAAAACAATCATAAATTTTGATATTATTCATCTTAATCATACAATAACAAATGGAATGCGCGACGCCGTGTGACCTAACAAGCTCTGCACCTCAACTTCAGCTTGTGATTCACTGACACTGATTTTTTCTGGATAGCTTGTTCTCAGAAGTTTTTCGTAGCTTGGTAACAAATTACAGGAAGTTTTACTATTCATAAAACTGCGAATAATCAAATACTGATGCTTAATCCTATTTGTCTCAACGAGAAGTGACAATACTTCATCGACATTAACTTCGGTAAGTATTGGATATGATGAGTTGCATGAGCAATAGATTCGTCGGTTTTTGACAGGTCAGCAATTCCCGTTGCTTTGTCCTCTTAGAAGACTATATAAATTCTATTTTCGGCCGTCCACGATCAGCATTTTTTGGTGTTGGTTGAGACACCTTGTGAGCACAGCTTAATAAAATTGTTCCCTTTCGTTCAGCGAATCAGATTGATATTTAACAACTGAAGATTTCTTGCGTTTGTAATTTTGTGTATCCAATACATTTCGATAGTTTTCTCAACTCGGGAATGCAGCGGATATCTTCAATGTTCTCTTGTACAACTTCAATCAATTTTTCTGCGTTGCCGCCAGCGACAGCGCCAGCGGCTTTTAAAAGTCGCACCCCAAACGCAAGCGAGCTGACTTAGTGCGCTGCATCGGTCGAGTAAGCATCTTGGTAAGTTGGTCTAACCTTTCTATCTAGCAGCTATCTCCGGTCAAAGGAACCAATAGTGCGATTTCCGAATCATCTTTGGTTGCCTCCAGATGTGCGATTTCCGACCCTATAAAGTATATATATTCTTGATTAACAGCCGAGTCGATTGAGCCATGTCCGTCTGTCCGTCCGTCAGTCAGACAGATGTCTGTATGCCGAAACGACATATTTCCGCGCGGAGATATGTCGTATGTAACACGGCGGGGATATGTCGTTTTCAACACGGCGGAGAAGCATCGGAGATATGACGTCTGTGAAGCATCGGAAATATGTCGTTTCGAAACGACATCTCCGCGCGGAAATATGTCGTTTGAAACGACATAGATATGTCGTTTGGGACGCGTGACCAATGACTTAATTTATAAGCATGACGATATGAGTCGATTGAGCTTTGTCCGTCCGTCTGTCTGTTTCTACGCAAACTAGTCCCTCAGTTGTAAAGCTATCGAGCTGAAATTTTGCACGGGGTCATCTTTTAGGTGCACACTGCACATATGTCGGAACCGCGAAAATCGGATGGTCACTTCTTGTAGCAACCATACAAATTTTTTTTTTAGTTCTTTTATTTAATTTCAAATGACACAAGACATGAAGCTTATAAATTAAGTCATTGGTCACAAAATTAAGTCAGTGGTCACCAAAGTTTCAAGTGAATTTCAACTTCGGCACAGACGAAGTTAGTTTTGCATTCACAAAATTTGGTTTGAGGTTCTATACTGATTATAACTAATTCGAATCGAATTTTGAATCTTAAGTTCATTTAGGCGTTGAGTAGCTTATTTATTATTCTTACACCCAGAAAAAAGTTGTACGAATAATTTAAGTACGAACGGTCTAGAAAAAAAGTTTATTTATTCTTGAATTTTTAAGAATTTTGCGCTTGAAACCGAGCTAAATTCGTTGTTTGGTTATTTTAGGCGAGGGGGTTGAGGAAAACGAACTGGGAGAGGAGAGCAAGCACATTTGAGAGAATAACGATGAACCCGCTCTCACTGTATCGTTTTTTTGGGAGAGGGGAGTGTGGAGAAACAATCGAGTTAAGGGCGCATCCCGACAGTTTATAATATAAATTTGGGCGATGCTTAAGGCATCCTAGATGTGGTGCTGTTGTCGAGATCGCGAGTTCGAGTCGCAGTGAAGGTAAGTAAAAAATAAAATAAAAAAATAAAATTAATTCACAATAAATGGAGTGGGTGGGTGTTGTTGGTTCCAACCCCTCACCGCCCCCACCTAAAATTTCCACGCAACCCCTCCCCCTCCGAAATCACCCTTAATTCCACTCTTTCCCCCCCCCCCCCCTCGATTTGGATCAACAATTTAACCTCTTGAATCAAGAAAAACGGGATCAAACTTTCATTCTTGGATCAAGAATTTCGTTCTTGGATCGAGAATTTTCACTCTTAACGAACCATTGAGTACGAAAATTCTTGATCCAAGTATGAAATTCTCCATTTTTCTCTGAGTGTTGTTTGGTATATTTTACTCCACACACAGAAAAAAAATGTCAATATCAATTTTTTATGGGCTGGTCAATTTGATATTTTGTCAAACAATGTTATTTTCATAGCATTTCTAAACTATAACATGTCATCTTGACCATAAATAGAAAGGGACGTATAGAAATTGTAAATAAGGAAAGAGACAAAAAGTGTAACATTTCGAAACTTCAAGCAACCTAACGAAATGTTTAAGTAGGCTCTGCGGCGCGTGAGCACACACATGCCAGATGTTAGTGTACGATAAGACGCCATGCAATTCGTGTTATTTGCAACGGGTTCTGAGATCGATCCCCAGTCAAATTGCAAATTGGAAAAATCGTCGTATATGCCACAGTTTTATAGATAGAAGTTTCATTCTGGAAGTATTTAGTAATCAGGATTATTTATTGATCCGCCAAAGAAATGGTAAAGATCGGATGAACGGTTGTCGAGTTATAAGGAAATCAAACAATTATGGGCAGCACCGGTCGCAACGGTGATGGGCAGCACTTCACAGGTACAGAGTATGTTAAAGTCGGGCTTGACCGACTTTCTTTCTTGTTAACTTTATCATATCGGCTTTTTAATGATATGAAAAAATATAACATTGACCCCAGATACAGGAGCCCCGTCCGACGAAGTCCCAGGCCAAGAAACACAAAACTTAGTTTCTACCGGCACGACCGCCCCCAGGCGCGCTCTCACTCCACGGCCTGAATACCATTTTTTTTCCGTGCACTCCAAAAATGCTTGTACCTTTTCAGTTTTGGCCTAATAAGCCGCAACAATAACCGCCTTGACGCTAATTGTAGCCAGCTTTCTCAAGAAAAATACAGTTTCTTGTCGAACGCAGAAATATTAAACTAAGTATCACTTAGCTAAGAGCTTTTGAACGAGCTACTATTGACACAAGTTCTGATAAGGCCATCCCTCATGTCATGTGTTTGAAATAGAAATAAATATTCGACGTCGTGACATGGTCAACTACTCACCCGGAGAGAAGCCCACTGCAGGGCATCTCTGGGTCGAGCACTATCTGGTGGAGTGTCCTTTGCCAGTTTCTATGTGTACTTGCGGTAATTGCGTAGCATTTTAACTATGCTGGCTGCACTCTTTGCTGCGGGGGCTCTGGCTTTTCCTGCTGCTGTTGATGTTGCTGCTGTTACTTGACACATGTCAGTCAGTCACTCAGTGCGTTTGGCCTGGCAGAAGGCGCTGTTACACCAAAGGCACGGCACGGGGCGGGTTTGGGGGTGGATGCCATAAATTCAACTTTGTGTGCCATACGTTAAATGCTCTTGCCCCGTTTTGTTGCTGACGACTTGGCAATAACAGAGCACTTAAACTGCCAGTTATGAAGTGGCCGGCACATTTCGTTTTGGCCCAATGTGCGAATACTAAGCATACGCCTTCATGATGGATACCAGAGATCAACAACTTGCATTGCCACCTCATCATTTGCATGCATTGGCTGCCTGGATTTATGTTCGCTCCGTGCCGCTGGCCTGATGATGATGTTGACTTATGGGCGCATAACTAACAAAAACTTGCTGCTGCAAAACGGAAATTGCATTTCGCTTAGTTCGTGTGCAATTAAACTCGCGCTCGAGGGGAGGGCCGGCACTCACACCCACTTTAAAGTACTTTCCTCTAATTCGAATTTGAAGTTTGATCGATATGTTGGGCAAGGCGCTGCGGTACGCTAAGTTCGCCCACTGGCCTCCTCACCTGGCATTAGGGGTCACACTGCGCGGGTCATAATCATTTCAACGCCAAACGCCGCGGCGAACTGTTTGATTTGCCGCAGCTTCAATTGAATTGTTTGCATTTCATTCAGTGTTTTCCAACATGTCCGATGCGGCCGGGCTGGCCAGCAGCGATGAAGAGGCCTCGCCCACTGGCGGCAGCAGCCCCCGTCAGCACCAAGTGCAGCGCGACTACAACGATGCGCGCTTGGAGCGTGTGGCCGGCTACACAACAACCACAATGCGCCTCAAACCGGACAAGTGGTCCAAACTGATGGCCAGCGATGAGTTCCGGGTGAGTTTTCATTTGCGTTTGCAGTTTCTTTTGTGCATCCCCAACCCACAACCCGTAACCGCAGCGCGTCATTCTGGACTGGCTGCATGGACAAACTCGCGTGCTGGTCATGACGTTGAGTCCGGGCGGGGAGCTGGTGCCGCGCAGCTGTCTGAGCGATTTGTATCACAGCTATGCCCTGCATACCAGCAGCTCGCGTGGCAGCAGCGCCGTCCCTCACGTCCAGCAGCACGAGGATGATGCCATGGCAATGGCAACGGCTGCTGTGTCTGCGGTAATGGCCGCCACACCGGGAGCACTACTCGTGCCACTGCCTCCGGCCTCGTCCAGCTTCACCACTCTGGATGGTGTGCCACGTGGCAAGTGCGCCTATTTCATACACCGCCAGATGGGCGTGCCGCTAACAGCGACTAACTTCGCATCCAGCGTGCTGTATGGTGACTTCCCGGTTCACAGCAAAATTGAGACAATGTCTCTGCTGTTCGATGAGGTGCTGCAACCGCTGCTGGAGCAGGCCCAAAGCCAATGGCCAGCTTTGGTGCGAAAAGATCTGCGAACGCGCATTAAGGAAGTAAGGAATACTTTGACGGAGGTAAGTGGTCGGGAAGGGGGAACGCGTTATCTCGGCATATTAATCTAATTGAGAGTATTCTCGATTGTCTCGAAAGTCTTTCGCTTAATTGGCAAAACTTTTCGTGCTTCCATAAGCGGAATATACGAAATATATGGATAGATACATATGTACAAAGTGTGTACATTAGAATGGACCTCGCCAGTGTGAGAGTTTAAGTATTGAATTCTCAGACTCCTAAGTGTGGCTTTTTGGTGTATAAAAAGCGTTAAAGAAGACAGAAATAAAAGAAATTAAAATGACGTTTTAATGGAACGCAAGAAGTAGGTGTACCTGTCGTATGAGTAATTTTTTAACAAAACTTTCACCAAAAACCCAAAAAAAGAAACAAAAATCCCTGTTCTTATGGTCCAGTCTAATATACATTTCTATACTTTATTGTTATCCCCACAGATTAAGGGCAAAACCAACAATCGCACAATTTTATCGTTATTAGTTGCGCCAACAATCGTCGAGGAAGTGTTTGCCCACGTGGACCGAGGGTAAGTTTTAGCCAATTCAATGTCCATTGTCCCTGAAATGTCACCCCGAAGTATTGTTTATACGGATAAATGAAAGCAGGAGCGGGGGGTATATCGAATTGATTTTCATGGAACTAACTTTGGCCCATAAGTTGTTTGCAAATTGCCGCAAATTGTTTATGTTTTTAATTTAGGTAAATTCAAGCGCCGCTTAAGGTTCAACGACTACCTTATAGAATTTTGCAATAGCAATTATTGCAAATACTTTATATCAAAATACAACGGCCACAAATGGAAAACATGTATTAAGAATTCGCAAAATGCACTTACTTTAAATGCCTTTTTGTAACATTTTCTTTGATAAACACATGTTAAGATTTTATATTTGCAATGCATGCATACACAGCAAGAAAAACTAAGTGTTCTGTAGCGTCTAGATAATATTTTGTTCTTAGTTCTATACACTTTAGATTGTGAGAACTTTTTTAAAACTTTAAAGGCTAATGCAGAAATCTCTGGAAATTTTCGTAAAAACAGTTTCGTTTTATACTAAAACTGCTTAACTTTATATGTAAATAGATTAGATGACAAAAGTTGAATCTAGTAATCTAGTAGCTGACAAAGTTATCCCAAATAAGTTCAAAGTCCATTCGTTTGTGACGCAATGAAATCGCGTCACAACATTTCTAGCCAGTCACTAACGAGTCACAAGAAAATCACGGAGCATCACTAGCAGCAATCGCGAAGTCAAGTCACGAGCACGAAATGGTCCCACTAATACCAAAAAGGGGAGAAGTTGGCAGCCCTTGTAGCCTGAAAGAGACGCGGGCAGAAAAGTTCTTCGAGGAGGAGGATCTTCGAGGAGTTTGATTTTGGCACGCGAAGCGAGCGGATGGGTAACATAAAACACGCGCCCAAGGCTGAAGTGAACAACAACAAGTGCACAAAGATCGCGACGTAGGAGTAACAGGCGCCTCAGTTGCGCAGGTGGGTGGCAAGTTGGCCTACGAGGCAAGTGGCCTTGTGCCTAGGAACTTTCCTTAAATTGGTTCTCTCGGTGCGGTGGTAGGAACTTGTAGAAATTATGAAATTAAAACCAAATATTTAAAACTCTGAGAGAAATTTGGAAAGTCTGGAGCATGATGCAATAAGTATAAGAGAGCAGTTCTCTCGATTAGTCCCTTATCGTCAGTAATTGGCAGGCTGTCAGCAGAGTAGGCTCGTATCGGACGAAATTTTTCTGTTTTTTGTTTGTTTTTTAACCCTTACGTGAGGAGAAAAAATACCCTTTGCATTTATTGTCGTGCGAGTATTAAAACTGAGGGAGTAAATTTTATTCATGTTTCAAAGATGGGGAAAAAATGGAATTGTGGGAAGAATCCTTAGGATGTAGTTTTGGTCCAAATGGAATATCTGCCGTACACATTTTAAAACTACCGATTAGAAGCCTTTAACCAACAAATGCCAGGTATCGAAGAAAAGAACCTCATGCCAAATGCAATACCAGAGCCGGAGCGTGAACCGAAAATCATTCGAAGTAGTCTGCGAATGTACCCCACTGCCAGTCTAAGGGTTAAACACAGAAAATGTTGCCGTTCCACTCACTCACATGAAATTAGTAGGCTCACACTCGTTTGTCAACATACAATAAGGGAGAGATTTTACGGACGGGACCACCTTATACTAATTTCATCATGGTCTGGAGCGTGTTCTTATTGTGATAGTGGTGTGTGAAAGTGAGTCAGGAGGAGAAAGAGCATACGCTCCCCTGTGACACTTCAATATACCAGTTACTCAGGGACGAGTTGGTGCGCTTTCCAGCAACAGCCCCAGTTTACAGTTGATAAGCGACTTGCCGCACCAGAGTTAACAGAGTATAGTTGCCCCTTGACCCCGTAACACGCCGAGCCGAAGCCATCACAACGGCCATCCCAAGCCACTCAGCAAAACCACCCGCCCCCCCCGCCCTCCTGTTGACGAACAGTGAAGCTATTTCACACGGCAGCCCAAGACCCGCCGACGCAACGGGGCCCCGCGCACGCAGGAAGACGCGCCTACAGAGACCCAGCGGAGCAACGGGGGTTAAGGAGATACCGGAGAAAAGGAGAGAGGAGAAGCGCCTTTCGAAGAGAAAGAGCAGGAAAAGCGCAGGAGCAGTGTGTTGAGAGGAGACCGAATTCTACCAAAAGATTAGGCAACTAACGAGGTTGCCCGCACACGAAGGACGGACGAACGGCAGAGAGGGCACAGACAAGGAGAAGCTACCAACCGCGGGGGGAGACGAACACAAGCCGCCCTGGGAAGTAGCGACACCACCAACGAAACAAGAGAAGATCCGCCGGACCAAAGAGGTCTTGTTAGCCATAAAAGGCTAAAAATAACAATCGCTGGGAGAGCGCCGCGATTGTTCAAGGCGGCGGGAGGAGCTGGTAAGCAGCACCAACCAGCAGGTATGGCCGAAGAAAGCAGCCCGAAGATTGGAACCTAAGTGTACTCTGTCCAATATTTAAAAAGGAGACCCGGGTTTGCGCCAATTACCGACAGTCTCCCTTCCCATCGCATAAAGGTTCTATCAGCATCCTATGTGAACGTTTAAAGCCGAGAATAAGGAACTGATTGAACCTTATCAGTGTGGCTTAGACCTGGCAAACCCACCACGGACCAGATATTCACATTGCGACAAACCCGGAGAAGACCCAAGAGAGATGTATCGACACCCACCACCTTTTGTTGACTACAAAGCCGCCTTTGACACGCCGATAAGGTCAGTTCTTTGAAGCCCTGTCTACCTTGGTATTCCGCAAAGTACGTTCGACTTTGCATGATGACGTTGAGAAGCACACCAAGCTCCGTCAAAATAGGTAAAGACCGCTCCGAGCCTTCGATACCAAAAAGGTTTTAGGCAGGGTGATACCTTTTCGTGCGACTTCTTTAATCTACGATGAGTACATACGCGCCAGGCCCAAATGCTAACAGAACGGGCACCATCTTTACCAGAGATAACGTTGCAAGCCGATGAATTGACATCATCGGCAAAAGCGAATCTGTGGTAAAAGAGGCGTTCTCAGAGATAGAGAAGCAGTCAAAACTTCTGGGCTTAGCGGTAAATGAGGATAAGACGAAGTACTTCTACCAACGCGCAGGAGTCTACGCTTGACAATCTGTTGCAATGGAAACACAGTTTCCAGTTGTTAAGAATTTGTCTACCTGGACGACGATTACGCGACAATAACACCACGAAATCGAAGAGAACACGCTGAAACCGATGTTATTACGGGCTCAATAAGGAGTTCAAGAGCAGAGACCTCTCTCGAAAACGAAAATTGCGCTATACAAGCGCTTATCTCCCAGTAACGGCGAGCGACAAGACAAAAGAGGAGAGGCGGCGGCGGTTCGAGAGAAAGTCTTCAGGTATGGACCCTAAACGTTGCGCGATTTCGCATCCGAATGAATCGCGCGTATGAGCGGGGACACGACCAGCAGCGACAACAGCGGCGCGGATAGGACAGCTACCCGTATGACGACACGCCCAGGTACAACGGCAGCGGGGGGAGGACCCCCGCCGGCGACCAGAGGGGGCGTGACCAGGGCGGAGACAGCGCTGGGAGGTCCTTCGAACGCGCCGGCGGGCGGGGCGGGATCCTTCAAAGGAATGGTAAAGATCGGATGAACGATGGTCAAGTTATACGAAACAAAAAAAAACAATTTTACGGGCAGCACTTCACATAATTTAACGCATACTTTGACAGGTACAGAGTATATTGTAGTCGGGCATGACCGATTTTTTTACTTTTTTTTATTTAGCGAGGATAAAATGATCTTAAAACTTGCCCAAGCCGATGTGAAGTAGACAAAATCGGCCGTTCCCTGACGCAAAGAAACGAACCGGTCCTAAAGATCATAAGTCCATTGTAACAAGTCAACATAATACCAAAATGCGAAACGCGTCCGTAAGACGCTAAAGTACATAACGCGTGAGCATGGGACTAAAAAATCCTACGCGGGGATTCGGCGACACTGACGCCGCCGCCAAGAATGGATTGGGTGAGGCGCGCTGGCCGCGAACAGACGTACGCGGATGCAAAGACAAATAAATGAAGATCGGGAAATTAAGACAGACACGAGTAAAAGGATAAGAACGAAACTAACGGTGCAGCAAGCCTTTAAGGGGTTAGTACAAGTTGCGCGTGCTGTTTTTAGATGCTTTTTTAAAAATTCACAGAAACAAAACGAAAAGATATTTTTCAAATCTGTTTTTTTTAATTCAAAGTTAATGAATGAATAAAAAATACAAAATTTTGTTTTTGAAAATTGTGACGTCGGCTGAAAAGTTTTTGGTCTGCGAAATGTGGTATAAAAAAAATAGGGGAAAGTTAACTTTGGCTCGGCAGAAGTTTTGTATACCCTTGCAGCTTCCATTGAAAACTAAAAAGTTTTTCTAACTCAGACTACTTTTTGGACCTTACTTTTCTATGGGAAAAGCATAATACAGTGTTAATAACGAAATTTGGACGCGATCCCATTTAAAAAAAAAAATGTTTTTCTCACTAGAACTTCTTTTTCGACTGATCATTCATACTGCAGCTATATGCTATAGTCATCCGATTTTGATAAAACTTTGTAGAAATGTGTTAAAGTATATAAAATAAGAATTTGCCAATAAAAAGGACGTTTTCATTAAAAGCAAAAAAGTTTTCCTCACTCGAACTAGTTTTTCGACCGATCGTTCCTATGGCAGATATATGCTATAGTCATCCGATTTTGACCAAACTTTGTGGAATTGTGTAAGAGTATATAAAATAAGTGTATGCTTATGATAAGGACGTTTTCATTAAAAACAAAAAAGTTTTTCTTCAGCTATATGCTATAGTCATCCGATTTCGACCAAAATTAGTGAAATCATTGGAAAGGATAGCAAACTAAGAAATACGTATTTTGGAGGCGTTTCCATTAAAAACAAAAAGTTTTTCTCACTAAGACTATTTTTCGACCGATCGTTCCTATGGCAGCTATATGCTATAATCATCCGATCCGGCCGGTTCCGACAAATGTGCAGCGTATATGTACCAGAAGACTTCGTGCAAAGTTTGGTGAGGATAGCTTTAAAACTGACGGAGGAGATAGCATAGAAACAGACAGACGGACGGACGGACAGACGGACAAGGCTAAATGAACTCAGCTCGTCATGCTGATCAAGAATATATATACTTTATGTGGTCGGAGACGCTTCCTTCAATGCGTTACAAACATCCGCACAATTTTATAATACCCTCTGCAAGGGTATAAAAAAGTGCGCCCATGGCGGCCGTGATTCGGGGTCACTCCGTTATCCGAATTCAAAAAGGAAAAAAGATTCTGGTTTAGTATCGATGTGATTCCGGCCTGAACCTCAGATTTGGAAAAATTTAATTTTTGGAAAATGGTTTGAAAATGAAAATTTTTTTTTGGTATTTTTTTTGTAGTCTGGTGTAAAAAAAATACTAAAAATTGTTGTATCTAAAAGTTGGAGGTTCAGGCCAGAACGACGACAATTCTGAGTCGTTTGACACCTCGTTGAACAAAATCGGTCCAGTAGTTTTGGCTGAATCGGGGCCGCCATTTTGAAAAACGTGGTTTCGAGAAAAGCGCGTTTAAAGTTTTCAGTTGCTAAGACATTTGGGTCACCTTGAGTCACTAAAAAGGCTATATCTCCGAAACTAATTCGAGTTTTCGGAAATCCTTTTGGGAAAATATATTTGAATATCTGAGCTATGAAAAAAGCAAAAAAAAAAGTCGATTTTTTCCGGCCCAACTTGTACTACCCCCTTAAGTGTGGAAAAGAATAAAGTGAATTTTAATAAAGATTAAGACCTGCCGAGTAATCATTATTTCTTTTTCCCCTTGAGACCCAATTGGGACTCCCTATACATCGGTGTCGCGGATCACTTGCCTCTCCGACCTTTGTAGTTAGTTGTCCGAAGACGCGGATCACTTCCCGTTTCGGTCATCTCCCTCCTATCCTTTCCTATGTCATTCCTGGAGTCGTGGATCGCTTCCCGCTCAATCCTAGTAGTTAATTGTCCTCAGGCATGGATCCCTTCCTGTATGGAACATTCCGCCTCCCCCTTTCACCTCTAACCTTTCGAGAGTCGAGGATTCCTTCCCTATCTCATTTCTCAACAATATTCCCTACCTTTAGACGAGGATTGCTTCCCGCTGAAGGAACTGAAGAAGGTCTTGTGCGTGAAGATAATCGGGAACGAGGATACCTTCCCGCCCGAGCCAGGAATGTTGACGAGACCGTACACTCCCCCTCTTGACTACACAACTTCGTGATTCATATCCCAAGAGCCTTAACCCTCAGGTGTCTCAGACCTTCTTTACAAATTTCTTGTAAGAGGACCCTATGCACGACTGAGATCTGTACCCCGGCCTAGGAGCTTCCTTATACCGTTCATTAAAGTTCGCGGAAAGCGGTATAACTCTACTATTGTCTTCTTTTGCCATATCGGTATAGTTCTCCTTGGACACCGTACATTAACAGTTTATTAAAAATTTCGTCATGTCTTTTCCGCGAAAATCTTCGTTATTACATAAAACGTTCCAAAAACCATAAAAATGTGCGATTTTAACATACCTTTCCAAATTGCAAAAAAAAATCCATTGTTATTTACTCCGAGGGTAAACAATTTTGGTTGCTTCCGGTTGACCTTTTGCGGTGATTATTTAAATTAAATTGTATCTTATTTTTAAATTTTGCCAAGCTGACAATATTGTTGATTATAATCAGCATCAATTTTAGGTCGTTCCTGCAAAGTCATGTTTTTGTGTGACAGCTTTTTCGTTGTTTTCTTCATATTAACTGGTCACACCGAAATTCTAATCAGAATAAAAATCACTTACAGGAATACCCCTAATGAATGTGCTCTGGCGTTCTGTTCAACAATATTTCGTTTCGAAATATACTAAAAAATAGGGTTAAACTTGAGTCCACAATCTAAGAATCTATAAACGAGGCTCGAGGCAAAACGTTTGGATTGATAAGTACAGAAACCGTACGATTCTGTAGAATTTACAACGGGTTCAAAACCCCGGACCAATCAATCTGCAAAAGTTGAAGTATTTGGAGCATTAACTTCAAGTACGATGGCTTGAGGTTTGGTTTAAAAGATTCAAGAGATCAACATACCCAAAGACCAAATTACTTTTGCTTTCGCCCGACCACATTTTTCACGCCCCCAGTCTAACCTCAAATAATACCGGGTTCAAAAGTCGATAAAATAGTTGCTCAATAAAATAGTATTTAAGTTAACTTGCAGACCTGGCAAACGTTTTTCTACCATATAAATTATTTCCGGTGAATATTTTATTTGTGAAATAAAAAATTACAATAGTGCATTCATCCCAAAAGATAATTTGCATTATTTTGAGCACTGTGTTGCATATTGCGTCTGGGTTATTGTTTGCACAAGCCTCTTTATAAATTTTCTCTCTGTGTAAGTACTTGTGAAAATAGCTTTAGTTGTTAGCAATTGTAGCCGTTTGCTTGAACAAATTTTTGTTTTTACTCGAAATGTCAAATGGTAAAAATGTGTAGGCAAAATCCATCATAAAAGTAAGGCATTAAATCAAATCAATTGAGGTCAATTTTCTATGCAATTTTAAAAACTGAAAGAAAGATATGAAAAATACCAAAGCAAAGTGGCAAATGCTTCGCAATTGGGTCAGTAAATGTTTTTGCTCATTAAAAAAAGTTTCGGCCTTTAGACCAAGTTGAAAAGGCCAAACAAAAACAACAACAAAAACCGAAAATCTTTTCCTTAGCCATTTTAGACCCGCATTGGATCCGAAGTTTCGCAATTTGTTGGAAGAAATGTTCATCAATTGGACAACCCAAATGCATGACATTGTAATAGAACGCTCTGAATGTCTACCCATTAGCCAGCTGGCCAACATGCCGGCTGGGGCCCAGCCTTCCCAATCTACTGGTATGCCCTCCAAGCATATCAACATAGTCTCCATGCCAGCCCAAGAGATTGGCTTCTGGACAAATCGAAAACTCAATCTGCAGAATATCTACGAGCAGCTGCGTGAGCCAACGCATAAGATCTTGGCCCAAATTCTGGAGCGTATTGAGTCTGTGTATTACCAGCCATATGCAAAAGCCTTTCGGCAACTGGTCACCGCCTGGCTGGAGGCCCAGGATGTCTCGCTGTGGCTGCACCCTTTGCTGCGCCAGACTTCGGCCTTTAACTCGGTGCAGTTCAGCAACGGACATGAGCTGATTGCTCCACTGGTGCATGTGGTGCATTTGATATGGAGCAATGCTCGATATTATCGCAGCACCCAAAGGATGAGTGTGCTGCTGCGTTGTATCTGCAACATGCTGGTACATCGGGCGGCCGAAGATTTGGAGTTTCCCCTGCTATTTCAGGGTGATGCGGATGAGGGCTTGCTGAAGATTAATCGAACCAGTGAGGTGTTGGAGTTGTTCAGGTAGGTGGAAGTGCTATAATTTTCCCAACTTCCTGAACCATTCAATGAAGCACACAGGCAACGCATTCTGGAGTACAAGGAACGTTATGCCAGCAGTCAACTGCTATTGCCAGCTCTGCCCGGGGCAGCTGCCTACTCTCCCCCACCCGATGACCTGCAGCAGTTGTGGCGATTCTCTACGGAAGACGTGTTTGGCCAAACACTTGATGGCTTCTTGGCTCAGCTGTCGGAGCTGCGTCAAGTGTTTGAGGCTGCCGTACAATTCCAGCAACTGGAGAAGCTGGAAATTGGCGGATTGCGTGGCAAACTGCTCACCGAACGTGTGAGAGAGGTGAGAGGAACAGCTGCAATTTACTTTTATTGGCAACAATTTCCTTCCTTCCCTTAGATCTTCAATGAATTTAAGCTGCTGTTCGAGCAATGGAGCAATGTGGATGTGGATCTGGCCGCTCCGGCTGCACACAAATGGAAATGTTTCAAACGTGAACAGAGTATTTTCTTTGCTCGCATGCAGCTGCTGGAGCAAAAGCTGGCCACTGTTTTGCTGCAGGCCTACGAGCAGTGTCACAGTTGGATGCACTTACTAAAGCTGACGCTGATGTTTGGCTGTTTGCTTAAACGGCGTACTATGCAGCCGGAATTGGTGCGTCTGCTGCCACATATGCTGGGCATTTATGAAACCGAATTGCAACAACTGGAGAAGAGTGTGGGCGAAGTTCTGTTGGGCTATGAGTGCCGCGGATTGGCTGCTTTGCCCATGACCTTCAATTTCCCACCAATTGCTGGGGCCATGATGTGGCTTGAGCAGCATATCATTTGCTGCGACAGGTTGGGCGCCAAAGAGCTGACTCAGCTTATTGAGATTTTGTAAGTGAGGCGAATGAAGAAGCAATTTTTATTACAAACAACTCTTTTTTCTCTCCAGATTAACTGAGAAATCCGAGCTTGAGACCTTGCCTTCCAAATGGAGTTCATTGTGTTCGCGTCGCAACATTTTAACCACTAAACTAAGCCATCTTCAATTGAAGATCTGGAACAATTGGCAACAGGGCATAGACAAAATGGTGGCCCAGGGTCTGGACGAGTCCTTGTTATGTCATTTGGAAAAGGATAAGCAATTGCAGCTCAATTTTTCCCTTGCCCTATTCACCTTGCTCAAGGAGACAAAATACTTGCTGGCCTTGCAGGCTACAGGCAGCCTGTCGGGTGAACTCTTTGAACTGCCCAAGGAATTGCTTTCGCTGTATGACCAGCGAGATGCTTATTGGGAACGCCGCATACGTCTGATCAAAATTGGAGAATTTTACAATGGCATACGAAGTGGAGAATGTGCCACGGCAGAATTGCTGCTGATTGGCAATGAATTGGCCACCATTGATGAGCATGTGGAAGAGGCCTGCAAGCAGTTAACCTGGCGCAACTATGGTGAGTGCAAGGTAATATAAGGTTTGACCTTTATTGCTAGTGGGCAACTCTGGAACTAAATGAGTTAATTATCTTAATTATTTTCTATCAAGGGATTAAAAAATTACACAATTTTTTTCTTTAACCAAAGTGCACCGATTCTGATGGATGCATTACCCGTTTGAAACCAGGGATTAAAACCAAAGGAATTATCGGATTTTGCTATCTGTTATTATTTCGGTCCTGTTAAGATTCGGTTTCAAAATCATCGTTTCTGTTACCGTTTTCATTTTAATTTGAATTTAAAGCAAAGTTGCATATTATTTGATTTTTCATTTTTAACCAGACTATAACTGATTGTCTCTTAGCTCTTCACATGGAAATGCTAATACTACTTTTGATAACTCATTTAGTTCTGGTATTTCCACCATATCTTTAATTTAACTCAAGCTTTTAATGTTCCCAATGTCTTGTTAGCAACCAGTGGTGCTCTAAACCTTTGGCCCTTTGGCTAAGCTGACGCAATAACAATTTTACACGGGTCTGCCGCTTTTTTTCTTGCTGTAGACCTATAAGTGATTTCATAGATATTGGTTTGAACTGTGCCTCTGGCTTAAATCGAATTTTTAATTTGTCTTGAAAATCAAAACCCTTACCAATTTCGATCGATCGAACTTTGAAACAAGAGGTCGAAATCGAAAAGCCACCAAGCCCAGGCAGGGAAATGAGAGCTATAAAGCTTATTGATTGAATTTGCTTAACATCTCTGCTGCTACGACGTCAAATTATGAAAAATTATTTCACTTTTTACCCTTTTTAAATGTGTTAAAAGTGTGGTTTATGATTTTTTTTCCTTTTTTATGTGTTTGGTTTTATTTCTTATTTTATGTTCGTATTTTTGTTTCACGTGATGTCACTACCTTGGTCCCTCACTTTTTTCCCTTAAGCTTTTCCCTTTACTGTTGACAGCTGCTTTGCTTGCACGTGTTTTGGATCGTCTTCGATTTTTACCTATTCAAAAAATGGATCAAAGGTTAACCTGTAACAAATTTCGTTTATAGGTGGCGAAAATGTTCTCAGAAGGCCGAGAATATGTGAACCACGAAAGAGCGTGCCGGACGCCCGAGCACTTCAACAACAGACGAAAAAATTAATGAAGTGGAGAAAATGGTATTGGCCAATCGTCGAATCACCGTTAGAGAAGTTGCTGAGGACCTAAACATATCGATTGGCTCGTGCCATTCGATTTTTATGAATGAGTTGGGCATGAGACAGGTCGCCGCGAAATTCGTACCAAAATTGCTCAATTGAGACCAAAAACAGCATCGCATGAACATTGTTAATGAAATGTTAAACTCTGTCCGCGACGACCCAAATTTGCTCCAGAGGGTCATAACTGGTGACGAATCGTGGGTTTATGGTTGTGACGTGGAAACCAAAGCTCAATCATCTCAATGTGAAAGTTTTGCTGACAGTTTTCTTCGATTGCAGGGGTGTAGTGCATCTTGCCACAGGGAAGAACGGTCAATATCGGAAGTGTCCCAGAAATCTCTTCCAACCAAATTCCAACCCAAAACCAATCTCGGTGTCCTAGAAATCTCTTTCGGTTGCTTTCAAACCTCTAGTATTTTGTTAAGAGATTTGGAGAAACTAACCAAAGCCAATACACAAACAACCAATCAAACTTCGCTAACTTACGCAAACTTAGCGAACTAAGCAAAGAACAAAAACAACTTGCAAGTCTGAAACCATCAATCCAGCTATGAACAAAATCTGTTATCAATTATTTGCGACCGCCGCCCCCCTGTTTTTATTGGACCATAATTTATACACACACCTTCTAACTAGACTTTTTAATAAGAAAATGAAATCTCTCCAAGTTCTGGGATACCGACGGATTTTTCGAGCGTTTTGCAAACCAACCGAAGCCAACATCTCTAGAGATTTCCATGACACCTCCGTATGAGTAAAATTCGCAACTTTTTTTGTTTTTCATCGGATCAGGCTCAAACTCATTTTCAAAGATCTATATGAAAAGTCAACAACGTCTGCATACAATCTTCCGGAAAATCTACCAACCTTGATGGAAATTGGGTGGTAAATGTTGTATGGGATACAACTTTTTTGATATTTAGCCGAACAGGCTCAAATTCATCTTTAAATATCTATATAAAAATTAAAAAATGAATGCATATAAGATGTTGTAGGGACCTGCATGCACCGAGGTGGCATCCCAGTTAAGGCGATGGACGTTATTATCGATAGATCGGCAGTCATCCTCATCAGTCGTTCAGCAGCCGCCACCGTGATCAGCAGACTTCAGCCGTCAGTCGTAAATCAGCCGAAATAAAGCCGTCAGCTAAACTTCAAACACCTCTCTCATTTTATCTTATTATTATATTACCTAACTAACAACACGAATAGCTATAATAAAGACACATATATATTTTACATGCATACCATTCTTCCGAAAGAAAAATGGTCGGTAAATTGTCAAAAAACCGCGAAATTTGTAAAACTATAATGTTCATTCGATTGCGATGAATCTTTTGTGAGTTGTTGGACGCCTGCCTGCGAAGGTTTCTAAGTTGAAGAAATGGGCAGAAAATATTGCAAAAACCGCGAAATTTGTAAGACTACACCGTTCATTCGATTGCGATGAAACTTTCGGGAATTGTTGGGCGCTTGCCTGGGAAGGTTTCCAAGTTGAAGAAATGGGCGGGAAATGGTCAAAAAACGGCAAAAATTTCAAAATTTTAAAATTTAAAATTATAGCGTTCATCCGATTGCATATCTTCCCATCCGGGACGGAGCCAGGTGGGGGACATGAATGTAAATCAGTCATGAAATTAACAATTCCTCCACTCAGAGAAAAAATATAAAGATTCTTACTTTGATCAAGAATGTTTGATGTTAATGATAAGAATTAAAATTATTGATCCAAAAGCGCAATTCTTGATCCAAGATCCAAGAGTTTTAACACTTAAATCGAGCATAGTGCATTGTCAAAAACAAAGAATGATCATTCTTGTATCAAGAGCTCATCAGGTTCAAAAAAAAAATTGTTCACTCTTGTATCCAGAGCTCCACAGATTTAAAAGAAAGGGTTAATTTATTTCATAGAAATTTTACTGTCAAACTATGTAGTTTTTGCGTCCAACAGCCGTCTCTCTATGCCAGAAACGACGTAACTACTTGGGAATTCCAAAGCAACTTGTGTGCAAAAATCCACAAACACCCCTCTCCCATACAAAACAAATCTAAGAGAGCGGACTCAACGCTATTCCAGGCCTGGCCAGCCATAGCCAAAGTCACTTGCGTTCATCCTGAGTGTGAGTCACGGAACATTTAGCTAGATTTCAAGAGCGAAATTCGTGAAAATTCAAGAACGAATAGATTTTTTCAAAAGCGTTCGTAGTTAAATTCTTCGTTCTGATTTTTTTCTGTTTGAACTGCTTAGGTCTAAGTTCAGCACTGATAAATTCAGTACAAATACACTAACAAAATGATAAACTGGATAAGTGGAAAACTGTCTAACTAACAAGCTGACAAACTAATAAACGTACCAAAAGACACACTGACTAGCTGACAAGCTGGCAAACTTGTTGAGATGAATACTACTACAAGCGCATAACCATTCCACATGATTATAATTCAATAATCCTCAGAAATCAACAACATGATATGAATATATGGACACAATCTAGAACCATCTAGATGTTTCATATGTTCATATCAAGTTGCTGATTTCTGACTAAAATCAAACCAGGTCGTTAAACCTCCATATACATTTACTCACAACTTTTGGTTCTAAGGTCACTTCGTCTGTTATAAATACTCCTAGTTTTACACTCACTTAGAACTATTAAACATATTTAAAAATATTATACCATCTGGTTATTTTTGTTCTTACCCCTAGATGAGCTACTGATTGGTCGCATCTTTGAGCAATCGCGAGATTTATTTGCTCGCCTACAGCAAACGCATAACAATTTGGATGCCATCCTGAACAGCATGCGTCGCTGGAGTCGTGAACCCTTACATCAGCGCAGTCTTTATGGTCGCAATCTTCTAGATTTACGCCATCAGCAGGAACGAGTGCGTCTACGTCTCTTGCAATGCGATGAGACGAAAATGTTGCTGAATCGCCTAATGATAGCCAACTTTTGTTTGTTCTTCAACTATGAGACGCAGCAGTTTCAACTGTATTCCCGTGATCTCAGTGTGCAGGAGGTAAGTTTGCATCATTAGAGGAGTCGCCAACTGTTGGCAGTAACATTTCCCATTGCAGTTTATTCGTGAATTTCCCAAAGAGCAGCGACGTCAGTATCAGAAATATTTGACCAGCGTTGATGAGCTGATATGGCGTGAAGTGCGAGAGGCGATGCGAATCAGGTTTAGCAATAGTTTGGCCCAACAATAATGAACAGTTGTAGTCATCATGTGTCATCTTCATTCCAATCAGCTTGCCTAGTCACTTGCACCCTCTCCAATTTCCCCAACAATTTCATTACATTCTGACACGCTGGCAGCTCCTTTCATGTCTCATCAAAACTAATCAAGTAAATGAGCACGAAATCGCACACAGCAACCGCAAAAATGAAAGACACCTGCAGCAGCAGCAACAAATTGCCACTGGCAGCGCATTCATGCGTCAATTGCATGTTTCACTTAACGGCACTTTTCGTGATTGCATGCAGACGCCCGTTAGACAGGTGCCACAAGGCAGGGAAACAAATAAGTACAAAACAAACTCCCAACTAAATTTAATTTTCACATTACTCATACGCCGTGTAATTCAGTTTAGAGTATTTGTACAAAGAAATGACAGCAACAGCAGAGGCAGCGGCTGCGGCAGCAGCAGCAACTCCACCGAGCAAGGTTAGTCCTACAACAAATCACAATGCCACAAGCGACAGCAGCTAGCGTTCAGGATGCGCCGCTCTTCGAGGTGAAATTGAGCTGACGGAAACGGAAATACGCTTTCGCCAGCCTTTGATGCAAGTGTGGAAAATAATTTTCAACAAATTGTCGAGCAGCTGTTGCTGGATATAAAACAGACATGCGACTGCATGCCAAGAATTGTGGCTGACAATGCGTTGTCGGAGGACGATGAGGAGTTGGAGGCGCAGGTAGAGGAGACACCGCGGCAAAAATCCCTACTGGAGGTTGCGACAAAGGCGTACAGACAAAAAGTGGAAGGTAGTGACAGCATGACACCAGGTACAATCACCACAAACTGTTGCTTTGCATTGATTAACCCTGTTTCAGAGGTGAGAGGGGTATAATAAGTTTGTTATGCACCTGCAGGGGTCTGTCTGTCTAACAGTATTAAGCTCAGAGGAGCAGATGCACAGATTTCAGCGTAGATAAAAGCTAGAGGCACCAGTGTGAATTTCGCGTAAAGCGATTCAGACCACTCTATAACCCATTTCCCAATCCGAAGAGAATACATCAGACCATATTTAGACAGACTATGGTATTAACCAGTCCGGCATGTCCAACTTTTCTACATGATTTCATTTTTTTTACCAACCCTCTTACTTCCCGCCAGCTGATGACTTGGAAATGCTGCAGAGGGCCGTACGCGCTGCTCTTGCGGATACCGTGCGGGCGGCATTGACTTATGCTGCCAAATTCCACGCCTATGAATTCCTTTGGACTCAAAAAAGCGCCGACGTTCTGGCTGCCAGCATGCAGACGGCTCGAGCACAGACCGACCATGTCAGTGGCGGTGGCTATGCCATTATGGAGACATTCAAAAAGGAGGTAAAAGATAAAAAAACTAAACCCCAAGGCTCACTAGCGAGAGTTGTGAATGCAGACAGACAGACAGACTCCACTCCACAGTGTGACCAGTGACCAGAGTGGGTCGCTCAATTGGCCACCGCACAATTTACGTTGTGTAACCCCCTGAGACCAATAATGCTTGATAAATGTTGACCATTTAGGGTCAAATGTGTGGCCGAGTCCGTGCATCGAGCCAAAAAATCTGAACTGTGTTTAGCCACATGGCTTCGCTGACTTATGTCCGGTCACAATGGAGTCCTTTCCAACTCAGCAGGCAAGCAAATCGCAGGCGTATGCGTAATATTTTCTTTAAACAATTATCAAACGCCCCACAAAAGTATGCTATAAATAAGACCCAAGCACACAACACACGCACACATAGGACCAGACAAACACAAAGCAGCCACAAATCATGGTCACAATGCTTGGACTTGGTAGACTAGCGTGTGAAATTGGGTGGTTCGCAATAAAATACGAGAAAAATCACTAGAAAATACATTTCATAACGAAGACTGAATGACTTACAATCTTTTGGGTGCATTGGTATTCAGGAATGTACTGTTGATCAAGGCTAGCCCCAAGAAGAGAGGACCAAAAAAGTGTGAAGTAGATTTAAAACGATTAGACTCAAGATGGACTTTCCCGGCAATCATTAATTATCCCGAAAGGAACGAAGACGATTCTTCCACTTCCACAGCACAGGAAAGTGAAAGGCTGCGAACCAGTTCGTTGTCGAACTCTTCAGTACCTGCTCAGTGCTGCCGCGCGCGATAACTGACAATGCAAGACCCCCCCTCTCTCCCACAAGCAAAATTGATTCGTATATTACTTCGGTGTTTATTGTCCGATCTTAGTGATCTTTTCAGAATAGATAGCTATTGGGCCTTACTTGATATATGTAAAGTTTGGAAGGTCTATCTTAAAAATTGTGGCTCTGTTTTTTTGCGCTTAAAGGGGGGAGGGGAGGAATTTTCCAAATCTGAAACAAACTCGTTTTGAATCGGGTATACACCTATCTACATGCAAAAATTTGTGGCTCTAGCTCTTATAGTCTCTGAGAAACACGCGTTCATACGGACAGACGGACAGACAGACAGACGGACAAGACGGACAGATGGCCAAAATCGACTCGGCTATTGATGCTGATCAAGAATATATATAGGGCAATGCTTCTTACATACTTTCACACTTCACACCCCATTTTCAAGAACACTCGACGTTTTACACACATCACACACCCCACCATTCGACACCAACAAAAACGACCCCCCTCTAACAAAAAGATAGATAGATATTGGGCCTCTAAAATAGCTTGAGTATAGTGTGGCTCTGACAGTTTTTTGCGCTTAAAGGGGGGGGAGGAATTTTCCAAATCTGAAACAAACTCGTTTTGAATCGGGTATACACCTATCTACATGCAAAAATTTTCACTCAAGTCCTGAGAAACACGCGTTCACAGACGGACGGACAGGGCTAAATCGACTCGCTTGTGCTGATCAAGAATATATATACTTTATAGGGTCGCAAATGCTTCCTTCTACCTGTTACATACTTTTGCACAACTTCATGATCCCCCTTTTCCCATTTTCAATGGGAACAGGGTATAAAAAGATACTGGATTTAGTTTCATTTTGAGACAACGTGTAACAAATTGATATTGATTCTAATTTTTTTTGCTACTATGTATCGAGGTCTGAGAATCGAGTACTGTATATCGAGCTCTTAGGATCCAGTACTTGTCATCAAGTAATTAGTATCGAGTACTTGGTAACCAATACTGAGTTTCGAGTACTGATTATCAAGTAATAAGTATCGAGTACAGAGTAACACACACATGCAAGAAAGCGAAATTCGGAGCATATCTTATACAGCATGTTTAACATCAATGCCTCGTGAGGGTTTGCCATTTTTGCCCTGTACCCATTGAAAATGGGTAGAAGAGGGAGCAGAACCGGTATACAGATTCTGTCTGTCTGCCCGTCTGTCTGTACAAAAGCGTCGATCTCAGAGACCATAAGAGAAAGTAGAGCGTTATCAGCTAGGGCGTGCGTGCATTCGCGAGAGTGTGAGTAAATTATACATTTAAATTATACATTAACAATCGCTTAGAAAATGCATGAAGACAGACGAAATTAAGGGTACTGGGTATTTTGCAGTCGGGGCACACAACTACAGCGCCCTTGTTTTATATGAAAGCAGAATAGCCATTTGTCCGATGGTGCACTGCCCCGTTAGGACTCGTATCATTGTACAAATTCTGTGCCTGCAAATGTATGGGAGTTTGAAAGTTTTGGCGTTTAACTTTCCCATAGAGATGGTTGCCCCATTATCGTTCTGCTCTAGTTCGTGGTCAGAATGTCCATAGGGATTTCAGAGGGTCCGTTCTCACTTGTGTCGCTAGCAGCGCTATTCCGTTCCATGCGCAGTCGTACGCTGCCATGTGGTCTGCTCTTCCTGTGTGACCAGGTAGTGATGGAGTCTGTCGACAAGAATATAGTAAAGTAAAATGGCTTGTCAAGTTGACACAGCCCCAAGAGCCAATTCCGAGCTTCTCTCAATCTCTTGGTTGTGATCTAATTTGACCGTTTAACGCGATCCAAACGGCGTTTGAGAAGTTTTTCATGGCTATTATCAATGCCGCAGAGGGTGACCAGGTGTAAAGTTTATTCAAAAAATTAACCCCGCCTTCCGCGGTCGACACTTGTGCTCGACAAGAAAATATGCAACCAAAATGAAGATCGACTTATTCGCTCTCTCCTGGAATACGGTTTTGAAATTGTAATTTTCTATCTAAGCTGCTAAAGCTCTATTTACACGACCTGATCGCTCAGCTGAGTAGGACAGATGGCTACTCAGACGACTGTTTACACGGGTTGACAGAAACTCAGCTGAATGACCAGGTCGTGTAAATTGGGCTTAGGCAGTAGTCACTTTGATTCCTACATATTCCAAAATAAAATGTCTTTAAATCCAATTTCCCGACTTATGACTGTGTGAATCGGTGAGATCAGGACACAAGCTTATTTCTCTGTCCGCTTCATTTGGCCGGCCCTGGCTGGTTAATATATATTCAGTGGGGTTGTTTAACCCCCAAAGACCCCCAGCAACTTTACTTGTAGAAATATTAATCAATTTATCCAAATGCTGTCTTCTCGAAGTCCTTACAAGTGACTCGCTTTTAACAATTAAGTCCGAATGTTTGGGTGGTTAAACAAATGGCATCCCAGTCTCTCACCTCCAAAAAGCACTGACGAAAACAATTTTTTTCAATAAAATCCACAGAGCACCATTTAGAGGTGAAAATATTTGCCTTTTTACCTATTAAATGAAGTAAGTGTTAATTTATTTTAAGCGCAAAAGTTTTCAGAATCGTTACGCCTGCTTCTTCATCTCACCTAATACTTAGCTTAAATTTTATTACCAAGGTTTCACTTAGCATATATGATACCAGTTGGTTCTTCAGTGAGTTAACCCCAAGACTGTTCTGTTTTGCTCAGCACAGTTGGTATTTCCATTTAAGAAAAATTATTATTATATAAAAAATACAAAATGAATTGTCAGAAAATGTTAGAAAACTAATTTTTTCTTCATTTCAAGTTGGAACATACCAAGAGTGTGTCCCTCTCGCACGCAAGACACGAATCTGATTCAATTGGCCGAAATACCCCACTTTTTCGTAGGGCACACAAAATCACTGACCGACATTTTATTTATGACTAGCCATTGAGTTGCCTCCGAGCCAGCTGGTGCGCTTAATAAACCGAGGCTAGCAACTCACACACATACACAATTCGCACACATGGCAAATTAGCAAATAAATTAAGCTTGGTCCAGGCAAATGAAGTTGTCACACCCCCACAGATCGAGCACTACAGTGAACTGCATGACGTCATTGACCAGTACGAGAATCGTCAGTGCATCAACGGTTGGTTGGCCTTGGATTTGAAGCCACTAAAATATGCATTGCTTAACCATGCCTGTAAGTGGTCGCATCTCTACAAGCAATGGTTACTGCGATATGTTCAGGGCACACTCAAGGTAAGGCGGTGGCAACTCCCAAAAGTTTAGCTCGCTATAAGCCAGTCTCTGATTTTGCAGGAACTAAATGCTTTTATTGCGCGTGGTCATGAGACACTCCAACTGCACATTGCTCGACAGGACTTCCAGGCACTGCTGCGTGTGCTGGCCATCATGGCGGAAATCCGGCAACGTGAACCCTATGCCGACAATGTGTTCAAGCCGCTCAAGGACATCATGACCCTGCTGAAGACCTACAATGTGGAATTCGAGGCTCAGTTGCTGCGCAGCATCGAACAGTTGCCGCTGCAGTGGCAACAGCTCAAGCAGAAGGCTTTGGCCAAGCAGGAGGCAGTGCAGGACACGCGATTCCATCAGCAGCAGCGGGTTGCGGCTTTGATTGGGCTGCACACATGCCACCTGCAACACTATGCCAGGCAGTTTCAGCGAATGCCGGTGAGTCAATGTTTATGTGTGCGGGCTAGTTAGCCAGAAAGAAGCGGGCAATGTTGTTGATTGACGACTGTCGTCGATTTTACAGTTCTTCCGCGTGCCCTGCCCGCAGGTGTATGATGCCTGCGACGAGGTGTACGTGCGTTTGCATTATTTTGCCAGTCAGCAGCGTCGCTATACGCGCTGGGCACAGCTTTTGGACATTCCCGCACCGGATACGGCGACGTTGCAGCAGTGCGAGGTGGAGCTGAGGAGGGTAAAGGTGAGTGAAATTGACGAGTCACACTTATTTAAAGCACGATTTTAGGAACTATCGATGAGTTCTTTTTTCAATATTTCAAAATTTATCGTAGTATATCGTATTATATTTCGCGTAATATACATTTGTGCTTATCGATAGACTATTGCGTGATACGTAAGGCATCGGGTGTCAACGCTATGACATCAATAAAAATGGGTGGCGGTTACAATACAGCGCCAACAGTTCGGTCCAAGGGCAACTCAAGACCTAGCAGCATGACTGTGTGGACGGTGATTGAACATTGTATGAAATCTCTACATTGGTGACCCCGCAACCACACCAATAAACAATACACCTGATAATAAAGCACACTCAACAAGTCCAGCTTTCTTGCGAATTTTGGTAAAATAGTGAGACGCGACAACCACAACACGCATGCCGGTGAAATAGCGCTCAACAAACTAAAGGAATTTGGGAAAAATAATATGCAACAAGCCAGTCGGATTTGGTTCGGAACTTGGTTCCCAAAAGAATGCCTTCTAGGCACACTTCTTTTTACTAGGAAGAATGCACTACCAACTTCTGCTGTATGATATAAGGCATATATTCTGTATGAAAACTGATGCCCGATCCTTTTTGCAGTAGGTTAGAAGCGAAGAGTCTGCACAACATGCAAACGTCCCTTCTAATGGCACGCATGCAGCACCCGTGCTATTGGAAACCAATATGCGAAATGAGGCCCGAACGATAGACGACCGTTCGCTTTTTCCAAACATGTTCTTTTTGCCGTATGTTGGAAGGCATAAAATCTGCATAGCATGCAACCTCCCTTCTAAAGGCACGCTTGCAGCATGAGGCACAGACAGCCGAGCGTTTTTACGAAGTTGAACCAACAACAACAACCCCTGCAAACGTCGCTTCTAATAGAACAGTACCTGCTGCGTTTCGCCCCTATACAAAAGCGAAAGGAAGATTGCAGGTTTTGGCAACTACTTCTAAGTGGCAAAAGTTGTATACGGGATGTGCTTCTGGCATGCAGTCAAGTCCGACTGGGACACTCTTTTACCGCCTACTTGATGCTGATGTTTTGTCCGAATTAAAGGTAACCGTACTCAAACCATTAACAGAGTCAGCTGTGTCGCCAACACAGCTTTGTCAGAACTTGTCCTGGAAAATGAAATGCCTTCGCAGCTATTTCTCCAGATGTCAATGATTGCTGAAGGACGTGCGTCCCGTGATGTTTAGGGGATTGATGGTAGAGGGAGCAAGCGTTAATGCCCATCGTTGCGCCCAGCAGTGCCCATGCACCGCAGGAAAACTAACAAGTAAGGGAGCTGCAGTCGAGTGCCCTGACTACAAAATACCCTGTTCCCTTGATTTCGTGTGTTTTCCTTTACATAAACACACACTCACACATACACACACTTCAACATACACACAAACGCATGGCATGCGGCCGCGCGCGATAACTGACAATGCAAGCCCCCCCTCTCTCCCACAAGCAAAATTGATTCGTATATAACTTCGGTGTTCATTGTCCGATCTTAGTGATCTTTTAAGAATAGATAGATATTGAGCCTTACTTGATATATGTAAAGTTTGGAAGGTCTATCTTAAAAATTGTGGCTCTGACAGTTTTTTGCGCTTAAAGGGGGGAGGGGGAGGAATTTTCCAAATCTGAAACAAACTCGATTTGAATCGGGTATACACCTATCTACATGCAATCTATCTCTAGCTCTTATAGTCTCTGAGATCGACGCGTTCATACGGACAGACGGACAGGGCTAAATCGACTCGGCTGTTGATGCTGATCAAGAATATATATACTTTATAGGGTCGCAAATGCTTCCTTCTACCTGTAACATACTTTTGCTGCATACTTTCGACTGCGCTACAAATACCAAATTCTTTATTGATTCGAGTTCGGTCATACCACTCATACCGATACCTTAAGAAATAATTCAACTTTAAGTCATATGCTGCAAACAAGTCAAATATCGAAATATTATTGCCAATGTGCAGTCAGTAATTATCGGAGCTGATTTTATGACCCACTTCGGATGGCTTCTTGATCTCAAGAGTCGACATCTCACCGATCTATGATGCACTAATACCCTCAATCAGTATCACCAATGCCCTCAGTCCGAGGACCCGCAAAGCTCTCAACCTGAGGAACCAAAGACCCCCGGTCCGAGGCACCGCAAAGCCCTAAATCTGAGGCACCATAAAGTCCTCAACGCTAGGCACCAAAGACCTCAACCCGAGACACCGCAAAGCCCTTCATCTAAGGCACCAAAGCTCTCAATCCGAGGCACCGCAAAGCCCTCAATCCGAAGCTCTCAATCTGAAAATCATGTGAGATCCTTTTTTGTAAGTGAATCTTAAGTTTTGGGATCATTTAGCTGGTAGGTCAATACGTATCTTAACTTTCGAAACTGATTGCAGACGACTTTATTATATTTTGTAAAAAGAGTTTTGTTAAAGTTCAATTTAAGTACTGATATTTATTCTCTGAAATACTTCTGGGCCAGACTCATTTGTATATTTTCGTTTTTGGGAAGTGCCGTGTCATGCTTAGAAAGTTTTTGGAGATATTTGTGTGTGCTTGATTGAAAAGATCCTGCATTATCCAACTTGAAACATAACTAAATTCGCACAAGTTTGCTTCTCTATTTAAGCCCGAGACTTTGTTACTCTGCCTCTATCTTTTCCACCCATAGCAACTGTGGGACTTTGTGCTCGTCATCGAATCCTGTATTATTGACTGGAACTCGACACCTTGGCTGCTAATCGATACGGATGACATGGAACATGAGTGCAAGAAATTTACCCGCGACCTGCGCACCCTTGACAAATGCATCAGAGACTGGTCGCCCTATATGTACATAGTGGGTGTCCTACGTGAGCTGGTCGCCTCGCTGCGAGCTATCACCGAGTTGCAAAATCCAGCAATTACCGAACGTCATTGGATGGAGCTTATGCAACTGACAAAGGTAAGCACAATGAGCAGTCTCAACAAGCTACAGTGGTGTGTACCTTTCCAACTGATTGCGCGGCACAACAATGGAACGGCTGCCAGCAATCTACCTTCTGGCCTGATGTAGTATCGTTGAGTTCCTCCGCCGTGCAAGGTGGCGCAAGTTTGGCAAACACATTAGCGGGTGATGTGTTGACAAAGCACAAAATGGAGCCGACAGCCATATCAAAAGCAGCAGGCGAATAGCTCACTGCGAAGTGGGAGCGCCCAATTTTGTAATTTCAAAAGTTCGACAACAAATTAAAGGATTTATTTAGTGGGGAAAAAATTTTTTTTTTTTTTTAGAAATCATTATTAAATCGTTAAGTAGGTGATTATACTCGAACAATTACCTCAATCTTGAAACAATCTTTTGTATCTAACGAGTTTGTGTAAAAGCAAAGGAGCAAAATTATTGTTCGAGAAGCCTGTTTCCGCCTTCACCGCTCCTCACAAGGCATTTACATTTACACTTACAAATTTTAATTACAAGTCAAGTAATTTACTCTACTATTATTTAATTAAAATATTTCATATTTTCACAGCTCAATGGTCGACATAACATGGACGAACTTGTAAGTGGAAATCAAGATCTTAATTAAAACCTTCCAAATACCAATCAACAACTTACACAATTTCCTTGAATAATAGCAATTATGGCACATATGAATGTATATTAAAAGTGACAAGAATGCAACGCTACTTACAAATACCGGATAATATGGTCTTGTTGATGACCAAAGACCATGCACCGTTACCGGTTGCCAAGTCGAGTGACTTGGCTTATTAGCTTGCAACCAGGGGCAAACTATGTGCAGTTTTGCTAATCAAAATGGGCAGCAGACACACGGCAGAAATGTGTAATTAATACCCATCTATACATCCTTTGTGCATGTGTGTGTCCTGGCATACGTGTGAATTAATTAGTTCAATGCATAAAGTGCCAGCCTGCTATGTATTTGGTTTCCATTCGAATTTTCTGAAAATTGATGGGAAACCATTTGAAGTGCTTAAATTTCATTTCCCAGATTTCCTACAAATGCAATACCTCCACCAGCCTGGCCCAGTTGCTTAAACTCCAACTTCATTTACATGAAGAGGATATTAAAAACACAGTGGATCGTGCCATCAAAGAGTTGACCGTGACCAAAGTGCTCGATGAGATTAAAGCCACCTGGGCGCACTTGGAATTTGAGCTGGAACAGCATCAGACGCGACCAAATGTTCAGCTGCTAAAGGTTTCTGAGGAATTGATCGAGACATTGGATGATAACCAAATGCAGCTCCAGAATATCTCCACTTCCAAGCACATCGAGTACCTGCTGGACAAGCTCAACCATTGGCAGCGCGTCTTGAGTGGCATAGACAATCTGATAGGCAATTGGTTTGAGGTGCAACGCAAATGGATTTATCTGGAGTGCATTTTCATTGGATCGGCCGATATACGAGCACAGTTGCCAGCCGATGCAGCCAACTTTGAGCGCATTGATCAAGATTTCACCGAGCTACTCCAGAGGGTGAGTCGCGTGCGTGTGGTCATGCAGGTGGTGCTCGAACAGGGAGATGTTTTGGACCAGCTAATGGAATTGCAGCGGCGTCTGGCCATTTGTGAGAAGGCGTTGAATGACTACTTGGAAACCAAACGTCTGGCCTTTCCACGCTTCTATTTTATCTCATCGGCCGATCTGCTGGACATACTCTCCAATGGCAACAATCCACAGGTTATCGATCGCCATCTCATCAAACTGTTTGACTCCATTCTGCGACTCCAGTATGAGACGAATACCACCCACGCCCTGGGCATGCACTCCAAAGAGAACGATGAGTATGTGCCCTTTGTGGGGGGGCAGGATCAGGATCAGTCAGTCGCTTTCATTGACTGCAGCGGCCGTGTGGAAGTTTGGCTGCGTGCCATTATCCAGCAAATGCGTAGTACCCTGCACGAGCTATTTCGGCGCGCTCTTCGTGCCTTTGGCGAGAAGCCGCGTGAACTGTGGCTCTACGACTGGCCCGCTCAGGTGGCACTATGCTGCAGTCAGATCAGTTGGACGGCGGATGTGAATCGATCATTTGGATGCATGGAGGAGGGTTACGAGGGTGTGATGAAGGAGCTGCACAAGCGTCAAATGGCTCAACTGAATTCCCTTATCAATCTGCTCTTGGGTGAACTCACGCCGGGTGATCGTCAGAAGATTATGACCATATGCACCATTGATGTGCACTCACGCGATGTGGTGGGCAAGATTATATCCGCCAAGGTAGACAACTCCTTGGCCTTTCAATGGCAAAGCCAGCTACGTCATCGTTGGGATGACGACCAATCAGGCAGCTCTAGTGGAGGAGCAGCCACCACCTTGAGTACAGGCGGAGGTGAGGAGGATTGCTTTGCCAACATTTGTGATGCGGAGTTTCGCTATGCCTATGAGTATTTGGGAAATACCTCCAGATTGGTTATTACACCGCTAACAGATCGATGTTACATCACTTTGACACAGGTGAGGCGAAGTCAATTAAGCGGCTTTCACTTCGGTTAAACATTAAACAGCTTAGCCTTAAGTCACATATTTTTAACCCTTACTCGAAGTGAACGTTAATGGTTTTATTAACGGAAATGAAAACTTATCGGCTTTTTGAATAATTTAAACCTCCTGAGGAGGGAGGGAGTCCAGACACAATGAACAGAAGTCAGAAGTGTGTGTGGGAGAGTGTGCGTGCGAGTGTTAAACAACCGGAAATCCAATTTGTGTTTATATGCATGTGCAATTATTGCAGTTGGTTTTAAGTCCCAAACTTCTCAATTACCGTAACTGAATAAGCACGCATGCAGTTTTCCAACTCCTTTTTTCCTTTGTATCTTTTAATTGGGCTTGATCACATAATTTCAGGGCATATGCTGCATTTCCTATTGAATTTCGTTAGTGTAACGCAATATTTTACACGAAATTTGATGTTCATGAAAAATGAAAGCAACAAAAGGCAGATTTTCCCCAGAGGCAGGCAAAACAATACATTCACAATTTTGCATTGGTGTGTGTAAGAGCAGTGCAAAAATTGCTCTCAATTTCAGAAGCAACGACAGCGTCGTGGAGCAGAAAATCACGCAACACAGCTGCGCTTGTACAGGGTGGGTCAAAAGAAGTCACCCTATTGGAAGATGCTCTTATTTTTACAAATAGCCGCCAAAGTCAGATCTGTTTTGACATTTGTGGACTAGACAGATGTAGAATACAAGTGAACAAGCCATGGATCGATATACTCCCCAAGAACGCGGAATAATCGTGAATAATCGATTTTTCGACCAAAATCATAATGAGCGACGAGGCTCATTCCACCTCATTTCCGCCCGATTTAACCGTTCCAGACTTTTTTTGTGGGGTTTTTTGAAATCCCGTGTTTAAGTAACCAAGCCCGAGACCTTGGAAGCCCTCAAGGACAACATTCGACACGAGTGCGAGAATCTGCAGCCCGAAGTTCTTGCCGAAGTGATGAAAAATGCCATAAAACGAGCCCGTATGGCAATCAATTGTAACGGCGCCCATTTGGCCGATATCATCTTCTCGAAATGATCAATAAAATTCTAAAGGTTCAAATAAATATAATCAAAAAACAGAATATACGTTTTTTATTTAGAAAAAAAAATGAAAGCCAAACAACATCGGATGACTTCTTTTGACCCACCCTGTACAGCTTATACCATGGTATAACAAGCAAGGTACGGCGCTCCCAGTGTGCGCCCTCAGCAAAGTACGCAAAACGTTTGTGCTTTGCGTACTTTTGGTGCAAAAGCAAAAGCTGAGTATTCAAAAAAAAGCTCTCCGCCGTACCTCGGTTGTTGTATCATAGCTTATACTGTGGGTGTGGGAGCAGCGCTGCTTTGAGATTTTTCCTATGCACCCGAGATAGGAATATGCCTGCCCCTGCTTTACACTCAGAAAAAAGTCTTCATCAAGTAAAAGCTGTGTCAATAGAACGGTAAAAAGTTCTCATTGCAAGTACGATTTAATCAACTTAAACAAATTATTCTGAGTGTAGAGTCTCTGCTGAGTTGAGTCCCCTACTGAGTCTTACGTTTTAATTCGAAGGAGTTACGAATTTCACCTGCTGCATTTGAATATTTATAAGTGAGCTTATTATTAGCTACAAAAATGTATAAGCAAAACCACAGCATTAAATAGGTTGGTGAAATCCACTCAAATTAAGATTTTGGGCAAAAAAAATATTTGCAACTAAAATTGTTCTTAAAACTTGGCTTCTAAAGTTCTTAGAGTGGCGATCGAAAATTTACAACACAGATTTAAGTAAACGAGCATCGGCTTTAGTAATTGTAGTTAGTTGCCTGCAACAATTGTACCCTTTCGATTGGTAGCTTTCGCTCAAGACTTGATCAAATTTGTCATTTCACTCAGATAAAAATCCTTTCTAAATGTACCGAAATAGTAGGGTATTGGGACCTTGAAGACTGAACACACGCGGACGTCTGCATCTTTGCCCACACGACTATCAACCGTTCGCGACAGATAGCGATTAAAACCATAGTAGAAAATGTAGTTTTAACCTTTGATTAATGCTGAGTTAGCATTTTGGCAATCATCTAGCAACAAGCCCTGTAGCCTTGTAGGAAGACTATTGCATTGGGACGTCGAGGGCGTGTGTTCAAATCCCCGTGGAAGCAGTTTTGTTGTTATACTCTGTACCAAAGGTACAGTTTTATAAATAGAAAGAAGGTTCGTACCTTCTGTACATATTTAGTAATCGGGATTCATTATCGATCCGTCAAAGGAATGGTAAAGATCGGATGAACGATAGTCGAGTTATAAGAAAATCAAACAATTATGGGCAGCACCGGTCGCTACGGTGATAGGCAGCTCTTCACAGGTACAGAGTATATTATAGTCGGGCTTGACCTACTTTCTTACTTGTTTTTTGTTGTTTTTTTCATACCCTTGCAGAAGGTATATATCCGACCACATAAAGTATATAAGTTCTTGATCATCATTCAGCCATGTCTGTCTGTTTCTACAAAAAAAAAAGAACGGCGAGATAAATTCAATCTTTTTATACCCGTTACTCGTATATATTCTTGATCAGCATCAACAGCCGAATCGTTATAGCCATATCCGTCTGTCTGTATGTACAACTAGATCTCGGAGACTAGAAGAGCTAGAGACACCAAATTTTGTATGTAGACTCCCATTGTCCCTACGCAGATCAAGTTAATTTCAACCAACTTTAACTTACGCTCTCCTTTTTCTTGAAGTAATCCCGGCACGAGCTTAAAAATTCAATCTCGATTTACAAGAAATTCTACTCAATTCAATCTTTTCGAGCTAGTTTCATTCCAAATGTGCTTACTTCGATCTTTTTCGAGATTACATGTTCATAAATTAGGAACAAGAGCTTACAAGTTTTTTAGACAAGGGGCAACAATCATATGCTATGGTGCTGTGCGATGAGAGCCCATGCCATTCGTGTTCAGTGCAAGGTTGTGAATTTGAGTCCCAGACAAGACTACAATAATTTTTATATTTCTTTGTTTTTTTCAGAAGCTTTAAATATACCAAAACTGGTGTCGCTGGGTGGGTGCCCTATGGAAAATGGAGGAAGAAAGGAAAGGTAGATAGTTGTATACCCCCTATTATCAAATCAATATTTTTTCGAGATCCAGAATCGGTTTACCCTGTTTTCAATCCTTGTTGGACCCCTTTAACAGATTCAAACATATTACATCAACTTTAAGCATCACAAATTGTAAGCTTCAAAATGAGAATCGCCAAAAAACCCAGCGTAACCCAATCACAAATGAAATTTGTCATGTAAAATTTGGCACTTAAGTTTACCACAGTTTTACTAACATGGATTCGAAATACCCACAGTATTTAAAATGCATTTGGTGTTTCTAGCTAATTGCCCGCATATTGTTTGAAAATTCAAAACCAAAGATACCTAACGTTGGCTGTGGTGGCCATCAATTTGTTGGCACTTCACATTGTCGCGGACGTGAACATCGACGGCTTCGCTCTCAGCTTTCGCAGCAAATTAAACAACTCGTTAGGGCAAAATAAATGCTGCTTGTAATTTACATACGCCCTTTCCACCTTCTCCTCCTCCTCTACCTGAACCTGCTGCCACCCACAGTCGCTGCGACTACGGCTGGCCGGTGCAACCGCTGGGCCGGCTGGCACTGGTAAAACAGAAACAACCAAGGACCTGGGACGCGCACTGGGCGTAATGGTTTATGTCTTCAACTGTTCGGAGCAAATGGACTACAAATCTTGTGGCAACATTTATAAAGGGCTGGCCCAGACTGGTGCTTGGGGCTGCTTTGACGAGTTCAATCGCATCTGCGTGGAGGTGCTGTCCGTGGTGGCCGTGCAGGTGAAGACCATACAGGAGGCGATAAAGGTGCGAGACAACGACTGCTACGTCGCTTGCAAATTGATTTTACCCAGCACTTGCACCTCTTTGTTTCCTTGCTGCACATTGATTACATTTCTCTGGTCCGGCTGCTGTTCTGTTTACAGATGCATAAAACCCAATTTATCTTTATGGGCGAGCGCATTTCGTTGGAGCCGTCGGTTGGCATTTTTATCACGCTGAATCCGGGCTATGCCGGCCGAACGGAGCTGCCGGAAAACCTGAAAACATTGTTTCGGCCCTGCGCCATGATTGTGCCAGACTTTGCCTTGATTTGTGAGATTATGTTAATGGCCGAGGGTTTCCAAGATGCCCGTCTGCTGGCACGCAAATTTATCACCCTGTATCTGCTGTGCAAGCAGCTGCTGTCCCAGCAGGATCACTACGACTGGGGCCTGCGTGCCATCAAATCGGTGCTGGTAGTGGCCGGCACACTGAAACGGGATGACCACAGCCGACCCGAGGATCAGGTGTTGATGCGAGCGCTGCGTGACTTCAACATACCCAAAATAGTGACGGAGGATGTGCCCATATTTATGGGTCTGATAGGTGACCTCTTTCCGGCTTTGGATGTGCCACGAAAACGAGTCTTTGAATTCGAGAAGACAATAAGGCGGGCGGTGAATGAAATCAAACTGCAGCCAGAGGAGGGTTTCCTCATGAAGGTGGTGCAGTTGCAGGAGCTGTTGAATGTGCGTCACTCGGTCTTTATAGTGGGTAATGCGGGAACGGGAAAGACCAAAATCTGGGAAACATTGCGTGAGACCTATCGCATACAGAAACTCAAGCCAGTTTGTCATGTACTGAATCCGAAAGCCTTGTCTAACGACGAACTGTTTGGTATTGTAAATCCCACTACGCGGGAGTGGAAGGATGGACTGTTCTCGTCGATAATGCGGGAACAGGCCAATATGCCAGTAGGAAATCCGAAATGGATTGTACTCGATGGCGATATAGATCCCATGTGGATAGAGAGTCTAAATACGTTGATGGATGACAATAAGATCCTGACACTGGCCAGCAATGAGAGGATTTCGTTGAAGAAAGAGATGCGTCTGCTGTTCGAGGTGGGTCACCTGAAGGCAGCCACACCAGCAACAGTGTCCAGGGCAGGCATATTGTACATTAATCCACAGGATCTGGGCTGGTCACCGTGAGTTTTACCTCAATTTCTTATGATTCTGTGGCCTACTAAATATTTTAATTTCTATGCAACACTTAGCTATGTCTCCTCCTGGCTGGAAACTCGCCCGGATATGATTGAGCGTGGCGTTCTTACTACACTCTTTGAGAAGTATTTTCCCTGCATCATGCAGCGACATCGAGATTTTCGTCGCATCACACCCATCACAGACATGGCCATGATACAAATGACCTGCCATCTGTTGGAATGCCTGCTGGACACTGATGCCAGTGGCAGCGGCAAGGGCGGACGTGGCAGCGGTGGCGCCAACGCCACTGTCAATCCACACAGTCTGCATCATGGCGAGATGTCGCACGAGTCCGCCGAGCTAGCCCTGGAGACCATCTTTGTTTATGCCACCCTTTGGAGCTTTGGTTCGGCTTTGCATCAGGACACTATCATTGACTGGCATCGTGAGTTTCACAAATGGTGGACGGGCGAGTTTAAGGATGTCAAGCTGCCCAATCAGGGCACTGTCTTTGACTATCAATTGAATGTGCAGACATTGAAGTTTCAGCCCTGGTCCGAGCTGGCTGGCCTGGACCAACTGGATGGACAAATCGATGCGGAGATGCCATTGCAGGTGCGTGCTTGACCCACTTCCCATTTGGAACTAATCATGCACACTAAGCTTGGGGCACACAGAACGTGCTCATTTCAACTGCAGAGACCACACGCCTGGCCTACTTCCTCAAGCTGCTCATTGACCGCAATCTGGCCTGCATGCTGGTGGGCAGCTCCGGCTGCGGCAAAGGCGCCATCTTCCGTGAGCTCTTTAGCAAATATGCTAGCGCCCAGGAGCTGCTTGAAATCGCTGTGACAGCTGTCAGCGACAGTCAGCAGCAGCATTCCGTGCAGCAATCGCTGTCCCAGCCACCAGCAGGCGGCAGTGTGCGTCGCAAGACGTCCTCGTCAACGCCGCTGTTGACCACAGTGCAGGCGACGCACTTCAACTACTACACGACTTCGGAGATATTCCAGAAAATGCTCGACCGACCTCTGGAGAAGAAGTCAGGTCGCTGCTATGCACCGAGTGGGCCCAAGCGACGGCTCATCTACTTTGTCAACGACCTGAACATGCCCGAGGTGGATGCTTATGGCACAGTGCAACCGCATACCATAATACGTCAGTTCATGGACTATAGGCAATGGTAAGTGAGTGTGCGAATGATATGCGGTCTTGTGTTGTAATGCTTACCACGGGAAATAAATACCACAGGATGAAACAGGTCGGAAGTTAAAGAACAATCTGTGGACAATTTCTAATTGCCAACGCTTTGGGTACTTCATTAATTTGTTTTACAATCTTAGGCATTAGGCGGGGCTCAGAATCTCCTTTGGTCGCAGCTTTAAAGAGCCAGCTTCCGTTCGCCGTTCCGATCCAGCAGCATCTCCCCGAAGAGAGCTCACTGTTTTGGTTTTTTTTATCGAAATCTCATTCACATTTCTTTCATGTTTTTCTCTCCTTCTATTTCGATTTCTTGATTCATTCTCCCTTCCTCCTCCTTTTTTCCTTCCTTACTCCTTCCTTCCTCCCTCCTTCCTTCCTCCTTCCTTCATTCCTCCTTCCGCCTTCCTTCTTTCTTTCCTTCCTTCCTCCTTCCTTCCTTCCTCCTTCCTTCCTTATTCCTTCCTCCTTCCTTCCTCCTTCCTTCCCCTCCTTCCTTCCTCCTTCCTTCCTCTCCTTCCTCCTCCCTCCTCCTTCCTTCCTCCTTCCTTCTCCTCCTCTCCTTCCTCCTTCCTCCTTCCTCCTTCCTCCTTCCTCCTTCCTTCCTCCTTCCTTCCTCCTTCCTTCCTCCCCTCCTCCCTCCTTCCTCCTTCCTTCCTCCTTCCTTCCCTCCTTCCTTCCTCCTTCCTTCCTCCTTCCTTCCTCCTTCCTTCCTCCTTCCTTCCTCCTTCCTTCCTCCTTCCTTCCTCCTTCCTCCTTCCTTCCTCCTTCCTTCCTCCTTCCTTCCTCCTTCCTTCCTCCTTCCTTCCTCCTTCCTTCCTCCTTCCTTCCTCCTCCTTCCTCCTTCCTTCCTTCCTTCCTTCCTTCCTTCCTTCCTTCCTTCCTTCCTTCCTCCTTCCTCCTTCCTTCCTCCTTCCTCCTTCCTCCTTCCTTCCTTCCTTCCTCCTTCCTTCCTCCTTCCTTCCTCCTTCCTTCCTTCCTTCTCCTTCCTTCCTTCCTTCCTTCCTTCCTCCTTCCTTCCTTCCTTCCTTCCTTCCTTCCTTCCTTCCTTCCTCCTTCCTTCCTTCCTTCCTTCCTCCTTCCTTCCTCCTTCCTTCCCTCCTTCCTTCCTCCTTCCTTCCTTCCTCCTTCCTTCCTTCCTTCCTCCTTCCTTCCTCCTTCCTTCCTCCTTCCTTCCTTCCTTCCTCCTTCCTTCCTCCTTCCTTCCTTCCTTCCTCTCCTCCTTCCTTCCTCCTTCCTTCCTCCTCCTTCCTTCCTTCCTCCTTCCTTCCTCCTCTCCTCCTTCCTCTCCTTCCTCCTTCCTCCTTACTCCTTCTCCTTCTCTCCTCCTTCCTCCTCCTCTACTCCTTCCTCCTTCCTTCTCCTCCTTACTCCTTCTCCTTCCTCCTTACTCCTCCTCTTCTCTACTCCTCTCCTTCTCCTTACTCTACTCTACTCCCCTCCCCCCACCCTTCCCCTCCTCCTTACTCCTTACTCCTTACTCCTTACTCCTTACTCCTTACTCCTTACTCCTTACTCCTTACTCCTTACTCCTTACTCCTTACTCCTTACTCCTTACTCCTTACTCCTTACTCCTTACTCCTTACTCCTTCCTTCCTTCCTCCTTCCATTCTTCCTACATCCTTCGTTCCTCTCTTCTGCTTACTTTTTCTCATCTCAACTCAAATACTAAAATTTTTGTATACAAATATTCCCTTTTCTTTAGGTACGATCGCCAGCGTTTGCAGTTAAAGGACATACGACATTGCCAGTTTGCTGCCTGCATGAATCCCACTGCTGGTTCCTTTACCATTGATCCGCGTCTGCAGCGACACTTTTGTGTATTTTCCGTGGCCTCGCCGGCGGAAGATACTTTGCACTATATCTACAGCAGCATTTTGAATAGTCATCTCGAACATCTGGGTCAGGGTTTCAGCAAGGAAATTCGTTCGATTGGTAATCTTCTAGTGCGCGTCGGTATTGCCCTTCATCGTCGCGTGGAGTATGCTTTTCTGCCCACGGCAGTAAAGTTCCATTACATTTTCAATCTTCGCGATCTCACAGCCATCTACCAGGGTCTCATGAACAGTGTGGGTGCTCCGGCATCTGCGGTCGGAGCAGCAGCTGGTGGAGGCTATGGGGGAACCGTTTGTACCAAACCCTCGGAGCTCATACGTCTCTACGTACACGAAGCGTTTCGGGTGTATCACGATCGCCTGGTGGATTTGTATGATATTAAATCATTCAGGTCATCGATACGGGATATCTTTAAGAAAGATTTCGAGGATTTCGATGAAGATTTTGTATTTTCTGAGCCTTTAATATATAGCCATTTCGCTCAGTCGCTGGTGGATCAAAAGTATATGCCGCTAAAGAATTGGGATTCGCTGTATCAGCTGCTGCTGGAAGCACAGGCCAACTACAATGAGGTGGTGGGATATATGAATCTGGTCTTGTTTGAGGATGCCATGATTCACGTGTGTCGGTAAGGCGGAGAAGACATTGGGAGATTAATTGTTATACGCCCCTCCAATTTGCAGCATCAATCGCATACTGGAGAGTCCACGGGGGAATGCTTTACTCATTGGCGTTGGTGGCTCTGGCAAACAAACCCTGGCCCGTCTGGCTGCCTTCATCTCATCACTTAGCGTGTCTCAAATCCAAATCAAACGCGGTTTCGGCCTACTCGATATGCGCGAGGAGATAGCCAGTCTGTATATGAAGGTGGGCCTCAAGAATTTGGCCTCGGTTTTTCTGATTTCCGATGCCCAAATACCCGATGAATCCATCCTGATGCTTATAAATGATTTGCTCGCCTCGGGCGAGATACCCGAGCTCTTCAATGACGATCAACTGGAAACCATTATCAATGGCATCCGCAATGAGGTGAAGCAGAGCGGTACTGTGGACACCAAGGAGAACTGCTGGCGCTATTTTGTGGAGAAGGTGCGGCGATTGCTTAAAGTGGTGCTCTGCTTCTCGCCCGTGGGTCAAACATTGCGGGTGCGAGCTCGCAAATTCCCAGCCATCATAAGTCGCACGGCCATTGACTGGTTCCACGAGTGGCCCAAAAGCGCTTTGGAGTCCGTGTCCCAGAAATTTCTCAGCGAAATCAGCCACATTTTGGAGGTTCGTATACAGTCCAGCCCTTATTTATGCGTTTGCTGCCCACAATTTACAACTGAAACCTGTCACAACGGACACTTTAAGCCCCCACACCTCTCATTTCATACGCACACACACACGTTCACAGCCCAGCCTGGTGCCGCCCATAGGGATTTTTATGGCCTACGTCCATGGGACCGTGAATCAGATATCGAAAATTTATCTGCAGAATGAAAAACGCTACAACTACACGACCCCAAAAACTTTTCTGGAATACATTTTCCTCTACCGCAAACTGTTGGTGGACAAAAACGGCGAATTCGCCGAACGCATCGCCAGGCTACAGAGCGGCATGGCCAAGTTGGCTGAATGTGCACGAGAAGTGGACACACTGAAGGTGAGTAAATGATGAAGAGGGTAAAAAACTGAATGCCACATGCAAATAAAATGTGAGTGTGGCGGGACTACTTTATGCACGATTCACCCTAGAATCGGTAAGCGTTGTCAAGCATATAAGACTAAATTGAAAGGAACCAGATCTGTGACTTCGACAATTAATTCGATTTTATTTAGGACAAGAAAACCTGAGAGCTAAAATGTATAATATTTATATATTTCAAAAATATTTAGCTGATTTCTGATAGACTGATTATATTTTTATTGTTAACGCAAAGAGCCTAAAAGCTTGAGTAGTTTCTGTTTGTAATGAAAGTGAGTGAAATTTCTTTCCTAAGTCCGAATATATTTGAATGGTCCAATCTAGGCTGCCCAGCCATTGGGAAAGGACTCGTCTGTAAAAAGCCATCTCCGTATGTCGTATGAAGACTGTTTGACTTTTATTCCCAAACGAGTGTTGGTATAGGAACTGCGAAGCTGCCAAGGCGTTGCCTTACGAAAAAGTAGGACTTGGTGGGGCTAATTTTTTTGGAGAACTTTAAGACTCAGCGAATTGTGACATTTTGTCTTTGATGGCACTTATGTAATGTTTCTATAAAAGTCAGTTTTGCGTGAGCTTGAGCTTTGTGTTCATTTGTAGGTAACTCCTGCGAATCCGTACTTTTCAATGAAAACAGCATACAGCAAAGACAGATATAAATGGAGCTAAATTGAGAAGCAATACCTTTTTTTCCGCTTACCTTTATTATTCGAAATGATAGAACCGGGATAAAACCAAAACGTTGGTAACGGTACATGTTCGGTTTTTTTACCTTTGAAGAGGTAACTAATCAAAACTTCGGTCAGACATAAGACGTCCTTTTATTCCATACTCCAACTGAAAAAGAGACAAATGTAGTGTGGGAGACAAATGGCTCCTTAAACACACGCTTTCACTTTCTTTCGGTGCCCGATCAAGACTGAGTTGTTTAAACTAACTTGAAACCGGAATTGGCGTAAATAAGAGGTTTTCAAGAAGAGCGAGGCCAAAAAGTGGCAGTGTATTGGTGTGCAAAAATAAAGCGACGAAAACAAGCTCTGACCTGCCCTCATCGACCGCTGAGCTGCGACTGAAAGCACAAAGCGTGCTGTTTGTTCTCTTGGCATAAGCCTCGACAGGCGCTCAGCTCGAGTCTGTGTGAATAGCGAAGTGTGATCGGACCCTGCGGGCCATGCCTGCCCATAACAGATGGACCTTAATGTAGCCCATCCTACTATAGTATTTTTTTTTTAATGGCTTGGCAATCTTTTGGCTTGTGCGCTTCTTATTTTCGCGCAAGAGAAAGGGACCTACAGCTTAACGCCAAATCCAAAAGGCAGTTTGAGAAGCTTTTGCATGACTAATTACTACAAAACTTGGGGCCAACAGCAGAGAGGGGTGACTGGGTGTAAAGTTAAAAGTCCAAGAGCAAAATTAATAAGGTGATATTGAAAAGAAAACGACCCGTAAGCGAATATCCCCATGTAACTGAATTAGAGCTGAGCGTGTGTCCTTCGATAACCGATATATTGATCCTTGGTAAACTGCGATTCCGGCTTAGTGTCGATTGAGTCATTTAAGGCCCTCTTCTGGTCTAGACGACTGAATTATATCTGTTTTTTTTAAAATTGTGGAAAGAAATCGGGAAAAGATTTTGTAATTTTGTTTTTTTGTATTTGGTTGCTCAATTCATTAAAAACAATACAAAACTAAAAATGTGTGAATGCGAGGGTTGCTCCAAAAGTTTTGGGCCTCCAAAACAGGGTCTTCTAAAAAAAGGTGTGTTGATGGTTCACACCTTTTCGGGAGTATTTAGTATAAATGCTTTTATGGCCCGAATCAGAATCATGAAAAAAAAATTAAATTTGTAAAAGTTGTGACCATTTAAAAATGTGAAATCGATTTTTGACAATTTTTTTTGCAGTCCAGTGAACAAAAAATAGTGAAAAATTGTTTTTCTCAATGATTGCGGTTCGGGCGATATCCGCGTCAATTCTGCGCCCATTAAGCACTACATCATCAAATTCAGTCGAGTAGAACTTCAGAAAAGGTGTGAACTATTTTTAAATACGTGCTATGAAAAACGTTGCTATGAAATTTGGGTCACCTTGGGTCACTAAAATGGCTATATCTCCGAAAGAATTCCGAATTTTGAAAAACCCTTTTGGGGTAATATTTTTGAATATCTAAGCTAAAAGACAAATGAAAAAGAATCAAAAAAAAATTGTTTAAGACCAGAAGAGGGCCTTAACCAAAGCAAAGAACTTAGTCATCTTTTTCATGGGCGATGAATGAAGGCAATTTGGTGGTATTTCATGTAAAAATAGGACATCAATTTCTTAATATCGACCCTCAGTGTTGTTTTCAAGATCGTGCCTAAATTGGGTTATATAAAAAAAATGGAGGTTATCTCTCAGCCGATCGAGCCCACATCCAAATTTATAAAAAAAAAATACGTAGCTATCCAAATTAAGAAAATCTACGTCCAAGTTCGAAAAAAATTGGGATTCAAAATCCAAACTTCATTTTCACCAGAGAGTGCACAAATTCGGCTTAGTTTGAAATCTTGATATTTACTCTACAGCCCGAAAAATGATATTTTCAAGGTCAAAACTATTGCTTTAAATCAGGGGTGCCCGCGCTCTATACGCTTGAGGCGCATGTTTTATTTCTTTCCGCATAGCCGTTGCTGCGCGTATAGGACTCACGCATAACGAAATTGCAACAACAACTTCGTATGTGTCTCTCTTCTCTTTCTCTCCTATGCATCTTGCTGAGCTTAGCACAACTAGAACATATCATGCGTCCGAATTTTTCATCAGACAGCCGCAAGCACACACACACACACAGCAAAAGGGAATAATGGGTTTTGTTTTTTGTTTCCTTGTGGTTGTTGCTAGTTTACATTTTTAGAGCGAAGCTCTTTTACGGACGGTCGACTAGGGGGCAAATCCAGAAAAGGATTGTCTTTGCGACAGATTTTTTGGCTACGCTTTTGACTTTGCAAAGTCAGATGCTATGGTCTTTGCAAGACAGCCATAGGAGCAGGAGGGTGGTGGATTAGCGGTTACTAAAACAGTGACCGAAACACTGACCAAAACAGTGACTTAAACAGGGTCTGAAAAGTGACAAAAACGGTAACCAAAACAGTGACCAAAACAGTGGTCAAAACAGTGACCAAAACAGTGACCAAAACAGTGACTAAAACAGTGACCGAAACAGTGACTAAAACAGTGACTGAAACAGTGACTGAAACAGTGACTGAAGCAATGACTGAACCAGTGACCGAAACAGTGACGTAAGCAGTGACCAAAACAGTGACTAAAACAGTGACCAAAACAGTGACCAAAGCCGTGACCAGAAATAGTGACTGAAACAGTGACCGAAACAGTTACTAAAACACTAACCAAAACAGTGACCAAAAGCAGCGATTTTATTGTGCCAGAGTGTTTGAAGGGACGAATTCCAGTCAAATAGTATCGTTCACAACACAATGACAATGAGCTGGCCTTCAACACTTTCAAATGCATTAGAAGAATACTACGATTTTGTCACCAACACATTACAAGATTTCGTAATTTCTGCGCTTAAAAAAACCGTAAAAAATAGTTTGTTCGATGATTTGAGAGTGGTTCAAAAATTGAGTTGTTTAATTTAAAAAATTTAAACCACACACCCTTGATTTGGTTTTTTCCGTTTTTCTCCAACTACTTGGGACTATCCCTTTCAATTTCCATGGCCTATGGGCTATTCGAGCCGGAACATCCAATGCCTCTGCCATTCAATTAGTGAGCTTAATTGAATTGTTGTTGCAGCAAATCTGCTGTCCATTTGCCACGGCAACATCAACGGTGAAAGCAGATAGGGAGACAGAAAGAGAGTGTGTGTGACCAAGTGTATGAGTATGTGTGTAAAGGAAGGAAGGCTCGATTGGGACACCGTTGAGGCCGTTCTTTGAATTTCCCGCGCGCTAAACAAAAAACTAACAAGTGCAAGCGAGAGAGAGAAAGATGGGGCTCCGACCAAATGTTATTTAAACTAATTGAATTAAATTGAATTCGTTTGTATGGCACAAAAGGCTGTTTCAGTTTTCATCCCAGCAATTTGTGCACGAAAGTTGTGTCGTGTAAATATTGAGCCAGCGTGCCTGAGCTTTAATTAAACAGGTAAATGAAAGTTTTCAACTTGCCGTGAGTTTTCCCAATTTTGACCCACAGCATCAATTGGCCATACAAGAAGTCCAACTGGCGGGCAAAAACGCCGCCGCCGACAAGTTAATTGTGATTGTGAGTGCTGAGAGTGAGAAGGTGAAGCGTGAGCGTTTCATCGCCTCGGAGGAGGAGAAGCGTGTGCGCATCATTGAGGAGGATGTGTCGATTAAGACCAAGATGTGTGAGGAAGACTTGAGGCAGGCCGAACCGGCTCTGGTGGCCGCCCAAGCCGCGCTCAACACGCTAAACAAGAACAATCTGACCGAACTGAAATCGTTTGGCTCACCGCCCAAGGCTGTGGTCAATGTGTGTGCGGCGGTGATGGTCCTGCTGGCCACCAATGGCAAAATTCCGCGCGAACGCAGCTGGAAGGCGTCCAAGCTGATGATGGTGCGTGTGGATCAATTTCTCAATGATTTGCTCAACTACAACAAGGACCACATACATCCGAATATTATTGAAACTTTGCAGGAGTATCTGAAGGTAAGCTGAAAACTTTGGCATCTAGAAATGATATATTTTTTAATTAAACTCTTTAGGATCCCGAATTCAATCCTGACAAGGTGGTGCAAAAATCTGTGGCCGCTGCCGGCCTCTGCGCCTGGGTTATCAATCTGCATCGCTATCATCAGGTCTTTCTCATAGTTGGGCCCAAGCAACAAGCACTGCAGGACTCCCAGCAGGAACTCCTCGAGGCACGCGAACGCCTGCAGTATTTAAAATCAAAGATCAACAATTTGGAGGCCAAATTGGCGGAGATTCAGGCTGAATTTGAGCATGCGGTGGCCGAGAAACAAAAGTGTCAACAGGAGGCTGACAAAACCACATTTACCATCGATCTGGCACATCGACTGGTCAATGGTCTGGCCAACGAGAATGTGCGCTGGCGGGAATCGGTCCAAAGGTGAGTAAGTGCGTTGCATTAATGCGTAATCAATTATTAAATTTAATTTACATACTCGGAGCGCTCGCATTCGTCGTGTGGGTGGGTGAAGGCTTTGGGGTTTCGCCTGCTTGCGGGCCACCGCAGCAACAAAAGGCCGTAAATTTTATTTACTTGCTCTCATTTGACTTGCCGTCGAGGGGCCAACAAGGTGCTCGACGTCCGCGACAAATGAAATGCTGTTACAGCCAATGAACTGGGGGAGCTTTCAACTTGCATTTGCATTTGGGTGCCACATCCAGCTGGCCAACAACTGCAGTTGATGGGTGTGAAACAGTTCACTGTCCACTTCATTAAAAATTCGCTATTTGAGTTCAGATGAATAAATGCCAAGAGAACTGCTATCTTTCATCAAACTAGTGTGCAACATTCACAATAGTCAATTTCGACTTTTTTTTAGACATGATCAACGGTAATCGAGTCATAAACAAAAAGTGTTTGCTGATGCAACGCAGTACTTTTTAAAGATTATTTCATGTAAATTTTGACCATCCGTAAGCCGGTATCTCACCAATGGCAGCAGTAATGTTGTCTGGCTAAAAAATAACAAATCTGCTGGCGCTGATGAGCTGCCTGCTGAATTGTTCAAGGCTGGCGGTGAGGAGCTGGTAAGGTGCATGCACCAACTCCTATGTTGAGTATGGTCTGAAGAAAGCATGCCCGAAGATTGGAACCTAAGTGTACTCTGTCCAATATTTAAAAAAGGAGACCCTGCGGTTTGCGCCAATTACCGCAGGATCAGTCTCCTTCCCATCGCATATAAGGTTCTATCATGCATCCTATGTGAACGTCTAAAGCCGAGAATAAGTGAACTGATTGAACCTTATCAGTGTGGCTTTAGACCTGGCAAATCCACCACGGACCAGATATTCACATTGCGACAAATCCTGGAGAAGACCCAAGAGAGAAAGATCGACACCCACCACCTTTTTGTTGACTACAAAGCCGCCTTTGACACGCCGATAAGGTCAAAGTTCTTTGAAGCCCTGTCTACCTTTGGTATTCCAGCAAAGTACGTTCGACTTTGCATGATGACGTTGAGAAGCACACAAAGCTCCGTCAAAATAGGTAAAGACCGCTCCGAGCCTTTCGATACCAAAAGAGGTTTTAGGCAGGGTGTTACCTTATCGTGCGACTTCTTTAATCTGCTGATGGAGTACATACTGCGCCAGTGCCCAAATGCTAACAGAACGGGCACCATCTTTACCAGAGATAACATGCTACTTGCATATGCCGATGATATTGATATCATCGGCAAAAGCGAATCTGTGATAAAACAGGCGTTCTCAGAGATTGAGAAGCAGTCAAAACTTATGGGCTTAGCGGTAAATAAGGATAAGACGAAGTACCTACAATCAACGCGCAGTGAGTCTACGCTTGGACAATCTGTTGCAATGGGAGACTACAACTTCCAGGTTGTTAAGGAATTTGTCTACCTCGGTACGACGATAACCAGCGACAACAACACCAGTGTGGAAATCCGAAGAAGAATTACTCTTGCAAACCGATGTTATTACGGGCTCAATAAGGAGTTCAAGAGCAGAGACCTCTCTCGGAAAACGAAAATTGCGCTATACAAGTCGCTTATCATCCCAGTCCTGCTATACGGCGCAGAAGCATGGACAATGACAAAAGAGGATGAGGACTTCGGAGGATTTATGGACCTTTAAACGTTGGCGGCGAATTTCGCATCCGAATGAATCGCCAACTGTATGAGCTCTATGGGGACACTGACCTAGTCAAGCGCATAAAACAACAGCGTTTGCGCTGGATAGGACATGTTACCCGTATGGATTATAACGCTCCAGCAAAGCGTGTGTACAATCGGCATGCGATAGAGTTGGGAGGCACCCGATCTCGGAGACTAGAAGAGCTAAAGCGACCAAATTTTTTATGTAGACTCCTATTGAAAGATAAAGTTTATTTTATTTCCGTTTATTGATTAAGATCGGATAATGGCATAAATGGCAGATTTATACAAGCTATAAAAAACGTTGCATAATTTTTGACGCCGCAAGCGTTATTTGCTTACATAATGTTGAAATGTTCTCATTAATGTTAATGCTAACATAAGGAAAGGCAATACAACATTAATACCCCCGAGTAACGGGTATATCTTTAACCTACGCTCTCGTTTTTCTTTGAGTAATCCCGGCACGAGCTTTCAAATTCAATCTCGATTTACAGAATATTCTACTCAATTCATTCTGTTAAGGTTTGGCGCAAGCCTTTCGAGCTTGATTCATTCCAAATGTGCTTACTTCAATCCCTTTCAAGATAACAATGTTCATAAGTTGGAAACAAGAGCGAAAAGTATAAATAGCATTTAAGCTTCAAGGTTGTGAGTTCGAGTCCCAGACAAGACTACACAAATTTATTATTTGTATTTATTTTTAATTTTTAAATATACCAAAACTGGCTTGGGTGGTTTTTGTTGAAGTGTGTATAAGGATTGTCCTATTTAAAATGGATGAAGAAAAAAAGGAAGAGGAATCTTTCTGGGAGCAAATTAATCTCTAACATGCTTCAAGTAATCCTTCTTTGGAATTAAATTAAGCTCTAATTTTTCGATTAGTTTAATCTAAAGGAGATTACCGCGGGATAAGTAAGATCTTTTCAGGATTGAAAAAAGTGGGATCAAATCAATCTTTTTCGGCTCGGCTCAAGAATATCCGGGACTACCCTACCATGTGGCCGGGTGGCTCAGCGCGACGGGTGGCTGTGCGCGAGCGCTGTGCAAGGGGTCGTGGGTTCGATCCCGTCTAATGAAAAGGTTTTTCTTTGAATAAACTTTACACCCGGTCACGCCTCTCAGCTGTTGGCGCCAGCTTTGTAGTAATTTGACATGAAAAGCTTCTCAAACTGCCGTTCGGATTTGGCGTTAAACTGTAGGTCCCTTTCTCTTGTGCGAAAATTAGAAGCGCACAAGCCAAGAGAATTGAGAGAGGCTCGGCTTTTGGCCCTTTGGGGCTGTGTCAAGCCATTTTACTTTCTAATCTCGTACGGATTGGTTTTTTTTTTGCACCAAACAGTGAATTTTTTATGGCGCACTGGCAACTCTTGAACCGCCTCTGGCTGCACTTCAGACCGAATTTGGATCTACATACAACTTTTCCAATTCCCATTTAGATTCAGTTCCAGCTGTATTTTTGTATGGTTTCATACCGAGGACCTTACCTAAAATCTTCCCAATTGGCTTAATTGACACTGGCAGGTACAGCAGCTTTATTCTCCTCATTACAAACTCTCCGCACTCGGGATGGTGGATGTATGTCCAATATAGTGAAACTGGGGAAAATTTAGTCACAATAGCTCGAATAGCCTGTTCGGTGGGTCGATAATGACGATCGTAAAATGGACATAATTTACAAAACACAGTTCTCACAAACATTTGATAACACTAGGCAACAAGGTCCAGTATATTGAATATTAGGTGGTGATTCTATATGATTATTGTATGCTGAACACGAATCTGTTTGCGGAAATGGTCCATCACTTCTAGATTTTTGGTAATTTGAGCTTAAAATGCATATTTTGACATTTCTTATGAACTTTTTGTGTGGTTCCTTTTCGTTTGATTTAACTCACTTTGATATTATCTTAAAGAATAGTTTTTTAATTTCAAAATAAACTATTCCAAGCAATTTTACGACTTTTATAAGCGAAGTTATACCATTTTGAATACATGTCCTCCAACTTACCATACTTTGTACCGCACATGTGTATGCAATGAATTTGGCTTAAAATTTTCATAAGAATTTAATAAAAATGCCTAGCCAACTATAGCAGTAGGTAATTCAATGCATTATAAAACATGTATTAAATAATGCTATATCTTCGCTTAAAAAAATCGCAGAAATGTTTAGGATAGTTTATTTTAAAGCTAAGTAGCAACTGTACGATAATATCAAAGATAGTTTAAACATTAGTAACATTAGTAAACATTTTAACATTAGTAACAAAGCCTTAACAGGGTCGATATATGCATTTGAAGCAACTTTATGCTTATACTAGCTGAATACCCGGCGTCGCCCGGGTTCTTATGATTCTTAAGAGAGCGATTATATTCAATCTAGTGCAGGCTGCATGTCGGTATAAACATTTTGGACCGTTTTGGACCTTAGAAACCTTCGCGGGCAAGCGTTGTCCAAACTTTTGTGGCAATCAGATGAACGGTAAAGTTTTTGAAATTTCGCTTTTTTATGACCATTTCCAGCCCATTTCTTCAATTTAGATACCTTCGCGGGCAAGCGTACAGCTATTCCTCAAAGCTTCATCAAAATCGAACATTTTGCAAATTTCGCGGTTCTTGGACCAATTTCCGCCCATATCTTCTACTTGGAAACCTTTCCGGGCAAGCGTCGAACCACTATCCAAAAATTTACCGCAACAGCAAATTTTTTAATTTTCTCGGTTTTTTGACAATTTTCTGCAAATTTCTTCAAGTTAGAAACCCTCCCGAGCAAGCTTTCAATTTATTCCCCAAAGGTTGACTGCAATCGGATGAACGGTACTATTTTGCGAATTTCGCGATTTTTTGACCTTAGGAACCTTTGCGGCCAAGCGTCTAACCATTGACCAAAATTTCATCGCAATCGGATGAATGGTATAGTTGTTGAATTATCGCGGTTATTTGACTATTTCCCGCCCATATCTTGAAAGCAGAATCCTCCAAAGTTTTATAACAAACGAACATTTTGCAAATTTCGCGGTTTCTTCTACTTGTAAACCTTCCTGGGCAAGCGTCGATCAATTTCCCAAAGTTTCAGCGAAAACGAAAATTTTGCAATTTTCGCGGATTTTGGACCGTTTTCCGCAAATTTTTTCAACTTAGAAACCTTCCCGGGCAAGCGTTCAACCATTCCCACATTTTCATTGCAATCGGATGAACGGTATAATTTTGCAAATTTCGCGGTTTTTGGACCATTTCACAGACATGAGACATAGCCTATGACACTTTTTTGATCGACATGAACTTACTGTGAAAAATTCGTGAAGATCGGCTCAGCGGTTTAGACGCCTATAAGGGACAAACATACAAACATACAAATATACAAACATACAATCATACTTTCACTTTTATATAGATGTATAGATGCTTATAAAGTTCTAGACGTGATGGATCATCACGTCAATCACAATCACCTCTACAATCATAACCATCCCTTCGATATACTGAAAAAAGTCGAATTTTGTTGCCTTGCGTAGTTAAATCCAATGATTTGCAAGCTCTTTTCGTCAGTTAGTCTATTCAAGGTGAAATGGCAAACCTTACTGAGCACTTGTACAGGTGCCACATGTTACGAATCACGTGTGAGGTGTCAAAAAAATGTACACTAAAAATCCAAATAGCATAAAAATAGCCCTTTATATTCATATAAGTCCAATAATCGTTCTATCGTAATTTTATCAGCAATTTGTCGTAGCTAATCATTAAAATAATAATATGTTGCCTACTTTTCGGTAGCTGTGTGAATTAAACGCCACAATTGTAGGCATTTAGGGGTTTTGATTTATTGCACATAAAATAAGCGCTGAGGCGTGTCAGCAGAGTGTGTAAATTTCAAAATGTGGCCGTTTTGAAAGTGTCCCAAACCAGTGATCAGAGACCACACAATATTCATAGACCACCAAATATAATATGCCACATCAAATTCATATGTGCAAAATGTCAATTGCAATTCAAACAAAAGCGCAGATCCAGCACCTTTCGCTTTGGCTGCCGGATGTAGTTATTGAAATGCAATTGACTGAGCGTGGCCACCAAATGGTGCAAAGGGCTTTGAATTTTTGTGCATCTAAATAACTGAACGAATTTCACACAATTGAGCAACGTTAGCAGCTAAATTGCCAGGAGATTAGAATGCAGGAAAATATGAAAACCTATTGAATTATGGAAAAATGAAAATTCTCGAGCAGAATGTATGTGTGCTTGTGTGCGTGTGGTATGCAAACTAATGCGTTTACCTACAATGCACTGGCAAAGGAGCAGTAGCCTCTCCAGCTGCCTCAACCCACTTGCATACATGTGAAAATTTGCAAATATTTATGAAAATATAATTTGACCCACAACAACAAATTGCTTGTAGTTATGCGTGTGTGAGTGTGTGTATGACTTGCATATAAATTTCAGACATTTGACAATGGCATTACACTTACACACACTTATAGAGAAGCATTTTGCATGAGAGGTTGTTGGATATTTGTTTACGTTCTTGCTCTGCCGTTGGCATTGTGAAGCTGCTTTTGAAAAATATTGTCTGTTTTGTACGAGCATGCTCTTATGTCACTTGACAGGTATTTTACCAACATTTACAAGAATATTTCTGCTAAAACAATTATTGCACATACCGGTGAATAGATCTCAACTATTCCATTAAGCCTCTTCTATGATGGGCAAATGGGTTTTTATTTTCTATTATTCAATTACGTTCACATAAATCACTGGCAATATATTGTATTTCAGTGAGAGCTAATAAGTAGAAAATATTTTCTGCATCGCAACGCATCAAATTATTCTGCACAAATCAGTTTAGGGGGTGGAGTATCAGCTTTTCTGCTTTTAACAAGCTAAAATATTTCAATACGAGTAGTTCTGGTAGATGACAGCAAGCAATCTAGTGTAATTCTTTTCATAATTGAAGCTGCCACTGAAGTTGCTACTCAAAGCTGCAGCCTCATCATAGCAACAACTTGCAACATTCCTTCGACATCATTATTTTTTTCAATTTCCCCTTCATTTAAATGCACAGGGTAGGAGCGGAAGCCCTGTCGCCTGCAACCTTTAGACTTCCTGCTCCTGTAATTTATTCGATTTGTTAGCACCAGCTCGCTGACATTCTTCACCTCTCTCGCTTATTGTCTCAAGTTTACAAGCAAAGATTGGTACGCTACCTGGAGATATACTGTTAATTTCCTCATTCCTGTCGTACGTGGGCTGCTTCACGCGACGCTATCGTGAGGAGTTGCAGCACAAAATGTGGCTGCCTAATTTTCGCAAAATCGATGTAAGTGGCCAGCTTGAATGTTGGATAATAATATTTCTAGCTTAAATTGTAGCCACACATACCGCATACTGAAGGTGTGGATACGCTGGCACTGTTTTCTGATGATGCACAAATAGCCACTTGGAACAATGAGGGCTTACCCATGGATCGAATGTCCACAGAGAACGCCACCATATTGCAGCACTCGACTCGATGGCCCCTAATGATTGATCCACAATCTTAAAAAGAATCTGGAAATTTGCCTCTGGAGCAAATTTGGGTCGTCGCGGACAGAGTTTAACATCTCATTAGCAATGTTCATGCGATGCTGTTTTTGGTCGCAATTGAGCAATTTTGGTACGAATTTCGCGGCGACCCGTCTCATGCCCAAATCATTGATAAAAATCGAATGGCACGAGCCAATCGATATGTTTAGGTCCTCAGCAACTTCTCTAACGGTGATTCGACGATTGGCCAAAACCATTCTCTCCACTTCATTAATTTTTTCATCTGTTGTTGAAGTGCTCGGGCGTCCGGCACGCTCTTCGTCGTTCACATCTTCTCGGCCTTCTGAGAACATTTTGTACCACCGATAAACGTTGCTTCGGTCCAAGGTAGCTTCTCCGTATGCCACAGTCAACATTCGGAATGCATCCGCGCACTTAATTTCGTTTTTCACACAAAATTTGATACAGGTTCTTTGATCCATTTTTTTGAATGGGTAAAAATCGAAAACGATCCAAAACACGTGCAAGCAAAGCAGCTGTCAACAATTAAGTGAACATGAGTACCAATATAACGCCACAAAAAAATCGAAATTCGAATATACGTAACCCGCGAAAATTCAAAATTCGCGATACTTTTTGAACACACCTCGTATGCTATAGTCATCCGATCCGGCCGGACAAATTTTCAGCGTATTTGTACCAAAAGACTTCGTGCAAAGTTTGGTGAGGATTGCTTTAAAACTGACGGAGGAGATAGCATAGAAACGGACAGACGGACATGGCTAAATGAACTCAGCTCGTCATGCTGATCAAGAATATATATACTTTATGTGGTCGGAGATGCTTCCTTCAATGCGTTACAAACATCTGCACAATTTTATAATACCCTCGGCAAGGGTATAAAAAGAAACTGTAAGGGTACACAAAACTTCGGCCGAGCCGAAGTTAACTTTCCCCTTTTTTTGTTTCATTTTTCAATGACACAAGACTTTAAGCTTATAAATTAAGTCATTGGTCACAAAATTAAGTCAGTGGTCACAAATGTTTAAAGTGTATTTAAACTTCGGCACAGACGAAGTTAGCTTTGCTTTCTCGTTTATTGGAAAGTGATGAAAGAAAAATGCTCCCTAATAATTAGCTTTTCTTGTTTTCGGAGAAGCTTTTTCTGAACAATTTTGTTATGACTAAAAAAACCAGTGCAAATTTGAAAAAATTCTTATTTCTAAAATCCATGTCAAATTTTTTTCTGAGTGTAAAGCAGGGGCCGGCAGCTTGCTATCTGGCGTGCATACGAAAATTCTCAAAGCAGCGCTGCTCAAACACACAGTATAAGCTGTACAAGCGCCGCTGCGTTGCTTGCTTTCCTACGCCGCGACGCAGTCGTTGCTACTGAAATTGAGAGCAACTTTTGAGCTGCTCTCACACACACCAATGCAAAAATGTAAATGTATTTTTTGCCTCCCTCTGGTGTAAAGATAAATTTTTGAATGGATCAACATTCTCCGTAGGAATGTAGTTATCAGAGTCGGATACCAAAATAAGCCTCCCTTGCAATTAGGAAAAATGAAAACTTCTCCAACAATTTAGGATTTCATTTGCATTGGTCGCTTTCTCACCCGGACCATAGAATGGCAAAGATTAGTTTGTTTGTTTCAGAAAAATTTAGGGCCTCTAGAGTAATCAGCTTTTTAGCTGTTCTAATAAAACTTGAATCCCTCCTCTCCCATCCCAGTCAGGGCATTAAATGGATAAAAAATCGTTTTGGCACCTCTCTGGTGGTATTGCGGCTCAACCAGCGTGGTTTTCTTGAAGCCCTCGAGAAATGCATCTCACTGGGCCAGACGGTGCTCATTGAACAAATCGAGGAGAGCATGGACACAGTGCTGGAGCCGCTGCTCAGTCGAGCGTTGATCAAAAAGGGTCGCTACTTGCGCATCGGTGATAAGGAAATTGAATTCAATGTCAACTTCCGTCTCATACTACACACCAAGATGGCAAATCCGCACTACAAGCCGGAAATGCAGGCACAAACGACACTGATTAACTTTACGGTGACACCGGATGGCCTCGAGGAGCAACTGCTGGCGGAAGTGGTCAAAATTGAGAGACCAGACTTGGAGCAAATGAAAACGGAGGTGACGGTGCAGCAGAATAAATTCAAAATCTCGCTGAAAAAACTCGAGGATGAACTGCTGGCGAGGTTGGCATCGGCTGGGGAAAATGTGCTAGATGATCATGCGTTGGTCTTAAATCTGGAGAATACCAAGCGTACGGTGGACGAAATTGAGGCGAAGGTAAGGGAGGCTCGTGTCACCACCTTACAGATTGATGAGACTAGGAACATCTATCGTTCGGCAGCCAAGCGGGCGGCGATATTGTATTTCGTGCTGACCGATCTCAACCGCATTAATCCCATCTATAAGTTTTCGCTCAAGTCGTTTATGCATGTATTTCGACAGGCCATAGCCGTAGCGGCCGATTGCAAGAGTTATGAGAAGCGTGTGTTGAATCTGGTGGAATCCATCACGCTGCAGACCTATCGGTACACTTTGAGGGGTCTGTTCGAGAAGGATAAGCTGACGTTTAGCTCACACATGACTTTGCGCATTCAAATAGCTGCCGAACATGTGGCCAAGGATGAAATAGATTTCCTTTTGCGTTATCCCCATGATCCCAACACGTTGTCTCCTTTGGACTTTGTAGGTCGCAGTGCCTGGGGAGGTATCAAGTCGCTAACATTGATAGAGCATTTCTATGGTATAGACAAAGATATGGAGAATTATACGAAACGCTGGCGTAAGTTCATGTCAAGTGATACACCCGAGCGAGAGCAGTTTCCAGGAGAATGGAAGCATCGTACTCCACTACAAAAGCTATGCATACTGCGATCCCTGCGACCCGATCGCATGACCTATGCCCTGCGTCAGTTTGTGGAGCAGACTATGGGTAAAGCGTATGCGGAGATGCAGACACCACCAGTTGTGGCCATATTTAAAGAGCTGAATGCAGCGACGCCAGCGTTCTTTATACTTTCGCCTGGTGTGGATCCCATACGGGATGTGGAGCGCTATGGCCAGAAACAGGGCTTCCATGCGGAGGCGGGCAGCCTAATCAATATTTCTTTGGGTCAGGGTCAAGAACTGTTGGCTGAGAAGGCCATCATTGAAGCTCTGGCATCGGGTGAGCAGTGGGTGGTCTTGCAGAATATACATCTTGTGGTCAACTGGTTGCCCACGTTGGAAAAACTCATCGAGCGTATAGTACTGCAGAGTGAAATGCAGGGTGAATCCAATTTTCGTCTTTTCATCAGTGCTGAACCCGCGCCTGATCCTCAATATCATGTCATACCCCAGGGCATACTAGAATCTTCCCTTAAGGTGGTCAATGAGCCGCCCGCTGGCATGGCAGCCAATCTGCACAAAGCCTGGGAGAACTTCTCACAGGAGGCGCTAGAGACCTGCACTCAGGAGGCAGAATTCAAGTCCATACTCTTTGCGCTCTGCTATTTTCATTCGGTAGCCGGAGAGCGTCGCAAGTTTGGACCTCAGGGCTGGAACAAGGTTTATCCCTTCAATATAGGTGAGTTGTGAGTGAGTGAACAAATATGAGAGGTTCACTAAGAGGAACCAGAGTAACTCAATTGTTATAAATTGCTTACTTATACTTTTTGGTTCAGTTACTCTCTCACTAGCTCTTTTTGATTCAGTTGCTCAACTGTTGATTTTGCAGTGAGTTAGAGCCACTGAACAAAAAAGAGCAAGTGAGTGAGCAAACTGAACCAAAAAGATCAACTGAACATTTGAGCATCAAAGCTTCTCTCTTTAAAGGTGACCTGACCATCTCGGCGAATGTTTTGCACAACTATTTGGAGGGCAGCAATCGCATACCCTGGGAGGATTTGCGTTATCTTTTCGGTGAGATAATGTATGGTGGTCACATCACCGACGACTGGGATCGCCGTCTGTGCCAGACCTATCTGGAGGAGTTACTGCAACAGGATCTCATCGATGGTGATTTCGAGCTGTGTCCCGGTTTTCCCGCTCCACCTAATTTGGACTTTGAGGGCTATCATTCGTATATCAATGAAATGCTTCCCGAAGAGTCACCATTGCTCTATGGCTTACATCCTAATGCAGAGATTGGATTTCTTACCAGTGCCTCTGAGCAATTGTTGCGTACCATTTTTGAGTTGCAGCCACGTGAGTCTGAGCTAAGCTCGCAGTGTGGGGCTCCCAGGGAAGAGCTGGTTAAGATCATGATTGATGACTTTCTTGACAAACTGCAAGATGAGTTCAATCTTCAGGCTCTGCTCAACCGTGTGGAACGCAAGACCCCTTTTGTAGTGGTAGCTCTGCAGGAGTGTGAACGCATGAATGCTCTGATACGCGAAATCAAGCGTTCGCTGAGAGAACTAATGCTGGGACTGAAAGGCGAGCTGACCATTACTCAAGAGATGGAACGCCTGGATCATGCCATTTTCTATGATCATGTGCCAGAGGCTTGGGCCCAACTGGCCTATCCCAGCATGTTGGGTCTGCAGGGCTGGTTTGCTGATCTCCTGCATCGCATCAAGGAGCTGGCTGGCTGGTTAAATGACTTTAAGCTGCCTTGTGTCATTTGGTTGGGTGGCCTATTTAATCCGCAAAGTTTTCTCACGGCCATCATGCAGGAGAGTGCCCGCAAGCATGACCTGCCCTTGGATCGCATGTTGATCAGCTGTGATGTGACCAAAAAGCAGAAAGATGATGTCAGGTAGGTGATCTATTAGCTGCATTTGATGTTAGACATATATCTCTTTCTTTGTTCCTTAGCTTACCACCCATGGAGGGAGCCTTCGTGCATGACCTGTATATGGATGGCGCCAGCTGGGATTGTCAGCTGAACTCCATTGTGGCCTTGCGTCCCAAAGAACTACTCTGCGCCATGCCTGTTATTTATATCAAGTCTATTGTCCAGGAGAAACAGGAGCTGCAGCGTGTCTATGAATGTCCGCTCTACAAGACCAGGTGGGTGTTTAGCATTTGGCTTTTGTGTTCTTTCCTCCATGTCTGTATGTATTTGACAGGTCGCGGGGCAACACCTATGTGTGGACCTTCAATCTTAAGACACGCGAACGTCCAGCCAAATGGATACTGGGTGGCGTTGCCCTCTTACTCCAACCATAAGCATTCCCCATATCTGCGTTCCAAAGTTTAACTGTACCAAGCATGGGCACATTATTCATCCTCAAGTAAATAATTATTTTTAGCATTTCGACGAATGCGGCACTCGCGCAATTCACGTGAAGTTAACGTAATAAACACCCACGTTCATACTTATATTGTATGTACGAAGCACGCAGTTTGTTCACTTGTTTGTATTATTAGCTCAGCTTTTGCCATTTAACTAAGTATATGTGAACTATGAACGAGATATTAAAGGTCAGTCTATCGAATGTATTCGAAAAATATAATTAATTAATACACAGGGCTATTAGTGTTTGAATAGCCTTTCCCTATGTTAAATAACAGAGCATTAACAATTTTGAAATAAGCTTGATCTGCGTAGGGACTATAGGAGTATACATACAAAATTTGGTGGCTCTAGCTCTTTTAGTCTCCGAAATCAGGTGTTCCTTCTATGCGTTACAAACATCCGGACAATTTTATAATACCCTCTGCAAGGGTATAATAAAATGATCAGCATGACGAGCTGAGTTGATTTAGCCTTGTCCGTCTGTCCGTCTGTCTGTTTCTATGCTATCTCCTCCGTCAGTTTTAAAGCTATCCTCACCAAACTTTGCACGAAGTCTTCTGGTACATATACGCTGCACATTTGTCGGAACCGGCCGGATCGGATGACTATAGCATATAGCTGCCATAGGAACGATCGGTCCAAAAACTAGTTTTAGTGAGAAAAACTTTTTGTTTTTAATGGAAACGCCTCCAAAGTACGTATTTCTTAGTTTACTATCCTTTCCCATGATTTCACTAAGTTTGGTCGAAATCGGATGACTATAGCATATAGCTGCCATAGGAACGATTGGTCGAAAAACTAGTTCTAGTGAGAAAAACTTTTTTGTTTTTAATGAAAACGTCCTTATCATTGGCCTACACTTATTTTATATAGTTTTACACAATTCTACAAAGTTGGGTCGAAATCGGATGACTATAACATATAGCTCCCATAGGAACGATCGGTCGAAAAACTTGTTCTAGTGAGAAAAACTTTTTTGTTTTTAATGAAAACGTCCTTATCATTGGCAGACACTTATTTTATATATTTTTACACAATTCTGCAAAGTTTGGTCGAAATCGCATGGCTATATCATATAGCTCCCTTAGGAACGATCGGTCGAAAAACTAGTTTTTGTGAGAAAAACTTTTTTGTTTTTAATGAAAACGTCCTTTTTAATTGCATTTTCTTATTTGATATACTTTAACATATTTCTACAAAGTCTTATCAAAATCGGATAACTATAGCATATAGCTGCAGTATGAATGATCGGTCGAAAAAGAAGTTCTAGTGAGAAAAACTTTTTAGTTTTAAATGGGATCGCCTCCAAAATTTCGTAATTGACAGTGTATTATGCTTTTCCAAGATTTCCCCAAGTTTGGTCGAAATCAGACATCTATATAGTATAGATCCCATAGAAAAGTAAGGTTCAAAAAGTAGTCTTAGTTAGAAAAACTTTTTTGTTTTCAATTGAAGCTGCAAGGGTATACAAAACTTCGGCCGAGCCGAAGTTAACTTTCCCCTATTTTTATACCCTGTTCCCATTGAAAATAGGAAAAGGGGGATCATGAAGTTGTGCAAAAGTATGTAACAGGTAGAAGGAAGCATTTGCGGCCCTATAAAGTATATATATTCTTGATCAGCATCAACAGCCGAGTCGATTTAGCCATGTCCGTCTGTCCGTATGAACGCGTGTTTCTCAGAGACTATAAGAGCTAGAGCCACAATTTTTGAATGTAGGTAGGTGTATACCCGATTCAATACGAGTTTGTTTCAGATTTGGAAAATTACTCCCCCTCCCCCCTTTAAGCGCAAAAAACTGTCAGAGCCACAATTTTCCAAACTTTACATATATCAAGTATAGCCCAATATCTATCTATTCTGAAAGGATCAATAAGATCGGACAAAAAACACCGAAGTTATATACGAATCAATTTTGCTTGTAGGAGAGAGAGGGGGGGGCCTTGCATTGTCAGTTACCGCGTTTGGGCGTGCGTGTGTGCGTATGTTAGAGTGTGTGTGTGTGTATGTGTGAGTGTGTGTATATGTGTATGAAAACACAAGAAGTCAAGGGAACAGGGTATTTTGTAGTCGGGGCACTCGACTACAGCTCCCTTACTTGTTTTCACTGTGCAGCACTCACAGGTACAGAGTATGTTATAGTCGGGCTTGGCCGTCTTTCTTACTTGTTATACACAGAGTATATTAAGTTTGTGCAAAGTATGTAACAGACAGAAGGAAGCATCTCCAAACCGCTATACTTTATAGCCGAGTCGATCTAGCCATGTCCGTCTGTCCGTCCGTCAGTTTGTCTGTGTGTCTGTCCGTATGAGCAAACAGATCACAGAGATGGTAAGAGATAGAGGTTTGGCATGTATAGGACATACGCTTTTTATACTATACCCCCTCCCGCCCCCTCAAATTAGAAAAAACGTTAAATCTCCCACAGTTTTATAGATAAAAGGTTCGTACCTTATGGACATATTTAGTAAATGAGATTCTTTATCGATCCGCCTAAGAAATGGTAAGGACCGGATGAACGGTTTTCGAGTCATAAGGAAAAATTATTATGGCCTGCACCGGTTGCAACGGTGATGGGAAGCACTTCACAGATACAGAGTATGTTATAGTCGGGCTTGACCGACTTTCTTACTTGTTTTTTTAAATGAAAACGCTTTAGAATGGAAACTTCTTTATCACCCAAGCTACCGTTTTCGCTTGTGCACAACTTTTGCGATTTGAAACCGGTTTTTGGATTAAATTTGCTCTCCAAATCGCAAAAGTTTTGCGAATGCGAAAACGGGAGCATGGCTATATAGAATTTTATTTCTGGGAACTGTTTCTTTCCTAGTTTCAACAGTATGTTTTTAATTTTGCTGAGCACTTAAAGAAAAATCATCTTTGAAATACTGCCATTGAAAAACTATATTGTGAAAAGGTTCCAGTCTTTGGCATTAAAAAGCTTTAAGTATTATAAAACATCGGTCCGCGGGCAGAGTATACAAAAGGATTTCATTAAAATCCGATAAAAACACTAGGCAACAAGTTCCAGTATAATAAGTATATTGGGTTGGTGGTGATTTTAGATAATTTGTGCTGAACTCGAATCTGCTTTCGGAAATGGCCTATCACGTCTTGATTTTTAATCATTTAAGCTTAAAGTTGCTTAAAATTCATATTTTGACACTTTTTCTTTGCTCGTTCTATGGGATTTCTTTTCGTTTGATTTGGCTAACTTTGATATTACCTTAGTATTATTTCTTAATTTCAAAATAAACTATTCCAATCAATTCTACGTTTTCTTAAAGCCAAGATATACCGTTTTGATTACATATGCTCCAATTGACCGTATTTAGTATCGGTCATGGGTAGGTAATTGGTGTTGTTTTTTAATTTTCATAAGACCTTAATAAAAGTGACAAGCCAACTATAGTGATTTTGCGTAGCATGTGTTTGGGCAGTAGACAATTAAATAGTTTTGAGCAATTGGTATATCTTCGATGACAAAAAATGCAGAAATGTTTGTTATAGTTTGTCCTAAAGCTAAGATGTAAAAATTCACGATATTATCAATGGTAAGGGTTCCCCAAGAAACGAATATAAAAAATGTCTATATTACTAAACTTACTATAAATCTAGACGTGATGGTCTATTTCTGAATACAGATTCGTTGCCTTATGTAATAGATCGGTTCGTAGCCGTTTTGCTGTTCTGATTGTACATATGTCAGAAATCCCTGACCATTAATATAACATGCTTTTTCCTCCTACTTATGAACTTATGAACCTTTAAACACATTGAATGCGACAAAAACTGAACCTTAAACTACGCTGACGAAGTCGTTAACAAAAATCTGATACAAATGAAGACATATTTTAGCACATAGAGAAATCTGACTGTTTGACTTAAACTTAGACTTCATGATGAATTAAAAACAGCCCATTGAGGCCCCACATGTGTAGTTTTCACAAAAAATCGCTAATATAACACATACGCCACGTGAGTAGTCAAATAAAATACTCGTGCAAAAACAGTTCGCGCGACTCGTTAGCCACTAGCTGCCCACATGAACAGCTCATAATTACCATAGACTGACGCAATCGGCAGACACATTTTGTTAAATTTCTACTTGGCAATCACCTCAGTTTGGTATTACAAGACTATAAAATTCAAGATAAATATATACCACAAGGTGTCTGCTGATAAGTCTGGTGTTTGTAGAAGGCGGAACTAAGCGGGGGGAATTTAGTGACTAACACAAAATGTAAAGGGGCTCGCCCCTCGAATCATACGTTGAAGACGTGATCGGTCTGTGGTCTTGTTGCCAACCGCCGGTCTTTTTTTCTCCAAATATTTGCATGTGCCATATGAATGGATCGCTAGGCGTATTCCCCGAACACGAGCGGCACACGTGATGCAATCCAACCCCTCAAGATCAAGGCACTTTTCGGTCAGTCTTTGTACATACAAATTATGCGCAGCGACTGCGAAATCGAGTTCGCACTGCCCAGACATTACTAATAAAAATCAGCCGACGTCGTCGTTCGCGTCATTATCGTCATTATCGTCGGCGTCGTCGTAGCTCAGCCGCTACTAGCAAAAAGTATTTAAACGAGAAATGAGTCCGCATGACAAATCAGAAGTGAAATAATTGTGAAACAGTCAACAGGCAAAAAAAAAAAACAATTAGAATAAGGTAAGAGAATATTAAAATTTAGAACAAATATTTGGGTCATCGGGGAATTGGCACTCAAATCTATGACAAAACTAATACATATATATTTATTTTTTCCCTACACTAGCCATGGCCACCACACACTTGCCCTTACAAAAGTCCAAATACCATGAACACAATGGTGAACCCGGATGCCAGGCACTGGAGGAAGTGAATCGCATGTTCCGCAATTTCTGGGATCCCACTGCATATTGGGTTTGCGACAAGCAGGGTACGCGTGCCCGACTTCAACGTTGTCCAAAGACGCAGTTATATTCCGAAGAGTTGGGGCGTTGTGTGCACTATGCGGACTGGAGCTGGTCGGATTTTAAAGAGCCTCCTAGCCGACCCAAGTCACAGGCTCTGAGCTAAGCAGTATTAAGAATTCACTCACACACTCAGTAGTCATTTAACTTAATTATTTTAAGATATTTATTAGTCAATTAGTGGTTAAAAAACTATTTATTACAAAAAAAAATGAGAAAAAGAAAATCCCAAAACTGATAAGTCAGTACAAGATAATTTAACTTGGTTGATTCATTCTTGTTGGAATTCACATTCAGCAGTTGAGACATACGAGGTCTGCTTTTTCTATTTCAGAAACAGCCAGAGTTAAATATGACCAGGAGTGAATTTATATTTGTATTGGAAAGTTGCACATTTTTCACGCTGATTGTTTCTCCACCTCAGCGCTTCCGAGTCGGACTTGACACCATGAAAAAGGCACATCTTTCATAATCTTTTTCATCGCAGAACTAGTTCCCAAAACTGAAAAATTCCATTTTGAGAACGTATTTTAGCATGTGGATTTGTTGAAGAAAGAACAAGGATTCTTATTGTTTACGCATGCCAAAAGCACAACCCAGAGAAGGCACGGTTTCATGTATACGTGACTTTTTGCCTTCTAAGCGCATGTAAAAAGAATGTAGCGACCATTTCATACAGACTTTTTAACTTCTATCATAGTAAAATAATTATGTAGTGAGTTTTCCCCCGTAAAAAGAAGTATGAAAAATGGCATTCTCTTTTGAACCACATTCCGCAAAGTCCGACGGGGTTGATTTAACATGAAGAACCGAAGAACATGTCATGGCGTAATATTCGTCCATAAGCTGATCTACGGAGATGTTGATTCGAGTTTCCTGCTAAGCCAGCTCCGATTTGCTGTTCCATCAAGATTTGCGCGCTCGTATCAACCTCTAGCGCTACACACCTCTAGAACTAATTTCGCACTACATGATTCTTTTGGGGTAATATGTTGAAATTATAATAACTTGCACTATTTGTTATCAACTGACTGTTCACCTTTTAATAATTCGTGTAATATTTTATTGTTTTTGTCCTATCTGCGCTCTTGAATCTGTCTTCTCCGTTCACTTGATGTGAGCCGGGGCATATCAATAAGAAATTCCCCTAACCAGGACGGCCCTTTGTATACCCTGTTCCCATTAAAAATGGGAAAAGGGGATCATGAAGTTGTGCAAAAGTATGTAACAGGTAGAAGGAAGCATTTGCGACCATATAAAGTATATATATTCTTGATCACCATCAACGGCCGAGTCGTTTTAGCCATGTCCGTCCGTCCGTCCATTTGTCCGTATGAACCCGTCGATCTCAGAGACTATAAGAGTAAGAGCCACAAATTTTTGCATGTAGGTAGGTATATACCAGATTCAAATCAAGTTTGTTTCCGATTTGGAAAATTCTTCCCCCTTCCCCCTTTAAGCGCAAAAAACTGTCAGAGTCACAATTCTTAAGTTTGACCCTCGAGACTTTAAGTAAGGCCCAATTTCTCTCGGACAAAAAACACCGAAGTTGTTTACAAATAGGAGAGAGGGGGGACTTACATTTGTCAGTTCCCACCCGACGCACAAGCAAAGGTTCGCTTCAAGCGAAAGTTTCGCGAAGAATATTATTTTATCTTGCTTCTTTCTGCAGCAGGTAGAGCAAGTGACCGAAAAATGGTTGGACTTTGTCTTTTCACTTTCAGCGTGTATTTGCAGCCCTCTAAATAAAGACGGCGTCATTATATTTCTGCTAAGAAAACGGCCGAGCGTCATTTAATTATACGGGTAACAATTATTGTTTTATGTGAAGGCTACATGGATTGACTTAGACAAGTTGTCTTTGTGGTATTTGTTTTAGTGCTTTAAAGAGAGCCACAAAAAAGAAGCAAAATAAAAACATATGTGCTTGAAAATATTATACCACCATCATTTTTTAATTTAATGAATTTAAAAATTTAAATAAATCTTTATAAAGGAAATCATCAATAAATTCAAGTTTTTATGTAAACAAAGGGAACGAGTAGACCAGTTCTTGCTTTTAATCTCATCGGCGTCAGTTATTGATCTGACCTGCCCAAAGTCTCGCTTTCGTTGTGCTCAGCATTAGTTGTCGTTTCTGATCCGCCGCAGCACTTATTTTTTCGCTTGTCGTAACAACAGGGATCAACTCGGATTCGCCTGTGTGTTAAACATTATCTTTATAAACAAATTGTATTTCGCCTTAGCACTGCCAGTCAGCCTGCTTAGTATTCGACTCAAATTACATTGGCCTTGTGCGGCAAATAAACAACTGTTACTTATGAGAAAAAACATATTTCGGTCTTAAATTATTTGGACAAATTTAGTGAACAATTCCACAGATATTAAAAAAGCTTAAAAGCCCGACATTTAACGAAACTCGTAAAACTTTCAAATCGAAATTCGCGCGCGAGTTTGCAAACTGAGCGACACAAGTATCACAAAGGAAACTTTGGCGAATTCGTAAACGAAGGTTTTGTTCGTTTTTTATTCGCCTTGAGTTTGGCGAGGGAGTTCGCCTGCGAACTTTTTTGATCCTTAATTCTGTGTCATCCATTCTGGCTTGCAACCCGTCTCTCAATTCAGTCATCACTGTTTCTTTTTCCAGATTTATTATACTTTTTATCATGTGGTGCATAAAATGATGGACAAAGTATTAATAGCATTCTGGGAACGTTTTAATTTTCGTTAAGATCGTCGTTCAGTTCATTCTCTTGATCTTTCACAAAGCTCCAAATCGTTTTGTCAACTTCATCTTCTCCTTCATTGATAAAATATTGCTTCAAACCCGGCCATTTTTTGATAATCCGCTCGATTGCTGGAAAAAGAGACAACCATCTGGTCACCACATTTCGCAAAACGTCTTCGTATTCCTTATCAAGATCATCAAAACACTGCTTCAGAACGTCAACGTATTTGGCACTCATCGAAAATTCAACGAAGATTTTCAACACCAGAGTTTTTACGTCGAATGATAAAGCTTTACGAGGTGTGTTGAAAGGAAAAGGTGAATTTTAAATTTTCGCGGGCTGTGTACATTTGATTATCGATGTTTTGTTTTTATGTTTATCATATGTTTGCATTAGCAGCCAATTTCGATTAGTATTTTGTTTTGGCAACTGAAAAGGTTAGTCACGCTTTTGTGTGCTCTTCGATTTTTGACGAATTTTAAGCACAAGCAACGTCGCATTAGTATCGCTCAGGAGTTGTGGAATGACGTCAACGACTATCCGGGTTTGCTCAAACGGGTCATAACTGGTGACGAAACGTGACATCGAAACCAAGGCCCGATCATCCCAATGGAAGCGGCCAGATGAGCCAAGACCGAAAATCGATCAAATGTTAAGGTTTTGCTCACTTATTTCTTACAATGATGTGGTGCATCATGAGTTCCTGCCAAGAGGTCGTACAGTTAATAAGGAATACTACAAGGAAGTTATGCAACGTTTGCGTTAAGCAATACGGTTCAAGCTATCGCAATTGTGGAAAAACAAATCGTGGATTCTGCATCACTATAATGCACCAGCTCACACATCAATGCTTGTTCGTGATTTTTTGGCGAAAAATAGCACCGTAAACATGCCAGATTTGGCTCCCTGCGAGTTTTTCCTATTCCCAAAACTGAAGAGACCAATGAAAGAAAGCGCTTCGCCACAATTGATGAGATAAAGTCAGAATCGAAGAACGAACTGATGGCCATACCGAAAAGCGCATTTCAGAATTGCTTTGAGGATTGGAAAAAGCGTTGGCTCAAGTGTATTATATCCGAGGGCGATTACTTTAAAGGGGACAAAATGGATATTCATGAATAAATAAGTACTTTAAAAACAAAATTCAAAATTCACCTTTTCCTTTAAATACACCCCGTATACTTCATAGGGTCGGAGATGCTTCCTTCTGGCTGTTACATACTTTTGCACAAACTTAATACATATACTCTGTGAACCTTCGGTTAAGAGTATAACAATCGAAAAATACACCAAAAATATTTACTAGAAACAATTTATATGGCAGAACAACGTTTTCCGGGTCAGCTAGTAATATAAACATCAAATATTTGGAGTTTCAACTTTCTATCTTTACTTCGGTCTCCAGCCATAGACAAAAGGTATTTGTCTCCGTCCCATACTGTGGTCTTGATTTTTTCAGTGTAAACTACAATAGACTCAAAGATAATTTCCCATCTCCAGGTTTGACCCATCCGGGCCGCTTTTTGTGGGGTTATTTGAGAAGCCAAGTTTACGTCAGCAGGCCTTATATCAAAGATTCGTGCCGAAATCGTCATTGAACTAGTTAAATAAATAGTGAAGAACCAAATTAAATAAAAAATACCTCATACATATATGGAAATCAGTTGTTTATTCATTTCAGTTGAATTTACTGTGACGGCTGTGTTTAAGCCCCGTTAACTAGAGTATTAAATATGACTATGGTTTATACGATTCTTCTTTATTCTTAAATATTGTTTAGTTTGTGGAATGGAATTAGTTGTAAACAAAATCTATCAAAACAGAAATCGGTGGAATGTACATAAGAATGGCTTACGATTAATGATTTGATCTAAATATTTCTTCAACATAAAGAAGCATCCCATAAACTTAGTTAATGGACAATCTACTCGCAAATTCAATCAAGAAAAACAAAGTAATATTGAATATTATTAGTTGAATTTCGTTTAAATTTAGAAAACAAAACTAACCAAATCGAGCATAACTTGGCATATAAATCATATATGAACCCGACTCTAAGCAGAATTTTGAGTGTTTTTGCTGAAAAAGAAATTTGCAGTCTACCTAGTTTAACGTCATTGACCTATTCCCCCATTAAATCAGTTTTTGGGAATAACTTAGAGTTCAATTTTGTCGCCCTGCTTGTTGATGACCTTTAGCTTCTCCATTTTGGGTGGCTTGGTGTCCACAGGAATCTCTTCCTTGATAGGCGCTGGCTTCTCAGGCACAGTTCGCTTGGTGGTGGCTGGCTTGGGTGTGGTGGTAGTTGTTGTAGTCGGCTTGGCTGTGGTGGTTGTTGTAGTGGGTTTAGCAGTGGTGGTGGCCTTTTTTGTGGTTGTAGTGGCTGGTCTGGCAGTTGTTGTAGTCGCAGGTTTCTGAGTAGTTGTTGTTGTGGTAGTGGGCTTTTTAGTTGTAGCACTTGGTGGTGGTGGTACTCCTATCGAGGCCTCCATGCCCTCACCTTCTACTCGCACATTACGCACTTTCAGCGTAGGCTGCTTGGCCTTGGGCGACTTGACGCGAGCCAAATATTGATTGAAGGGCGAACCAAGATACAAATGATCCTGGAACTCCAGAACGTGTGAAATGCCCACCACTGACTTATCGAAGCCATGTAGGGAACCCACAATATTACCATTCCAGTCCACACGCACCACTGTAACGCGTCTAGGTGCCAGCATAACCAGACTCTCACCGTGTCCCACAAAATGGGTCAATCGCTGTGAGAACTTGTTGGGGAAGAATTTGTTCAGGGTGTCGAAAGGCAGCTTAAACAGAATTAGCATGCGGGAAAGGAACAGACGTATGCTGGGGAAGCGTGAGAACAGCGTGAAACCATTGGGATGCTCGCTGTCGGCACTGACGATCAGGGGAACCCACAAGCCATCATTATCGGGCGTCACATTATCCGGCACACCAGGTAGGCCATCCACAAAGACTTCGCTCTGGCCCGCCTTAAGACCCTTCAGATGGTACTTGGTCAGACGCATGCCTCCTGTCTCGGCCACCACCACGAAGTCTTCGTTGGGACTCAAGACCACGCCATTGGCAAAGAACAACTCGTCTAGCAAAACCTCGCTCACATTTTTCGACCGATTGTACTTGAAGAGACTGCGTAAATTCAAAGAGAAAGCAAGAGGAGAGCATCGTTAGGCTAGACCAGAAACCGGTTTGACATTATGAACTCACCGGCCCGAGGGATTGGCGAGTGCCGAGTGCATCATATCTTTGATGTGAAAATCAGACGAGGAATCAGTCCAGTAAATGTCACCTTGCTTGTCCACCGCCACGCTGTTGAATATCTTGGCCGGGCGATTAATGGTTTTGCCCTGCAGCTCCTGAGCCGGTGACACCAGCAGCGTCTTCGTATGCGTGGCCAGATTCACCTGCCACAGGCCATAGTATGCATCGGCAATAATCAAATTATTTCCCTGAGTATCAAAGGCCAGGCCCAGTGGTCGTCCGCAACGCGCCTCCTCATAGATCTCCTCTGGAAACGGAAATTGCCATGCAATCACTCGCTCAATTGATTCCACCTGTACTCACCGCAGGGCTGGCCAATCTTGGTAACATGAGTGACATGATTCGCTGTTAGCTTGATGACCTCACCGCCATGAATGCCCATATAGATTTCGTTATTGCGCGCTATCAAAGCCTCTGGACCATAGACACGCCCCTCCAGCAAACGCTCGGCCCCATCCAGGTGAAAGTTCGGTTCCAGTGCTCCTTTCAGTTCTTTGGGCGGATTTACACTAAATAGACGGAAAATATGTATGTATGTTTAAGCAGCCAATTGACTTCAATTAGAATTTCACTTACCTGAAGTCTGTGTAGGGGAAAGTGGTACGGGGTGGCAAGCCGGGCAGCCAAACGGTTATCAGGAAGAAAATCATGAAATTCATGATTCTCACACGCAGCGCATACAGCAGACCCATCTTTAGTTGTTTAGTTGTGCGTCTACAAAACCGAAATTAATATCTTACTAACAAAATTTTAAAGAACTTTCATAAAAAAACCGACACGACGGCAAAGTTCAGCCAGAAAATGCAAGTTGTCGTTGTGTGTAGCTAACGCATTAGCGCGACCACATTCGCCTGCTTTTGGTATTAGTGCGACCACGTTCGACTATTTTTGGTATTAATGCGACCTTACTGTTTTTTGGATTAGTACCAGTGATGCCAACTGTTGATGCTCAAAATGGCAAAAATTACTGATAAAAATAGCTAGAAAAGGCCAAATATGTATAAATAGCTACACAAAATATTGCTAAAATTACATACGTCCAACGTCTTTAAGTTCATTGTCTGGTTAAGCCTTCGCACCCCGCTATTTTTGAAGAACATACCGAAGCTAAAAAATCCACAAAACATAGTAAAAGTTCTTATTTGTTACCCACCATATTTTCACCCCAACCGGAAAAGCGCTATTTTTATGAAGTCCATATATGTATCATAATCCATTCGGAATTTTGTTTTTATAGATATAAACAAGGGCAAAAAAAGTCCTGAACAGACTGACCCAAAAAAATTTCATCCACTTCTTTAAAACTGCAAAAATATCGAAAAATTAACAATTTTTGCTTGATTTTTTGCCAAAAACGGCTAAACTACTGGGAATTCGGCAATCCTTTCTTCTGCAAAATTATCCCAAACAACAATATAAAAAACTCTCTGTTACATGTCATCTTCATTTCGCCCGACTGGCAGCAATTTGAAAATGAAGCCTTAGCTCTCTCTGACTGTCACCTCAATTGACAACCATTCGGTTTCACAAACTTTTTGGATCTTTATTGGAGCCTTTATACAAAAGTTAAAGTAAATTAATCTGCTTAAATAACAAATTCATTAAAAAATACCTTTAAAAATAGCTACATCTGGAAGGGAAAATAGCTAAGTGGGCAACACTGATAAGAGCGACCACGTTCGACTACTTTTGGTATTAGTGCGACCACCTTCGACTATTTTAGTGAGACCGTAAGACTGTTTTGTGGATTCGTATCAGTGATGCTAACTGTTGATGCTCAAAAATGGCAAAATTGACTGTTAAAAATAGCTAAAAAGACAAAATATGTATAATTCAAAATAGCTGAAACATATAGCTACACAAAATATTGCTTAAACTACACAGTGCAACGTCCTTAAGGTCATTGCCTGGTTAAGCCTTCGCAACCCGCTATTTTTTAAGAACAAACCGAAACTAAAAAAATCCACAAAACATCGTAAAGGTAGGTTTTTCAAACCCACCATATATTCACTTATATATTCATTAATAAATACCTTTCAAATAGGTACATCTGGAAGGGAAAATAGCTATGCTGGCAACACTGATAAGAGCGACAAAGTTCGCCTACATTTATCGTTAAAAAAGGTAGATTAACATTCAAAAATAGCTAAACAATTTTTAGAAAAAGCTCTTTATAAAGGCTGATTTTTTAGCAACTTTCTTTTTGGCCACACTGATTTTGGCAGCTCAGCTGTTTTCGTGTCACTTGTTACTATCAAACATGTTCAGTTTGGTCTATAATATGACCATGAATCGACTCACAAACGAACATTGCTTGCAGGTTATTGAATGTTATTATCAAAATTCATGCTGGGGTAAGAAAAAGCAACGTGTACTATAAGGCATATAAGGCAGTTGTCAAGTAACGAGAATTATAGTAAAATTTGCTTACAAGAATGCTAGAAGAAAAGCAGAAGCAGCATGTAGAATTTAAAAACGAAAGGCATAGAACCCCCTAAACTACTCATTATAATTTCTGAGCTTTAAGTATTTTTATGGGTTCTTAGTTCCGTGGTCATTTACTCAAAAAAAAGTTATAATAAATATTAAGCGGTATTTCAAGATTAATATTGAAATAAGTCTTAGTTTAACCATTTTTTTCATTATTTGCGATCTGAAACCAAAAATCTATTAGAAAAATCAAGTTTCTTTTTCACATTTCTTACATTCGCAAGTCAAACAGTGTGAAATGCTTGACAAGTGATTGAAAAGTGTGGTTAGAGATGTTGAAGCAACATTAGTAGATCTATTACAGCAACTATATATTTGAAGTATTGGCACGATATGATATTTCATTTACATTTTCAATATAGCTATATTTCCCGCGCTTTCGGCATTTGTAAAACTTCAGAAACGCCGGGAAAATAGCTATATTGCCATTGCTGCCCCAGACCGGTGGTTGTGAATTAAGAAAGCTATCGATACCGGTTGCCAGTGATGTATGCGGGACGTGAGTGTAAATATGAGAAGCGCCCTTAAAGTTATACTTACGTCAAGACTGCCATAACTCAAAAATAGCGTTTTTGAGTTAATAATGCAAAAATATTCGCTTTATCATGTTCAAGATTGTGTAAACTTTTTACTTTGATACCTCAACGAGGTTCCAGCAAGAATGACATACGAGGTGTGTTCAAAAAGTATAGCGAATTTTGTGTTTTTTCAAAAAATATTTATTTATTCATGTATATCTATTTTGTCCCCTTCAAAGTTATCCCCATGAGATATTATACACTTGTGCCAACGGTTTTTCCAATCTTCGAAGCACTTCAAAAAATCATTTTTTTTATCTTGTTCAGCTCCTCCTTCGATGCCGTCTTTATCTCGTCAAGCGTAGCGTAACGTCGTCCTTTCATGGGCCTCTTTAGTTTAGGGAACAAGAAAAAGTCACAGGGGGCCAGATCTGGGGAATACGGTGGCTGCGGCATCATTAGTGTGTTGTTTTTGGCCAAAAAGTCGCGCACAAGCAACGATGTGTGAGCAGGGGCGTTATCGTGGTGCAAAAGCCAATTTTTGTTCTTCCACAAATCCGGGCGTTTCTGGCGGATTGCTTCGCTCAAATTGCGCATAACTTGCAGGTAATATTCCTTATTGACCGTTCTTCCCTGTGGCAAGAACTCATGATGCACCACGCCCCTGCAATCGAAGAAAACTGTCAGCAAAACTTTCACATTCGACCGAACTTGGCGCGCTTTTTTCGGTCTTGGTTCGTGCGGCAGCTTCCATTGAGATGATTGAGCTTTGGTTTCCACGTCATAACCATAAACCCACGATTCGTCACCAGTTATGACCCTCTGGAGCAAATTTGGGTCGACGCGGACAGAGTTTAACATCTCATTAGCAATGTTCATGCGATGCTGTTTTTGGTCGCAATTGAGCAATTTTGGTACGAATAGGTAAAAATCGAAGACGATCCAAAACACGTGCAAGCAAAGCAGCTGTCAACAATTAAGTGAACATTCAAAATGGCCGACCTTGTCGGCATAAGTAAGAGACATGAGTACCAACATAACGCCACAAAAAAAATCTAAATTCGAATATACGTAACCCGCGAAAATTCAAAATTTGCGATACTTTTTGAACACACCTCGTATGTATCTCAGTTGTGCTTCAGACGCTATTGTGCGATTGGAGAATAACCTTAAACGTTACATATTTTACGTTTTTCAGAATTTAAAACAATTATAGTATTACTTTATAAAAATAAGAAAGTTTTTTCTTAGGTGTTCATGCTGGTAGCATTTAAGCTATTAAAATAATTGCAAAATTTCGTTCCACACGATTGTTGAAAATTTCATAATTTCATAGGCTCATTTTTAAAAATCATCAAACGATTAAGATATGCTTTAAAATAATCGAGTAGATTACGTTTTTTGAACAAAATACTTAAGTCCCGAATTCTGCTTCTCATAATTCATCAGATAAGAATAAGTGAGCCTTGCATCAGTTGTCTGGAATGATGCATACTTAATTATGAGGCCCAGTTTCGAAAACCGATTCTGATAGTCGGACTATTCGTGAACCCTACTTCTATTAATTTCGGGCACGAGATTTCTGTTCTCTTGAGAAATTTTATTATACCCTTGCAGAGGGTATTATAAAATTGTTCGGATGTTTGTAACGCATTGAAGGAAGCATCTCCGACCACATAAAGTATATATATTCTTGATCAGCACAACGAGCTGAGTTGATTTACCCCTGTCCGTCTGTCCGTCCGTCCGTCTGTCCGTCTGTCTGTTTCTATGCTATCTCCTCCCTCAGTTTAAAAGCTATCTTCACCAAACTTTGCACGAAGTCTTTTGGTACATATACGCTGCACATTTGTCGGAACCGGCCGGATCGGATGACTATAGCTTATAGCTGCCATAGGAACGATCGGTCGAAAAACTAGTCTTAGTGAGAAAAACTTTTTTGTTTTTAATGGAAACGCCTCCAAAGTACGTATAGTATTTCTTAGTTTACTATCCTTTCCCATGATTTCACTAAGATAGATCGCGAAATCGGATGACTATAGCATATAGCTGCCATAGGAACGATCGGTCGAAAAACTAGTTCGAGTGATGAAAACTTTTTGGTTTCTAATGAAAACGTCCTTTTTATTGGCATATTCTTATTTTATATACTTTAACACATTTCTACAAAGTTTTATCAAAATCAGATGACTGTAGCATATAGCTGCTTTATGAATGATCGGTCCAAATTTCGTAATTAACAGTGTATTAAGCTTCTAAATGATTTCACCAAGTTTGGTCGAAATCAGACATCTATATAGTATAGATTCCATAGAAAAGTAAGGTCCAAAAAGTAGTCTTAGTTAGAAAAACTTTTTTGTTTTCAATGGAAGTTGCAAGGGTATACAAAACTTCGGTCGAGCCGAAGTAAACTTCCCCTATTTTTATTATTAATACTTTGTATCCTCTTTGATATTTTTTTTAGCGATTTAATGATTTGTCAGTCTATAAACTGCCTTGATGCACTCTTAATGCTTTGTCCATTTCTTTTTTCTTTACTGATCATCCTTATTATTAATCGCGGTCTAGTGTTGTCATAAACATGGCTGGATAATACACAGATAACTAACTATTTTTGGTCATTTGTGTTCGTTAAAAGCAGTGTCTTAAGCATTCAGCGGATTTAGTACCATGGATATCTACTAACTGTGATTTTGGTTTGATCCTGGTATGATTTTTCACTTGAAAATTTTTTAGTATAAATATTTATATCCTCTTTGGTATTTTTCGTAGATTTAATATGTCGTCAGTCATGGTAAGTATGTTTGAAACACCTACTACAAAGTCCGTAACTAAATCCACGTAACTTCCATTTGGCGTACATAAGTAAAAATAATTTTGTACAAAATGGTACAAAACAAAAACAGTTTTGTACACACAAGTGCTGAACAAAAATAGTTCGGTACTTGCTTTCTTACGGTTTGTAAGTTACGAAATATTTACCGTACTTGAGTTTTTTGAACTGTACGTTATGAAAATGTAAAGTATTTGTCTGCCGAACACAAGTACTGTACTTTGAGAACCCTGGTTAAAAGAACCAACTTAATTTGAACTTGCCGCCTTTATTTAGAGATGCACACGCCTAACAGCTTGCAGTTAACATTTAATAGCGCTTAACAGTGCCGCTGGGGCACTGTTAAGCGAGAATCCCGCCAACCGGTAAACTTTTGAATGAACCAAAGTTTGAAGCACGCCTACATTTTTCTGTAACTGCTAATTAAATTATATTTCAGGTTATTAATTCGATTAGACCCAAAGTCCGATTCATTTAACACTTTTGTTTTGAGCAACCTTGACACTGTGACTGATTGGCTATCTTTGATAAAATCCAGTTAAAGATGATTTCAGCAAGAATCACTTAATCATCCGACTGCAAATTTCCATTCGTTGTTATTATTTGGTATGTGTACTACGGATTAGTTGCGTTTTGATAATTGAGCCATTATGTGTCCACACACGAAAAACAACTTTTTCGGCCTTTTGAATTCATTTTGGGTGTCTTTACTCAAGTCATTAACCAAAATGTTGTAGTACACCAAATGGCTTTGTCCATCGGCCGGGGCGCGAAATTTATAAATTTTTTTGGCCAACGGATCGGTACGTGATCTGACAATTAACACATGGCATTTGATTCATAAAACAAATAGGCGACATCATTGTTGTTGTCACTCGGCATTTCACTTTTATTCGCAAGAAATCTAATTATTATCTTGGTCGCTTGGCCTACTAAATTGATGCGTATGGCAACAGGCAGGGATCTGTTGTTGGTTGATTTGATAACAGTAATCAATATAGTCTAAAGTGTACAATATATCTAACATACATTACCTTGTATGACTACAGTTGAGTTGCTTATCTGACAAATCATAATGGAACTTTTGTTTTGACACAATGCCTTATCGCTCTGGCTAAAAATAGTTGAACTTAGCGTATTTTTGATCTGCATTGTAGTACCACAAATAATGACGTTAGTTGGAAAAATTTCGCATTCCCTGCATAATCATTTCTAGGGAGTTCTGTTAGGTCGTACTTTAAGTTGTGCATGCTAATTGAGCTGGTGTCTGGACGAGCGCCCGTCCCAGGCCATGTCTAACCAGCTGTCAGTTAGCACAGTGAGCAAAGCTGCTTAAGCGATTAGCACATGGCGCACCGAAATCGCATATGCCCTACCTACCCTACCACGAAGAGCAAGACCAAGTTCAACGATTTGTAGCTACTAACAATTGATTATCACTTGAATTGAGCACAAGCTCAATGAATCCCCGTCCACTGAGCGAAAGCTGAGACGCACATAAAATTCATTGTATTTATATTCTCTTTTGTTTTTTTTACAGTAACATCTGGATATAATGAATCCAAAATTAGTAGCTAATTTCAGTACTCTTTCAGTACTATCCATGTAAAACTCAAACAAGGGTTCTGAATTAAAGTCCATAATTAAAAGAAGCAAGGAGCAGTAGCTGGTACCGGGCGATATGTTGCAATATGACCCAGCGTAAGAACCACTTGTGGCACAGCCGAGGTCAACATTTGCATGAAATCATTTTTAAACATTAAATTATATAGATCGTTCTATTGACTCAAATAAAGACTTCATACATTTTTCTGAATATATTGTATTTTTTTAAACAAATGCGAAAGCTGCAAAAAAATCACTCTTTAGTACTTAATAACACCCTGTTACAGCGAAAATATACTTTTGAAATGACCCACCGTACGCTGTTGAGCAGGTCGAGTATACGAGCATTGCTCGTAGCATTGCTTGGTCATGCTCGGTTTCCTGTCTAATGCCCGGTTCTCACTACAGCACATTCTTGCATTCCTGAATTCTTGTGTCGGATACAACTTTTACGCCATAAAAAAATCATAGCGGCTAGTGGTAGCAAACAAGTTGCATCCAATTTGAATGCAATTGCATTCGTGACTTTTTGAGTAGTGACTCGACAGCGTATCGATAATGTTGCCTATCGTACGAGTATCGTTACAAGTGCTACCACTTACAAAAACAAAAAACAGTTCTAAAATAAAGCAGGTAAGATTAGTTAATTATTTTTTCAATTTAAGTGCATGACAAGATTGGGAATTTTGAGGCAACAGGACAAATTTGAAAATGTTCGGACCGAGGTCATGAGATCAAGACCAAAATTGATAATGTGACCCGAAAATACAGGAATGTCAACAAAAAGAGTCTGGACAAATGGTACAAATTTCTCATAGAGCGTATGATGGAGGAGTCAGTGAACTTCCACAACCGTGTGATATCTCACTTCGAGAAGAAAGAGGAAAGGGAGAGAGAAAATGGCTCAAATAATTAGAAATTTAAGAATAACAATTAATATAAGACGAAAATAAGAGACTGAGATAAGGTCGACTTTGGCCCTTCAGGCTGCTGTTTAAGGCGAAATATTTTTTAAGTTTAAATATGAAACTTTGTGATGAAATACAGAAAAGAACTGGGAAAAACTGAAAATAAAATTCAAGAAAAATCATTCATTTTAATTTCTTTAATTGAGTTGCAGGGAACGTCCTTCAACCCAAATGAGCCATATCGTGCTTATTGAAGTTTTGGATGGTAAAAATTTGAATTATTATTTAATTGCTTAGAAGTTCACAAAATAGTTAACTTCTTACAAATTGCTCAGTTGTTAGCATATTCATTTGCTGATTGCCAGCTCGTGATGATCCTGCCAAGTTCATCAATTGCAATAACATTGCTTCTTCTATCTCCAAAGCTAATATTAAAATACCATCATCTAAATCCATTTTATTTGCAGGAACTTATTTTTTCACAATGTCAACAAATTCCAGTCAGCTGTTCAATGGATGCAAGAATACAAGAATGCAATAATAGAGTCAATGCGAACACCTTTCCGCATCTTTTCGATAAATCGTGATGTCGATGACAAAGTCACGGCGGTGAGAACCTAGCATAACACCCCCAAAATCTGAAGTTATGGTCCGAAAATCGCTTTTTGCATTTATTACTCATTTAAATTGAAATAACCCGGAGGGGAATCGAAAGTATGATCATCAATGGTTTGACAGATTTAGCATGATGGCTAAGAAATACGGGTTACAGATCTGGCATTTTCTCCTTTTTTTCGAAATGTCTACTTTGAGCCCCACTGGTTTCACTATTTTATAGTATGCGATTTTTTTTAAAGTTTTATTTTATAAGCCCATTTAATTCTCTGTTGAACAAATGTTGGCCCAATGAATTTGGTTACCTTTTGGACGAAGCTATTCCAGTTTTTCTGAGTACACATCGACAATCCAGTATTTTTTTTAGTGTGTTTACATATTGGGGTTGGGTTTAGCATGATTGCCCCTAAAAGTATAATATGATTTGTTTGGAGGCAAATTTAAACAATTCTTATCAAATACCTAAGAAGGAAATTTACGTATAAGTTGCACAATTTCTGGACCAAGATTAGCATTCTCCGAATAATGTTACCCAAGAAATATTAGTTATGCAGATCCAATACATTAAGCAATAGTGACTTTTTTGTACGCTGTACCAAATGAAATGGCCGAAAACCGCGAAATTCGCAAATTTATACCGATAATCCGTTAATGCGATGAAACATTGTGGAATTGTAGATATTATATCGATATTTTCATACAAACGATATTATTTTCGACATCCCTAGTTTGGACGCTTCCCTGCGAAGATTTCTCAGCTGAACAAATGTGCAGGAAAATGGTCCAAAAACCGCGAAATTGCAAAATCATCATATGAGTATTTATGAAATACGGTTTAATAGACGGCGAAATAGGAGATAAGATCGAACGTTTCAACAAACCGCTATGTATGCAAAGTTTTATAGAGAGCTATGAGTTTATTTTTGATAGATGTCAATTGTCTTCAAATCTAGGCTCAAATGAAAAATTTGCAAATTCGCAACATTTTGGACCGATTAATCAGCATCAACAGCCGAGTCGATTTAGCCATGTCCGTTTATCCGTCCGTCTGTTCGTCCGTCTGTCCGTATGAACTCGTCGATCTCAGAGACTATAAGAGCTAGAGCCACAAATTTGTGCATGTAGATAGGTGTATACTAGATTCAAATCGAGTTTGTTTCAGATTTGGAAAATTCCTCCCCCTCCCCCCTTTAATCGCAAAAAACTGTCAGAGCCACAATTTTTAAGTTAGACCCTCGAAACTTTATATATAACAAGTAAGACCCAATATCTATCTATTCCGGAAAGATCAATAAGATCGGACAAAAAACACTAAAGTTATATTCGAATCAATTTTGCTTGTGGGAGAGAGGGGGGTCTTGCATTGTCAGTTACCGTTGGCGCGCGTGCGTGTGTACGTATGTTAGAGTGTGAGTGTGTATGTATGTGCATGAAAACACAAGAAGTCAAAGGGACAGTATTTTGTAGTCGGGGCACTCGACTACAGCTCCCTTACTTGTTACTCTACGAGTAACGGGTATACAAATTTGTGTCAAGTCATCCTTAAAGGCTATATCGATCCGGCATCACTAAGGATCAATTCGGACTAACAGTGATCTTCCATGTAGAGGGTCAAATGGAATGTATAAAAATTGTCTTAGGGAAACGATTAAAATTCCCAAAATAATAAGTATTTTTAGCTAGAGGAAAGCGATTCACCTCTTAAATTTTATCAGAGACTGAACCAATCCGAACCTTTTTATACCCTTGCAGAGGGCATTATAAAATTGTGCGGATGTTTGTAACGCGTTGAAGGAATCATCTCCGACCACATAAAGTATATATATTCTTGATCAGCACGACGAGCTGAGTTCCTTTAGCCTTGGCCGTCAGTCCGTCTGTTCTTATGCTATCTCCTCCGTCAGTTTTAAAGCTATCCTCACCAAACTTTGCACGAAGTCTTTTGGTACAAATACGCTGCACATTTGTCGGAACCGGCCGGATCGGGTGACTATAGCATATAGCTGTCATAGGAACGATCGGTCGAAAAACTAGTCTTAGTGAGAAAAACTTTATTGTTTTTAATGGGAACGCCTCCAAAGTTCGTATTTCTTAGTTTACTATTTTTTCCCATGATTTCACTAAGCTTGGTCGAAATCGGATGACTATAGCATATAGCTGCCATAGGAACAATCGGTCGAAAAACTAGTTCTAGAGAGAAAAACTTTTTTGTTTTTAATAAAAGCGTCCATATTATTGGCATACACTTATTATATATACTTTTACACAATTCTACAAAGTTTGGTTGACATCGGATGACTATAGCATATAGCTCCCATTGGATCGATCGGTCGAAAAAGTAGTTCTAGTGAGAAAAACTTTTTTGGTTTTGATGGAAACGTCCTTATCATTGGCATACACTTATTTTATAAACTTTTACACAATTCTACAAAGTTTGGTTGAAATCGAATGACTATAGCATATAGCTTCCATAGGAACGATCGGTCAAAAAACTAGTTACGCTTTTCCATGATATCACCAAGTTTGGTCGAAATCAGACATCTATATAGTATAGATCCCTTAGCAAAAATAAGGTCCAAAAAGTAGTCTTAGTTAGAAAAACTTTTTTGTTTTCAATGGAAGCTGCAAGGGTATACAAAACTTCGGTCGAGCCGAAGTTAACTTTCCCCTATTTTTTCTTTGTGGTTTTCTGTGGTTTCTGAAATGAAGTCGGTGTGGTTTGATTCACCAGCTGAAATAAGCGGCTCGGTTCGGTGTGGTTCGGTTCGATTCAGAACCGGTTTGCATCCCTAAAACAGCTTGCGCCATCCCATCCTAAAAACAGTTTGCGCCATTCATATTTCCGAAATTACTTAGCTTACTTACTTACAATTTGGTTAAACACTTTACTGGCTAAATGTCGATTTCCAAATAGATTAAACCTGTTTCAAAGTAGCTCAAAAACATATCTCAGAAATTTTTAATATTATAAAGTACAAAATCTGTAGTTAGGTTGTTAAAACGTGACAAAGTTAAAAAAGCTTACCGATTCAAGACCGGTTTCGAACTTTTCTAAAAGACTATTTCAGAAGTAAATCAAAGCCATATCTCAAAAATTATTTAAGCTTTAAGTTTGAAATGGTAGCTGGGTAATAAGGAGTTTTCCCGGTTCAAAAATAGTTCCGTACCGAGCAGCTTAAAACCGGTACACATTTTTTACAAACTCTCTTATTTCGGCTTCAAAATTATTTTAAAATTTTTTATCATAAAGCCAAGCCCGACTATACCATAATCTGTACCTGAGAAGTGCTGCCCATCACTGTTGCGACCGGTGCTGCCATAATTGTTTGATTATCTTATAACGCGACTCTCGTTCATTCGATTTTTACCATTTCTTTGGCGGATCGATAAATTACTAAATATGGGACGAGGAACGAGACTTCTAACTATAAAACTGTGGGAGAAATTATGTTTTTTCCAATTTGCGGGGGCGTGGCAAAAATTGAAAATAAACTTGATCTGCCTGCAAGTACAAAATGTTTTTGTCCCATACAATTCGAACCTCTATCTCTTACCATCTCTGAGATCTGTTTGTTCATACGGACGGACATGGCCATATCGACTCGGATGTTGATGCTGATTAAGAATATATATACTTTATAGGGTCGGAGATGCTTGCTTCTGGCTGTTTCATAATTTTCCACAAACTTATTGTACTCTGTGTACCTCTGGTACAATGTATAAAAAGTACTTGTACACCATATCGATTGCGCCCTGTGTCTCTCGAACTTAAATTGATAATGCTCCTGCCACTCATCTCCGCAGTTTGACTAAGAACGCAAACGCAACTTCATCTTAACGGACAAAGAGCAACATACTCGTATAAATGAGCGGGAGGGTGCACTGAGAGCGCCTGCGCGAGAGAGTCGCTAAGCTTTAATGATCGTACGGAGGCCAGTTGGAGCCCGTTCAGTCTCTGTCTCAGTCAGTTGTCATCGAGTGCTGCTTGAAGTTGGTTGGGAATTTTGGGTTGCCACCTGGCAAGTAGTTGGTTTTTTTAGTCACTTGGTCTCGTCGTGTGTGTGTGCGCTGCGAAAATCTAACGTCTCCGCCCCCGCCGCGTTGTCGCCGCCACCCACCACCCGCCGCCACTAACATCAAAGTTTGTGTTTGTGTGAGTGCCAAAAAAAAAACAAAAAACAAAAAAGAAATCGTTCGAATTGAAGTTCCCAGTTCCAGTTCCAGTTGTTGCCAAGCGTGGTTAGCATCTGTGCAAATTCCGTCAGAAAATTACTTTTAAAATATTAATTGTTTATTTTTATTTTGTCTTAGTTTGCATATTGCGACAAAAATAAATAAATTTATTGTACTCTTGTTGATGAAAATCGTGCAGTCTTCTGCTGTGCAAGCACGTTGCCATTGTCGCTTGAGTTTTTTTGTTTTTGAATCACCCACACGCACACCCACCTGTACACGCGCCGCAGGCGTATCAAAAGCCGCTCCAATTATTTGCGCAAGTGCAAAATTCAAGATTTCTTTTTCGGTTTTTCTTACTTCTATCAAAATCACTTTAAAGTTTAAACCAACGCAACGAGCTTCGAATGCAGAAATGGTATATGAATGTAGTTGGAATAATCGTGAAAATATTCAGCATCGTGCCCAAAATGAAAACAATTGACTAACCGTCACACACAAGCTTACATACACTTTTTACGACTGTGATAAAACATATCAACAAAAAAAGAGCAACAATTCAGCGAGAAGAGTGTGGACAGCTTTATACTAAATAATTTTTACGATTTCAGTAAAGAGAGTGAGTGAGAAAGAGAAAAAGAGCAAGCAACCCACACGGAAATGGATTATATTGTGAAGGCCTACAAAGATTGGAAATTGCATTCGCAAGTAAGTAGAAGAAACATATATCTGGATATGGGATTGCCTAAGGTTAGGGTAGTGATAAATGAAGAACTTTATAAAAGGTCAGATCAAAGATTTATAACAAAGTGTAGTCTATGTTTTAATAATGGGTAAATGAACTTTTCAAGTTCATCAAGATCAGTAATCTATGTGACAAATTGCTGAGAAAAGATCAGTGATCTTTGTATTATGTGTAAGCCCATAGGAGATTCCGACGGTGACGTGACAAAACGCCCACGGACAAAAGGCCCATATCAAAATTAATTTTAGTAAGCATCGAAATTTAACTCAAACATGTTATGGGACTTATGTCCACATTAAGTTCGGACATATTGCCCACATTTCATCAAACTTTTCGCCCAGGTTAATTTGAGGTCCTGCAGGGTGTAAATCGAAATATGCGCCTCTTGCATATCAAAGAAGAGGAGCAGCTTTGTAAGTTCAAATCTTCTTTATGAGGAAGGTGGCGACTCTTAAGAGAACGTGCAAGCCTTTTGTACGTGGGCGCTTTGTCATGTCACCGATTCTGATAGGTCAGAAGTATTTTATTTTAAGGTACATGTCTAGTTTCAGATTTTGAAAATTTCGATTTTTTTTTTTTGGCTTAAATCATGCGTTATAATGTTAAAAACATCCCCTGAAATTTTTAAGCAAAAAAAAAAATACAAATTCGAGATATTTTGATTTTTGTACAGGTAGGTCGGGCGCAACTGTATGGTCCTGGCGTTGGAGATTTTATTTAAGTACGCAAACCTTTCTTATTTCCAAAAAAAAAAAAAAAAAACGTTAAAAAACAAAAAAAAAAAAAAAAAAAAAAAAAAAAAAAAAAAAAAAATACTCTTCACTTTTTTGGTTGTTGTGATTTTACCCTGTCCTGGCGCACTCTTTTCCAAATTTCTCGAAAAGTTCTTGACCGATTTTGATAAAACTTTTTTTCCGTGAAAGCTAATAGCCAGATGCAACTAATCGATGCCTAAAACCTACAAAATTTTTTTTCTATTTTAGAGAAAAATGTTGTCGAAACTTTAAATGCGATTATCTCGGAACCACTTTTTTCACCCTGGTGCGTCAGATTGCGAGGCCATTTGTTGACCGATTTTCTTATAGTTTTTTTTAAATTGCTCGTAATACCCGTCGCTATGGTCGGAACTAGGATATTTTTGATCGGTCCATAAATAGCGGAGTTAGGGCCATTTTAGGGGTAAAAATAGGTCAATTTTCGAAATTTTGACTTTGAGAACCCCTTACTCCCCTATATATAGACCGATCCCAGATATCCTAGTTCCGACCATAACCACATCAATTCCCAACAAAACCTCATTTAAATTTTTTTTATCCGATGACGCGTTCTCTGGAAATCTGACGCACCAGGCACCTATGTTTTTAAAAATGGGTCGACTTTGAAGCGGGCTACAACAACAACCGCTGCAACAACAACTACAAAAAAATTTTAAAAGTTAGCTTGATCAATTATCTATCGAACAAAAAAAACCGCTAGTCGATATGTGGTAAACTTTTCGAGTAATAAATTTTTTCGTAAACCCTTACTTTTGGGCTGCTGAAACTAGACATGTACCTTAAGCGAATTCTATAATTTTATCAAAGATCTTTTGCTACAAAAGTTTACATCGAAACTTTTGATTATTTGCACGAAGCCAGAAATCCGATTTTGAATATACTAAACCAAGGCTCAAACCAAACATTTCAACCAAAAACCTCGAACATCAAATTTCCAAGCCTTTACCAATTTTATTGGTAAATCTTGGTTAAGGCCGAAACTGGGTTTCGAAACGAATGTTGGTTATAAGAATCGAATAAATCAAAATTAAATTTTATATTCAGTTTTTATTTTGGAATAGACTTCTAACACATTGATCTTAGATCTCAGAAACCAGGGATGCAAGTCAATTCTAAGCGAAACCAAACCGAACCGAACCGCTAGCTCCAACTGTAACTGAACCAGCGTCTTTTCGAAATAGCTGAACCGAACCGAGAACTACAAATTAAAACGGTTCGGTTAGGTTCAGATCTTATTTTGAAAAATTTGGGATTTGTAATCCTTTCCCTAAGAATAGTCCCTACACATAGTCCGAATTCATATTTAGCGATGCCGGATTGATTTAGCCTTTAGGCATTAACCATTATAGAACGTGATATTACGTAGGTCTTCTGCATTTAATCACCGACCTCTCCATATAGTTGTCATAAGATCAGCATTCCTTCCTTGGATGTTGCTTATTGATTTGAGTGAACATTTCATTTCCTCTACGGAACGATATTCTTAATATTCTGTCGTTTTTCTTAAACTTAATTCAACTTTAGACAGCAGATTGTAACGCATTGAAGGAAGCATCTCCGACCACAAATAAGGTATATATATATTCTTGATCAGCATGATGAGCTGAGTTAATTTAGCCATGTCCGTCCGTCTGTCCGTCTGTTTCTATGCTCCTCCGTCAGTTTTAAAGCTATCTTGACCAAATTTTGCACGAAGTCATTTACTATCCTTTTGATTTCACTAAGATTGTTCGAAATCGAACATCTACATAGTATAGCTGTCATGGAAAAGTTGAGTCTAAAAAGTAGTCTAAGTTAGAAAAACTTTTTGGTTTTCAATGTAAATGTCCCAAAAATTGGCACTTATTTATTTGGAATGCTTTTACATAATTCTATAAAGTTTTGTCAAAATAGGATGACTATAGCATATAGCTGCCATAGGAGCGATGGGTCGAAAAACTAGTTCTTGTGAGAAAAACTTTTTTGTCTTAAATGGGATCGCCTCCAAATTTTGTAACTAACAGTTTGTTATGCTTTTCCATGATTCCAATAAGTTCGGTCGAAATCGGACATCTATGTAGTATAGCTCTCATAGGAAAGTAAGGTTTTGTTTTCAATGGAAGCTGCAAGGGTATACAACACTTCACATTTCACATCAAATGCTTTAAAGCAGTACCCGTTTTTGCAGCCTCACTCACATACTTTTGTTTGAATCTTGGTTCATAGTCTCTTAGATTGTTATACCCGTTACTCGTACAGTAAAAAGAGTATACTAAAGTCGTGCAAATGTATGTAAGAGGCAGAAGGAAGAATCTCCGACCCCATAATGTATATATAATCTTGATCAGCATCAACAGCAGTTCGATATAGAAATATCCGTCTGTCTATCCGTCTGTTTGTATGAACACCTAGATCTAGAAAACTAGAAGAGCTGGAGCGACCAAATTTTGTTAGTAGACTCCTATTGCATGTACGCAGATCAAGTTTTGGCCACGCCCCTTCCCGCCTCCACAAAAATAATTGTTGAACAACTCGATTTCAAACTCATTGCAGTATTGTGTATGTGCAGAATATCTACAATCTCTGAATTTTCACAAGGATCGGATAATAAATGACAGAGTTATAAAAAACGATGCTTACTTTTTGGCACCGTATGCACTATTTGCTTACATAATGTTGAAATGTTCACACTAATGTTAATGCTCTGTTAGCTAACATAAGGAAGGGCTATACAGCATTAATTCCCCTGAGTAACGGGTACATCGAAGTCGCGCAAGACCGACTTTAACTCTCGCTCTCGCTTTTACCTATATATTTGAAAAATTCCAAAAAGCACACAAACAAGCCTTAGATTTTGTTCACAAGCGTACTTTTAAATGCGACTTTTTTGAACAAAAAAATGAGCTTCCTAGAAAGATTCGCTGAACATTCGCCAAAGTACCGAGAAACAAGCGTTTATGAACTATCGTAAACTAAATAGGTACTACCACAAACTGAACGTGAGATGATTAATTTTTCGTTCGTTATCGCATTTGTATTTAATAGTTTACTTTCCAACAACTTTACAACTTTTGGTATTGAAATCTCTACTTGTCAATGCACCACAACAGTAGAAAATAAAAAAGTTTCGGAACATTTTTCCAAACAGAGGGGGTCTGGTTCGGGTACAGGTTCGGTTCATGGTCATGGTCAGAACTTACTACTGAGAGTAAGATTGGTAGAAAGAATAAAATTTCAATTTGTATACATTGGCTAGCTTTGTGAAGTCAATGATCGCCTAAGCTTTTGTTTTTGCAATAATTAACCTAAGTCACGCTCTTAACTTAGGTGGCTTTAAACCAAAAGTAGTAAAAAAGTACATACAAGTATATAGCCATATTAGATATTTGCCCATATCACGATCACCCGCCAAGCCAAAGCTATGTGCAGAAACTGAAGCCAAAGTGCTTAACCGCATTTAAGAAAGACCCAAAGCAAAACTAGCAAAGCAAAATAATAAATTATTCTCTTGGAAACACGATCATGTCGAAATGGTTTCGCATTACCTAAGAAAAGCCACTTGAAATGAGCGTTACTTTTTTTGCTTTTTTTATTTTGTATTTTTTTTGTGGCCAACGAACCATTCGGCAAGGCGATGAGTAAGCTCCAGCTCCAAGCACATCTGGCCAAAAGCAGCCACCACCAGTCAGTGTAATGCGGCCAACTTATTCGACTCTCTGACTGAATTGCAAATGAGTGAGCTAATGAAATCCAAAACAACAACAACAAAGATTGCATTTTGTACGTCGACTGCAGCTGCTAATTGTGCCAATGATTGTGGTGTATTAACATTAGTCTCGAGTTAAGTTAGCCGACTGCATTCTTTGGGCTAAAAATATCCTTAGCCTTGAAGTTGGTTCTTGCAATCCGAGGTTCAATGTCCCAACAGAAGACACCGCTGGCCGGTTTTTGAACCCTTCTCGCTCGCACAACGCCCGCCATCTTGCGCTGTTAGTACCTTGGGCTTGGGTTTTACCATTAATTTTCATGAGGCACATTTAATGTGTCACACTCTAGAGACTATCTAAGCTAACCTACATTTTATAAACAAAGCGACCTGCATACTCATATCTTTATAAATAAAAAAAAACTTAACATTTAAATGCATTGTAACGCCAAGCCCTCGGCTCAAGCTAAAACGTGGTGACGCCGTTAACGAGTATACAAGTCAACGACAACTCCCACTCCTAAGATAATTTATTAGGAGTTAACGAAGCATTAATACTCTTTGAATGTTGGTAATACTGGGTAACAGCAGAACATTTCGATCAGTTTCCACAAAAAACATACTCTGTACCAGAGATCTGCACGAGTGCACCGCAACTGCAAGTGCACTGCATAAGTACTTGATATTTTCGCACTCGGATATCCCGACTACTCCAACAAAATGGAAACACTCGCGCCACTCGCTTGGCGTTTTGGAAATACTCATACAAACAGGGAACCGTAAAATTTGAGTGTGAAATTATCCACCAACAATTCAAGCAACGCATTTTCTATCTATCGCTTTCTCACTTAAGTATTTTTTACTCATGCTTGCCTCTTGTGGAATTTTTTTTACTGATGACCTTGTGTGTCTGCTCTCTGAAATGTCTTCGGCTTCTGTTCGTTTCCTTCACTTCTCGTCAAATTCAACCTCGTTTTGACGTCGTCGTCAGCAGAGCCGAATTCTGTGTGTATTGTTTTTGCAATTTTTGGTATGTAACCTGCAAAGTCTGCGTGCGACCGCCCACTCAAAGACGAAAGCATCGTGCACCCGCTCAAAACTGAGACCAATCACTGAAATACAAGTACGATATGAGTGAGTATATGATCTGACTTCATATTTTGAGTGGCAAATCATACCCAAGACGCATTTACAACAAGTAAACTCGAGTCAAGAAAACAGGCACTCTTGCAGATCTCTGCTCTGTACCTGTGAAGTGCTGCCCATCACCGTAGCGACCGGCGCTGCGAACGAAACGAGAACGAAACTTTGGCGAATCGATAAGTAATTCTGATTACTAAACAAGTCCAGAAAGAACGAAACTTCTATCTATAAAACTGTAGGAGATATGACGTTTTTTCCTATTTTGAGGGGGCGGGAGGGGGCGTGGCAAAAATTGAAAATAAACTTGATCTGCCTGCAAGTAAAAGAAGTTTTTGTCCCAAAGACGTCAAATCTCTATCCCTTACCATCTCTGAGATCTCTGCGTTCATACGGACAGACAGACAGACGGACGGACAGATGGACATGGCTATATCGACTCGGCTGTTGATGCTGAACAAGAATATATATACTTTATAGGGTCGAAGATACTTCCTTCTGCCTGTTACATACTTTTGCATAAACTTAATATACTTTGTGTACCTTTGGTACAGAGTATAAAAGAATCACAAAACTGCCAAAATCGTATAAGAAGTCGCTTTTCGCTGGAAATAAAAAGGTGCAAAAATTTCCCATAAAAACAAAGTTTCTCTCAGCCGCATCTTGGAAATCTCAATGAGTCATACCAAATACAAAAACTTATTTAAAAGATACCCGCAGACTCATATGGGTAATTATCGAACACTAATTTATTTCCTGCTGCAGTTTGGCTTTGAGACTGGTTTTTCGTTAAAGAAACTTTGGTAGTACATGCTTGTATCCACCAACTGGTATGTATGCTTAGTGTGGGATTATTTGTTACTAACTATTCTCTAGAGTTCTTTTGTATTCAAACCGGTTGGAATGCCTTGGTTGAAGCTTTGAGCGGTTACATTTATAAATTCAAATGGCTGATTGTTTACTTCTAACAATAAATATGAAAGCTATCTGTATTGATAATAACTTAGAACGGGAATCTTAATCTAGCCTTGTGTTCAAGTTATAATACATAAATATATTGAGTATATAAAGTTGTATAGTAGCCATAAAGAGTGTTCATTTTTGCTATTTTCTATATAAAAGTATTGTATATGGGGTGCTATATATTGATCATAGAAGACGTCTGCACCTTTTTTGAACTGTCGTCACTTAATCTTATCTAAAGCAATATCAAAATAATGGCTGATTATATGACTAGATGTTTCTAATGACAAAGGAAAACTGTGCCCTCACAATCAATCATGCACTCAAGTGGCGGATCATTAAGAAATGAAAACTGAAATATGCATTAGACTTATGGAGATTGATATATGAAAGTATTTGCAAGACAAAAATTGATTACCACAGACAGAAGTCACAAGATGTAGTTACGAAAGTTTCTCTCCTAATAACTCAATTTGGTTGCCATGTAATTAAGTTGAGCACAAAATAAATGAAAATATATATAATATACAAAATACGTTCACCCTAAAATACCTTGACTAATATTTTTAAGTGCTCATTTTGCAGTAGCTTTTGAATAACATAGAAAGTCACGTTGATGGATTGTGCACGTAGCACAAGGAAAGTATGCACATTGTGCAACTCGTAAGACGCCAACTAACTACCCTTCAATTAAATAAACAAACTAATAACAAATGCTGTAAAAGCCATTTGCCATATTTTACTTCATAAAAACCCCATCCATCTAATTTATCGGTATATGTATGTATATATTATAAACTCAAATGAAAAGTCCACTTAAGACCCAGACACTTGACTTATGAGTTGACTAGGCTTTAGTGTGCTGCTTACTGCTTATATAAGCTTGGCATTGACACCCGTAGACAACTTAAGCTTCAGGGTATCATAAAGACAATGTTCACTTGGAATTTGTAAGAAATTCTTTGATAAGTAGGTATGCATGACTTGGGAACGAGTTCAAGGACTTGTTTGCCTAGTTCTTTGGTTTTCTATTAAGCGAAATAAAATGCAGTACTTGTTAACGTGATTCATATCTAAGTTATCAGTTGAAAGAACAAACTGAAAACTGTAGAGTGATGTTAGGTTATTAAACATTTCTTTTGCGGTCTGGTTCTTTGGTTCTTTTCATTTGCTTGTTGTAATCTCCATCATTCGACCAACATATGCAAATCAAAAGTGACCAAAGTATGCATATAAAATACTCAAGTAAACAGTCTCGTATGCACTTGAACGCTACGCGTTCTTTTGACCGAAAAACTAAATAGTCCCAAGCAAAACAAAAGGGGCACAAAAAAATACTGCAGATTAAAAACATGTGAGTGCAAAAGAGATAGCTTGATTGCTTTTTGATTTGTTTTTGTAAGCAAAATATGTTTAATCAGCATTAACTACCAAACTAACACGTTTTTACAATAATTTTGTGACAGTAAAGTCTGCATAGTTTTAAAGAAATTGAATCAATGTTGTGTAGAATAATATAAATAGATCCCCGGCTTTGATGTTTATCAAAAAAACATCTATAGCTCTTCTTTTACAAAGTTGGTAACCGAAATCAGTAAACATAGACATTATGCATAATGAAAATAATTTAAATTACTTGCGACGTCTCAATATGAATTTGTAGGTACAAAAATAGGGGAAAGTTAACTTTGGCTCGGCCGAAGTTTTGTATACCCTTGCAGCTTCCATTGGAAACAAAAAAGTTTTTCTAAGACTCCTTTTTGGACATTATTTTTCTATGGGATCTATACTAAACAGATGTCTGATTTCGATTAAACTTGGTGAAATAAAAGAAAAGCATAATACACTGTTAATTGCGAAATTTGGAGGCGATCCCATTCAAAACAAAAAGTTTTTCTCACTAAAACTTCTTTTTCGACCGATCATTCATACTGCAGCTATATGCTATAGTCATCCGATTTCGACCAAACTTTGTAGAATTGTGTAAAAGTGTATAAAATAAGTGCATGCCAATGATAAGGACGTTTTCATTAAAAACAAAAAAGTTTTTCTCACTAGAACTAGTTTTTCGACCGATCGTTCCTATGACAGCTATATGCTATAGTCATCCGATCCGGCCGGTTCCGACAAATGTGCAGCGTATATGTACCAAAAGACTTCGTGCAAAGTTTGGTGAGGATAGCTGCAAAACTGACGGAGCAGATAGCATAGAAACAGACAGACGGACGGACGGACAGACGGACAGGGCTAAATGAACTCAGCTCGTCATGCTGATCAAGAATATATAAACTTTAAGTGGTCGGATATGCTTCCTTCAATGCGTTACAAACATCCGCACAATTTTATAATATCCTCTGCAAGGGTATAAAAAAAAATATTTTCTGAAAATTTAATATAGAAATGAATGGGAGATTTCCTTTGTGTTCCACACTCCACCGTTCCAAATTCGTCACTAACTATTCGTCGCTATTTTGACGCACATCGGAAAAGAATCTTTTATGAAATGGTACGAGACTCGTTCCGCGGACAAATCCGATGACTATAATAAGCTGTCATAGCAATAAAGACGATATTTTAAATAGATACAAATTTGTATCGTATTTGAAGTCAGCTCAATAAAGTATAAGAGCTTACTTGAATCCGATCGAATGGGAAACCAAAAAGCATTTTTGTAGCAATATTCCGCCCATTTTCCGGGTGTTCCAAAATTTTAAAATCACTTTATTAATATTTTGGATTTGTTCGAATGCAAAACTGAAAAGTTACCGCTTTACTTTCATTTTCTGATTAGATGTTTCCAAAATTCGAAAGTTACATATTCCCAATTTTTTATATGCGGCATGAAAAATTAACTTGGAGCTTATCGATCGGAAAGTAAACTTTTGGCCAAACAATTTTGACCACCCATTTGGCATCCAAAGTGTTGAATTTTCCGGAAGACTGGAAGGCAGTCATTGTTGAATTTTCATATATATCAGCGGAGCGCGTGAAATTGTTCATTTTGGGAGCAGTCCAACAACAACAACAAAAAACAACCACCAGCCAGACACACTCTGCATGTATTTGTTTTTGCTGTCGTCTCTGCCGCGGATAATGGCTTGAGGCCGCCCCGATATGCCATAAATTTGTTGTTATTTTCGCTTCGAATTCGGCAATTGTGCTTGTCATCTGACTAGCTTGCGTGAGATCACGAGGTAATTCTGAATGGGTCTACGTGGAACCAGCTGCCATAAAATAGCTCTTGGGAGCAGAGCTCGTAAATAACAATTGACCACTTATTGTTGTCGAAAAATAACTGTTATTTACGGACCCCTTGAGCAAAGAGTCAAAGATGAAACGTTCTGTGATCAACGAACAACCAATGGTTTTGTTCCCCGTTTGCTCTGCTCATTCACTGACCGAATAGACGCGAGCGAAGAAAATGAAAGTTGCGTTGGTGTGTGTTTATGTGGGAGTGAGGTGTCTGTTTGGGCTTGTGACTCACACAAGCCACACACACACACACAAAAACAAATATAGAAAAAAAGACCCTTTGAGGCGAGCGCTCAGTCGGATCGCTCTCTATAAATTGTTATTGAATGAGCAAAGCAGGAACAGCTCAACTGATAGCAGTCAACTGAAAACCAAAACAAAGAGAAACGAAGTGTCCTCCGAACAAAAAGAGCAAGGGCGTGCCGGTTGCTGATATAGATCATTGAAAATAAGTTTAAACTTGATCAGTACAAAAACTGACAAATGATTTCCGCTTTTCCAACTTTAAGCGTAGATTTTGCAGTAACTGCACAGAGAAAAAAAGCATATCAAAAAAATATCCATTAGATGATTTCCCGTTTCCATTTGGACTGGATATGTCTTTAATATCCATTTATCATCCAACGGAGCTGAAAACCATTCAATATATATGAAAAATAACCATCCTTTGGATGATTTATCAGCTCCGTTGGACGATAAAAGAAAATTAAAGACATATCCAGTCCAAATGGATCTTTTTTATAACTTTTCTTTCCTTGTAATAGACAGGAGAATTCCATAATTTTGTACCTGTAGCTTTGGAGAAGAGTTGAAATCTGAATGAATGAATAACAAAAAAGTTTAATGAAAAGTTTTCCAACATATTTTTCGAGAATTTGAAAATGAGTAATTTTCATCATAAAATATAAGTATTGGGGGAAAATGTCTCTTAAGATTTGGGCTTCGAAAAAATGATTTACAAATCATTATCTTTCAGTTTGGAAAAGAATGACACTTTTATAGATTGATTATATTTTAATCAAATTGATGTATAAGAAGGCCAATTGTAAAACTTACACTATTTACAAGTGGAAACACCCCCTACACAAATATACAAGTGTTGGATTCAGTGATAATTAACAACTCGAATAATGTTGCTATTGAATGCGATATGAAACTACAAAATGAGCGATACTAGACAAGAGCACACCCTTAACAATATGATCCCTGATAACAAAACGACAATAACAAAGCAGCAAATGAGTGTAGCAAACATCTAATTTACGTTCAATTCTCTTTTTAAGTTTGAACAGTCTATGATTGAGTATCAATTAGCGCCGGACATGGCTATATGGATTAAGCATGTCATGCTGATCAACAATAAAATATTACAATAAATAAATAGTATACTTCTTTTGGTAGGTCTTACAAATTTTAATTTCGGTTTGGGTAAAGTTCACTGTCTTAATTTTTTTTTTAATTATTTATAGCGACTACTTCTTTAGGCAACTTCTACCAACTGCTTTTGTGCACGACTAATGCTTCATAGCAAAGCATGCTGGTTAAATACTCTTTGGTAATGCACGATTCACTACCATTTCACAACCACAGCATGACTGGGCACGACTGCGAATTTGCTGGAAGTTGAAAGTGGAAAACTTTGATAAAAACAAAGATACAATTTCAATATTTAAAGAACATTTCGTAAAAAATTCAGCTTCCTGGCTGGACTGGTGTAGAAATGCCTGAGTTTTGAGATTTCTGGCCCACAGAGCAGAGTATAAAAGTAATGCCAAGCTTATCTGAAAATTATTAACAATAGAAGCGAATAAGCTATGAATTAAAACCTGGGATTCGTTGCTTTCGTAGTTATTTAGGAGGATTACAGTCTGAATTCTACTAATGAGCTTTACGTAACTTCATTGTCTAAAATTAATTTTTTGGATTTGAAAGAATTCAATGGATATCTTAGTATCAGTAACATGCGCTCCTGATGTTACTATTTGGGTTTAACGATTTTTCTTGGCAGCTTTTAAATGTTTTCTGAAATACTGAGAGACGTTAGAAATTCAACATACGAGGTGTGTTCAAAAAGTATCGCGAATTTTGAATTTTCGCGGGTTACGTATATTCGAATTACGATTTTTTTGTGGCGTTATGTTGGTACTCATGTCTCTCACTTATGCCGACAAGCTCGGCCATTTTGAATGTTCACTTAATTGTTGGCAGCTGCTTTGCTTGCATGTGTTTTGGATCGTCTTCGATTTTTACCTATTCAAAAAAATGGATCAAAGAACCTGTATCAAATTTTGTGTGAAAAACGAAATTAAGTGCGCGGATGCATTCCGAATGTTGACTGTGGCATACGGAGAAGCTACCTTGGACCCAAGCAACGTTTATCGGTGGTACAAAATGTTCTCAGAAGGCCGAGCAAATGTGAACGACGAAGAGCGTGCCGGACGCCCGAGCACTTCAACAACAGACGAAAAAATTAATGAAGTGGAGAAAATGGTATTGGCCAATCGTCGAATCACCGTTAGAGAAGTTGCTGAGGACCTAAACATATCGATTGGCTCGTGCCATTCGCTTTTTATCAATGATTTGGGCATGAGACGGGTCGCCGCGAAATTCGTACCAAAATTGCTCAATTGCGACCAAAAACAGCATCGCATGAACATTGCTAATGAGATGTTAAACTCTGTCCGCGACGACCCAAATTTGATCCAGAGGGTCATAACTGGTGACGAATCGTGGGTTTATGGTTATGACGTGGAAACCAAAGCTCAATCATCTCAATGGAAGCTGCCGCACGAACCAAGACCGAAAAAAGCGCGCCAAGTTCGGTCGAATGTGAAAGTTTTGCTGACAGTTTTCTTCGATTGCAGGGCCGGGGTCCATCATGAGTTCTTGCCACAGGGAAGAACGGTCAATAAGGAATATTACCTGCAAGTTATCCGCAATTTGCGCGAAGCAATCCGCCAGAAACGCCCGGATTTGTGGAAGAACAAAAATAGGTTTTCCCAGGTTACCTCGTCTTGTGCGCGACTTTTGGCCAAAAACAACACACTAATGATGCCGCAGCCACCGTATTCCCCAGATCTGGCCCCCTGTGACTTTTTCTTGTTCCCCTAAACTGAAGAGGCCCATGAAAGGACGACGTTATGCCACCAATGACGAGATAAAGACGGCATCGAAGGAGGAGCTGAACAAGAATAAAAAAAAATAATTTTTTGAAGTGCTTCGAAGATTGGAAAAACCGTTGGCACAAGTGTATAATATCTCATGGGGATTACTTTGAAGGGGACAAAATAGATATTCATGAATAAATAAATCATTTTTGAAAAAACACAAAATTCGCGATACTTTTTGAACACACCTTGTAAATCAAAGTAAAATCACTCGGTACAATTTTGATAAGAATCAGTCGAGTCCGCTCATAAAGCGGACAGTAAAAATTCATTTATAAATTAGATCAAAGACAATTCTTTTATTTATGATATAAAGACTACTCTTTCATTTATTCAATAAATGACTTTCTACTAGAAGCTATCTACTTATTAGTTGAGTCATATAAGAGTATTCGTAGTCATCCATTCTAGATACTTTGCCATTTCTTTTTCGGCTTGTCATACATAGTACAACGTGTTGAGCGATGGATAGATTAAATATATAAAATTGGCGTAGTGACGCCAATATTTTAGATAAGATTTTGTGACATTCTGACCTAATGCATTCCGCTTGAATAATTTGAAGTATTGAGAATGTAGAGATTTCAAGTATGGCAATTATTAAAATCCTAGAAGTCGAAATGGTACTGAAAACCTCACATATGAATAAATAAAGTATAATCAAAATCAAAAGTTCACTTAAGTCCAAGACTTTTGATTTATGAGTTTACTTAATTTTAGTGTAGTGCGCATTGCTTTTACCAGTGCCGCATTGATAGCCAAAGACGACATAGGTTTCAAGGTATTATAAAGTCAATATTCAAATGAAATTTGTTAGAAATTCTTTGATAAGTGAGTTGGCATGTCTTGTAAACAAGTTGAAGGGCAAGTTGGCACTCACTTACTTAGTTTGGTTTTTAAATTTCTTATCAGAAATAAATAGAGGGCCAGGTCTTCTTTTATACCCTTGCAGAGGGTATTAAAAAATTGTGCGGATGTTTGTAACGCATTGAAGGAAGCAACTCCGACCACATAAAGTATATATATTCTTCATCAGCATGACAAGCTAAGTTCATTTAGCCTTGTCCGTCTGTCCTCACCAAACTTTGCACGAAGTCTTTTGGTACAAATATGCTGCACATTTGTCGGAACCGGCTTGATCGGGTGACTATAGCATATAGCTCCCATAAGAGGAGGAAAACTTTTTTGTTTTTAATTTAAAATTTTCTTTTTATTGGCATATTCTTATTTTACATACTTTAACACATTTCTTCAAAAGATTTATCAAAATCAGATGACTATAGCAAATAGCTGCAGTATGAAAGATCGGTAGAAAGAGAAGTTCTAGTGAGAAAAACTTTTTTGTTTTAAATGGGATCGCCTCCAAATTTCGTAATTAACAGTGTATTGTGCTTTTCCATGATTTCACCAAGTTTTGTCGAAATCAGACATCTATATAGTATAGATCCCATAGAAAAGTAAGGTCCAAAAAGTAGTCTTAGTTAGAAAAACTTTTTTGTTTTCAATGGGAGCTGCAAGGGTATACAAAACTAACTTAACTTAACTTAACTTCCCCTATTTTTTGTTTTGGTGGGTTTATTCCTAGTAACTTAAGACTTTCCTAAATGGGCATGGGCTTAGAAATTTTGAAATCAATATGTTAGCCTATTTCCCTGCTAAATCATATTCTTAGAGTAGATGAGTTGAGTTTTTCAATTAAAATGTCGGATAATTGACAACTTTCAATGTACAAATTTATGTACAATTTACTTAGAAATATCCAAGCAGATACGGTGCTTCTTATATCTCCATATTTACTGCTTGTCACGTACAATTTGCTTTGGTTTTTGGTTCGCTTTCCATTTTTTTTTAACTTTGGTTTTTATCAATTTGCAATTTCCTTTTTTGTTCATTTTAATTAACACTGCCAAGATAGTGGCGCATTGGCGGCATTGCCATAAAGTAACTGTTACTTAAATTTAACCTTCGATTATCATTTTTTGTGTGCTTTGCCATAAATTTTTTCCATAAATTTGGAACAACAAATTGAAATTGATTGCAAACGATAAGAGTAAATTTATGGTTTGACTTGGTTTGTTTGTTGTTTGCTGATAATTGATGAATCCACCTGTTGATTAACAAACAACGACAAAGATGTGATCCCCAAGAAACCTCAAGCGTGTCTGATATCTCTGTTTAGCATCTGTTCGTATTGTTAATATCTGCCAAAAAGTGAACATTTTGTGGTTCTTTTTGCTTCGATAAACATGATTATTAACACAATTACAAAAACCACCGCACGATCTCCATGTGACCGTTGATTATTGTGCCTGGAATTGACAATTCGCAATGCTTTCTCTGTGGGAATAATGAATAATCTGGGAGAGTTTAACTGCATAGCGAATAGAGCTTGTGACTGGTGCAAGTCAATGACCGTTAGAACTATAGCCAGGGCAAGGCCTAGAGCACTGTTAATTGGACAGAAAGGCAAAAACAATGGGAATACGGAGTTATGATTATCAGTTAAGCTTATCAGCAAAACATGCCTATAGGCTATATAGGTGGAAGAAATAACATTTGAACAACAACTTGGCCCCTTGTTTACTTTAACAGTCAGCAGCTGCCAATGCAAATACATGGGAGATCGAGTATTTAGTTTGCCAAGGAAGTAATTGCTGCTCTGCCAAGACACGCCATAATGCAATCATATTACGAATACAATGTGGAGGGAGTTATCATTTATAAATAAATAAAGTCACATGTTAATTAACAGTCAGCGGCACGTCGTTCACTAATTTCCATAATATTTGCAGCAGCTGCTGGTGCTTGGGCCCGACCTGCTTTACTCAAACAGGTTCGAGCTTAACAAAAACAATACCCCTGCAATACAATTCCAACAGCAGTTTCGCTTACGTTGCGGTGATCACGTGAAAAAAATTAATTCGCCTTCGTAAGCAAAATTTGCTATGTCTGGGTTTGAAACAAAAGAATGTAAACATACGACAGCATTCAAACTGTTTGTTTGAAACTTGGCGCGCTGTCTGCTAGACTGTTTGGCAACTCTGAATCTTGTTAATAGAGATGAGTGTGATTGACAGTTGATTAGAGATGTGAGTTAGTGGAATAGAGTTTAAATGAACCAATATATTAATAGGTTATTTACACTAGGAGCGCGTTATGCGTTAATAGCTGTTTTCCCATACAAAAAAAAACTGTCTGTTGGCCAATAACGCATAACGCAGTCCTAGTGTAAATGTTGTAAAAAATTAATTTTTAACTTTAGTGCAGAGACTTAACGATTATAAATAAATGAACTTCTAGAAGACACTGGGAAATGGCCCAAAGCCTTTTCACATTCTCTGGTATCAAGGCTGATCGGGCCTCCTCTATTTGAAATAGCTTCGCTTCAACTATCTACTTTTTTTTTTATATTTTTGTCATTCGTTTTAAAGCTATCTTTACGAACCAGCCGAATCGGTTGAAAATCGGCGCAAAGCTGCCTTTGGAATTCCCAAACAGTTTTGCCGTCGCGGGCATGGAGAGACTGGTGTTTGGACAGACATTTCAGGCTCAAGATCGCTGATGAGTGAGGTTGGTCCCTCATGAAACGTCGTCCGATCAACCTGATGCCTCCTTTGTTGTGTTGTGTGCCTCTGTTTAAAGTTATGTCAATAACATAGCAAGACCTCGAGCCAGTAAAAACTGCAAGTTAAGAGTATAAAGGTCGTTAATAGTCATAAATTTACTTAACTAAATTTAAATTAACAGAATTTTTATTGTTTTAGTAAATTTTATAAAAATTATCTTATTGTTGCATAAATCATAACCTAATTCTTTAAATGAAAGATTCAAAAACAATACTTATGGGACTAATAAAATAATTTTAATTTTATGACTTTAAATTTAACTAAGTTATATTGTGAGATTTTTCTTTTTTCAATATAACAAAGGACCATTCCATTCACACAGCTATTCGCATATTTCTGAAACATTCTTATAACCATATACTTATTCATTGTGAGTTATCGTAGTTGAAATTTTCCTTGTCTCTCTGTTTCTGAAATTTATTGCAAATTAATAATGTTAAAAGACTTAGCGATACTATCGTTATTATTGTCAGCTCTAGTCCGATAATTATCGATCGTCTTGCCAGCCCTACCACAATCGCGCAAGCAAGTAGTAAACAAGACAAGGCAGCAGCAAAACTTACCTTAATCATAGAATTTACTATATACGCGTGTACTATATTCTGCTGCATTGCGGCGCAAAGGGCACAGGCATCATATCTAGAGAACAAAAACAGCTTTCGTAATGTGTACAAATTAAATGTTAGGCAAACGGCGCAATAAAGTGCAACTGCCATATAAAGGCAAAAAGCAAAGTGAATGGCGCTGGTTCGTTGGTTTTTAAAGTTTCATTTTGTATTGGTGTAGGTAACAGTAACTGCTTGGCACCGTTGGTTTGGCAGCGGGGAGTTGCTGCATAGCGTCTAGGGGCGCTTGGGTGAGAAATTAGAATTAGTGCTTCTCTCACCCTTCCCCAGCACCCAGCAATCATATGTCAGCTGTGCCTGGCTATGACATCACAGCTGTCGCACCATCTAACTTTCCCTTTCTCTCTATTTTTGCAGTTTCAAGAGATCGTGCCGGATATGGATGACAGTGAATTCATGTTTAATGAAAAGCAATCGATACGCGATTCCTCGCGCACCCTCAAGAAGTACGGAAGCACCTGCTGCAACAACATGCGGAACAATGAGACATTGACGTTAATCCGGCATATTGTGGAGAAAACGGACACATTGCAGGGCATTGCCCTCAAATATGGATGCACGGTGAGTTGGCTAGCCCTTCCGAGCGCATTAATAGTGTATGAACAATTGATTTGTGCTAGTTAACAATAGGGGTAAAAGCCCTTTCTGCCTGCCGCCCCAGACATGACAGTTGTTTAAACAGAATTTCAAAATGGTCAAGTTGGTGGAAATTTTAATTTTATTGATTTAATAATTGCCAACCAGCACACCTCTCTGTTATATATGGCCCACACCACACCTGCACTCCCACACCAGCGTAGATGCGATGTGATAAGTCTGCTAGTGACTTCAGCAAACAAGATAACATTACATTTTAGACATCTCGGATGACTGTGGGCAACTAATGGCTGACTCTTATCTTTGATATTCTGTAGAAGTGGAAATGCTGCAGGCAAATGTTTAGATATTTTCGACTTGACAGTTTACTGCATATGATTTATGTGCACACTCCACGACATATTTACCCAGAATTTTGTTGTATGTACGTAGTTAGCGCTGACTTATTTTTTGTGCTTAATAAAATTGTAGTTCGTTTTGGGAGTCACAATATAATTTGGGACCTCCGGCTATTACAAGATGATAACATATAGCGACCATTCAGCACTTTTGAAAGGGAGTCTAGACCCGCGCTCATCTTTAGTTTAAACTAAAGAATTGCTCGATTTGAAGATCAATTGTCGCATAAACCAATCGATTCAAACATGCTTAAATATAAATTTCGATGGCATTATCCGAGTGAAATAGAAATCCATTGTCTTTTCGAATGAAAGTTCGAATCGTTATTGAATTTTAATTCAGCTAAAAGGCAGCTTTGACAATTTCGATCAGCACTGCGCTGATTCGGCACTGTTAACAGCTCGGTTTCATTTCGATCGCTTTTGCTTTCGTTTACATGCAATTTCTGAGGTACAAATTTAAAAAAGTTGATTTTAAATCAAAATACGCATGGATACTTCAAAATCTCGACAATATTTGACATGTTAAAATAAAAATACTTGCAAGATGAAAAGAATCACCGTTGCCAAGAAAATTGCCATTTATTCCACTGACTCTTAGGCAAAACTTTTGAAACCGAATAGCTTGATCGTTTTTCGAAAACGGGAACAGCTACCAATTCCGATTCCGCATGATCTGATCGAAATCGAAAACGCGAACAGTCCTATATATGGTTTATTGAACTTTCCTGCCGATTGTATGAGTCAGAAACCCAAAACTGATCAGATAACAGAAGAAGTCGCTAAACCGTAGGTCAAAATTTGTCATGTCTATAGTTTTTGTTGAACCGAGCCGAAATTTTATGTTCGGAACAGGTTCAGCTTTTGTTTTTAATGCGCCATCCCCAAACCTTTTCTATAATTTCGAGGTCTGGCGAGTATGGCATCATGAAAGTTGTAGACATAGTTATCAGGACCCTCCAAATTGAACTTTTTTCGTCCGAAAAGATTACACGCTCCCACTTCCGAGATGGGCCCGGGGCCCGTATTTTTGGCGAAAACTTTAATAACCCACGGTCAACATGAGAAAAAATGGGGGTCCGTGAGTTGTACCGCCGGGTCTGGCTCGACCAATAGGAATTGAAGGTGCTTAGAGCTATCTTTAAAGAATCCCCATTCGTATACCGCGTGTTTGATTTTTCTCAGTTGCATTAATATGTTGTCTATCGTAGAGGCTTCATAAAATCACAAATAGATGTTTGGTGTGGCCTACAAGAATTCGAAAACGGTCCTATGTCCGTAAAATGGTGTTCCGCGAATATCTCGAACACGGAACTAAATAATGACTTTGACCTTCCAACTCGTATTCAGGATGGGTTTGTCTACAGGAATTAGTTAAAGATCCTCGGGATGCTTTTTACTGTAGAACAGTGTAATTGGTCCCAATAAAAAAATAATAAATTTAAAACCCAAACAAGACAGCTTACACGCAATAATTGACACTAAAGCGGAAATGTGCTAATTTTCAATTTTTACACCCCCTCCCGCCCCCGCAAATTGGAAAAAGACGTCATATCTCCCACAGTTTTATAGATAGAAGGTTCGTACCCTCTGAGCATATTTATGAATCTGGATTAATTCTCGATCCGCCAAAGAAATGGTAAAGATCGGATGAACGATAGTCCAGTTATAAGAAAAACAATCAATAATGGGCAACACCGGTCGCAACGGTAATGGGCAGCACTTCACAGGTACAGAGTATATTATAGTCGGGCTGGACCGACTTTCTTTCTTGCTACAAAACAGTTTTCTGGCATAAAGCAAGGTTTTTCTGTGTTTAACAAGTTAACAAAATGGGTTCAATGGTGGAGTAAAAAATTCGTAGAATTTTATCAACTAAGTAAAGTAGTTCTTGCTGTTCTAGCTTCCCAAAAAAGCGAGGAACCTTAATTTTTCTGGATGAAGTTTATTACATCTCCGCTTAGAATCGTTTAAACGCCAAAAACAAAGACCGCTCTTTCTTTAACTGTTACTGGTACGTACCGGTATACCGAAATAAAATTTCAGAAACATACAAACCACCCGAACTAATTAAACTTTTTAACGCGACTTAAACCGTAATTTTTCGATTTAGTTGTATTTAAGCCAAATTTAAGGTAAATTTCTAGATTTCCGGATGAAAAAAATCCACGAATTTGATATTTTTAACAGGGTGTAATACGACTGCTGTCGTTGTACCTCACAGGGAAGAAATTTAACGTACTTTGAAAAGTAGATTTCAAACCGACTTGAAATCCTATATTCCAACTTTTTATACCCTGTTCCCATTGAAAATGGGAAAAGGGGGATCATGAAGTTGTGCAAAAGTATGTAACAGGTAGAAGGAAGCATTTGCGACCCTATAAAGTATATATATTCTTGATCAGCATCAACAGCCGAGTCGATTTAGCCCTGTCCGTCCGTCTGTCCGTATGAACGCGTGTTTCTCAGAGACTATAAGAGCTAGAGCCACAAATTTTTGCATGTAGATAGGTGTAGACCCGATTCAAAACGAGTTTGTTTCAGATTTGGAAAATTCCTCCCCCTCCCCCCTTTAAGCGCAAAAAACTGTCAGAGCCACATATATCAAGTAAGGCCCAATATCTATCTATTCTGAAAAGATCACTAAGATCGGACAATAAACACCGAAGTTATATACGAATCAATTTTGCTTGTGGGAGAGAGGGGGGTCTTGCATTTTCAGCTATCGCGCGCGGCCGCATGCCATGCGTTTGTGTGTATGTTGGAGTGTGTGTATGTGTGAGTGTGTGTATGTAAAGAAAAAACACACGAAATCAAGGGAACAGGGTATTTTGTAGTCGGGGCACTCGACTGCAGCTCCCTTACTTGTTTTTTATTGTGAACCGACATAATAGCTGCGACTGAACCTTTTAATATGTTATTCAAAATATTCAATTGATGGTTTTAATTGAGAAAACTTTTGTGCTTATCATGCGTTCTTACAAAATCGTGCGGATGTCATAGAATCGTTTTCTCAGAAAGACCACCAACCGCAAGGGCTTACAAAATTCTCTTATGTAAATGAAAATCACATTGATTGCAATTTTGACTCAATTTACAAATTCAACTAAACACCCACACCATATTTTTCGTGGCTCATCCATCAATCAATCAAATGTCACTCCAAGTCAATTGTCTCATATATACACTCACTTATAGACTTACATTTTCATATTTCCAGACGGAACAAATACGCCGGGCCAATCGTCTCTTTGCCTCAGACAGCTTGTTTTTGCGTCAATTCTTGCTGGTGCCAGTGGAGAAGAACTCACCCCATTATCCACAGGTGGGCAGTGAAACAGTTGCCACGCTGGTCGATGCACTGGCCACACCACCCGGTACGCCAGACGCAAATGTTCAGCGAGAGGCTCATAACAATGCAAATAATTTAAGCCAGACAACCGGCTATAATAACAGCGGTAGTAGCAGCAGTTGCAATACGAGCAGCTCCACATCCAGTATGCGTTCTGGATCGCTGCAACACAACAGTCCCTTACCCCTGCCCACGCAGCAGCAGCAACAACAGCAGCAACCACCACAACGTCCATACTCGATTGCCGGCGAGTTGTTGGTGCAGGCCAGCGACGAGGATCCTGCACTCATGCACAATCATAACACGTGCAGCAGTAAGCAGAGCAAGTCCCTCGATTCGGTGGCGGCCATGACACCCGAGGAGGAGAATCGCAAATGTATGAATGATTTTCTGAATAAGATCGATAACACCATATCCGAGTCACGCAAATATGTGGAACGATCCAAGGAGTAAGTCTGTGGATGAGCCTTTCCTTAAATCTTTATTCAATCCTTATTTCTTCCGCCACTTTCAGCCTGGTCAGCAGTCAGAGCGACGCGGATATTTGCATTAGCGCCAGCACAGATATATTTCCGCAGCGTCGCAACAATCAGCTGAACAACTCCTACAAGAACAATAACAATCGTCCACCGCATCAGCGGCACAGTTCGACAGGCAGTGGCAATTCGGACACGGCGCAACTGTTGAACACCACCCAAACTCGCCGCGTGCAGAACTCCCTTAAGCGTCTCGAGAAACAGCAGGACGACTTCTTCGAGTTGTAGCGAACGACATGCATGAAATCTAGCTTAATTACACACACTGAGAGTTAATTTTAAAAATTGTTTTTAATTGCTGCGCGCATCTAAGTGTAAAATAAATATATATATACAATATGATAAAATACCTTACTAAATACTACAAATGTAACTGATCTAAGCGCTGCTTTATAAAACAAAACCTGTACTCTATGATGACAAGGCAGCTTCTATTGTCCATGTTTTGATCTGATTGTTCCAGCCCTTTGTAATTGCCGCCAATTTGCTTGCAAGGTTTAATCCCCCTCCCTTATTATGATTATTTTTGTATGACTTTAGTTTTAAGCGCATTATTGTGTATAATTTAGATATGAGAATTATTAATGTTAACATACGTATGTATGGAAATAGTCACTCGACTATCGTGGACTGCTGTGTTTGGCAATGCAAAAACAAAAAATGATTGGCCTCTACATAATTATGTAATTGTAATTTATATATGTTAGCTTCCCCAAGTATTAATTGAAAAAAATAAAACTTGTTTTGTGCAATCCAATTTAAATTAAATTCCCCTCCCTACACTTGATCCTCAGAAGAAATTCATTCATATCTAGACATATTGAAATGAAAAACCGAAATGAAAAGTCATCCCATAAAACGGGGTATGTTTCATGTGAAGGTCTTAAAATAATAAAGTGAGAATGTGTTGAGCATACGTACTGTTCTTTTGTTATAGAGGGCGTTTGCTGACTGGGACCAGTTTAGGCAAAGAATTTCCTTCTTAATTGGCATATAGCGATTTATTAAAAATGTTCAGAGCTTGGACAGTGTATTCACATTAACAGGCAGAATGACATAGTTAACATTGTGTGGCAAGCCCAGTTGACAGATTTTTCTACACAATTATACCAACACTCTCTCCTCAATATCAATTTATTTATCGTCTACCCTTCTTCTTTTTCTTTTGTCCATCTGGCCAAGCAAATCCTCGCGACTTGAGTACATCCTGAAAAAAAAAATTTTTTCAGTGTCATTTCTTTTCATAAGCCTATCTCACCTGAACATTATGGCACACATAATAGGCGTTCTCCATGGCAGCATCGTTGAATATGTCGCAGCCAATGGACTTACCCACGCCACCCTTTTTCTTTCCACCTCCCTCTTTCTTCTTCTTTTCCTCGCCCTCGCCACTGCCAGCATTGCTGGACGTAGAATCCTTGCTATTCCGCTTCTTTTTGCTTTTTCCAACCATTTAAGAAAACTGCATGTTGAACCAACTAAATGAATTTATTATCGATTTATTGAAGACGGTTGCTTGGCAACCGATTCACATGCAAAATATATGCTCTTTAATAACTATTGGAAAATTCATCGTAGTAGTTGGGCCACACTATTGAAGCTATCCAGTCAATGTAGGAGGAAACTCGCGTATAAACTCCTAGAATGGATTTTATTGTTTACAAATAGTTTATGCCATTAGCCTTAGACTACTTACCAGGATACTGGCTGCGACAGTAGGCTCCATAGGAGGTGATTCCCACGAGGTAGTAACGGAAGCGTCTTCGATTGCGATGTCGACGGCGACGTCGCTCCAAATTCAACTGCAACGGTCCACCCGAATCCCCCTGAGTAATATCAATGTGCTCAGTTGCTGAGACCTTAGCTCATACTTCTTCATGCACTCACCTGACAGGTGTCGCGATTCTTCTCAAAATCATGGGCGCATATTTGGCTGCTTACTATACCCTCTGGTGCACTTTCGTCTGGTGGCAACGTGCTGTTACATTGATCCAACGGTACCACAGACAAATCCAACTCCGTCAACACATTGGTGGGCGCCTGTGCAAATCCTGTCGAGCCATAGCCCATGGTATATAGCTTGCTATATGGAATTTCATCTCTCGCCCACAGACGGACCGGCTTAACGAACCACGTATATTCCACAGGTCGATTTAGTTGTATAAGTCCAATATCATGATAATGGCAAGTGCTGTTATACAGCGGATGAAGGTGAATATTTGCCACACGTCGACGTTGTGGAGCGACATCGTTTTCCCATTCCTTGAGCTTGATATCACCAATTTTGACCACATCAGGAGCAGTGCTAAAGGGCGAAAGTTTTGTTAGGTATAGGAAAATATAAAGAAGGTACTTCATTGGTCCTTTCTTCCTAAAAAATTGAGGCCGGCAAGAATGTTTCCGTGAACGGCAAGCGCTATGCGAGGTGTGTTCAAAGGAAATGGTGAATATTGAATTTTTTTTGAAAAGTACTTATTTATTCATCAATATCCATTTTGTCCCCTTTAAAGTAATCGCCCTCGGATATAATACACTTGTGCCAAAGCTTTTTCCAATCCTCGAAGCACTTCTGAAATGCGCTTTTCGGTATGGCCTGATGGCCAGAATCTTCGATTCTGACTTGATCTCATCAATTGTGGCAAAACGCTTTCCTTTCTTTGGTCTCTTCAGTTTTGGGAATAAAAAAAGTCGCAGGGAGCCAATTCTGTTGAATACGGTGGTTGAGGCATGATTACGGTGCTATTTTTAGCGAACAAGCATTGATGTGTGATGCAGAATTCATACTGTTTTTTCCACAATTCCGATCGTTTGAGCCGTATTGCTTCGCGCAAACGTTGCATAACTTCCTTGTAGTATTCCTTATTAACTGTACGACCTCTTGGCAGGAACTTATGATGCACCACACCATTGTAATCAAAGAAAACAGTGAGCAAATCTTCACATTTGATCGAACTTGGCGTGCTTTTTTCGGTCTTGGCTCATCTGGTCTTTTCCATTGGGACGATTGGGCTTTGGATTTGATGTCGTAACCTTATAACCACGTTTCCTCACCAGTTATGACCCGTTGTTGACGTCATTCAACAACTCCTGAGCGATACTAATGCGACGTAGCTTTTGCTCAAAATTTAGTCCAAAATCGAAGAGCCCACCAAAACGTGACTAACCTTTTCAGTTGCCAAAAACAACTGTTGTTTCTTATATCTCGTTTTCCTTATATCTCGACAACCGTTCATCCGATCTTTATCATTCCTTAGGCGGATCGATAAAAAGTCCCGGTTACTAAAAGGCAGCGCTGCCTCACACAGACAGTATTAGCTCGTGGAAGAGCAAAGGGAGTAAGGTTTTCACCTGCTCTCAGCTTCAATCATCACTGACAGACATACTGATGGTGAGCACACATACCCATGCCAAAATGTGATTGTCTAATTTGCCGGCCACTGTTGTAGATATTGGGCACATACACTACACTGCAAAATATGAGCTTGACATCTTTAAAAATGTTGAAGTTATTCAACAATTTTTATTGTGGGGGCGGGAGGGGGCGTGGCCAAAATTAAAAATAAACTTGATCTGCGTAGGAACAATAGGAGTCTACATACAAAATGTGTTGGCTCTAACTCTTCTAGTCTCGGAGATCTAGGTGTTCATACAGACAGACGGACATGGCTATATCGACTCGGCTGTTGATGCTGATCAAGAATATATATATTTTATGGGGTCGGATATGCTTCCTTCTGCCTTTTACATACAACTGTACGACTTTAGTATACCCTCTTTACTCTACGAGTAACGGGTATTAAAATGAATGGGCGCATTCAGCACATAAGTCCGATTTACGATTACGGATTTACGACTTGCAATTTCTGATGATTCTTTGTTGAATGCTTACTTTAGGTTATTCTCTGCAGTTCGCCAGTTCATCGGATTATCTGCTGAATGCGCCCAATGTTTGTCTGTTGTCTGTTGTAAACCATTCCGATTGCGATTGGGAAATGGTTGACCGCTTGCCCGGGAAGGTTTGTAAGTTTGAAACAAACTAGATCTGCATGCACACTATAGAAGTTTACATTTCAAGTTTGGTTGTTCTAGCTCTTCTAGTCTCTGAAATCTAGATGTCTAAACAGACGGAAGGACGGAGACTCGGCTATTGAGGCTGATCAAGAATATAAATATTTTATGAAATCGGATATGCTTCCTTATGTTACATACATTTGCACGACTTTCTAGAAAAACTACAAGCAACGGGTATAAAAATCAGTTTTGGTCACATACGATAGTTATTTTGGTCATTAAATATACATAAAATTATACAGCGTAGCTTTACATCGAACGAAAACAAAACACACAGAAAGATAATTAAATTATATTAAGAAACAAGTTCGATTTCTATTAAAAATTTAATTTTATTTTAAAGCCTATATTTATTAATGCCCATAGTAAACTTTCTCTAGCAGCCAAAGGGCAAAACGTAATCTTATGTACAAATTTTATATTAATCCAAACACAAACACGAGTAAAAGTTTTTTTCGAATCTGTAACTATATATGTCCATGGTCAAAGGGTTATCGAACAGCAATATAAAATAAAGAAGTGTACAAAAATGTTGATTCAGCTCTTTACTTGCTGAGCGCAGTTTATCCGCTTGAAGCAGATAAGCTGTGCTCCGCTCCGCTCTCTGTGTGCTGGGGTCTATAGGTTGCAATGACTATTTAAAACAAGTAAGGGAGGTGTAGTCGAGTGCCCCGACTACAAAATACCCTGTTCCCTTGACTTCTTGTGTTTTCATATACATATACACACACTCACACATACACACACACACTCTGACATACTGACAATGCAAGGCCCCCTCTCTCCCATAAGCAAAATTGATCTTATTGATCTTTTCAGAACAGATAGATATTGGGCCTTACTTGATATATATAAATTGTGGCTCTGACAGTTTTTTGCGCTTAAAGGGTGGAGGGGGAGGAAATTTCCAAATCTGAAACAAACTCGATTTGAATCGGGTATACACCTACCTACAAAATTTGTGGCTCTAGCTCTTATAGTCTCTGAGATCGACGCGTTCATACGGACAGACGAACGGACAGGGCTAAATCGACTCGGCTGTTGATGCTGATCAAGAATATATATACTTTATAGGGTCGCAAATGCTTTCTTCTACCTGTTACATACTTTTGCACAACTTCATGATCCCCCTTTTCCCATTTTCAATGGGAACAGGGTATAAAAACTGATAAAATAGTTTAAAAAATTATTGGTTCTAGACATATAATCTTTATTGGTCTCTAATTATATAAATTATAGAGCAAAGCTGATGTTCTCTGCTTTTTCTAGATATTTCTGCCTTAATTCCAATGCTAATTCTATTATGGTCACTTGAGCCCTTGTCTTTTTCTCAATAATTGGAATATGGATTATTTAAGAGTAAACAATTTTATGTTATTAAATTACTATTCTTACCCGTGAGTAATTAGACAGTGCGCCGCCGTAAGCACAAAGTACTCGCTAATCAAACTGCCGCCACATTTGTACTCAATCCCGCCATTCGAGGTGCGAAATCCCAAAGCAGCCTGAAAGCAGAAAGAGTAAATTTAAGAGAGGCTTACCGTTAGGTGAGTAATAAGGGAGAGTTTGACTTAATAACTGTTATCAAATCTGTGGGCATGGAGCTGTGGCGACGGACTCAGTTGTCTCTGTCTTGTTGACAGTGCCGTTTCCCCAAATTCCGGTTTTTGTGTGGTTTTTTGTTTTGGTTTAAAAAAAATTGGCTTTACCATGTGCGGATATTGACCGGGGGCAACAATGGATCTGCCATTGAAGTCATCTTGCAAATCTTCCGTCTCAGCTGATTTGTTGTAATCTTGCATATCCATTCTCTGTTCTATGTTTTGAAAAATTGAGTCAAAATGTCGATAATGACCTGACGGTGGTCGGTGCGGTGCAAACCGGCCATCCGAATTCCATCTGTTTGGTCCTGGTCGTTCTCGTTGGGCCGAAAACCCTCCATATCCATTGTTACCCCATCCCCCCTGATTGTTATTATAATTATTCCAATACTGCCCGTTGACATTTACTCCGCTCAAAGCGAAATTAAAGCACAAAATAACGAATCTCAGATTTGGAAACTGCGTCACATCCATCGCACATCTTTAGCGCTTGACCGACCGTGTTAAACTGCTAGATGTGGACGCGACAGGTCTTCCAATTTACTCTACAGAGAAAGAAATATACACAAAATTTGTTTAATGATTCTCAGTTGAATTTTTAATTAAACGCATTAATTAATAAAAATACATCAAAATAACAAACACAAAAAACAGTAAATAGCATATACATATGTGTGTATTTGAGTGTGTTTGTTTGTTTTCTTTTATTTTTCACATGTCATATGGGTGATTCCTCCCTGCACACTGATTTGAAACCTTACAAAAAATTAAGCAAATCAAATTTTATAGCCGAGGGTGTGCCGAAGTTGCCAATGCTCGTACCAAGAGGGTGAAACTTGGGCCGTTTCACGGTTTAAGCCAAACCACGCTGGTACAGAATGTAAAACTGACCGGCAGAAACTCCAAAAATCGAGGTTGTAATCCAGTAGCATAGAGTGGCCTTTACCCCAAGCTCGGAAATGTACAGTTTGGAAGGTTTCATAAACGGTGTTCGGCAGGAAAGGAACCCAAAGTCGAGCATTGTTTTTATACCTGCACGGAAGCTAATTTTTGACTATTTATAGCAGATGTGTGCTATGTGACGACAGTGTTTTAGGTTCCTGATAACTTTTTTTATTAGTTATGTGTTTCTTGAGGTACGAAATTGCATAATCGGTTAATTGAATTTACATAAGATGCTAAGTCAAAGTGTAAGGGAAAAAAAACTAAAAATTTATTAACGGCTATTATCGGTCTAGGATTGACATTTCTTATTACATTGGACCTTTACAAAAGCCAGTAATAATATTTCGATGTAATATTTTGTCAAATGGTGAACGAAAAAATGTATTTTAATGTTCTTAATAATTTATACCTACTTAATTACTTCGTATGGGAGCGACTTCTAACAATTTCCCGATCTTAATGAAACTCTGCCAGAATGTTAGGCTTCGCATAAGACAAGCGTGTACCGAAAATTGTCCAAATCGGACAAGTTTTAGGAGTACCCATAAGGAAATTTTTTTGTGGGAAATTGTACAAAAACTCCGCCCTTCTCCTTTTTGGGCTGCTCATCGACCTCTTGACCGCAAAAATATCGCCTGAAATGAAATTGGAGAACCAAAAAACATTTAATTTTTTTAAAGTTTTTACCCTTTCCCCCTCCATAGGTCGGCTCCTCCCCACCGATTGGAAAAATGTTGCCGGAAATGAAGCTAGAGCACCCAAAAACCTATCAAATATACCCCAATTCGAAAGTTTAATTTCCGAACCTTAACAATTGGTAACATTGGATTCGTACCTTCGGGCATGCAAAGTTATTCCTTAACATTATAGTTTCTCAATTGAATTTACACAGTTAGTAATATCTTTCAAGAGTTTTGAAATATTTTTTGGCTTGAGTTCAGACCTTGAGTTCACAAAAATACTTTTTGACTCCAGCGGGGGAAAATGTAAAGTGCAAGAAAATCGATTCGCCTGCTTCTTCTTCACTCAATTTTCGTATGAAACTTTTCGCTACGTCGTGAGTCCGTCTGGGCCTTTATCAAGAATATACTTTACTTTACTTAATATAATAATATACTTTAATATACTTAATATAATAATAATAATATACTTTAATATACTTTATTATTGATCAGCACGACGAACTGAGTTGATTTAGCCCTGTCCGTCCGTCTGTTCGGCTGTCTGTTTCTATGCTATCTCCTCCGTCAGTTTGAAAGCTATCTTCACCAAACTTTGCACAAAGTCTTTTGGTACATAAACGCTGAACCTTTGTCGGAACAAGCCGGATCGGATTACTAAAACTAGTTTTAGTGAGAAAAACTTTTTTGTTTTTAATGGAAACGCCTCCAAACTTTGTTTTTCTTAGTTTAATATGCTTTTCCAAGATTCCACTAAATTTGATCGGAATCGGACAACTTTATAGTATAGCTGTCATAGAAAAGTATAGTCTGAAAAGTAGTCTTGGTTAGAAAAACTTTTTTGTTTTCAATGGAAATGTCTTCAAAACTAGCATGTATTTGTTTTATATGCTCCACACAATTCTACAAAGTTTGATCAAAATCGGATGACTATAGCATATAGCTGCCATAGGAACGATCGGTCGAAAAACTAGATCTTGTTGAAAAAACTTTTTTGTTTTTAATGGAAACGTCCCTTACGCTGGCATATATTTATTTTATATGTTTTTACACAATTCTACAAAGTTTTGTCAAAATCGGATGACTATAGCATATAGCTGCAGTATGAATGATCGGTCGAAAAAGAAGTTCTAGTGGGAAAAACTTTTTTGTTTTAATTGGGATTGCCTCCAAATATTGTAATTAACAGCTTGTTATGCTTTTCCATGATTGCACTAAGTTTGGTCGAAATCGGACATCTATATATCTCCATAGAAAAGTAAGGTCCGAAAGAAAAAGAAAGTTAACTTTCCCCTATGTTTTATAATAGATCGTTTAAGATGTATGTATCCACTTTGTGAAGTTATGAGACTTATTTCTAGAGAAAATAATATGTGCTAAAAATTGCAGTTTAAAGCACACGAATGAATGTGAATACCCGGAGATGATTGTATGTATTTCCACATGTGCTATTCTATAGATGGGTATATGTAGGTAACCACATACATATTTGAAAGTTTGTTCATGATTTGTTTGTATTTATTTAACATTTTTAGAAATCAACCATAAGACGGTTTGGGCAATAGCTTGATGATGAGGCAGTGGTCTATGGTAATGTACCTTCAGTTGATCGTTCTGCAAATGAGGCCATTACAAGGTCAGTGACGTAACAATAAGGAATTCCCAGTGATTCTATCATGTCTTTTCTCCCAGCTTTCGATGCCCTTGAGATAATTAACTATCAGACAACCAAGTACTCGGTAGCAGAATCTTGGCTGCACGATAACTCCGATGGTAGTCAGGAGAATAGACAGAATGGCGAATTGGAGGAAAGTTATTTTAAATTTGACGATGAAATGCAAGAGCTGAGTGTCGTACCATCATCACCAGAACAGCTGTATGAGGGCGCCTTCTGCCGGCGCACCTTCGACGGACGCAGCGGTTACTGCATCGTGGCCTACCAGTGCCTGCACGTCGTACGAGAATATCGGGTGCATGGCACTCGCATTGACATTTGCACACACCGAAACAATGTGCCTGTTATTTGCTGCCCCCTGGCCGACAAGCACACCCTGGCCCAGCGCATCAGCGCAACAAGTAGGTTAATTGAAGCACTCGTTAACCAATCTTACGATCTTCTCTAGAATGCCAGGAGTACAATTCGGCCACCAGACGCCTCCAGCTGGCCGACACCGGACGCAGCTTTTCGGGAAAACAGTGCGTACCAAGCGTTCCTTTAATAGTGGGCGGCACACCCACGCGTCAAGGTCTTTTTCCCCACATGTCTGCCTTAGGTTGGACGCAAAGCAATGGCGACATTAAGTGGGGCTGTGGAGGCACACTGGTCAGCGAACTTTATGTGCTGACTGCAGCACATTGCGCCACATCTGGTAGGTAAGTTCCGAGATCGGCATGGTCACAGATGCAACAACTTGCTTTGTTACAGCAAACCGCCGGACATGGTTCGTCTGGGTGCTCAGCAGTTGAATGTGACTAGCCCCGAGCAGCAGGACATAAAAATACTTATCATCATTCTGCATCCGAAGTATCGCTCATCTTCTTACTACCATGACATAGCCCTACTCAAGCTGACCAAACGGGCACAGCTATCGGAACTTGTGCGTCCTGCCTGTCTGTGGCAAGTGCCAGAGTTGCATATCAAAACTGTGGTGGCCGTTGGCTGGGGACGCACCGAGTTCCTGGGTGCCAAGTCCAATGCATTGCGGCAGGTTGATCTGGATGTGATGTCGCAGCAGCGTTGCAAGCAGATCTATCGCAAGGAGCGCCGTCTTCCACGTGGTATTATCGAGTCACAGTTTTGCGCTGGTTTTTTGCCCGGCGGTAGGGATACGTGCCAGGGTGACTCAGGCGGACCACTACACGCTGTGCTGCCAGAATACAATTGCGTAGCCTTTGTAGTTGGCATCACATCTTTTGGCAAATTCTGCGCGGCTCCCAACGCTCCTGGCGTGTATACAAGGATTTATAGTTACTTGGACTGGATTGAGAAGATTGCTTTTAAGCAACACTAGAACCTGCCTGCACCTTAAGAAGTATTACATTTTCTGATGAGATAAACTTTGTACAAAAAAAACACATAAAATAAAGCGTGAAATAAATGGAAAGAAAGTCGGACAAACCTTAAATATTGAGGCAAAAATGGTACATAAACATAATCAGCCTGCATGTTGATTGTAATGTAAAAATGTAAAATGGCTTGACACAGCCCCAGAGGGCCAACGCCAAGCCTCTCTCAATCTCTTGGCTTTTGCGCTTCTAATTTTCGCACAAGAGAAAGGGACCTACAGTTTAACGCCGAATCCGAACGGCAGTTAGAGAAGCTTTTCATGGCTAATTACTACAAAGCTGGCGCCAACAGCAGAGAGGGGTGACCGGATGTAAAGTTTATTCAAAGAAAAAACTTATTCATTAGATATTCCGAGGCGGGATCGAACCCACCTCTTGCACAGCGGTCGCGCACACTAGCCGCTAAGCCACTCGGCATGTTCATTGTACACACAAAAATATCTGTGCGTAAATTTAACCGATATCTTCGGTTAAAAATGCGCCAACCCACAAAGTCGGTAAAATTAACCAAATTTTACAGTAACTATTGCGTAAACTTTAACGTAAAGAGGACTATTTCTATCGAACCGAAATCGTTTACAAAATTTTAATTTTTACAGTAAGTAGCTGTACACAGTAATTTTACTGTCTCTTCTTCTTCTTATTTGTCCCGATATTTCTATCACAACCGTTTGGCGGTCTCGGCCGCTGCAATTAATGCACTCGCCTCTGTCTTGTGCGAGCTGGCACCAGTTGGTCAATTTAAGCGCCTCAATGTCTTTCAGCACCTGTTTTTCCCTACTAAGTTTCGGTCGTCCTACACTTCTTCCTTTTCATTCGTTCGCCTTCCGCATGTACACTTTTTTTACTGGATCTTTTTCATCCATACGATTAACATGTCGAAGCCAGCGCAGCCGCTGTTGTTTTATGCGCTTGACTAGATCAGTGTCCTCAAAGAGCTCATTCAGTTCGTGGTTCATACGGGTGCGGAACTCATCGCCAACTTTTTCAGGTCCATAAATCCTCCGAAGGACTTTTCTCTCGAACACGCCGATCGCCTCCTCATCCACTGTTGTTAATGTCCATGCTTCTGCGCCGTATTGCAGGACTGGGATAATAAGCGACTTGTATAGCGCGATTTTCGTTTTTCGAGAGAGGGCTCTGCTCTTGAACTCCTTACTAAGCCCATAGGAACATCGGTTTGCAAGAGTTATTCTTCTTCGTATCTCCAGACTGATGTTGTTGTCGCTGGTAATCATCGTTCCGAGGTAGACAAAGTCCTTTACAACGTTAAAGTTGTACTGTCACATTGCAACAGATTGTCCAAGACGCGTAGACTCACTGCGCGCTGAGACTAGGAACTTCGTCTTTTCCTCATTTACCGCTAAGCCCATGAGTTTTGACTGCTTCTCAATCTCTGAAAAGGCCTTGCTTACCGGATTTGCCGATAATGTCAATGTCATCAGCATATGCAAGTAGCATTACATCTACATAAAAGATGGTGCCCGATCAGTTAGCATTTGGGCACTGGCGCAGTATACACTCCATCAGCAGATTAAAGAAGTTACACGATAAGGTGTCACCCTGCATAAAACCTCTCTTTGGAAGGCAGGAGCTCTCCTGTGGTAATGGGAGCTTATGTAGTGAGGTAAAGTTGCTGACCGGTTTAACATGGTAAACACAGCGCGATCCTGGCTTACTGCGTCTCAAGTCGACTCACACCTTCCCGTGGCAACCCCTGGTAACAGAGCGATGCATCCGCAAAGCTGCTGGCTAACGTGAGCGGCGATCCTTCCCTGGGACAAATAGGGGGCGTTACTTCCGCCAATAAAAACAGTAAAAATGCCTCGGATACGGACAACCATCGAATTTTACTGTCAAATTAGTAAAATTACAGTTTTCTAGTAAATATACCGAAAAATTGTTAGTCTACTTTAAAATAGTAGGATTACTATTTCATCAGCCAAGTTACGTTACAAATAGTAAGATAACTCTCCATATGTATATGTACGAGGGCCGTCCCAGAAATGGCCGACCTAGCACAGTAGTGTTGGAAAATGTTCACAAAAAATATTAAAAAGGGGAAGTACCGACTATTAAAAGCTTAAGTTTGAAGTTTGGTGCCTTTACCTTGCACAGTTTTTTTTTGGTCGATTTTAACGACGCTTGTTATTGATTTGCAAACATGGACAAAATTGGTCATCGTTATGTGATACAATACTTTCATATAAAATGTCTTAGTCCAACCAATATTTAAAAAGAGCTGGATTCTACCTTACGTAATTCTGCTCCCTCGTTTACAACAATAAAATATTGGGTGGCTGAGTTTAAGCGAGGTCGTTTGAGCTGCGAAGATGAACATCGTAATGGGCGTCCAAATGAGGTAACCACTTCAGAAATGGTGGCCAAAATTAAAAAATGTGTATTGAGTGACCGGCGATTGAAAGTTCGTGAGTTAGCTGAATGTGTAGGCATTTCAAAAAGTGCTGTACATCGCATATTGACCGAAAAATTGGACATGAAAAAGTTATGCGCAAGATGGGTGCCGCGTTTGCTGTTCCATCATGACAATGCGCCGGTTCACACCTCTGCCGTTGCAATGGCTAAAATTAATGAATTAAAATTTGAATTGCTACCTCACGCCCCTTATTCGCCAGACTTAGCTCCCTCTGATTATTTCTTATTTCCAAACTTGAAAAAATGGATCGGAGGAAAAAGATTTGGCAACAATGAAGAGGTGGAGTCCGAGGTTAATTCCTATTTTGAAGAGCTTCACAGTTCTTATTATAAACAAGAAAGAAAGTCGGTCATGTCCGACTATATCATATGTGAGGGAGCTTTATAATTTGAGAGCCACTGGTCTGCTCAGCTGCTTTGCACACTCGTGGTTTCGTTTTAATTTTTTTCTACATACGTGTGTATGTGTGTACGATCACTTGCATTTACATACATATGCATACTTGGAATCACTTTTTGTTGTTTTCAAATTGATTTGCCAATAGAAAAAAAAAGACTTGAAACTATGCTATCCGAACTATAGATTAACCAAACCGCTTAGCTATAGGAGACGTTTAGCACAATTTGGTTGACTCGTAGCGATTTTCTAGGTTTTTTCCGGGCTTGGGTTCGCCTTTCGGAACTTTCGTTACTGCTGGCCACTACACGAACGATTTGCGCGCTTGTCACTACCGTGGACCTGCCTCGAATTTCTTTGGGAATCTCACTGCACTTTCATTCGTTTGACTGCTGCTGATGCTGGTTTGAAGTGGCCTCTGCTCTTCTCCAAACTCACTTTCTCCTGGCCTTGGAGATGTGCTCTCCCTGGGTCTTTTCTTGCTGTGCGCATGCGTTGGGGGATGTAAAGCTAGGCTTTAATTAAATCAATGCGACTTTGCTGGTAACCTTGCAGATGATTCCCAGAGAGATGAATGGAAGACCTTTTAGGAAAAACACATTTTATCAGGAACGGAGTCCACGAGACAATTTTTTTGAGAAATTTTACTTACAGCCACAATTATTGAGCTGGAAGTATTGTCGTCGGTAGCAATGCAGCGTAAATATGGTTTTTACTACACGATTGCTTAAGATGGCTCTGTATAGAACGGATTAAGTTCACAAAAATTGGACCAAGGTTAAGGCCAATTTATCCAAAAGAAAAAAACTTTGATGATTACGGGGAGCTGGCACATCTGCTCTGGTCGACTTCTTAAAACGGAAAGACTAAGCTGAGGAAATGAGGCTTGAGGGAAGCATGCAAATTAGCGAATCGAAAACAGTTTGACAGCTGTTACTGTGATCGATTACGATTTCTAATCTCGTCGCGCCTAGGTTTGTGTCTGGGATAAACCCGCCGAACCGAACCGAAATTTGAATTCGAATTAATTTGGACGCAATCTAAATTCCTTCAAAATAAGAAAATACAAGAAAATAGCTTTGTGTCGCAATAAACATATTTCCAGACTTCAATAGACAACTCTCGAGTTGATTGCAGTTTTTGCTATATGCGACCATTACAATACGGTGGCCATAGTTTCCAGTTTTGGAATGATTACTTGATTCATGGGTGCTACTCTAGCTGTTGATGAAATCATTGCCACGTAATGTTTCCAATTCCCGTTTCATTGTTAGCAGCTTTGCAAATATACTTCTGACGAACAGGCCTTACTTCTTGCATCGTTGAAAACGTGGATTTTGACACGATCCGCTTTTGGCAGGATAAGACTGTAGCATCTTGGAATTTGTGTACCTTCAATTGACTTCAATTAAGTCGCCTTTAATTGTGTCATCCCAGCCTTCGCCAGTCTCCCATACATCACGCATAAGAATCAGTCCTTTAATTGTTACTGGGGGCATGAGACCCAAAGGATCATATAATGAATTGGCGGCCGACAATATTTTCAGGTTTCATTTGAAAGATGGTGCATCGTTTTTGTCGAGTATGTGAAAAAGTCGCCAGTTGCGTCCCACAGTATACCCAATACTTTCTGTTGTACATCTGTCTTATCGCCGATATTAGAAACTGCCGTGTTTGCTCTCAGATTTTCCGGGATACTTTGCTTCACCTCGTCGCTGTTTGATATGAATTGACGCGGTTCAAATCCAGCCTTTGAGTGAATTTTAATTACTATTTTGATCATGTTGATGATCTCTGCAGCATCGGGTTTGGAGTCCAAGTAGTCAGCAGCATAGTGATTTTCCAGAATAGCCTTTACCTCATCTGGGTGCTCATCTCTGTATTTGCTGGCGTTGTAGTTTTAAACGAATTGCGCTAAGAATGGCGATGAGGTGGTAACAAACAACATGGCTTTCATTTGGTATATTGTTGGCTCTTTGTTCTGATCAAGCTTTCTGCATAGGATGCACAGTGCAGCTGTATCGCTGTTTGCTATGCGGACCTGGTTGAACATTTTCCGAATATCGGCGACCACTGCCACCGAATGTAGCCGGAATGGAATCAGAATTCTAACTATGGATGTTGGCCAGTCTGACCAGTCTGATGTGCCGTTGCACTCTGCTGCAGCATCGAATATCAAGCGGACTTTTCCGGCCTTACTTGGATTTATTACGGCGAAATGCGGCAAGTACCATAGTTTTGGTGATTTTATAACATCCTTGAATCCAGCTGAATTGCGTTGCCTTTTTGTAAGAGTTTTTGGATTTCGTTCTAGAATGCTGTTTCTCCGTTCCTTAATAGTTCATCGGTTTGCTATCTGAAGGTTTGACGTCATCTGTTTTCCAGGGTAGATTTACCATATGGGAGCCATTCCATTTTGTTGGATTTATGACTCTGCCTTTCGTATTGCCAACTGGTCTTCCACTGACTGTGTTTTGTCTATTTTTACAGCGCATATTCCAAAGTTCCATGAATGGTACTGTGGCCGGTTACCATCTGTTTTGATGACAGCTCGTGTTGTGATCAAATTGGCGTGGCTTTGCCCAATCAATAGCATTGGCTGCTTGTCTTGTAGTAGTTTGAGATCTATACGATTTTTTGGAACTAGCTTTTCCAAATCATTGTAATCAAATTGTTGTGATGGTAGCTTTAAATCCTTTATCAGCCACAACATTGTTCATCTGATGAAATTTTTCAATTTTTCAGGCATTAATTAAAGTAAAAAGTAAAATCGGCTTGTCAAGATGACAACAGCCCCAAGGGGCCAAAGCCGAGCTTGTGCGCTACTAATTTTAGCACAAGAGAAAGGGACCTACAGTTTAACGCCGAATCCGAACGGCAGTTTTTGAGAGGCGTTTCATGGCTAATTACTGCAATGCTGGCGCCAACAGCAAGAGGTGTGGCCGGGTGTAAAGTTTTATTCGAACTTTTCATTAGATGTTCCGAGGCGGGATCGAACCCACGACCTCATGCTCAGCAGTCGCGCACACTAACCGCTGAGCCACTCCGGCCACTAGGCATTAATTAATATCTTCAAATTTGACCAAAGTTCTTGGGTTTAGTTTGTTAGTACAGTATCAAAAGGTCATTAGGAAGTGTTTTTGGAAATTTGAAAATTTATGCTTGGTAGCCATTTGCCGCGCATATAATTTTATTGTATGAGGGAACATCGCAAGAATTGAAGCAGATAATGGAAATTTTTATACCCTTGCAAAGGGTATTATAAAATTGTGCGGATGTTTGAAACGCATTAAAGGAAGCATCTCCGACCACATAAAGTATATATATTCTTGATCAGCATGACGAGCTGAGTTGATTTAGCCTTGTCCGTCTGTCTGTTTCTATGCTATCTCCTCCGTCAGTTTTTAAGCTATCCTCACCAAACTTTGCACGAAGTCTTCTGGAACATATACGCTGCACATTTGTCGGAACCGGCCGGATCGGATGACTATAACATATAGCTCCCATAGGAACGATCGGTCGAAAAACTAGTTCTAGTGAGAAAAACTTTTTTGTTTTTAATGAAAACGTCCTTTTTATTGGCATATTCTTATTTCATATACTTAAACATATTTCTACAAGGTTTTATCAAAATCGGATAACTATAGCATATAGCTGCAGTATGAATGATCGGTCGAAAAAGAAGTTCTAGTGAGAAAAACTTTTTAGTTTTAAATGGGATCGCCTCCAAATTAACGCCTCGTAATTAACAGTGTATTATGCTTTTCCAAGATTTCACCAAGTTTGGTCGAAATCAGACATCTATATAGTATAGATCCGATAGAAAAGTAAGGTCCAAAAAGAAGTCTTAGTTAGAAAAACTTTTTTGTTTTCAATGGAAGCTGCAAGGGTATACAAAACTTCGGCCGAGCCGAAGTTAACTTTCCCCTATTTTTTTAAACGAAATTAAATTTATTTATTAAATTAAAAAAAAACCGTTTGCCACAATCAGATTGATCTTAGTTATTGCGCTACATTGCATTGAAATCAACATTGCCAAAATTAAGGTTATCACATAAAAGTCAACATTTCTCAAATAGTGCGCCAAACCATACATTGAGGCGAAGTGGAATGGAAGCGGAATCGATGTCTTTACAAGGTGCAAAAAGTCGCAGCCATAACAAATCTAAACAAAGTTTTGTAGGTCTTAGTAAAGTTGAATTTTTGCTTTTAAAATTTTCATCTGTAAGATGACTCACTAAAACGCGCAATTACAAGGACACCACGATTAATTTCTACAGATCAAAGGTACTTCCGCATAGTACGTACCACAAAGTTTAGATTTCAATAAAAATAGTTGATTAAAACTATTCGCATAGTTCGTTTTTCGCCGCAAAAAGCCGAGAGACTCACCTCAATTGGTCTTTTTTTCATTTATTTGTTTTGTGTGTGTGTGTGTGGCGTGTGTGAGTCGCAAGCCCAAACAGACACCTCAATCACACATACACACACACAAACGCAAATGACTTTTAACTTCTTCGCTCGCGTCGATCTGCTCAGTCAATGAGCAGAGCAAAATGTAAACAAATCCATTGGTTGTTCGTTGAGCACTGAGCGATTCGTTCATGAGCCGATGTGCTCAAAGGGTCCTTAAATAACTGTTATTTTTGGACAACGAAAAACGGTTTGCTAGCTCTGGTTCTTAGGCTTTGATTGGTTTACCGCCTCTTCTGAAAACTGTTGATCATTTTAGGTTGGTTGACCCGAAAATGACAACGACAGGCTGTTGATTTCCATTATCTTCTTGAAGAATGACACATCTTGGATTAGATCCGCCTGTTTTTGCGACCATTTAGGTAACTTCTTGAAAGTGCAACAGGAAGCCTCTTTTAGGAAGGAACCCCATTCTTGTAGATAATTTTCGAAAAACATCGATTATACTGACTAGCAGTCTCTGTGTGTCGCTGAGCTGACTATCAGTGTATTTTAACGCTGAGTTTATATTTTGGACATTGTTATTGAAATCCTTGAAGTCAGAAAGTTGTTTTACAGCTTTTATTTTGCACGCTTGTGTCATCAACTCCAAGGCTACTTTATTTAGGACCGCCATAAGCCTTGTCCAAGATGGAAATAATTTTGCTTGGGCCCTTTGCTGAGATCACCAAGAGTGAAACTTTTTCCCTTGCCGCTCCTTTTAGCGCATTTAAGAGACGTTAATTGGAAAATTCATTGGAAAATCCACATTGCTTGCTTGTAGAATTGAATTCGTTGATGAAGTGTCTCCAGTTCAATGCAGATGTACCATCAAACTAAAAGTGCTTGCCGTTGAAATTTTGCAGTGCTAGTATTTTGGCCATGACTGAATCCGCATCGATTGACTCGTGCTCGTCTTGCACTTTTGTCCAGCGTGCCTCGTTTTGATGTGAGTAAGCCCACTCCGTTGTGAGTTTTAAAGATTCGATGTTTTGCCGGATAGAGTTTTTGGATCGTGATGATTTGCAAGAAGAAAAATCTCTTAGAACACATCTGGCTTTCAGAACATTTTTCTTACTTACCAATGCTTCTTCTTCTGCATTGAGAAGATCCAACTCTTTTTGTAGCACTTCGAGATCGTCCCGCATCTGTTCCATGTCTGCCTCTGTATTTGCTGTTGCGCAGTTTTACGCCTCTGTTACCGACTGCATGATTTGCCTAAGTTGAGCCTGCTTGCCGCCCACTTTTCGCTTTTCTTCTACTTTTTCTGCACCCACTTCTTGAATTTCTTCCAGAATGACCAATTTCTCCTTTAGAACCGAAGCATTTGTCCCATCAGTGCTTTTGGTTGCGGCAAACGAGATGGCGTTTACAATTTTTGTCGCCATGTCATTTTTTGTCACATCTTCTCCGGCGCCAAAGTCGAGAAACGTACAGATACGCACTAGTGTGCTTTCGCCGAGTTCCTGCCGTAATTTAAGCCCTCGAAATTACGAAGTTGTCGCTTAATTGGGGTTTCTGTCACAAATTTGCGGAATATTGCAAAGTGAACATCTCGCAGTGATTGCGATTTCCAGGAATCGATGCGGCCAAGCTGTTGCTCGCACCACTGCCACATCTTGGAATGCTTTTGTTGTTGTTGTAGACTGTATTTCTATAGTGCTGATTATCAATTAAGCAATCCCGATCGAAGGACCACTATGTTTTATATTTTTATTAGGTAAATCAAATTAACCCTTATTTCGGCAATTTTTACAACTTCTCTTCTTCTCGATCGACTTCCTACGCTTCGATTAACCCCGCTTACATTACTTATCGATATAAAACAGGTTTGCTAATCTAAGTTATCGATATTTGCTGGCATAGCGCGAACATTCAAATTCGATTAGCTGCGACAGTAATCATTATTTAACAGCTATGCTTGAAATAAAGTGAATGCAAGTATTTTCGCTAATAATATAAAAATGAAATTTTTGTTTCCCCCATCCACTCCGCTGCTATACTGATTTTCAATTTGGTAAACAGATTTCGATACTTCCTTGGGGCTTCACAACATAGACTGTTGTACACAGAGAAAAAAATGTCAATATCAAATTGATCTGGGATGGTTAATTTTATATTAGGCACATATCATTTTTTTTCATATCATTTTGATGCTAAAAAAATGTCAAATTGAAGCTAAATAATATCATTTTGATATTAGATATTAAATTTTTAGTGATTAATATCATTATTATATTACATTAATATACTTTTGATCAGAAAATTCATCAAATTGATATGCAAATATTTCACTTTTATGTAAGTTTTGGGACATTTTCAAGTTTATCATATCGGCTTTTTAATGATATGAAAATATATAACATTGAGCACCAGATAATATAATTTTTTTCTGTGTAAAGGCATAAAAGCGTATACTGAGATGAGATATAAATTTAGTTTTTAACAATATTTCAGTTAAGACAGCTGCTCCAAAGCATATCAGATTTCAAAACTGTTCAAATGTGGTAAAGTATAAGATAGTATTTGAAACGCTACCTGCAGCACTATGAATAATTCAAATACGGGCCAGCATAGGTTAATCAAAAATTGTGTAAATGTATATGAAAGTACTGAGAACTGATTGTGCACCAACGTTTATTTATTCGATGGAAAATTGAATGACTATTTAAGTTCGTCGTGAAATGCCGCAGTATTCTGGAGAAGAGACCATGGCGAAGACAAGTGGAAGCGCCGTGAACATAACTGGTGTACTTTTCGAATCGGATGCAGATACCTTGGATGGTGGTCTGGTCAAGGATATTGCGCCCCTGAAGTCACCCGAAAAACGAAAATATGAATTGGTCTGGTTTAACGTTTTTATACATGTCTATACGAGTCTGGCCTCCATCTACGGCCTTTGGTTGCTGTTCACGGTCAAATGGCAAACAATGGTCTTCACTTGCATCGCTTTGGGCTGCTCGTTGATGGGCAGCACTGCAGGATCCCATCGTCTGTGGTCACATCGTAGCTACAAAGCTAACTTACCGCTGCGTCTGATCCTTATCATCTTTAGCTCAATGGCTTTTCAAGGCTCTTCCTTCACATGGGCACGCGATCATCGCATACATCACAAATACACGGAAACAGATGCCGATCCATATGATATAAGGCGTGGTTGGTTTTTCGCGCACATAGGATGGCTAAATGTGAAAAAACATCCGGCTGTCACGGAAAAAAGCAAGTCCCTTGATTTCTCCGACTTGTATCAGGATCGTGTGCTCATGTTTCAGCATAAGTACTGCGCTATTCTAATGCCACTTTTTTGCCTTATACTACCTACAGTTGTACCCATGTACGGCTGGGGAGAATCGTTCAGGAATTCATGGCACGTGTCCACTATGCTGCGCTGGTGTATAAGCCTTCATCTAGTTTTTCTGGTAAATAGTTCGGCACATATGTTTGGAATGCGTCCATATGATAAATCGATGAGCCCGAGCAATGAACCTTTACTAATGTTTCTACGCTTCGGCGAGGCATACCACAATTATCATCACACCTTTCCTTGGGACTACCGGAGCGCTGAGTGGGGCAATTATGCTAATAATATGACAAACTCTTTCATAGAATTTTTTGCCTGGCTGGGCTGGGCCTATGAACTGAAGAGCGTGCCACTGGATATGGTAAAGAGAAGGGTCAAAAGCACCGGTGATGGCAGTCATCCTGTCTGGGGTTGGGGCGACAAGGATGAGGCGAGAGCTGATATTAACGAGGCGACTATAATGCATACAAAGAAGAGCTATTAAACATGTATGGTATGTGTGTTTGTATGGAAAATTTAAGGCTTTACTGGTGCCCCTTGTTTCGCATGTTTATGGTGTATATTTAACGAGAAAAAAGTTTAAAAAGTAACGTTATAATGACCGCCAAGAGGTCCCAAAGTTTTTTGTAGCACTTGTACTCAATGTTGCCATTGATCTTAATATATTTTTGTTGTTGGCTTTGATTTCGAACATAATGTTTTTTTTACTTTCAAAAGGATATTTTGACTTCAACTTTAGTGTACAAAACATAACCATACCAAATAAAATAATTTATACTCACTTGCTCTTAATCTTAAGACATTGACTTGAAACATGTTTCTCAATACTCAAAGGTATCTTCGGTAAAGGTAATTCGAGAAATATCTGTGGTATAATGTACAATTTCTGCCTAAGGTCCTGTCCTCACTAAGACTGCATTTGGCATTTTCGCATTTTGGGCAATATGTATTGCAGCATGTTCATACAGTGAATACACACTGTAACAACTTTGTTGCAGAAAAACAAAGTCTTCAAGTGCTATTGTATTTTGATATTTCAAATACATGCATATGTCAGCATATTTGACCAGGACACATTTGTACATGTACATAAAGTGGCCGGGTGGCTCAGCGGCTAGTGTGCGCGAGCGCTGCGCAATAGGTCGTGGGTTCGATCCCGCCTCGGTACATCTAATGAAAAGTTTTTTCTTTGAAATAACTTTACACCCGGCCACACCTCTTTGCTGTTGGCGCCAGCATTGTAGTAATTAGCCATGAAAAGCTTCTCAAACTGCCGTTCTCTTGTGCTAAAATTAGAAGTGCACGAGCCAAGAGATTGAGAGAGGCTCGGCTTTGGCCCTTTGGAGCTGTGTCAACCTGACAAGCCATTTTACTTTACTTACATATGTACATGTACACCACTCGTGGACGTTCTGCTGCCAAAGAATATATGTTTTAGTTTGTAGTTTATTGGTGTATTTCCTAGCACGACAAGAATTAGGCCCGATTTCTCAATGTGCGATTAGTCAACTTGACAGGCAGTTTAACCGAATTTGCGTATCTCATGCTGTGTGTGGCGCAACCGGAGGAACAGACTTAACCGCTGCTCGAGCACTGGTTAAAGTAACCCGCGAGTTCATAGCCGATGGAATTATCGGTATACAAACAGCTGGCTCCAACATTTGATTTGATTATTTTATTATTTGCTGCCACAAAATGTTTATGAATAAACGAATTTTTCAACTCCACGCAATGACAATGGAGTTTGAAGAGGCAGAGCAACGTATAAAAAATGCAAGAGAGTACAGGAAGAGGCCTAATTACTTAACTGATCTGTATGATGCCACATTTGTTCATGATTCGGGTTGACAAAATCTTCATGTAAAATAATTTAGCTAGGATTAGAGATAAAGTTAAAGCCTTGACTTCATTTGCGAATCAATTTGTTGTGACTTGGATTGTTAGCAGGACTTGGCGGTGCAGCGTTCTTATGCGTGTGGCAACTTCCTTATCACTGCAGCTGACTTCTGCGTAGTCAGCGTTCCTTTGATAAGCCCTGCAGGTAAACAAGTGTCCCCAGGTATTGCTTTTGATTCATCGCAATCAATTTTAATAAGTTTTTCGCAAAAATATTACCAGCAGCATTCAATAACATTAAAAAATCCCTAAAAAATACCTAATTTGATGACCGTGTCTGGTCACCCTAACGCAGCGATAAGAACTTATCGATATCGGATGAAACTGCTGTTGAGAAAGCCATATCACTTGACCGCTTGTCAACTGGTGGAACAAATTTGACCGGCGGTTGGCCAACCGGAACTTTTGAGAAATCGGGCCTTAATCTTATAAGTTATTGTGCTAGTCACGACTATAACAGTTTAAAGATATTTTTACATTTAAGAAAAAAGAGATCATATTCTAAATTAAATTATGTTAATACATTTAAAAGTTAAAGTTTAAATAATAGAAAACAGAAAATCAAAAGAGAGAGTTTAATTAAGAATTTATCTTAAAAACTATAATATTACAAGCTATTTTCGATTATTTCAAGTTATTTTAAGTGGTTTGTAGGTGACTAGTGAGGTTTTTCTTAAATTTGGATGCGCTTGTAATTGCTTTTAAATTATGTGGTAGCTGGTTCCAAAGACGAACGGGATAAATAAAGTACTGCACGTCAGAGCTGGCTAGCTTAGTATTAATACATAAAATGTTATGTGTCCTTACTGATGCACTGAAGCTTAGCATTGAAAACAAATAAGAGGGATTTTTAGTACTTAGAGTTTTATGAAGCACTAGCTGACCCGGCAAACGTTGTTCTGCCTTCCCCTATAATACAAATAAACCAACGGAAATAATTGTTTTTAGTGCATTTTGCAATTGTTTATTTTTTCTTTAATTGACTCGTTCAATTCCGATGCACGGGCTCTCGCATGCAGTTCTCGGTCGGTTTCCATTCTTGCTTCTTGTTGCTCGTTCGCTTCCGATGCACGGGCTTTCATTTGAAGTTCCCGATCGGCTTCCATTCTCGGTTCTCGTTGCTCGTTGCTTTCCGATGCACGGGCTCTCATATGAAGTTCTCGGTCGGCTTCAATTCTTGCTTCTCGTTGCTCGTTGCTTTCCGATGCACGGGCTCTCATATGAAGTTCTCTGTCGGTTTCCATACATGCTTCTTGTTGCTCGTTCGCTTCCGATGAACGGGCACTCGTATGCATTTCTCGGTCAGTTTTCAATCTTGCATCTCGTTGCTCGTTTGTTGCATAAGCTCGTTTTGCCTTTTTCTTTTGTGCTTGAGACATAGAACGACCAATCGAACGTTTTTTGGGAGGCATAACTGCACAAAAGTTGATTTATATGATTGATCAGAAATTAAAATTTGAAATTTTTTAGACAAAAAAGTCACACTCTCACTCTAAGAGACAGACTTACAGGCAGACAAACATTTATTATTAGATATAATCCCTTTTCATTTATGCACTTATGGTTGGGAATCCAATAAAAAATTACGCTCGATCTTCACCACAATTTACCGGTCTTCATGATAATCTAAACTCATATGAAAATTTTGGCGTATTTCCCGACAACTAGACCGTTTTATCCTACTTATCCGTCTACAATTGCCGTCTATCAAGTCTTCTTCCTAATCTAGGCTTTTTTACCCTTTGGCTTACACCTCCTAGCATTTTGGACCGTTCAATCTGCATCTTCCATTTACCAACGCCAGCATTGTAATCTCAAAATTAAGCGCTTTCATAAATATGATCATTTGATAGTTTAGTAAATTTCGCGATTTTTGGATCATTTTCCGCTCATTAATTCAACTTAGAAACCTTTGCAATCGGATGAATGGTATTATTTTTTAAATTTCGCGGTTTTGGACCATTTTCCGCTCATTTCTTCAACTCAGAACCTTTCCGGGCAAGCGTCCAACGATGTCCAAAAGTTTCATCGCAATCGGAAATTTGGCAAATTTCGCGGTTTTTGGACCATTTTCCGCTCATTTCTTCAAGTTAAACCTTTCCGGGCAAGCGTCTAACCAGTCCCGAAAATTTTCATTACAATCGGATGGACGGCATAATTTTGATAATTTCGCGGTTTTTGGACCATTACTCGGCCATTATTCCAACTCAGAAACCTTCCCTGGCAAGCACTCAACCATTTCCTAAAGTTTCATCGAAATCGGATGAACGGCTTATGCAGGCATATGGGACAGACAGACAGACAAACATTCATTTTTATATATAGATTATGAGGGCCCTAAGAGTTATATAAGATTTTAAGCTGAGATTAAGAAGTCTGTTTGCATGTACCGTTATATGATTTCGTGGTTTAATATCATAGACATACCTAGCAATACTATTAAATAAGACATTGATTTTGATAAAGCTAACAGCATCGAACTTCCCAAAGATTTCTACTCCATAAAATACAGAGGGCATGTTGCCCTTTGGATTTGGAACCTAAAAGTATAATATGTTGAAGTAGGCACTGCTTCGTTAAATTAAGATGCCTTAGCATTCCATACGCCTTTCCAACTACTCGACGCATTGAACTAAATGTAATTCCCAGGTTGACAGCATTATCAACAACTCAATTTCACTAGTTTTAATCTTCAGCTTTGGGAAGTGATCAGTATTCAATTTTTTCTTATTGATTACTAAGCATTTTGATTTTAAGGGATTTAGTCCAAGACCATTCTCTTCTGCCCATTTGTTTATTACAAACATTAAAACATTCACTTGTTCTATTCAACTGACAACTAACATACATTTGGACATCATCAGCATACATATGGACTTCACATTTTGACAATAAATACACTAGGAAAATCATTTACATACACAGTAAAGGACGGAACCTTGAGACACACCGCGCTTAGTCATAAGAAAGGCTAAAAAGTCAGATGATGTTACAACCGCCTGACGACGATACTGAAATAGGAGGAGAGAAGTTTGAGTGAGGTGTCAGAGAAATTATATAGTTTTGCCAATTTTGTACAGAGTATCTTATGGTTCACTGTATCAAACGCTTTTCTGAAGTCAAGCAGGGTGAGAAAAGTGACTTGCCCATTGACCATTTGTTTTCTAATGTCTTCAGTTAATTTTAATATTGCTGTGGTTCTGCTTCGACCACTACGAAACCCATACTGATTATTATTCAGCAAGTCATATACATACAGTGAGAAAACGTTTTATTTGATTTGCCTTGAGTTGTTTGAATGCCTTTGATAGGTAAGGGACAATAGCGATAGGTCAGTGTTCATTTGTGTACCCTTGTAGAGGGTACACTCATAAAAAAAAAGTCCCAAATTAGCCCTTAAAATTAGAAATTCGCCTTTGAAATCCGTCCTAAGGCGACTCACCCTAAAATTTAGAGAAATAGTTTCTAAATATTATGGAAAGCTTTTCTTAACCAAAGGGCTTCTTTTCTTAGAATTAGAATCTCTTTCTGAATCATAGAAAACTATTTTCTTAAAATAAGAAATTTTTTTCTAATGTAGAGAAAAATTTTTCCTAAGAAGAGAAAAGGTATTTTCTTAAAAGTAGAAAAAAAATGTAAGACCACCGGTTCAGGTCCACCACAGGTCTACCACCAGGTCCACCACTGGGTCCAGGTCCACCTCAATGGCCACCTCCAGGTCCACCTCCATGGCCACCTCCTTGGCCACCTCCTGGTCCACCAAGGGTTAAGGTCCACCACCGGTCTAGGTTCAAGTCCACCACCGGTTCAGGTCCAAGTCCACCACCGGTCCAGGTCCAAGGCCACCACCGGTTCAGGTCCACCACCGGTCCGGGTCCAAGTCCACCACCGGTTCAGGTCCAAGTCCACCACCGGTCCAGCTCCAGGTCCGCTTCGCTTGAACAACACCCCAGCTGCTTTGATTAATTTTTGTTAAATAAATAAATAATTTCCGGGAATGACTGGGATTAGAACCCAAGACCTTTGTCGCGCGCAACGACGGCGGCTGCTTAGACGGTTAGGCTATTTCACAGCGTTGCAGTGGCACGTCTGAATGGGCTACTTATATTTTTGCACTGAAGCAAAAATTTCTGAAATCTAACGCCTTTTTTTCTAAAAGCAATGGCTACTATCGCCATATTTTTAAGAAAATTAGTTCCAGAAAATTTTCCTGTTTTTAAGAAATTACAGTATTCTCTTTAAGGCCTACCATTTTCTAAAATTATAGGTTAATTTTGCCCTATTTTTAAGAAAAAGACTTGCGCCCTAATTATCAGAAAAATCTAGCCTTTTCTTGTTTTTAGAAAAGTTTTTTCTTAAAAAGATTTTTTTATGTCTTATTTTTCGTAGTTTCTGAAAACTTTTTCTGTTTATTAGAAAATTTTTCTTAATACCAGGGCAAATTTTAAAATAGGGCGATTTTCTAAAATTCATGGTGAATTTTTTTCTGAGTGTATTATAAAATTGTCCGGATGTTAGTTACGCATAGAAGGAAGCATCTCCGACCATACGAGCTGAGTTGATTTAGCCCTGTCCGTCTGTCCGTCAGTTTGTTTCTATGCTATAACCTCCGTCAGTTTTAAAACTATCCTCACCAAACTTTGCACGAAGTCTTTTGGTACAAAGACGCTGCACATTTGTCGGAACCGGCTGTCATAGGAACGATCGGTCGAAAAACTAGTCTTAGTGAGATAACCTTTTTTTTTTAATGGAAACTTCGTATTTCTTAGTTTACTATGCTTACCCATGATTCCACCAAATTTGGTCGAAATCGGACATCTATATAGTATAGATGTTATAGAAAAAGTAGTCTTAGTTAGAAAAACTTTATTTTTTCAATGGAAATGTCCTCAAAATTAGCTTGTTTTTGTTATATGTATATGCTCCCACATAATTGTACAAAGTTTGGTCAAAATCGGATGACTATAGCATAATAGCTGCCATAGGAACGATCGGTCGGAAAACTAGTTCTTGTGAGAAAAACTTTTTTGTTTTTAATGGAATCCTCCCTTACGTTGGCATATATTTATTTTATATACTTTTACACAATTCTACATAGTTTTGTCCAAATCGATACTATGCATATAGCTGCAGTATGTATCGAAAAAAGGTATAGTGAGAAAAACTTTTTGTTTTAAACGGAATCGCCTTCAAAAAATGTACTGTTGTTTGTTATGCTTTTCCTGATTCCACTAAATTTGGTCGAAATCGCACTTCTATATAGTGTAGCTCCCATGGAAAAGTAAGGTCCGAAAAGTAGTCTTTTTTAGAAAAACAAACTGCAAGGTATACAAAACTTTTTTTTGATTTAGGAACGGGAATAATGTTGGTGATTTTCCACATTTCTGGGAAAGTTGAGTGAGTAAACGCTGTATTAAAGATATATGTAATAGGATCTGAAGTAAAAACTATTTAAAGGAACTTAGGATTTATATAATCAAGATCACTGCGTTAGATTTAATCTTAAGAATAGCTTCAAGAACATCACATTGATCAACACAGAGAAAGCTCAACCTAGTATCACAGTTATTAGTAAGAGGCACAGCATTTAAGTACGGGTTACATGTTACATTAGGTAAACGGACAGTTTTCTCGTACAGGTACGATAGGTTTGATTGAAGTTTTTCAAGTTGTGAATCAACTGTAGGTAAGAAGTAAATTTCATTCCAGTCACATAAACTAAAATTAGTGAATCAAGATCAAGATTTTTGGTCAGTAGATAATGCTAAACCGTATGTCTTAAATATTAGGTCACGTCTTGAAAATATAGGCGCAGAAACTTGGTCATAAAAAATTACGTTTTTAGGACAAAAATTGACATTGACAAAAATTGCATCTACCTAGTATCATTCCTAGGGATGCCATGTTATCAGATAAGTGCGGCTCCCTCAACATGTTACTGTTGAGGTCACCACTTAAAATTATATCATTGTATTGCAAGCTTAGCTCAGAAATAAGGCAAACTTATTCAGCATATTCGGTATTACGATGCAGTCTATATTGGCAGCCAATGAGGGTCTTTGTTGAATTATTGACTACTAATCTGAAGAAAAAGATATTCAATTGCACTGCCGACCGGTTGCTTACAAATCAACTTAGCCTTTAATATTTATAAGATTTATGTAGATTGCCACAACCGTATCCGAATGAATCACGAACTGTACGAGCTCTAAGGGGACACTAGCGCATAAAACAGCAGCGGCTGCGCTGGATAGGTCATGTTACCCGTATGGATGATAACGCTCCAGCAAAACGAGTGTACAGTCGGAATGCGAACGAGTTAGGAGGCAACCCCCCGCGAGGTCGACCGAAGCGGAGATGGCGCGACCAGGTGCAGGGAGATATTGCAGAGCTGGGTGTGTCCTCCTGGTGGAATATCGCTCGGGACAGAGGCGAGTGGCGGGCATTAGTGGCGGCGGCAGGGACCGTAAAACGGTTGTGATGATCATCGATGCCAAAGAAGAAGAAGAAAAATTTTAATTTATTAGTAAATTACGCACAGAGAAAAAACGAGTGCGAAAGTTAAAGTCGGTCCTGCCCGACTTATATATATCCGCTACTCAGGGCAATTAGTGTTTAATAGCCTTTCCCTATGTTAATTAACAGAGCATTAACATTAATGTGACAATTGCAAAATTATGTGAGCAAAAAGTGCATCCAATTTATTATCCAATCTTTATAAAACTTTCAGAGATTGTAGATATTGGTCACATACACTACACTGAAAAATATGAGCATGATATCTTTAAAATTGTTGGAGCTATTCAGCATTTTTTATTGTGGCGACAGGTCATGTGGCGGGAGGGGGCGTGGCTAAAATGGCTCTAGCTCTACTAAATCTACTAGATCCGAAATCTAGGTGCTCATACAGACAGACGGACATGGCTATATCGACTCGGCTGTTGATGCTGATCAAGTATATATATAGTTTATGGGGTCGGTGATGCTTCCTTCTGCCTGTTACATACATTTGCACGACTTTAGCATACCCTCTTTACTCTGCGAGTAACGGGTATAAAAAGTTACAAAGTTACGGGTATAAAAATTACAGGCGGTTAAAGCAGGAGGTTTTTAAAAAAGGATGCCTCCATCTTGACAAGATTTCAACCTTTCTAGTCATCAGAAAAAAGAATGGAACCAAGGTTTTTAATTAAGGACTTATAAAAAGCATATCATTAAGTTTCAATGCTCAGACTATTTGAAATTAATTGACCTAGATGATGACAACATTTTATCCGAACCTCCATAAGTCGATCCGCCAAAGATCGGAAGAACGATTGTCGATGAACGACGATAGGCAACACCTTACACTCCTTAAGACAAGCTTTGGCAGGTACAGAGTATATTACAGTCGGTCTTGTCCGACTTTCTTGTTCTATATCAGGTCCGTCAAATTCGTGTTAAAGGTCAAAACATTTTAAAAATGAAAACAGATTCGGAAAGCTGCCAAAATTTTCTTTTAAACAAGACCAAGATCAATGATAAGAGTTGCCTTTTTTGAACTTTTCAACAGTGTTTTCTATAAAAACTATATAAAAATTTTGACCGCGCTAGGCGGGAGTTAGGAATTGATTTTATACCTATGGTTTCTTGGGAAAACATTCTTAGAATTTACCGTAGATTACGTTTCTTAATTTTTCTCACCCAAACCTTTGTATATCGAAGTGTACATTTTGAGAATTACACTCCTCTACAGCCAAAAAGACCAAATTATATGAAAACTTTTTTTAAGGTACAGGGTGGGTCAAAAGAAGTCACCCTATTGGAAGATGCTCTTATTTTTACAAATAGCCGCCAAAGTCAGATCTGTTTTGACATTTGTGGACTAGACAGATGTAGAATACAAGTGAACAAGCCATGGATCGATATACTCCCCAGGAACGCGTAATAATCGTGAATAATCGATTTTTCGACCAAAATCATAATGAGCGATGAGGCACCGAAAATCCACGAATGATGCACGAGGAGCCATTACACCCGCTCAAAGTGACTGCATGGTGCGCTGTTCACGCTGGAGGAGTCATCGGGCCATATTTTTTTTCGAGAACACCGCTGGTCAAACGACTACAGTGGACGGTGCGCGTTTTAGGGGTTTTTTCTGCCGCAATTGGACGAATTAGGACTGGAGGACATGTGGTTCCAACAGGACTGAGCAACGGCACACACTGCGCGAGCCACCACCGACATTCTGAAGGCGGCGTTCCCGGGTCGCCTCATCTCTCGTTTTGGCGATTTGCACTGGCCTGCAAGATCGCCCGATTTAACCGTTCCAGACTTTTTTGTGGGGTTTTTTGAAATCCCGGGCTTACGTAACCAAGCCCGAGACCTTGGAAGCCCTCAAGGACAACATTCGACACGAGTGCGAGAATCTGCAGCCCGAAGTTCTTGCCGAAGTGATGAAAAATGCCATAAAACGAGCCCGTATGGCAATCAATTGTGGCGGCGCCCATTTGGCCGATATCATCTTCTCGAAATGACCAATAAAATTCTAAAGGTTCAAATAAATATAATCAAAAAACAAAGTATACGTTTTTTATTTAGAAAAAAAAATGAAAGCCAAACATCATCGGATGACTTCTTTTGACCCACCTTGTAGTTTGGAATGCTGAACTCCAAAATCGATTTCAAAATTAGTTTAAGGTAAAAATTAATTTTTTTGGAAATATTGTATAAATTAAAAATTATGTATTTTGGAGATTTTTTAGAAAATAATTTTTAATCGCTTCGACTTTTTTTGATTATTTTCTCTGATCTGACTCTACGCTCACTTTTTATATTGACAAAAAGCAGAAGAAAATGGCTGTTTTCTGTTACTATTTAAACATCTATATCACGAGCCATCAAGCGATAACCAGCCAATGAACTGTCATCTCGAGCATCATCGGTGTAAAACATGTCAATCAATGTATGTATATACCTTAAGCTCCCTCTATAAGCTGAGAAAGTTTCGTGCAAGTCTCATTGTACGGAGGGGTGCTTATGATTCCTTCTTTACTTTACAAACTTCTATTCCGTCTCGGTTTCATTTCGGTTCTATCTGCTCTAATAACAACGGTATACGGTTCTCAAAAAAAAACATTTTTATCAGAAACGGTTTATTTCGGTTAACGGTTCCGGTATTAATCCCTTATTAAAAATTCATATTTAAAAACGTTCCCATTTGAAATCTTTTTTCGAGTTCAGCCTTCCAAAATATATTAGAAAAATTCAACCAGAAACAGGTCATTTACTTTTTTGAATTTTCATAAACTATTTTAATTTGAAATGCTCGGTGCTTAAGTCAGAGCTCTCGTTTTGCCGACCTTATAAACGATTTTTCCCATTTTGTCAACAATTCTCTCGGTTTCTTCGAATATTACTTCAAAAATTCCTTAATTTGTTCTTGTTTTAAGTAGCTAGGCAATCGCATTGACGAGCGAAAGCTGATGATATCTTAAACCTTAATATATCAATATATATCGAGCGATACGAAAAGCACATCAAAATTGGCCAATAACCAGAATTAATATGAATATCCAATCCAATTTTCAACTATCGTTCATAAAATTTTAACTCACTGCTTTTCACTACTGATAGCTTTTTGCAGAAGTCGAAATATTTTTCAGCATTTTGTGAAATTTTTGATTACCGCACATAATTTGCGCTATGCATATGTTTGGTGAACTAAAATAATAGGGCTCTGGGGTGGCTTCAGCCCCATTAAAACAAATACAAGCAGTATAGTTAATTTGCGTATGCCTAACAAGAATGGGCAAGTATGGGGGCTCGGCACTTGTTGCGCCGCCAATAATTAAAACAGCTGAAAACAAACTTTTGAAAACATTGTAGAAATATTCTATGATATAACACTTTTTATACACTTGAATTGAGTATTGTAGTTTAGCCCAGAAGTAAGGAATGCATAGAAGAAATAACCTCCGACCACATAAAGTATATATATTCTTGATCGCCATGACGAGCTTAGTCGATTGAGCTTTATCCGTCCGTGTGTCTGTTTCTACGCGAACTAGTCCCTCAATTTTAAGGCAATCGAGTTGAAGTTTTGCACAGAGCCATCTTTAAGCTGCACACTGATAATCGGGCCTGTTCCGAATTCCGAGCTGATTGCTGTTCCGAATTACGCAAATCGACGAGAATTGTCGTTTTCATAAAGTGCGCTGCAGAGTCAGCGGAATTAAAAGTAATTGCTATTTAAAGCATTAAAATACTTTCCCAATATGATTAACTAAAAATTCGAAATTAGTTGAACATTTTTAAGATCGTTTAGCATTATTACTTTTACTATTTATAGTTGAAGTATAATTTCATAGAAATTTTTTTATAAACATCTTTAAAATATTGCATGAAAAACAAAACCGAGTGGCCGCGACCAAAACGAGCTGTTCAATCGGCGGCTACTAGGGTTGCTGCAATTTCTTAATCGGACAGCACTGTTTCTATTTCATTTAGCTATGTTTAACCATATTTGATATGACATATGCAAATGTAATATTTAAATTCTGGTTTAAGTAAAAATAAATGGATTTAAAGAGTAAATAAAAGCTTTATAAATTTACATTATAGAGATAATGACAACTCTGAAAGCTGACGATACACACAAACACGTGCGCAGGGCAGCCAGTCAGCTGTTTTCGTAACCGAGTTCGAAAAGTCGAAACGTAACCAAATCGTTCGGAATTGGGAACAGCAAATAGTAAAACGTTCGTTTTCGTTTCGTTTTTACTTTTTGAAAACGTTCGGAACAGGCTGAATATGTCGGATCGGATTACTACTTCTTGAAGATGCCACATGATTTTTCTATTTTAAATGGTTTTGCTAACTCAGTATCCGATTTTTAGAATTCGATACCCACTACTAGATACTCAGTACTCGGTACTCAGTACTCGATTCTAGGTATTCAATACTAAGTATTCACTACTAACATAGTAGTACTAAGAAGTCAATAATAAGTATTTAATACTATGTACCTATAAGTACCTAGCAGTACCTAGAAGTACCTTAAAGTATCTATAAGTATGTGGCGGCTCTGCCCACACATGTCACCAGCGACTATCGATTACTAGTCACGAGCGACAATCGATTACCACACTATCATGAAGCTCATCATCACTCATCTTCAGTGGTAGTCGGTGTGTGAGACTTGCGGCAGCGGCCAGCTCTCTGAGCAGGCAACAACCAACATACAATTTGTATTAAACTAGTTAAGTGAAACAATAAATATTGTAGTCGATTAAGCACAACCTTAATCCCTAAAAGTATATTTAAGTACCAAAGTACCTATTAGTATCTATAAGAACCTAGAAGTACCTATAAGTACCTATTCGTAACTATAAGTACCTATCAGTACTGTAAGGATAGTCGCGTCCTCAAGAGCAGGTTACATGGTGGTGGACACGCCTATCCAGTTGCAGATTCCAATCCGCCCAATAAGTTTGACACAATAATTTTCAGCTTCAATTTATTTATTAATATTCTTTTTTCTGATGTATTCTTGTGTGGAGCTTATTAGTCTAATAGCTCTGCTTCACTGACACATATATGTACATTTGGGCTGACATTTGATGTATGGCACATACAAGTACATATATGTTCATTTGGGCTAACATTTGATGTATGGAAAAATGTAAGGTCAAAATACACGCTACTTATACAATGCGTTTTGGAGTAAAAACAGGCATAAAAAAAAACAAAAATTGAAAAAAAATGCGTGTTAGTGTCTACGAAACGGATTCAAAGTTTATCACTCATACGTACTGTTGCCCTTGCTTACATTTTAAAATTTTATGTAGTTGGCGTAGACTTAATTTGAAGTCACAACACTTGGCAAAAAGGTACTATGACCATTGAATAAATTATTTTTAATAGAACAATGGCAATATGAAAATTCACATTTTTGCCATATAGTATATTACTAAACAATTTGAACTCTTCTGCGCTGGCCACTTCTTGGTGAAAGCAAGTTTAAGCCGTACCCTAAGAGTCGTCACACGAAATGAACTTGAACTCAAGTGCTGCGCAACACGGCTTCTGCGCATAGCTTAACAATCGGTGCTGCTTGTAAATAGTGCGGACTAATATATTTGTCTAGAAGATCCGTGCGTCCATGAGGACTGGGCGACATGGCTCAATCACCCCGGCTATTGATGCTGATCTAGATTACATATATATTATAGGGTTGGAGATGCTTCCCTCTCCCTGTTGCATACACTTGCACAGCCCCATTATACTCATTTTACCTATGGTGCAGAGTATAAAAAGACTTCCCTCTATGTGTGAGAAATTAACAAAATGGTTCGTTGTATTTAATTATATCATTTAAGTAAATGGGCAAGAAAGAGTTTTTTTAAATAATTTGGATGCATTTTCTGGTGGTTTTCAATGCCCAGTGGCGTCGTTGCAAGCTTGCCACTAACGGCTAGCTCTGCCACTTCATTGACTACGTGCAGAGAACCCCGCTCGTGGACCATGCGGACTCCAACCTGCGAGTCAAGTTTTTAGCACTCTCCGAAATGGTCGAACTTAAACATTTTGTCCCATATAACAGCGTGGATAAAACGCACCTCTTGGTTGAAAACGCGCTGAAGTTTATTCAAAGGAAAAATTTTAAACTATCAGGTAATTACTAATAGCACTGAAATTTTTGCCTTTTCCTATGCTGTGCTTTTTCGAAATCGTAGATCACATGGAAATGAAAAGTGATCGACGCCGCAGGTTGTGCTTCTATATTAAATGTTCTTTGGTCGGAAATGTTTCCTTCTCCTTGTTATGTACATTCAACATACTTCATGATCCCCTTTTTTTATTTTTAATGAGAACAGGGGATAAAAATTGTCTTCAATTCTCTAAAAATAAAAAATATTGAAGACGGGTCGGGATCGGGACTGAATTGACGGTCCAACATCTCTAGTCCATCATCTCTAGTCCAACATCTCTAGTCCAACAAAAAAAATGTTCGTGCGAACAAAAAAATGTTGGTGCGAACCAGTGCTGCCAGTTTCGCTTTTTCCCCGTCAAATCTGGCTTTTTTTTACACCCTGACTGCGGGAAGGATTTTAAAACAGCGGGCAGCGGGAATTCTGGCTTTTTAAAAAATGATTCCGGCTTTTTTCAGCTTTATTTTAGATTATGAACCTTTAACCCCATGCTTTTTCATGATTTCTATGCTTTTTCATGATTTCACTTAGGTTGGTCGAAACCGGAAGACTGTATAGTAATAAATTAATTAAATAAAAGGTATAGTGCTGGCGGTCACGATTTCTCGTCTCCAGCTTGTTTGAAATGAAAAGTAAAAAGGGGTTATACCCAGTACAGATGTCATTCTGGTCTGAACCTCAAAAAAAATTTGTGATTTTTTTGACAAAATGGCGGCAAACGATTTTGGACACTTTTTTTAAATTTAATGTAAAAGAAATAGTACAAATTGAGGTTCAGACCAAAATGGTGACAATTCTGCGTCGATTGCACTTAGTTTCATCAAATCATCATATCATGGCCGCCAGTTCGAAAATAGTTGTTTCGAGATAAACGCGTTTAAAGTTTAAAGTCACACAACTATGACTCGTTTTAGCGAAGACATTGTTCGACAAAAAAGACTATATCTTCTAAAGTATTTCGAATTTTTTAAATCGATATTCTATAAAAAAATGCAGAAAAAAAACAAAAAAAATGTTGCACAAGGAATATCTCCCTAACTTTAAGAATTATGTGTCAAATAATCTTTGAGCAGTTCAGATTATTCAGAAAACAAATTATGTGAATAACTCAAATAGTTCAGGAGTTATGATTTATGCAACGTGTTTTGAGAAAACGAGCCACTGTGCGGCGTAAAATTGTGCTGCATATTTTTGAGCAGCAGCTGTTAATGCGCTCCACACATTTATCGATATGACAACTATTGATTTGACAATTGAGTATTTATTTCTGCGGTCCAAATGTAGCAGCTCCCGACTCTTTTTTATTAGCATTTTTATACGAAATACGAAAAAAAATCGTTTTATTGGACTAAGTTCGTATTAGTGAAGTGAAAAATCTCTCACACGCCCATCTCTAACGCAAATACATACATACATATATAGACGCCGGAGATTTGCATCAACTTGGACACACTGCGTTAATTTAGTTTTGTTGCAGTAAATATTGAGCGAAACATTGAAATAATCCACATCCAGCATGCCGAAACCTACAAGCGGTGGCGGTAACCGCAGCAACAATGCTCAAAGAAAACGCCAGGGCCCTGGGCAACAGCAGCAGCAGCTCGACGAGGATAATCCCGTTGTCCAGGCATTTCGCCAGTATTCCAGCGAATTGACAGCGAAACATGACCTACACGAGAGTATTGTGAAACTAAGTCGTGATATAACCATCGAGTCCAAGCGCATCATTTTCCTATTGCATTCCATTGACTCGCGCAAACAGAACCGGGACAAGGTGCTGGACGAGGCGCAGCAACGCCTGACCAAACTAATTGATGTCAACTTTCGAGCGGTGGCCTTGCAGTTGCATGACCAGGACGTATATCAGTTTCGGGCAGCCTACTCTCCGGGTCTGCAGGAGTTCATCGAGGCCTACACCTATATGGAGTTTCTGAAGGAGGATGGCAAGTCGGTGTCGGATTGGCAGGACTTGCAGTCCATAATGCAATACGAGGAGCAGCAGACCAAAGCGCCACTTGATGATGAGGCCGCTGGAGAGAACCTTCAGCAGGAGACGATGAAATTTAAATTTTTTGTCGATCCCCATGAATACATTTTGGGCTTGTCCGACTTGACCGGCGAACTAATGCGCCGCTGCATCAATTCTCTGGGCAGTGGCGACACCGACAGCTGCATGGAGACCTGTAAGGTTCTACAGCATTTCTATACGGGGTAAGCTTGAACGTCAAACCGGGGCGAAATTCATACCAGAGGCCTGCATGAGTCCCCCCCCCCCCCCCCAAGAAATTATAAACATCTTCTACCCCCCCCGCCCATCCCAGACGTGGAGTCAGGGTGCCCTTTAAGTCAAACGTGTAATAAGTCGGGGACGTTTCGCCTCGCGGATCCGCCTCTCCTTTGTGCTTCGGGGGTCAGGCCCCTGCTGGAAGCGGCCCCCGACAATGCCTGTGCTTCTTTAAAAGCCAGCGCCCCCCCACCCTTACACCCGGGAGAGCGAGGGAGGATGGGCAGGCTGAGCCAGACCCCATAAGCAACCCCTAACGAAGAAAAATATATTTTTTGATACTTAGGAAAAAATTTATGCAAGAAATCCAACGCTCAAACGGTTTTTATTCTAGCTAGTCGACTCATATTTATAATGACTCCAAGCAGATCAATCTCCAGATAGTAAAAGCTCCTGTGGTTCATTAGATCAGATCAAATCAATATATGAGTCAATCCTAAACAACCGCGCATTTCTTTATACTCCGCTACTCCCTCGAAGAACGCTGCTTCATAATCGAGCTGAGGTACGAGACCTTGAATATACAGGGTGGGACAACATATCAAACAAACGCCCTCCATTTTCTATGCATTAAACGAAGCTATTACGGGTGCTTCACATCACCCTTTCTAACACGACGAGCGGAATGTTGGCCACTTCCTCTCGAATGTTCGTCTTTAAGTCTTCAAGAGTCCGGGGACGGTTGCTGATGACCCGGGACTTCAGGTAACCCTACATAAAGAAGTCGCAAGGAGTTAAATCTGGGGTTAAACCCGCTGCGTTGCGATCACTGAGCGACCGTTGGATAAATAGTCCTCTACGGCATATGCTCTTTGCACGTTGCTCCACCGCATGATCACGCCTGACTGGGAGGTCTGGAGACGGCGTTAATAGAAAAGTTAGAGGAATGTACCGTCGGCGCTCTTCACCTTCGAGACCTTGGCATATCTATGGAAACACCCAGGCGAAGAGTTAATAACTATCTTTTTAACGATGGCAGCATGGCACAAAATCGGCCTTAGGATTTATTTCTTTAATTCTTTGCTGAACTCCAGAATGTTTTCCAGCCATAGCAGCAGCATTGTCGTACGCCTGTCCTCTACAGTTTAATATGTCCAAGCCATCAGCTTCAAGAATGTCCAAAACATTTTTAAATTTCCTTCAGCGGATTTATCATAGCTTTTAATAAAAATCTAAGATGATTCGACCACTTGGACTTCTTGGATATCGAAGACTTAATACCTAAATACTTGTAATACTTGGCTTGTTTGGTCCTTGTGAGAACACTTTTTCCAGGGTGTCGCTAAACATTGATGTGAAAAAAATAAAAAAAATATTTATTTAAGCAAATATCAATACACATTCCCTCAAATTTGCCGCCCCCTAAAATGTGCCGCCCGGGGCTGTCAGTGCCAACTTCAAAGCCAATTCAATATTATCAATTGAAATTATTTTATTTTAATGCCAATTCAGAATTACAAATTGGTATTGTTTCATTAAAAATGGTTTGAATTATCATTTAAAATTAAATGCTAATTCAAAAATAATGCTAATGCTTCTGGACCCAACTCTGATTTTCGCTGTAACACTGTGTAAATTTGTGAAATATGACTGGAAATTCATAGATACATAGGTCAAATCAGTAAGAAAGACAAAGGGAACTTTGATTAAACTCATGCAGGGCTATAGTCCATAGCATGGTGTAATTATATAAAGTAAAGTCATTAAAGTAGGCTGCCTCTTTTTTGGGGTACCAGTTGAATGGTGAGAAACACTCAGTTGCGAAGGGGATGTCAACGTGCTCTCACATGTTCATATCAAAATATATCTGTCTCGCATGGTGAATTTCTGATGACTCTGCCGTATTAATTATACCATGGTCATTATCGGTAAGCCCAAATGGACACTGCCAAGTACTGTTAAAACCCAATATCACACTAGCAGGCTAGTTATTGAAGGCTAGTTATTGAAGGATACTTTACCAATAAAAGTTTTCGAAAAAAAAGAGAATACCATGGTCCAAGGTATACTTAACAAGGTAGGCGCACTCACTGTCTTTGCCCGCATCTTAAATGTCAGTCGGTAAACAACACGACGAACGAACGACGAATTTTTTGTGTTCCGCCTCTTAATTTTGTCTCGCTCTCTAATATAAGAGGTTGTGAGTCTACCTTGTTAAGTAAACCTTGCCTTGGTCCATACCTAACAGATTTTTCGTTTGATATTTCCCAGATACATCAGCCTTAACTGCCAGCGTGCACGGGAATTGTGGCGCAAGATTACTACCATGCGCCAGAGTGTGCTCAAGGCCGAGAATGTGTGCTACAATGTCAAGGTTCGCGGCGGCGAGGCTGCCAAATGGGGTGCCACCTTTGAGCAGAAACCACTGGAGGATGTAGATGAGGGATTTTATTGAATAATTAACATGGAATTCGTAATACAAGAATAAACCTGAGATTTAATCATACTCGTCGCAGTTCATACGCTGGCTTTCAAACTCCAGCTCTTCCTCCTCGTCATCGTCATCAATGTCGGCACCTGGCTTGTAGTCTTTGTCGGAATCTTCGCCACCAAATGGGTCCTCCTCCTCGTCTTCAGAGTCAGAGTCGTGCTGTTGCTGCTGCTGGGCACGACGTTGGCGCAATCGCATGTTTATGTTCTGGGCGGAATTGACTATGGGGTGCCCAACAACAACTTTAGCTAGCTGCGTCGTGTGGCTGGCGAAGCATACTTCTACTTACAATCTGGAGGATGGGAATGTTGCTGGAAATGCACGGGATTGCGGCGGTAGCAGGCATTGCCAAACGGACAGGGGGGAGTGCCCAAAGGCGGTTCGGGAAAACTAGGACGTCGATAGTCCGCCTCGCCCGGATGGGCTTCAGCAATACGATGAGCAGGATTTTGCCTGGATGTAAAGTGTTTAGTATGAGATCCTGTGGTGAAAAGCGACTCACCTATAGCAACGTATGCCGAAGCGACAAGAAGGTCGAAGGGAGCTGGAGGTGACGGTAGAATCGCCCGCTGATGCTGACTGTCCATTAGAGCTGTTGGCGGGTTCAGTTTTTACCACAGCCGCTGATGGAACACCAGGTGTGGCAGATGTAGATGCACTGGCGTCTGGCTCTGCCGCCAATGGAGCTGCAGGTGTTGTCGCACTGTCGTCTGGCTCTGACTTCACTTCCACTTTAACCGGCTGGTCGTCATTGCTATTGCTGGAACTGTCGGCAGGTGCATCCACCGGTTCCGTCTTTATTTTTGGTTCTGTCTTCACCTCAGCTTCATTCTCGTGGCACTGGGACTTTCTGCGTTTGGGTGTGCCGCTTGAACTAGCTTCTTCATCCTCAGCAGCTGTCAGTAGTTTCCTTTTGCTAGACTCCTCCACATCTTCTCTTGTAGTAGCGGTAGCCTCCATTTTAATAGCCAAGTCGAAACAAACAAGTTGGTCTATTTCACAAGAGCGCAAAAGCGTCGATGATTTCGATAGACCGTTAAGTAATATATCGATGGGTATCGGTTAGAGTTTGATTATTAGTTTTTGTAGTTTGCAAACTCTTAGGCAGCAACTTAAAATATATTTACTTACAGCTATGTATGGAGATATTTTGCGAAAAGTGGGCGAAATCTGAGCTAATTATTTCGTCATTAGCAAGTGCGAAATGAGGCGCCCATCTCTAGTTTCATAGACGCTCACCTCTAATTCTTTTGTTTACAAATTTAATTTGGAGGGAAATTCAAAGTTAAGTTAAATTTTAAAATTTAAAATAAACTTGATCTGCCTGCAAGTATAAAAAGTTTTTGTCCCATACATGTCAACAATCATAATGCTGTTTAGAGTCAGCTTCCGCAGCACAGGTTTCTCTTTAATTAAAGTTATTAGGGCCACCAAAGTTGTTGACCATTTTCGTTTGTTTTTGGGTTGATTTTGCACTCATTGCAAGACCCTTGTTTTTCTTGTCGGGCACCGCACTCTCAGCTGATTCCGAAAAATGTGGCTTACATATATTTCGAAACTTTGAAATAAGCAATTATCGATAGACTATAGCGTGACACGCTGTGCATCGGGTGGCAGCGCTAAGCTATACATATGATATTTCGCGCGTGAACTCCGTATACACTTTAGAAATGGCAATGCGAAATCATTTTTTTTATGGAGTTTTTGGCAGTTATATTCGTACATAGCTTAAAAAAAACAAAAAACCAAGATCCATTAAAAATATTGCTTCGCGTGACACCGCACGCTTCCATCTCTAGTCTAATCTATCGAACGTTGTAAACAAACTGTTTGAGTACTTCATCGATAGGTATCGAAGTATTTTTCACCTGGTTGCTTGGTTGGTTGCGCTTGCGCAGAAAATAAAAACTGTAATTAATATCAAAGGGAATTGTTTGGTTTAAAAAAATGTTAAAGTTAAAAAAACAAAGGCTTAAGCGTTTTCTTATAATATAAGCACTCTACTTAGGCCTAAACATATTCAGTGTGTGAAGAATTGAAACAAGAAACGCCTTTTGTTTGTGCCAAGTGCGTTCGAGCGAGCGAGAGAGACAGGAGATTCTATTACCGAAAAGGGGCAGCCAAACCGCATTCCACACTGCAGACTGCAACCTGCATCAATGAAAAAGGTGCGTTGTATTTTCCACATTTATCCATTAAGTTTACCACATTTGTCCACTTAACAGTGAACGCCATGCATCATCATCATCCGCCATTGCCCATAACCAGCACGGGACCAGAGGCCTCTATTGCCGCCTCCTCTCCCGCCGCCGTGGCCTCCACCTCAACTGGTGCTGCATCCAATTCTCACCAGCAGCAGCGCCGCCGTAAAAAGCGACCCAATTACAATTACAATGGCACTCGCACTGTGGAAGTGCGTCGTGGTTACAATGGCTTTGGCTTCACCATCTCTGGCCAGCAGCCATGTCGTCTGTCCTGCATCATTAGCAACTCGCCAGCCGAGCAGGCCGGCTTACGCTCTGGCGACTTTCTTATCTCGGTCAATGGCCTGAATGTCTCGAAACTGCCCCACGAAACGGTCGTCCAGTTGATTGGCAACTCCTTTGGCAGCATACGCATGCAAATAGCCGAAAATTACTATTCGGACAGCTCGGATGAGGAGAATGCCAATGCCAATGCCCTGCTGATGCAGCGCAGTGCCCGTGGGCAGTTGCTGGCCGCCGCCAGCTTGCGTCACAAGCCGCGGTTTCTCCATCACAAGTCCAAAATGCATCGATTGCGCAACTCACCCCAGAAAAAACCTCCACCCGAAGCGGTTGAGGCCAAACCCAAGGAGCAGTTGCATCTTCGTCCCGTGCTGGAGGACGCCCCATTGGCCTGTCATTTGGCCAAGTCTGGTCAGGCGGATGTGGCCAATGTCAGTGCCATGGTAAGGGTGGTGGGAAGCGCCGCCTTGGAGTATCGGGTCATTGTGGGCTATTTGGGCACCATTGAAATGCCCAAGCAAATCTCGCACAGCTCCAAACTGCAGACGGTTCGCTCCTGCATACGCAAGTTGAGACAAGAGAAGCGTCAACCGACGATTGTGCTCATGTGCATCACTCCCGATAGCCTCTGCTTGCAGAGCTCTAATGGTGGAGCCAACTTGGCCACTTATGCCTCGTCCAGGCTCAACTATGTCAGCTCCTCATCCGAGAGTGAAAACCGATTCTTTGGTCTGGTCACCAGTGCTGTGCATAATACCCAAATCGAGGAGGAGTACGAGTCTTCCAATGGAGGTGGTGCCCACATTAGCATCTCGCACAGTTGTCATGTGTTTGTCATTGACATTAAGCTCATCGATCATGCGCAGCATTTACAGCGTGCCCATGAGTTTCGCTTACAATGCACCCGAGATCCCATTTCCAATCTCTGCCTGGAATTCCCCAATAATTCGGAATATGTGGTGAATTTGATACGCAGCATGTACACCATGCGCATACTACCGCCAGCCAGTCGCAGTAATCAGCCGGAGTATGAGGCAGCTGCCGCCCACTCTCCACAGCCTTCGAATCACAGCGAGATTTCGACGACCACCAGCAACTCAGACTCGGGCATTGGCTTCAATAACGATTGTACAAACATTTCCGATCGCATTGTGGTCGTCGATTTCCTGGGAGGCGGGGCAGCGGGTGGTGCTCCACCAGCTGCTCCATCCCTACCGGCTCCAGCTCGTCCACAGGGCATTGTGGGCATGCCCGATAATCGGCTAACAGTGCGAGCCATGCCCGATCCAGCACCAAGTGCCAATCCCAAAACTCCCCCAGCCATATCCTCATTGAATCGACGTCCCGATCTGCTATCCAGCTTCAATCTCATCAAAAGTCCGGCCACAAATCTCACAGCCACTCGTTCCTATGATGATGTGCTAAATCTGTTGGTGGATGATGACGAGTCGCCACCGCCTTCTAGCTTTGGTGCGGTGGCCTCCATGGAAGACTTTTCCTTGCATTCGGACCTAAACGACGCCCACATGTTTGTACATCCGGCCAGTGTGTCACGTAAAATGCGTCGCTCGTTTGCCTTAGACACTACTGCCACGCCAAACAAACTCAGCGCTCAGGTGTTTGGCAAACCGGGTTCACGTCACTCGCTGGGATTCGAGGCAATCGATAGCATTCAGACCATGTCGCCAACGGCCAGTGGTAATTATGGCGTACAGCCCATGGACACTTGGACTAGCTTACAGAATATACACAAAGCGGACAAGGATCGTGTTGGCTTGTCAACATCTTCGTCATCCACACATTGCCAGCTCGAAGCTACCAACAGTGAACCGGATTTGGGGGTAAGTCGAATGAATTGAATATAAGAAAAAGTCTAGCAATGTAAAATTGCTCGATGGCACATAAGCATACGCTCAAATGTTGGTATCGTCAACACCTGCTGATGTGAAATATAAGTTCAAGCAAAAGTTTGAGCCCAAAGTTATGCTTAACATTGCGATCTCTGAGAGGGGCATATCGAAGCCGTGGTTCAAGCCAAGTGGCATTGCAGTCAACAAGGAAGTGTACAAAAACGAGTGTTTAAAGAAGATTTTGATTCCTTTTTTTAAGGGAAAATCATTCCGAGAATAATTATGTTTTCTGGTCTGACAAAGCTTCTTCTCATTATGCTAAAATGACGACGGATTTACTGAGCAGCAAAGATATCCCTTTTGTACTAAGAGAACGGAACCCAACAAACTTGCCGCAGTGTCGTCCAATTGAAGATTTTTTTTTGAAGTCTCAGTGGTGCAGTTTACAAAAACAACTGGAAGGCCAATAATATTAAAAGAACTGACCAACAGGATTCACTTATGTATCCGGAAATACGACCCCAAGGTCGTACAGGCCGCCTGCGGAAACATTTTTCGGAAGTTACGTCGAGTGGCTGATAACGGTCCTTTCGACCAAATCCATTGATGCAATTCTTTTGTATATGTAGTCATAAACAAACTGTCATAAAGATCCGTTGAGAATTGTGGTTATGGCGGCATTTCTGAACATCAATTTCAGATGATGCACATTGAAAGAGCATAACTGAAATTTCCAAATTCGAAACCGCCAAATCAAATAAATAAAGCCTTGCTCTTAATTCCACTTCCACAAAAATTTTGTGGTTTCAAACTTTCTATGGGCAAGCCCTTGCTCTCATTACTCCCGAGAGTTATTTTACGGCAACTGGGGCCACGAAGACGCATTTAGAATTGCCACGTCACTGCACACAAGCTTGACAGAATAACATGGCGAGAGCCGTGTTCGCGGCAGAGACGTCCGCATAAACAAATATATGGAGTGTGTGTCTGGCTGATGGACTCGAGCATCGGTAATAGGGGTTGTTTTTTCTGTTGTTGATCTCAAAATCAAATGTCGTGACCACCGCTGCTCTAAGTCACTAAACTTTTGCGGAAGTAGAATTAAGAACAAGGCTGATAGATTCGTAATCAGTGAAGGGGAAAGCTACTGGTAATACCCCCCAAATATCCAGAACCGTCCCTGTTGCCGGTAACTTTGTTTACCTGGACATGTTGCTTGCTGCTGCTACCTGGAATCGCTAAGCTTATCGGTTCCCTCCATGCTGCTCCGCAAACGATAACACTTTGCCAATCTGTGTTGGTATTGGTGCGTATGGACTTCTCCTTAGTCAACGGTTTTGGAGCGTTATCCATTTGCCGCTGGCCCCAGTATTCATTTCGACGCTTTAGCAATAGGCGGCGGAGTTCCGTTGCTGCAACTCAGGCACTTCGCTTCGTTTCTTATCAGCAGCAACCGCGTCACAGCTGATAACAGCGGAAATCGACAACAACGACGCGTGTTTTGCTGCTAAAAATAAAACCAATGCTTCAGTGACGTCATACACGTAGCTTTCAACTAAGGCAGCGACGTACACATCGCGCTTAATTCAATCTAAAGCAATTAATGGGAAAAATACAAGTATACGTAGTCTGCTGACCTTTTCATTCTCTCCTGCCGCTGTCATTGCTGTTCTCTGTGTTTCAATTCGTCGGTTACTTCTCGTAATTTATGTAGTTTGGTTTTTGATTTCACAACACGCGATTTTGTATTATTTTGCTGCCAGTTGCGGTTTCACTTTCGCTGTGCTGTCGTCGTTTATAATAATTTATTACATTTTATATTGACAAAAAATACAACAAATAAAAAGTGGCTTCATAATAAGTTCAACCCAAGTTCAAGACTTCAGTTAAAACAAAATACAAAATAATAATAAAACAAAACGATAAGAAATTAACACTTCAATTGTTTTTTAAAACGAAACTCAATGCAAAAATGTCGTTTCGAGATCTTGTTTGTGGTCTGTACTCGGAGGAGAATGCGGTAAGCAACATCATATCTTCAGGAATACCATAGATTTCTTTAGACATCCTTCAGTTCGGTTCAGTACTAATCCAAAGCTGAAACAAAACTCATTGCGAAGGCCAGGTACGGAAATGAATTTCACTCATATATTTAACACAGATTTCGCATGGATTTCAGTACTAAACACATGGATCAGTTTCGAGGGTTGTACTGAAATCAGTCATGGATTGAAGCAATTCCCACTTCTTAGGTCTAAATACTGATCAATTTAGTACCGAGGCATATAACTGCAGGGCAGATGTCTATGCATACCTTAACAAGTTAATTATCTATTATTTGACCTTTCTAAATGATATTAAGTTGTCAATCCTAATTAAGGTGCTATCTTATATGATTCTACTCTTACAGAAATTGTTTCCCCTTATGTGTGAAAAATGCACACTATTAAGTTGTAATCTTTAATGATGGTTTTTATGTTTAATGGTGACTACTTACAGGGCTTAACAGTAAATACTGAATTTTGGGTTAGAAAGCGACAATTTCGCTACATAGTCGTCGTATTTCTTTAGACATATTAACCTGCGCCTGTAGATGTCCGCAGTCAGATGACGATTTCATTACTTTTTGTGTCGTAGAGCGAAATAATGCCTAATAATTCCGATAGATCCCCTCAGTACAATACCTCAGTATCAGTCAAATAGCAATGATGAATTAGGGCTTATGCTTTAGAACAGGCATGCACAAAAAAAAAACCTAGGGCAGAGTACTCACCAATACTCTCACAGAAAAGCACATTGAAATTGGGCAAGGCAACAACAAAATCACACAAAATTGTTGTTGGTCAGTCTGCTTGCGCCAAACAAAGAAAAGAATAAAACCGGTTTTTGTTCTACGCGACACACACAGACGAAATCGTTTGCCTGTGTGTCGTTTTCTATACCTAGCGCCCTGCATTTATACGCTCATTGACTTCCAATTTTCGTTGCAATTACAAAAACAAAACGTAGCCAAAGAGCATAAGGCTGGGCATCGCTGCTTTAGAAGATTCAGTTCATGACTGAATTTTAGTAATTATTCTCTGTACCCAGAGGTACACAGAGTATATTAAGTTTTTGCAAAAGTATGTAACAGCCAGAAGGAAGAATCTCCGACCCCATAAATTATATACACTCATGGACAAAATAATGGGTGTGTTTTGTTTTTCGTTTTTAACTTTTTATTTCTAATCCATATCTTCTCTAATCTCATCAAATCAAAGTTTTTCAAAACTTATATTAATTGTCGTTAAACAAAAAGTAAAAATCGTTTCACAAACCCTTTAATACACATCTAAATTAAGTATTTCCTTAAATCCGCCAATTTTGGCTGGACAGAATAATAGATGTACGAAGATAAATGTATAAATTAAATCAATATTTCACTATTTTTGGTCTTGTTTTATATTAAACTAAGTATCTGGCAGCTAATACCGGTTAATCCACCAAAGTTGATTTTTATTTGAAAAATTTTCCGACCTGTCATTTGATTTACCCCAAATTCTCATGGGATTGAAACGTTGGCTCTCAAGAACATCCACATTTTGCTTTCGAAACCAATCCTTTACTACTCGGAAGGCGTGCTTCGGGTCATTATCCTGCTGGAACTTCCATAAAAGTGGCATATTATCCTCGGAATATGGTAGCATCACCGTCTTCAATAGATCTTTGTATACGAATCTGTCCATTATTCCGTAAATACGATGAATCGGACCAACACCATACCATGAGAAGCAGCCCCATGGGGCTACCACCTCCATATTTCACAGTTTTAAATGTGTACTTGAGATCAAATTCTTTGACTTTCGGACAACGAACATTCCTTTTGGCATCATTTTCAAATAAATTTATTTTGGTTTCATCACTCCAGAGGATATTACGCCATTATTTCTCACCCTCCGGTCCGCACCAGATTCTACGATCTAATGCAAATTTGTTCCTCAACTGTAAATTTGCCGACCGAAGCAAAGGAACCCTGAGAGCAATCCTTCCTGGTAGGTTTGCTATTGCCCATCGTCGCCGAACGGTCCGGGATGTCCTGGAAGACTTGGACGGGTCGCGTTTAACCAACTGAACCATGCGATCGTCGGTCTTAGATGATGATTTTCTAGGTGCTCCCCGAGTTTCACCTATTTTTTCCGGTTTTAAGGCATTGGTTAAGAAGTTTTGAGAACGTTTTATTAATTTGGCAATGGATTTATACGTTTTTCCTTCATCTCGGAGTCGTCGAATGAGCCTTCTCTCCTCCGCACTGCAGTGACGATCACGGTAGTTATATTTTCCTAATAACTTAACTTCTGCAACCAAATAATTGTATTAATAAACTACAGCTTAATGTTTTGCTTCGTATACCTATTTTATTGACCAGCCGAGTTTGCAGTCTAACCAATTTTCCCAAAAAGCTAATTAATTCCGGGAATTCACCCAATTCGTACCGAAATAGTGTGACCATATTAAAAAAGTATAGCTTCCTTATTATATGATCATGTTTGTTTCGATTTAAATCGATATTAAAAAAAAAAAATTTTACACCTATTATATTGTCCATAAGTGTATGTGTGACCCTCCCAGTTAACCTAAGACATATAACCAATCGGTCGGAAATTCGATCATGCAAGTGTATATCAGCTTCGGCACAGGCAAGCTTAGGCTGGCCTTCTAAAGCAGATATTGTGTGCACTGTATGTTGTTAATTATAACTTGCCAGCGGTTAATATTCTGTTGCCACTCAGCAGAACTACAAGCCACGGAACTTGAGTATTTGCGCTTAATGTTTACCATATGTGACCCCAGAACACCACGTATCAAGCAGAATGCCATACATTGCTATGCACACGCAATCCAGGACGGTGCAGGCGTTGTCTAACAGGTTGATTTTGGCGGTACAGTGCAATGGTCTGAGGCACATGCCGTCACAGGTGCAAAGGTTTACCTGTTAACAAAAAATAACAACCCTCGTGCCACAAAACAGGAATTAGTCCATGAGGGGAACCTGCCAAATATACGTTACTTAGCTTCCTTCGTTTTTTTTTTATCGCTTCGTTGGGTAAACGTCATGGGAAATGAACTTGCCACTCGGTATTTGACTTCATTTATTAGCAGTTTGATTCTCTTTGCAGATCAGTAAGCCACCAAAAGGCCTTCACCTGCATGTGTACAATTCCGATTGCTTTATAACGTGCGTGCCAGCTGACGCTGTGAGAATTGAAAGACAACAAATATTGAGTATCTAAGCGCATATGAGCCACTTAGCAGTTGTGTACGACTTTATCTTCTCTGAAAAGATATTCTAGCTATTTTTTATATTTGTTTATTTGTGACTCTCGCTTATCAATTGAGTGCTAAGGTGCAAACAAAGTATTTTTAAATTCTTTAAATTTAGCAGTTCAAATAGCAACGCATCTGTAATTGTTTGTTTTCCTTTTTTTTTGATAGCAGCTAAAAAAAAACAATATTATTTAAAAATACTGTTCAAAGTACGTCAGAATTTTATTTTTGTTGGGAAAACAAAATGGTGCCAATAATATTAAAACCTTAAGCTACAGGCACGTACGAGGTGTGTTCAAAGGAAAAGGTGAATTTTGAATTTTTTGAAAAGTACTTATTTATTCATCAATATCAATTTTGTCCCCTTCAAAGTGATCCCCCACGGGTATAATACACTTGTGCCAGCGCTTTTTCCAATCCTCGAAGCACTTTTGAAATGCTCTTTTCGGTATGGCTATCAGCTCGTTCTTCGATTCTGACTTGATCTCATCAATTGTTGCAAAACGCTTTCCTTTCATTATTCTCTTCAGTTTTGGGAATAGAAAAAGTCACAGGGAGCCAGATCTGGTGAATTCGGTGGTTGAGGCATGATTACGGTGTTGTTTTTGGTCAAAAAATCACGAACAAGCATTGATGTGTGAACTGGTGCATTATCGTGATGCAGAATCCACGATTTGTTTTTCCACAATTCCTATCGTTTGAGCCGTATTGCTTCACGCAAACGTTGCATAACTTCCTTGTAGTATTCCTTATTAACTGTACGACCTCTTGGCAGAAACTTATGATGCACCACAACATTGTAATCAAATAAAACGGTAAGCAAAACCTTCACATTTAATCGAAGTTGGTGTGCTTTTTTCGGTCTTGGCTCATGTGTCCGCTTCCATTGGGATGATTGGGCATTGGTTTCGATTACATAACCTTATACCCACATTTCGTCACCAGTTATGAGCCGTTTGAGCAAACCCGGATACGCAGTCGAACACATTGTGAGGGATATAAGGGTGGGTCGACGACATTCACAAATTAGTCGACGGAACGTTGATACAGCGTTTGTCGGCCGTACTAGAGGGCATGCATTCTTCTTTAAGGTGGGTTTTGACGTGCCATGCTTAAGCACCTTTCGATTGATGCGCTGGATGTTTTAAAACATAACGTCATCCTTGAAACTAATCCCTCCTTGAAAATTCACCCGTTCTAATAATGTTGAAAACATCCAAATTGTATACAAATTTCAAAAAGCAAATGATTATTTTTGATTATAACGATTACGATTCCTACGATGCGACGATGCCAATTGGCAGGTAGGTAAGGTCGGATATTTTTTACTCATACTCGGCGATGCCAAACATGTTATATTTTTACTTACTTGTGCAGGTCTCTATACTTAGATGAGAAAAAAATTTAGTTTTTTGCAATATTTCATTTAGATAAGACTGCTCCTCCAAAGCATATCAAATTTCAAAACTTGAAATGTGAGTATACCCTTAAAGAGTGGAGGGTGGGACATTTTCCCGATTTTAAAACAAACTTGATTTGGGTATAGCATTCACCTACCTACGTGCAAAAATTTGTGCCTCTTTCTCTTATAGTCCATTTTTTGCTGTTATAAAGGGAAGGGGGATAAATTTTCCAAATCGAAAACCAACTTGTTATGGGTATGGTAAAAAGCAACCCACAATGCAAATTTTGTGGCTCTATCCCTTATAATCTCTCGGATCGACGCGTTCATACAGACAGACGGACATGGATATATAGACTCGGCCTTTGACGCTGATCAAGAATATATATATATTTTATGGGGACGGAAATGTTTCCTTCTGCTTCCTTCCTTCTCCCTGTTACGTACTTTTGCACATTTTCATGATCCCCCTTTTCCCATTTTCAATGGGAACAGGGTATAAAAATGTAAAGACTCCCACATGACCTGTCTAAGATAATTTTTAGCGCCAATATATAGTGGATCTCTAAGTTTATAATACTAATGCAAAACTGTGATATTCCCTGGACGAGCGAAATGACAAATGAGACGGATTGGTATAAAAGTCTACTAACAAGAACAAAATTGTACAACACTCAACTTTATTTTACCTCAACAGCTAGGATATTGTCCGATTTCGACCAAACTAATTAGAATCATGGGAAAGCATAGCAAAATCAGAAATACGAAGTTTGGAAGCGATTCCCTTGAAAACCAAAAAGTTTTTCTTAACAAAACTAGGTTTTTGACTAATCGTTCCTATGACAGCTTTATGTTACAGGAATCTGAGTCTACTCAGCTGAGGTATCAGGTGTAATAGAACCGGTCTCAGTCATGTGTAAATGATAAACTAAGTTGCTCAGCTGAATTTTTTGACACTCAGGTCTGAAAAACTCAGCTGACGGATCAGGTCATGTAAATTAAGCTTTAGTTCTCGCACGCATGCATTTAGGCGCTTCTTTTGTTGGGTTATTTTGCAAAATCCAAGTCCAATCTAATTATTCATTTATGAAAAGAATTTGTATGGAATTAGAACTTATCTTGGTCAACCAGTTAAAAATATGATTTAGTTAAACAAACTTAGTTAAAACAAACTTACAAGCACGTTTTGATTAGTTTTAATTAAATAAAATTGTAATTTCAATTGCATAATTATGCCGTCTTAAATAGACTTTAACATTTTGATCTATATTGTGCATCTTATTTGAACTGCAATTGGCCATTTCAGGGTATGCCCTTTTAGCTCAAATTTTTAACTGAATTGCAGGTGCAGCCCGAACGTAGACAAAACACCTGACTCTTGACTCTCTCATTGTCTACCATTGTCTCTGGCATTGACTAACTGACAAGAGCGAAAGCAACCACAACCGCCTTGTAGTTCACCCCTGTCTGCTGCCCTCACCACCATCGCCACCACCGCTACCAAGTGGTGATCAAAAATGCGCGCACGCGCTCTTCCCTCCGCGCTCGCTCTACAGCTGTCGACTGTTATAGCTGTTCACCTGAGCCAAGTTAACAGCTCAGTGAGTCAGTCTTCAAGCACAGCTCGTACGTAACGCACGGAAAATTTTACAGCAATGTTCAATAAAGTGCTTAAAAAATTATAAATTCCATAAATGTGATAATATTTACATGACTGGCGCAACGACCTGGACCTAATTTTGTGTATGTCTAAGAATCAACCAAACGCCCACCTCAAACCAAAAAAAATTCACCATTCAATTGAACTCTCTAAAAATAAATCGCGCAAAATCAACAACAACGAACATGGAAATTTTTTCAATTTCGTAAACACAACTATGCTACATATTGCCTTGATATGGTTTTAGTAAAAACAAACTTAGCAGAGCTATCAAATTGACGTTAATCGCAGCGAAACGCATGCCTAGCGCCCGAGTCTAAAAATACCAATCTTATATGGCAAATACTTGCGGTATTTTCGCTAATAAAGAAATTTGATTTATGCGCAATTCCAAGAGTGTGTGTGTGTGTTTTTATAAACTTTAAACAGAACTCTTTAAAAGAATATACAAATACCAATTGTGCAATTAAAACGCAGGTTAACCCAAATGTATCGCCTGACTGTGCTTTCCCCAATTCCTCGTTTCCCTGCCAGCCCACGCAACATTTTTTTTTTTTTTGGAAAAGTGATTCCTCTTAAAAATGTAAAATTCAAACAAAAACCCCAAAAACAGTTGGGGAAGATCGATGGCTACGCGATTATTTATTATGGTCAAAGTGCACCATCTGCTCCGGGCAATTCCAAAATGGCAAATTGGTCATTAAAACCTAATCTAATGAAATGCACATGCAGCAACATTGATGTTGTAATTAAAGGCGAGAGCCTGCAAATGATGTCAGCTTTGATCTTTGCCTATCTGGATCCGGCACTGGCTCACCGTCCAATCAGGCGCTTAGTCATTTTTCTGGGAGGCGGAGAGAATGCTTTATTTATGGCATTCAAACATTCTCAGTCGACCAAATGGTATACAAAAACGTGCCAAGTTAATTCAAATTCATTGCGATGACAAAGTTATTTAATGACGATCCCACCGCTGAGACTTTTTTAGTTTTTCTAGTACTTTAAAATGTTGATAAGAAATGTTTACCGTGATTTGATTCCAGTTACGCTTCCCCACGTAGGCGTTTGTTTGTGGGGTATCATTTGAGGGTACCCCAATTTAGGTCAGGGCTGTTTAGCCTACGATCTTTCTTTTTTTTAGGGGTTTAGGCAATTAGTGTAGGCAAATATTGATAAAAAGTTTAGCTATTAGCCATAAAGTTTTAATTGAGTATTGTAGCTGGTGCGTTTCTGTGATTCACAGAGGTTTTAAGCAACCGTCTCGGTTTACATGTTTTAAGAACCAGCTGAACCGTGGTTTGGTCTCCTCCTGTTGTTGATTTCGATCAACTTTTGTTCGAATCGAATTGATTTAATGTTTCTATTAGGTCCCACGAATCTGATTATTAACTTTTTAAATTTATGACCTACCGAACCTACGCGAACCGGACCCCCTCTGGGGTACGGTTAGGTTCGGTTCAAAAAAAATTACTTAAGTCACTTTATAAGATTTTATATGATGTGAAATTTGTATATATCGGATCGGTTGGCGCATTATATACAGAAGATCCGTTTTGGGAAACATATCCCTGCTAAGGATTTGTAACCACTTTTATATATGAGATCGTTTTGGATGGAATAAGGGATAGTAAATAGTTATAAAAAGTTTTACAGAAAATATAGCCAACTATCTAAGAAATTTATGACACAAGAATCGAATCTTAGGTACGATCCGCGAACCGAACCTTAGACTTCACATGGGATTTAAACTCCCGGTCCGAACCTTCAACAAAATTTTACAGGTTTGCAATCTTGCTTTAAACATTATAATAACCCAAGTCAACTTTGTGGACTATGTCCTAAGAATTTGAAAGTGTTTCATATACACAATAAATTTTTTAGTGCACTCCATTACCGACAGACGCATCTCTAGAATCTATGTTCCACTTGGTAGGTCTAAGATAGATCTAAAAAAATTCGTAGTTAGAATAACTTTTTCAATGGAAACATCTTCATCAATTGGGCATAGAAACGATCGATCAAAAGAGTAAGATACTTCGTTTGATCTGAGACGGGTTAATGTGAGACATTTATCCTTTTAACTGTGGGACATTTGACATATTTTGTTATCAAAAATTGATGACTTTATCGTACATTTGTCAGAAAACATGATTCTTTAAGAAAATTTCAAAGGTAGCATCCTGACATTGAACATTCTTAATTATTGGACCAAATTGTAACAAATTCCAATGGCTCTATCTATTCCGATTCGAGATATTTTGCTATATCGTTGTAAAATTTAAGTGATATTTTCGACTTTTTACAAAATTATAACACTGCTTGCTCAAGATCCAGCTGACAAAAGTTGACTAAAAGAGCAAAATCGAAAGCGAATGCAATTTCCCCCCATTTAGTGACAATTTCCGTCAGTCAGTCAGACTGTTGACTCTCGATTATTATAGTTTTTTAAATGCTTAGCACGACTCAGCTATAAATGAAAAGAAAGCCATCAAGAAATGGCAAAGACCGCTTACTCATCATGAAGACGCTATTGTCGCCATTAATGATGTCTCAAGTACGTCAAAGAGCGCAGGCGGTTCCGCAGGAAAATTCTCCCGCGAAACTTGCTGGGTCTTTTTCTCATTTCTCAGTCTGTGGGTGTTTGAGTGTGTGTTGAGTGGGGCACATATGAAGTTTACCTTAGCATTTCCATTTGGCCAGGAAAATTCAGTCAGACGTGAACAGTCGTCGAATGCGAACGTCGAGAGCTTTGCGTTTTAATTGCACAAAAGAAAACCAAATTGTTAATTATTCCTAAATTTTATACAGCCAACTTGCGCGTCATGAACAATATCAAAACAAATACAACAACAAAGCTAAAATCCAACAACAGCCAAAAGTTAAATAGTGGCGACAGCATCTCCAGCATGGTGGAACGCTTTATACAGTCGCTAAGCCATCTAAATGATTCGGGCACCTTTGACAGCAGCTTTGAGATCAAACACATTATGCCGGGTCCACATCCCAAAGTTGGACGTCATCGTTGTCTCACCGAATTGGATCGTGAAAGTTTGACGTGTTTTATGCGCGATTTTGAAGCACGTCAGGCGAGCAGCAGCAGCACTCCCAGCAAGCCCAAGTCCAAGTGTAGTTCACCCTTCATTTGCCGCAAGGCTAAGGAGATCTATCGCAATGCCAGCGGCAGACGCAGTGCCTCGCCGCAAATTCACATGCCACCAGTGCAGGAATCGATGGGTCAGCGAAAATATGCCGAGGCAGAGGATCTGATGCCGCCACCCATGGCTCTAGCCCGTGCTCAAGCCGAACGACGCAGCTGTCGCAGTGCATCTCGAGTGCTGCAGTTCTTCAGCTCTGCGGCCAAGCGACGCAGTGGCAGTCGCAAGTTGAGCGAACCAGAGCAGGAAAGCCGAGCCAATTCGCCTGTGTTGCTACGTATACGTGCTAGCCAGGATCTAGGCTGTGCTCCGCTGCAGCCTGCGACACAAAACAGCTCCGAGGCCGAGGAAGATGAACATGACGACGGCATCAGCTCGGCCAGCTCTAATTTGACCTCCCACTCCATGCAGTCCAACAGTTCCAACATCTCGCCAGATTCCTCATTCGAGATGCATGCTCCCTTGGTGCCCAGCTTTAAGGTCACCCCGCCCAGGGCTGCCTGCAAGGTTGGCAAAGAGTGCGGCCCATGAATTTGCCAGATTCCTACGTGGATCCTTTCATGCCAAACGTGCCTCTGTGACCACATTGCGCCGTTCACTCAGCGATCCGGATGCCGTGCAACAAATGGATTTCACTAAGCCTTCGGTGCTGGGCGATGCCACCAACGTAATACGCGTGAGTCACTTTTAGAGTCACTGAATTTCTCCAGCTGGCGGCAATCCGCTTCATAATTTTTTCACTGGAAGCTGTTTATTTACGCTCAAGTCATCGTCCATCATTATTCTATTCATTATAGAGGGACCATATGGTGGCATCTTGGATTCAAGTGAAGCGCACGCGTTTCTTAGATTTTATAGTGTTTATCTAGCGATTGATGCCGATTGATGTTCGTTTCAAGGCTTTAGGTTTAATTAGGCTACGTCATTTAGTTGTAGTCCATTTTGCAATAAAATTCACTTGTTTTGCAAAAATGAATTGCAAGAATCTGCAATTAATTTGCATTGTTTTTTCATCTTGGGCATGGAATCGCTCAAAGCGCATGAAACCAGATTTTTTGATATTTCTGATGATCTACGTGATATATCAATATCTATGTAGGGGTTACCGTGCTTTTGAAAATTGGTGAAAATTGTTTAACGAACGATATTCCTTCACTTCTTTGCGTATTTATGTTCGTATAACAGCCGATTGTGTAAGTCTAGTTCAACTAAGATAAAGAACTTATTTGATACATTTGAGAAAGTATTCAATCCCAGACGAACTCGGGGTATGAAGATTTATAAGGACTTAAATGGCACAGCCAATATTGAGTTATGGATTTTAGATCACATGGTTTATTGAACAAAATCTTCTGTATTTTTCCCTATTTTTTCTTCGAGTGCAACTTTGATTACCTGATGTGGTCACTGGCAAATTGAATTAATCGTATCGTCACTTGCCTATATGCATAATTTCACTTTATTACACCTCAACACTCAATTTGTTGACCATAATAAGACTTTCTAATTGTCGCATTTATATATGGGCAGCCCATGACGTATTTCACTTTTTTCGAGTCGACTCATCCATCACTGAGCGTCTCTTCTTTGGCGATCAGCCCACACAATTATTGTATTTACAACTTCATTTATCAATAAACATATTAAATAATAATAGTCCTCGGAAATGACCAAAAAGTCATAAAGAAAGAGTATAAAATTCACTCTTCCGCTTGCAACGCCCAAAAACGCATATGAATGACCCGCATTGGCAACCATTAAATTAACGAAAGGCAAGAATAACAACAGCAACGTCAAGCAGCCAGAGAATGCCGGATATTTAATTTAATGCATGGCAGCCACAATTGTTCAAAAAAAAGAGAACACCAAAAATCATTTCGTTCTACATATTGCATTTGAGGGGATGAAACTACGCATGTGCCACATAAAACATAAAACCAAATGGCGTAAATCTGTAGAAAAAAAGTTCCATGATGTTTTTCTTTTTTGCCTAAACAATTCATAAATAAATGCAAAAATATAGACCTGAGAGTTTACTACAAACAATTATTTGTATTTTTTGTTTACTCTTACAGAGAGTATTTTAACTTGGTCATGCTGATTGTCAGAATCAAAAGGGACGCATCTTCGGTTATAAAGGAATTTGTATGGGAGGAAAAAAACCAACAAAGCGTATAGCAAAATCGAAAACTAGAGTCAATTCTAAGAAACTTTCACTAAGAAACCATGGGTCTAAGACAAATTCTTAGCCCGCGCAAATCAACTTCAAATATTTTAGTAAATTTTGAAAAAAAAAATCTAGTAAGAAAGTCCGTCAAACTCGACAGTTATAGACTCTATATCTGATCAATTTAGTGTAGAAGCCATACAAAGTGGCAAAAAAGCCATAGAGTGTCTAATGCCCTGTCCACCGCTTTGCAACTGTTACTGCCGAGCATTAAAATTTGTTTTCCTTTTAACTCGACCATCGTTCATCTGATCTTCATGATTCCTTAGGCGGATTGATACATTATGTAAAAGTGGCTTGACACAGCCCCAAAGGGCCAATGCCGAACTTCTCCCAATCTCTCGGCTTGTGCGCTTCTTATTTTCGCACAAAAGAAAAGGACCTACAGTTCACCGCCGAATCCGAACGGCAATTTGAGAAGCTTTTACATGGCTAATTACTACAAAGCTGGCGCCAACAGCAAATTTTTTTTTTTTTTTTTTTGTGATTTAAAAAAAAGTAATTTTATTGAGCTTAGTGACCCTATTACATCTAAGTTTTTACAAGCTATTGTTACTCCATAAAATAACTTATGTTTAGTGTTTGTTTTGATTTTAATGTTAGATATTTGTTGTGTTGGGTTGTTTTCTGTAAGTTCTAGGGGTTTTGAGAACTAGGTTTGTTATATATTTAGATTGTTATTGATATATATGTGATAGCAAAGAGGTGTGACCGGGTGTAAAGTTTATTCAAAGAAAACACTTTTCATTAGATATTCCGAGGCGGGATCGAACCCACGACCTCTTGCACAGCGGTCGCGCACACTAGCCGCTGAGCCACCCGGTCACTCATATAAGAAGAATATGTCCCATACATCTCGAACCTCTACCTCTTACCATTATTGAGATGTGCAAATTTTTGTACAAAAACACAACGGACACCGGGCCACAGGAATCATCAAAGATTGTTGAACATATGGACAGCAGTGCTTGTCTGGACAGTACTATTTTGAGGGCTTCCCAGCCTCCTCTCATCAGCAGACTTTTTAAGCCACCGCAAAGTTATGCAATGGTGTTTAAGGGTTAACTAATTTAACTAAATCTTTGTTGTTCAATACCTGCAATTTTTTTGTTGTGTTAGGCACTTTCAAGAAATATAATTTTTTTTTTCTTATTGTTAAACATTTCAAGAATTTCTTCCAAAAATTTCAAGTCGATCTGAGCAAATCTCTTGAAGTAATTGTGCAATTCAGGGATGCTTCCGCTCTATACGCATGAGGCGCATACGTTGCTTAAACGCGTTTTTCTAAAAACTATGTTTTCAAAGTTCGTGTTCACTCCCATTTAAAAACTACTTGACCGATTGATTTGAAACTTTGAACATATTTTATACATATCAAATACCTCCCCCAACGTTTAGTAAAATTTTTTTTTTTACCTGAAGGGGGTTTTCTACCCGCAAAATGGCAAAAATTTTCGTCGAAAATAGCAAAGATCAAAGATCGTTGGGGGAGGATTTGATGATACTTCAACTAAATTTTAATGGTTTTTGATTTTCGAATAATTTTCGACCGAGATATAGTGAACACTGCAAATTTCAGAATATTGTTAAAAGTATACTTAATAATGTACAAAAGGTTTGAATATATTTGCCCAATCCATACTTTTAAAAAAAATCACAAAAAATTTGTGTTTTTTTTTTACGCTGAAACCCAGCCTTGTGCTCTTTGGCTACGTTTTGTTTTTGTAATTGCACCGAAGATAGGAAGTCAATGGTCGTATACATGCAGAGCGCGAGGTATAGAAAACGACACACATGCAAACGATTTCGTGTGTGTGCGTCGCATAGAACAAAAACCTGGCTTATTCTTTTCTTTAATTGACGCAAGCAAACTGACCAACAACAATTTTGTGTGATTTGGTTGTTGCCTTACCCAATTTCAATGTGCTTTCCTTTGTGAGTATTGGTGAGTGCTCTGCCCTTTGCTTTTTTTGGGCATGCCTGCTTTAAATAATCTGATGTCTAATACCCATCTCAGAATTTGAACTTATATTGAACATGCCTTGTTTGGGTTTAGTGTACATAAAAATCGGTGCTATAACTTTTCGCTATTTATGTTCTGTCTGGTCATGTGCCTCGGATAGGGGTCTCCACGCGTTTACTGTTGGCCCGCACCACCCTTCTGCCTTTTCGTGTGGATCTGCAAATAACTTAATTTATCAACCAAATGCGCAGCAGCAGCGGCAGTAAAAACAAAACAAGAATAACAGACAGCAGAAGTTGCCCGCATTCCATTTGCTGTTCTTGTTGTTGATTTTGCTTTAGCATTTTAATTATTTTAATTGTCTAGTTCTTTTGTTTACAGCTCAACGAAATGGACTTGTTAAAATAAATTGTTTGCAAATATTTTTGTTCATTAAAATATTTCCATTGCATACTTATATGGGCATTAGAACCAAATCGAATTGGAAAAAGTGTGATCAATTGTAGACAAGACTTAAGCAACTTAATTAATTGGCAAAGTTGCTAAAGGCAACACAACATTCAATTATAGCAACTCAGCAGCTGCTCCACACCAAAAATGCGTCACTTGGTGTGTGAGAGTGGAACAGAGAGAGAGACTATGGAAGAGCCAAACACACCCACAAGCTGTGTATCTCCGTAAGTTCGGGCGTATGAGTGTGTTTGCCTTTGTGTGCTTCATTCATAAGCAGCAAACCAAATGTCTAGCAGCAGCCGGTGTCAGCCAACAACAACATTTATGAGTAAGCCAGAGACGCAGACCAACAAAGCCAGAGCAACTTCGAACTCGAAATTCGAAATTGAGAGAGCACTAAATGATCGTTATTTCACATAGGCACTCCTCCCCCAAACCAGCTGTTGTTATTGCTTACTCTCTTTGATTCAATACACGCTCTCCCGCGCGCTCTCTCTCACAACAACTAACGATAATGTAAAGATTTTTGCTCGCATCTTCAGTTACTTTGTATACGTCGAAGCTACGAGTACGACACCCGGGAGAGATTGTTGTCTCAGCTTACGGGGAAAAAGTGTGTGAAAAAAATTATACAAAGCCAAATTAAATTATTATAAAGCCCCAAGAGCGCAGTGAAGTTAAAAGTGCAAAAGTAAATTGGCAATAGCGGCACGTTTTCGCTTTTTTCTTCCAAACGACCAACAATTCGCTTGGAATACAAATCATTGCGGCGGGTAGGTTCTCTCTCACAGACCTACGGGTTTAGCAAGTTTTTTATGGTTAGTTTAGCATTTGTATTTCTCTTTGTATAAGACCACCCACCCCCGCCCGGTTTTTGACTCGACCTTATTGTTTAAGGGTTTGCTGCATGATTAATGGCCATTTAAAAAATATTGTGAAATATTTAAAATACAAATTCTTCGTCATTATTTGATATCTCATAAGTACACATATACACAATCATATGTACATTGTACATATATGTGCATACGTATTCTTCATTGCTTTATTATCACAAAGGCATTTCCCAAGAAAGCGATATGCGTGTTGTTGGCTCTTTAGGTCGTCGCGTCGTTTGGGGGTCTTTCTGGGGGGATATGGGTACGTGATATTTTTGAGACTAAACACATACACACTTACATTTGTAATTAAACATGCTCCAGATTGTAAATGATAAGAAGGAATTCGCTATAACTGTATTAGTAGAGAGTGTGGGCACGTAAATGGATTGTTCTTAGAGTTGGTGACTTATCGGACCGTTTTTATCAATTCCATATTATCGTTAGCCAAGTTATACTGGTTATTATAAAAAAAATTTTCACACAAATTTCTTGTATCAACAAGATCCATACACCTGGGAGTATATTCCAAATTGTTGGTACGATATTAAATGTTATTTTGTTTAAACAATGCTTAGAACCCAACCCCTGTGAACCGATTCGATTTGAAAATATTTTAAAATATAATAAAGATACCGCCTCCAGATGTGTTGTCCAGCTTAAACTTACTCCAAACATTAGCTGAGGTCTCTAAAAGAATCGTATTATCTGCTAGTGCATAAAATAAAAGCTATTATCTTAAATGAAACCCCTAATTTTGTATGCTTACTACAAAATTTGAACTATGAAGTTCCTTAAAGTGGACATTCGATTCAAGAATGACTGCATCATTTGACTAATTTTTCTATTCAAAAATGATTAAAGCCACAGAGATCTTATAAATATGGAACTGATTTATGGGGTGGACAACTTAAAGAAAACAAAAAAGTTTTTTTTCGCCCCATTATGCGGTCGTTTGACGCAAAGAATCCTAACTGATTTAATTAAATATGACCAAACATTCCAATGAATTGTTAGATGCCTCATATCCAAAATCTCATGCATGACTGATTCAATTGAGATGACGCATATAAGGACCCTGTATACACAACTATAGACCAAAACCATGCCATAGCCACTCGGGGCCCAACACATTCGGTATTTCACTTGCATCCGCCGTATGCTTGTGTCAGAGAGTCAATCACAGTCAGAGAAGCAATCAGAAGTTATATCAGATCATAAATACGATGTATTAGAGCCCTGTGTGATATGAGTCAAAGTTCCCATTGACATTGTTACTGATTCTAATCTTCTGGACAGCTGTTATGTGTCAGACATACTCACAATTTTGGGTTGAAATCTCATCTTCAACATAGCTGATATGTGCCAGATAAACTTGTAAAATCTACATTGTTATTTGTAAGTTTATGTGATAGATAGGTCTATGTAATTTCCCTGTAGTTCGGCTGCACCTGTGCGACATTAACGAATCCCCTAACTCTTCGTAGTGAGCACTTGCTACCAGACCAACTACCAGTGAAGTATTTGCCTAACGAATTTTGTATGGGAATGTCCGTAAAATGTACCGATCGGTACGACCCTGCATTACCAGTCGTCAGTGAGGTGATAAGTGCACCATTTAGTTCAAACACTAGACTAGCTCTGTGATACATTTACCTGTCGTTAAATACGGATTAACGCTCAGTGATGCATCAGGTCGTTAGGCCTGGTAGTGCCTTGATACCAGCTGAACTACAGGGCTGTTTTTGATTAGTTTATGTGACAGAGCTCTATGTGCTCAGAAAAAAGGGGAGCTAAAATGAAGCTCAAAAAAATTGATTTGAACGCGACTTTTTTGTACTTTATACAAGTGCCGTCCTTATATTCGTATATTAGTCCGAAATTACTCATTCAAAGTTACAGATCCTATTTGAAAATCAAATAATCCTCCATCAATATTTAAGTAAGTACTGAACTCCAAAGAAAAAGTGAAAGAACAAATCAAAATGAGAGCAAAGAATCTCTCACCAATACAATGAGGCTAAATGGTTACACACACACTTAGCTTTTGATTTTTTTCGGTTTTTTTTCACATATTTTCTTTCGAGTTATTGCACTCCTGACATGAGCAATGGGCAAAGTCTATTAAAGATAGAACCGGGGTGTGCAAACAACTAAGACCGACCGCACCCGGTACGTATCGTCATCGTAGCGTCATTGTCACATCAAGTATTTGCTGTGCAGCTACGATAACGATAGGCCTGATCTTCGGCACGACACAATTTTCAGTTGTCAAAACACAAAGCAGAAAAATGTCAAGTGATGAAGAGGAATTAACTTTATTAACGTATCTTCGTCACCGAAGAAATCCAAAGAAATCAAGAACGAACTCTTTAGTTATTTATTACTGAAGAATTAGCGGTCCAACTCTTTCTGTAATAGCCTTGTTGGAATACGTTGTATTTATTTTTGTTAAGGCATTCTTTCTCTTTAATAAATGAACTAACAATTTTCTCTTTTGTTAACACACGTGCTCGTTCACAAAAAACTCAGCTCTCGTACACGATAAGCATCACACTCTTGTCGTAGCGTCTGTGAAGCATGTTTGACGATTTCACGCAGCGGATGAGTCTTGTGCGACATCAAGCGTATCCTTAGATCATAACGAGCGCGAACAGACGCGGCCTAAGATCTCAAGTAGCATAGAACTTTCTTGTTTGAAAATCAAAAAGGTCGTTACATAAGTCACATGCGGCTCTTACATGCGAAGCTATCCTTTTCGGAATTTAATCTCTGACATTCTTGCACCAAGCCGATTTCTTTATCAAATGAAGTACGAATATCGAGCATAGATCAATAACGGGCCTTCTTGACTTGATCCGACTGAGGAATCAAGTCGAGTTCAAATAGGAAGCTGAAATTAATCCCTTGTCTTGTTGAAATACGTCTAAATAGAGTAAAAATCAAGCTCTCCTGAGCGAAAATCGGACAAGATCAAGGCAAGAATTCCGGGATTGAAAATCCGTGCTCAAGGGAAACCTCATGTACTTCTTCTTCTTATTTGGCCCGATATTTCTATCACAACCGTTTGACAGTCTCGGCCGCTGCAATTAATGCCCGCCACTCGCCTCTGTCTTCTGCGAGCTGGCACTCTTCATGTATGTACTTGGTTTGAGAAAATCCAGGACTGACCGACTCCTCACATCGTTTGGGATTGATTTTTGTCCAGATATGTCTGATTTTTTCTGAGTAAAAGATATGAAATCGGGCCATAATAAACAATTGACTATTGAGTAGATGCAAACTTAAAATCGACACTAGAAAGTTGCCTAGAAGATGCACTGACCATAAGTTCTATTCCAAGTATCGGATGATGAACGATCTAAATTGTGGGGAACCAATTAAGAACCATTATCTTCTATATAAAAATTGTGTTCTTCTTTGGCCTGATTTCAATATTTAGTACTAAAACTCTGAGGAAGCGACGATTACTATTGGTAGTGCAGTGTTCGGTTGTCGCCAAGATTTAAAATACAAGCAGATCACAAAGCGGTCATGCTTGTAGCCGTTTCTGTCCGGAAAATAGTATACTGCAAAGTGTTGAACAGGGGCGCGGTCCCGAAAAACAGAGTGTGTGTAAACCGATGACGATTTTGGCAAAAGAAAAACACCCTAAGCAGAAATCTTATTCCGAAAATATGTTTTTCCATATTGCCATAATATATAGTGTGTTTTTGTTTTCCTTTTGTATTAACGTATTGTATGGTAATCATCTTCCCAAATTGAGCCCAAAACATAATTAAAATGCGAAAGGCTGTTTTAAGAGGAGTAGCCAGTAGAAACCCTTTAATATTAATTCGGTTCTCAATTTTCCATTTCTATGTCCAACGAACCGACATAAGAATTTATAATTTCATTTTTTTCTTCTTCTTTGTCACATGCTCCAGGCTCCAATTACAAGAATAAAAAACTCTGGCTAATTAAATGCCACCCTGAAAGTAGCCAAAAGGTGACAGGTTGGCAATCTTTATTCACTTAGCCATATAAAGAAATTATATGAAAAAGAGTGCGGAATGGAAACCTGAGCCAAAAGCAACCACCGAAGATAATTTACTCGTGGGATTTTGTTTGTTTGCTTTGCCTCAGTGCCTCGAAATGCAAACTCAGCGCAATGACTTCGGGAGTCGGAGTCTATGATGATGACTTTAATATCGAGAGACAACAATGGCCGCCATGTAAATGCGAATGTACCTTAGTGTCCACTCAAGCGGAGAGAAAGAGCCAGGCGTGGCATGCACTGAGTTTCGTTTTTCATGTTATTTTTAAGCGGTTTGATGATTTGTTGCGATTGTTTTTGCTTCGACATTTATTCATTTTAATTATTTACTTTGGCAAATTGTTCATTTCCTACTTACTGGCTGAATGGCCGGCCATCGCCCTGCCCCTAACCGACCCCCTCAATTGTTTGGCAATCAACGCTGATTTATGTGCTCACTTTTGTTGCTTGTTGTGGTTGCTTTTAGGAGGAGGAGTATTGTTGCTCATTTTCAGTTTCATTTTCACACAACAACAGTTTTGGTTGCGCAGTTAAAGTAGTTTCTGAGTGTTTCATATCTACGAGTAAATTTTGACCCAGTTTAGTTTCTTCATATGATAAGTTTATTGCATTCAACCCAAGGGCTTTGCTTTGATTCTAGCGATATTTCCATTTACTTTTCATGTTACTGACTAAAGTGTTGCCGGTTTTAAAAATGAATTCTTATGAAAGAAACCATGGCTGCAAACCAGTTCATATTTTTCGTTGTGAATCGAACATTATACCGCACCAAATGAGAAAAATAAAGTTGAACCTGAACCTGTTCCGAAAATAGGTATTAGGTTTGGTTCAACTGGTGAGTTGAGGTTGAGGTTATTTTTTAATTGTTTCATCTTAAATTTAATAATATTTTGAATGCCGGCGGCCGGCAAATCAGTGTGAACCTACCATTTGGCTGGTTTTTGTGGTCCCACTAGAGCAGTGGTGCACAAAATCACACAGTCAAACTTTGCGCTTGTGTGCGTAGGAAAAAATCGCGAAGTAAATGTCACAACAAGCAAGCAAACGAGCAAATGCCTCGTGAGAGAACTAAAAGCCGAAAGCACGCGTCGTGAGAGAGCAAGCCGCCGAGCGGGCTATTTATAGCAGGGTTCCCAAACAAGAGGGGCTATCTGTCTCTCTCTAACACTCGCTGAGGCATTACTTCGCCAAGCATTCGGTGGCAATTGCCGAGTGTGTTCGGACCCCAAGGGCATGACTGGGGAACACTGATTTATAGAATACACGTATGCGTGTCTGCTGCAACGCCGGCAGAATTATGAGTTCCTAACCCATGGGATAGGCTTTTGGCATTTTGTGCACCACTGCACTAGAGCTTTCAATCCGCATGACATAAATAATTTGTGATTTTTTCTGGAAATCATTCTTAATTGTAAACCAAAACTCATTTAATATAAGAGCTGAACCGGAACATGTTTGGAACCTACAAATTCGGTTCGGCCAACAGTTTTTAAAGACATTAAAAAATGTTGCCTACTGCCTAACTACTTATCCTGTTATTGGTATTGGGTACTGAGTACTACACTCGACAGGAAAGTATAATAAAATAATTTTAAAACAAACAAAAAAACCAAAAAAAATCTAGATAGTCCTTCGCAATTACTTATAAAACGCCTTTTTTTTAAGACCCTCGACTCCAAAGTTTATTGAATGATTTACAAAATCAAAAAGTTTTACATTATGGTTTTTCAAATTTTTCATAGACTAATAGACTATCCACACTGAGCACATCTAACAACCCACATTCTGAAAAAAATGCCTTATAACTATTTGCTATGCCAACATTTTACAGTTTTGTTTTGTCAAATTGTTAAGTGGATCAGTGTCTTATAAAAATATGCTACAAACATGACAAATTTTGACTGGGCCAATTTTTATGACTCATAATTTTGGATGTAAAATGTCAGTGTGAATAACCTATAAGGTCCGATTTCTTATCTTCTTAATAACTGCTATGTGTCAGATAAACATAGATTTGACTCTGATAATTGTTAGTTTATGTGACAGAAAGCTCTATGTAGAAGATGTGGAATCGGCCCTAAGAAATTAAATTTAGCCTAATGTCCAGTAATCAGATCGACAAAAAATGAATTTCTTCACACTACTTCACATAAATATCATTACTTTGGCATTGCTTCGATGCTCATAGGTTGTTTCAAATTGATTCAATTTGTATGAAGAGGTTTAACATCAAATTTTATTTTGAGTATTGTTTTTTGTTCCTGGAATTCCTGGAATGCGGCAACGTCCGATAAATATTTCTCGAGGACATTCTGTAGCTGGAAATCAGCACCCTTTCTGTTAAGGGTGCGAATAATCCAGGTACATATCCACAAATTGTGGTCCTTAAATCGTTTGCGTGGGTCGCCGTCGGTGGTGGTATGTATTCGAGGTATTGTTTTTACAGTTTTCATTGGTAAATGTTTATTTGACGATTATCGGGTACCAAGCCCAAGGGAGGGATCGCCACTCACGTTAGCCAGCAGCTTTGCGGTTGTATCGCCCCAACGTGGAGGTGTGAGTCGACTTGGGACGCAGTGGGCTAGGATCACTCTGCGTTCGCCATGTTAAACCAGTCAGAAGCCTCACTACATAACCACAGGAGAGTTCCTGTCTTGCAAAGAAATTCCACTTCCCCAAAAATTGTGTGACTTAAAACCGGCTTTAGGACTAGATTTGGTTTCTAAGTCACAAAACTTTTGCGGACGTAGAATCGAGAACAAGGCTGAATATTGTGTAAAGCATAGGCTTAAGATTCAAATCAAAACTTTCTCCCAAAAACCCCCGAATTTCGTATTTGGGTTTGCAGCATATTTTTTCCCAAAGGTTTAAGTAAAATTGTTCACTTTTTCAGGTTGTTTAGGTTCAAACCAAAACTCGCTGTCACCTCATGTTGCCAATAACAGAAACAACACCAAATAGAATAGCTTAAGTTTATTATCCACGCAGATAGGATACAACGATTACTGAACGATGTAATATAAACTTATACAGTGATTTTATGCTATATTGTGGCCGGGCGCCTCAGCGGTTAGTGTGCGCGACCGCTGTGCAAGAGGTCGTGGGTTCGATCCCGCCTTGGAACATCTAATGAAAAGTTTTTTCTTGAAATAAACTTTACACCTGGTCACCCCTCTGTGCTGTTGGCGCCAGCTTTGTAGTAATTAGCCATGAAAAACTTCTCAAACTGTCGTTCGGATTCGGCGTTAAACTGTAGGTCCCTTTCTCTTGTGCGAAAATTAGAAGCGCACAGGTCAAGAGATTGAGAGAAGCTCGTCTTTGGCCCTTTGGGGCTGTGTGAACTCGACAAGCCATTTTACTTTACTAGTGGTTATCGATATATGAGCATCAATATGTTGTTCGCGGTTAATTCAAATTTTTTCGAAGTCGCAACAGGCGTGTACTCAGATAAGGTAAAAATTTAGTTTTTCACAATGCATATCCAAAGCATATCAGATTTCAAAACTGTTCAAATGTGGTGCTAGTCATGTGACGTATTGTGCCAAACTAAATTTTTATCTTATCTGAGTATTGGCCTTAAACAACAAATTTTAAATATACCTGTAACTTAAATTAGTTAGTACTCTATTTAAATTGGAAAATCGTAGGTTTGAAACTTATGATTTTTGCGTATTACCCATTGGTTAATTTAGTTTTAATTGGTAAAAAAAAAACCCCCGCAAAAAGTTTTTATGTTTGCAGACCTGAAAGAAACTTAACACAATTAATAGGACCCGAGCGACGCCGGGTATATAGTTACTTGGTAATAGAACTGGCGCCAAAAAAGTTCATTGAATTGTCAGAATTGCTATAGAAAGCTAAATCAAAGAAACGTGAAACGTGGTCAAACAAGGTTTGAACTATTTGTTTTCTAAGTACAAACTTCACTTGGAATCTGATATTTACAAACATTAACCATGGGTTATTTTTGATCTTTATGCGTTTTGCAGCTCTGGTCCGTATGGTGAAATTTGCAAGGGCAAGAGATTAAATTCTAAATTCATCTTGTGAAGCATTTAACTTCGAATGCCGACCGGGCCTATCCAAAGTTCAGCGGAATTTCAAAGGCTTGCAGCCTTGCATACAACATTGCCAAATCATGCCAAACATTATAAAAGTGAACTACAAGTCGTAAATAAATCGGCACTGGGAAAGAAGACTGCAAGTTTATAGCTAGTTAAATTAGTTGCTACGGAGCAACCGGAAATGTTTCAAATTTCTCTTTTGTCTCTAATGAAGGTGAACCACAAAAAGATCATATATAAATACAAAACAATCTCGATATGCGAAACTTGAGCTTAATCATGGTGCTTAGAAATAGAATTCATTAATCTCTCGCCAAGAGGAAGGCAGAGACACAAAAGATCGTTAAACAAAATGCCAGTCAGAATGGTGTGGGGCGGGAGTTCTGTGTCTTCTCGCGGCAAGTGATTATCGGCAAAGTGCAGTAAATGCCTGGCAACCAGACAAGACTCATGTCAGCATACAGACATATGCACATTGTACACACTCAAATAGACAGGCCTTCCAGTGAATGTGTATTCACACAATTAGAGAAGGGAGTATGATGGGAGTGGGGAGGCGAAACATGCGTCACTTGAAAAGTTCAAAAGTTTATCGTGTTTCACTGGGGCGGCTGACCATGATAATGACATGTGTCGACAATTTGTAAATTGCCCATGAATATTCTAATGGCCCTTCTTTCTCTCTCTCCCACAGAACCGCGCACTGCCCGCCAATGCCTCGCCCTTTCGGCGTGCCTGGGGACAGTCTTCCTTTCGTACGCCGCGCTCCGACAAGGTGGCCAATCAGCAGTCCAACTCTCCACTAGTGCGTCGCACTGCCTCCATGAATGCCTCCGACAATGATGTGTACATCAAAACACTAATGCTGGACGAACTGAAGCCAACAACAACGGCGCGAAGTCTAATCCAGGTGCCACAGATTCTGACCACCCCGGCGCCACCCTCAACTATTTCCGTCACTGCGGAGTCGGCCAAGGATGGCCTCGTCCAGGAAAATGGCTGCCCCACCAGCTGGGGCACTTCCTTTGAGCGAATGCTTCAGGATACTGCCGGCATGCAAACATTTGCCGAATTCCTCAAAAAGGAGTTTTCGGCGGAAAACATTTACTTTGGACAGCCTGTGAGCGCTATCGTCTGCTAGAGTCAGTGGCGGAGCGTGCCAGCCAGGCGCGTGAGATTTTTGGCAAACACTTGGCCAACAGCAGCAGTGATCCCGTCAATGTAGACTCGCAGGCACGCAATCTCACCGAGGAAAAGTTGGCCAGCGCTGCTCCGGACATTTTTGCTCCCGCCCAGAAGCAAATCTTTAATCTGATGAAGTTTGACAGTTACCAGCGCTTTATACGCTCGGATCTTTACAAGAGCTGTGTGGAGGCGGAACAAAAGGGCCAGCCCTTGCCCTACAATGGAGCCCAGCTGGATGAGCTGTTGAAGACAAATTTTCACATAGCAGCCTCCTCCAAGGTAAGCCATAGCTCGGGGTAAACAAAGATTTGGAATAATTACCTGTTATTGTAGCTCAAGAAGTCCGCCAGCAATGCAGAGGATCGTCGACGTAAGAGCCTGCTACCCTGGCACCGCAAGACGCGCAGCAAATCTCGTGATCGCACTGAGCTCATGGCCGATCTGCACAACGTCCTGATGCCAGCGCCGCAGCCGGGTTCACTGAAAAACTCTCTAAGCGACTTACACAGTTCACGCTCGTCTTTGTCCTCTTTCGATGCGGGTGCAGCGGCCGCCGCCAGTGCGGAGAGTGTGTGCTCGCTGTGTCGCGTCATCCTGACCGATGGAGCCACCACCATTGTGCAGACCCGCAGCGGCGAGACGGTGGGCCAGTTGGTGGAGCGGCTGCTGGAAAAGCGTAATCTGGTCTATCCCTACTATGACATCGTGTTCCAGGGCACCACCAAATCCATTGACATACAGCAGCCCTCACAGTTGCTGGCCGGCAAGGAAGTGGTGATTGAGCGGCGTGTGGCCTTCAAACTGGATCTGCCCGATCCCAAGGTGATCTCGGTGAAGAGCAAGCCCAAGAAGCAGCTGCATGAGGTCATCAGGCCCATATTGACCAAGTATAACTACAAGATGGATGGCGTGCAGGTTCTCATGCGCGACACCCAGGCCCCCCTCGATCTGATGCAACCCGTGACTATGGCCGATGGCCAGCGATTGCAGATTGTGCTGATCCACTCGGATTTTCAGCCAAGCGGCGGCTGTAATATGCCGCCGAAGCTAAGCAAACCAATGAAGCCACTGCCCACGGCCATCAGTTCCTCACAGGGACAGCTGGATGAGCTGACCAACAAGGTGTTTAACGAGCTGCTGCAAAGTAAGGCGGAGGCAGCTGCAGCGGCCAAACCAAGTGATTTATGCTCTATGCGTTCCAATGAGGCTCCGTCCGAGACGTCCTCGTCCATGTTTGATCGTATGCGACGTCAGCAGCGCGACATTAGCTCCAACATTCCCGGCAGTAAGTTGCCCAAGCTAAAAAAGAAATCGACCAGCAGTCAAAACTCGGAGGAGGCAAATGTCCCACTGCCCGCGGATCCCAAGAAGCCCATCATAGCCAAGCTAAAGGCGGGCGTTAAGCTGCAGGTGACGGAGCGAGTAGCAGAGCACCAAGGTGAGTGGCCTCATTCAAACTAAAGATTTCGCTCTAATCGCTTTTCTTTTTAAACAGATGAACTACTCGAGGGCCTGAAACGCGCCCAGCTGGCACGCCTGGAGGATCAACGTGGCACAGAGATCAACTTTGATTTGCCCTGATTTCCTAAAGAACAAGGAGAATCTCAATGCAGCCGCCTCCAAGTTGCGCAAAGTGCGCGCCAACCTAAGTCCCATCAACAAGGCTGTCAGTCCCCAGCCAGAAGCTCCCCAGCCAGCGCCGCGCCTCTCCATCTCACGCAGCCAGAGTCAGCAGGTGTCGCCCATGAAAGTGGATCCAGAGGAGTCAGAGACTGAGTTGCCTGTCGAAAGGCAGGATTCAAATGAATTTTCCAAAGCGCCGCCACCATTACCGCCCAAGCCAAAGGTGCTGCCCATTAAGCCATCCAACTGGGGCGTGGCACCGCCACCCACTGGAAACTATTGCAATAAATTTTCACCCGCTAAACAAATACCCACATCGCCCACAGGAACAGCAGTAGGAGTCACCCGCAAATCGCTGGAGCAAACGCAGACGCGCTGCGCCTACCTAGACGAGCCCAGCAGCAGTTTTGTCTGATGTGTGGAGGGATCTTTTGCCTGTATATATGAACTATTTATTCTCCTCCATGACGAACTCTGGTACTCTCTTGTTATGTACTGTATTTATTATAATTAGCAGCCATAAGCTTAAAAATGTAAATAAACAGAAATAGCAATCACTGAAACAGATTTCCATTTACATTCTAAGAAATGTATATTAAAGCCAGCTTCTGCCTCTCCATTCAGCATTCAGTTTGCGAAAATGGATAAGCTGAGGCTTCTGTTGATACCGCTGCTACTTCTACTACACTTGACCTTAGCCACACGAACACTACTCGAAATTAGGGCCTATCGAAAGGGTAAGCCGGTGTAAATGATTATTTAATCAATGAAAAATCAATCAATTAACCCCTCATCTTGACAGGAATCTGCACACAGCCCAGCCAATATGGAGGCTGTAACCGATATGTAAACAAATGGTTTTTTGATGTAGTGCATAATGAGTGCCGACAGTTCATCTATAGCCAATGTGGAGGCAATCAGAATCGTTTTGATAGCCGTGACAGTTGCATGTTATTCTGTCAGAATCCACGAGTCGGCATAAACTATAACTTTGACTAAGCACTTGGAAGGCCAACCAAAATGATATACAAAATAGGAGAAAATCCTGATAAACTGAGAACCTACTAATAAATTCTCTGATTCAAGCAGTTGGAATATTGCACATAGATTTTATTATATATATAATCAGAGGCAACAACAACAAACGTAAACCTAGCTACTTAGTATAAGACTGGGTACGATTATCCATCCGAAATTTCAAGGCTTCCTGGAAAAGAAACGGATAATAGTTGTGACTTTAGTGGGTGGAAAACTCTGACTTTGGGTTTACGTTGATCAGCTATCATCCGTATATACAAGAACACGGGCCTGCGTTTTCTTTCTACGATAAATATTAACCAAGTTAAGCCTAAGAATTGACCGCATTTTTTTGATGACCTCCTAAGCACGAACGAAAGGACTAAGGGAACTTCCATCAGAAACTGTACTTGTACTCTTTACGAGAACATACGATTTCCGAATTTGTCCCTCTAAAGCTCAACGGAGAGACCCTAATACTAAGGAACAGTGCCTTTCATCTAGTCCCAATTTCGACAGAAAGATTGTCTAGAACCATTTCGCCCTTTAATTATTTATTTATTTACACTACAATTAAACGACCGGTCCTGTTTTACCATGCCACTGGTGGCCAATCCTAGAAAAAAATAGCCCAACATCGCAGGTTGTCCAGGGTCCAGCGCTTGGCTGAAGTATGTACCACAACCGGTGATGATATGGATATTAATTCTTAATGTTCCGCCCATTAAGCGGTTGGGTCTTAGAGTAGAGAGAGACTCAACACAATGGCGCACAAACAATTTCAATCGCTCCAAAATCTTACAGGGAAATCTTCCGCCTGCAGTCACTGCACAGGAATATCATTTTATCCCTTTTCCTGTCTTCAGAGAAGATTGGAATCAAGATCGAAACTCGAAAAAATAGTGGGGTGGCGTTTTTCCTCCAAAGAATTCGCCATCAGCTCCATTAAACTATTCTATGGGCGATGGGCACGTCTTTGCTTTCAAATTATCTTATTGCTCCGAGATTTTTTCAGCACATGGCGCCATTCTGTCGCACTTGGATTCGAAGAAAATATCAATAACAAATGCATTCACTACAAGATGGCTCAAGACTATTCTAAAATCATGTGTCAAAGTCAACTTGAAAACTCGAGAGACTAACACCAAGCTTCTTCCCTTGCCAACTTGCAGGCTTATTACAAGAGACTTAGGCGAGCGGAAAGATATTTAAAAGCATGGCTGAACTAAGCCTCGAGCCAAAACCTTCGATCGAAAGCCGCGAACCTCAAAATTCCGAACCTTAACCATTGTTATCTTTTGTTTTTTTTTGTTTTCCAGCCCTGCTCAAAAGTGACAAACTCTGAAACCAAAAAACGTCTTAGTGGCAGTTCTTAGGGCTTTATCATGTAAATAGCTGGTGGGACTTCTGCAGAAGCTACAGAGACGAGGAAGAGATGGAGTCTATCACAAAGTTTTCTCGGCGCGTAACCTTTAGCTGATATATTTGATCTTGATAAACTTCAATGCGCATCGAGATGGACTTAGCCTCCACCCAGCTCGTATCTCTAACATTTACATATTTTTTAGCCTACAAATAGCAGGAATGGAATGTACTCATTATAAAGTAAACGAGGCTTGAACGAACATTAGGGGCTTCTCAAAGGTGAACCCTCTTAATTTGCCATTTAACCTAAATCCGAAATATACGGGTTAGAATCGTTTTCATTGAAAGAGAACTTCTAGTAATGATTTCCCGGACCAATTGAGGAATAAATTGCGAGCTATTCTTCAAAAAATACTTTCCTGCTAGTGTGATACATACAGTACATTGAATTTTGTAGCGTTTTCACATCCTTGTCCTTGTTCCATTGATGCCAATGATCTTTCATAAAATACAGGGATACAAACCAGTTCTGAACCGAACCGTTTTCGAACCGCTTTTTCCAGCCGGTGAACCAACCCGCAAACCCAACCGGCTTCCTTTCAGAAATGCTGAACCGAACCGAAAACCACAAAGAAAAACGGTTCGGTTCAGTTCTGACGAAATTTAATACTTGAATCGCTTTCCTTTTTGGCAATGATAGGTACTTAATTTGAGAATTTTAGCCGTTTCCCTAAAATAATTTTGTTACGACATTCCGTTCGACCCTCTACAAGGGAGATCACTGATAGACCGAACTGATCCTTAGCTAGAGCAACCAAATTTTGATTGTAGACTCCTATTGTCTGTACGCAGATCAAGTTTATTTAAAATTTTGTCCACGCACCTCCCGCCCCCCACAATAAAAAATGTTGAATAACTCAAAAATTTTAAAGTTATCAAACTCTTATTTAGCAGTGTAGTGTATGTGCCCAAGATCTACAATCTCGGATAATCTCGATAGATCGGATAATAAATGGCAGCTATAAAAACGCTGCATAATTTTGGCGTCGCATGCGGTGTTTGCTAACATAATGTTGAAATGTTCACATATTTAATGTTAATGCTGTCTTAACTAAAGGAAGTTGGGCTGGAACGACTTTAACTTACGCTGTCGTCTTTCTTGATGCAATTGCGTTGAGGGTGGATGAAATGCGATTCTTGATTTTTATAACTTTTTGTCCTAATGAAACTCTAATGATGCTTTAGCTACTGAGAATTACACTATTTTAGACTGAAATTCCAAATAAAATATAAAAATAAATGAATAGTTTAGCCTGCTAGCATTTGTCCCGTCCATTAAGAGTCCCAGGAAAATTTGTGGCCCACAAAAGAAATTAAAAGCAACAAAAAACAAGTAAAGATTATAAGGTTTCTTTCATCATCACTGCGCCAGACTAACCGGCAACCTTCTGAGCCGCCAGGCGGCCCACCAAAAATACAATCAAATAGCCAGCGAGGGCTTGGCTGACACCTGCTCCAGTTGCTGCTGCCGCTCACTGCCTGTCTCCAGCTGTTTCGTCTGTTCTTTGGGCGTCTCCTCAATCTCAATGGCGTCCTCTATTAGGCGATAGGTAAGGGGAGACGGCTGCTTGGATGGCAGCCAGTCGGGGATGATCTTGTCGTGCAGCCGCCACTTGCCATACTCATTAGAAATATGCTTCTCGAATACCACATACTCGAGTACATCCTTGGTAACGATCTCACTGCCGTGCATGAGGCGGCCAAAGCGATCGTAGATGGCCAACATCTGTTGTGTGTGGAAGCGTACCGTGACCTGGGCAAACTGGTTCTCTTTGGTAATCACCTCGGTGACGCGCGCATGCACCACACGGGGCGGTTCCAGCGACTGCAGAAAACGCCAGTGAATGGTCTTGTCCTTAACATTGTGCATCATCTCGGGATAGCAGCGTTCGCTAACAAATTCGCGAATCTTGTACTTATCCTTGGCCGCCATATGCGTGTGTGCAGCTATGTAGATGTCCTGGGCATGGGAGCCGAATTCATCTGAACTGAAGCTCTCCTCGTATGAGCGTATCTTCCGTACGGCCATAAGGCTTTTCGATTTCTTCTCCAGGAATTCCAATTTCTGCTTGGCTCCAGTTGTAGAGATTATAGACTTCTTGCCGTCTCCCTCGGGCGGTACATAAGCCTCAAAGATGCCACCGGTGCAGCTGATGTGAAATGGACGCTCCATCCAAGGTCGCGGCGGCAGCACACCCCGCTCCTTCATGCGACTACGCATCTCTTCCTTGCTCATGTCTTTGGGATTCTCACGGAAATTGGGCAGCTCAATTTTGATGAACTTTTGCTTGCGCAATCGTTTGAATTCGGGTTTCCAGTGTTTGGTCTGTCGATGGCGCACCTGCTGCATCTGCAAGGCGGGAGCCAGCATGCCTCCCACACCGCCCTCTATTCCAGGCAAAGGCAGTAACTGTAAATATGAATGAATGTGGCTTGAGTGATAGGTTCTAGCAAAAAGCAAATCCTATAGTAGTTACCTGCACTAATCTCAGGCAATTTTTGGCCGACACAAGCTTCTCCATTGTATTTTTAATTATATAAGTATATGCTGTCCGGCATGGAAGATTGAACATTTATGCATAATAGTGATGGGGAACTTTAAAAATCGCTATAAAAGCGAGTCGAGAGGTTATCGATAAAAAGCTAGATTGCACAAAACTGGTGTTTTCGAATTTTCCCGTCAGATTTAGCTTGAAAATAACGAAAATGGCCAGCGTCATTCTCTCTGAGGTTTTAGGCCAAATATTTAACGCAGCTCAGTCAATCTTAGTCTGAGAAAAAACGGTCTTTAAAAATTAGCAATGATTAAAACATTAAAGAAGAAATAAGTAAGTCTCAGCACGACTAGCTGCGCCAATTCTGCTGTGTTTGAAATTATCCAGCGACTCCACTGCACTGTATGCCAGAAATCTAGTTTTTTGGCCAAAACTATGCAATTTCTATTACTAAGTTTATGCTTAAATGAAAAATCATGATTTTAGCCCATCGAAGAATGCTGTACTTATATATATTATTCATTAAGGAAATTATTTATTTTATATTTGCCTTAAACCTCATTTATTTGGTACATCTTTAACTAGTCAGATCTTTAACTAGTGTGGACTAGGTTTAAAACTGCCATAAATGACAATGAATTATCTTTTTTAAATAAATAATTGTTAATGGAAATAAAGTTGGCATACTTTTAAGCTCAAAAATCATGGTTTTTTGCAGCATCTAAATTCAAAAGTGTAAAGTATTAAAATCAAGTGAAAAAATTTTAAAATCCAAAATGGAAATTTTTAAAAACCGCTTACCTCCAGCTATAAAACAATATTCAAAGAAGATAAGCCATGTTGCGAGCAAATTGCAAGGGATTCTAAACTCCAGGGCACTCTAAACTCAAAGTTGCCAAATGTAACAAATCCCACAAAATTAAAGATGTTTTTCTTTTTTTATGAATACGAATACGATTGGAAACTCAACTTTGAAATGCTGGCATTCAAAAACTATTTTGTGAAAAGGTTCCAAATTTTGGCATAAAATAGCTATAAGTATTCTAACTCATTTCCGACTGTTGTTATATCCAGTTTCCCAAACAAACGAAGGGGACTGGAATTTCAGCCCGCTGGCTCAGTGTGCACTGTACCAAAGATTCTTCACATTGATACATATGCTATTCAGTTATCACAAAAGGTTTATTCAGTTAAAACTAACAATAAATTTTACAACTAATTTGTTTTTTGTTTGATAGACACAAGATACATAGCTATCGCACGGAAAGTCCATTCAGTCCACTTCCAAATTATGGGAATAATGTTATACAAAATATATGGATGGAAACGACAACAAGTTTAGAAGCCTTCCTGTTCCATGGCGAAACGAGCCTGTAAAAATATTTAAACATAATTAAAAGCAGAGATGCAAACCGCTTCTGAATCGAACTTAATCAAACCGAATTGTGAACCAAACCATCGTCGTTTCGAAAACGAAATTAAAAATAATAACGTTAATAAGACTAAGTCAACCGAAACCAGTGGCTCAAGATCTCTTAGAACCACTTTCTCAATCAATTACCTTTAGTTGTTTAATCTGTCTGGAATGCCTCTTAGTGTATGTATCGAGAACGGGATGGTTATCTCTGAAAGAAAAAGACTTTTTTGATTTTAAAATCTCAAAGCATGTCATTAACCTACTTGTTGGCAAAGTCTCCGGCTTCCAAACGACAATCAGGTATGGAAAGATTTGATGGAATACTCTTGAGATTCTGTAGGCACTGCTTGGCGTTCTCTATGTCTTGCTCCAAACGCATAACTGTAAGAAATAAATCGTTCAATTTTGTCTGTAAAAAGAAGCTGTTGTCCAGACCCACTCACCTTTCATCATCAGCTTTTCTTCGTTGGCATCGCAGCATAGTGAACTCTTGCAGGTGCAGCACTGTTGGTTTGGTACCGCCACTACCATGGGAGTGGGCGTCAACGGGTCATTACAGTTATTGGCGGGCATATCCTTGATAATCATGTTAAACAGGCATCCGGGTAGAATGTTCTCGGCAGCCGCGAAAATACGCTTATGCATGTAGGCCAAATCCTTAAAGTCCAGTGTGTGCAGGCCGTGGTGATAGAGCTTGTGGCAGATGGCATAGAACCTACTTTTGGGAATGTTGCACTTGCAAAAGCAGAAGCCACATTCGTCAATGAACATGTCGAGGATTTTGCGCAGCTCTCTTTCCAGACCAACACCATCAATCTCGCCCGCCGACAGTGTCTGGACAGTGTGCTTCACAAACTCATCAAATTGCTCGTCGGAGATGTCAGCAGATGCCTTTGGGGCGCCCTGTGGCCTGCCATGAGGTCGCCTGAAACCCCTGCGGCCACCACCCTGAGCTACATCAGCTTTATCACCCGGTTCAGTTTCCATCTCGTCCGCGGTTTCAGCAGGCTGCTGTTTGGTTGCAGGGACTTTTCCCCGCGGTCTACCTGCTCCCTGAGGTGCTCCTTTTTTCGATTCATCCGCTTCATTCTCCGGCTTTTGTTTGGGCTCCGTCTTCTCACTAGCTTTTCGTCCTTGTCTATCGGCAGTTCTGGACGTTGGTTTTTCAGTGGGCCTAGCTGCAACACCATCATCGGGCCTTTTTGAAGGTCTACCATCAGTCCTAGCTGCTGGTCTACCATCGGTCCTAGCTGCTGGTCTACCATCGGGCCTACCAGCTGGTCCCAGACAGCATTCTTCCATCTCCATCAGTCCTTTCTGAAGGGCGTCCTCTGGGTGTCTCATCAGCCTCTTCCCCGGCCTTTTCTGGTTTCTCTTCCTTAGATTTTTGCTCTGGTCTTTCTTTGGGCTTCGGCTCCGATCTGTCTGTCTGTTTCTCTTGGGATGTGTCGGCAGCAGATCCTTTACGTTTATCTTCGGGTTTACCCTTGGGCTTTGTCTTAAGTTTTTCATCAGGTTTCTCTTTTTTCTTATCACTAGATCTTTCTTCTAGCTTTTCTTCGGGCTTATCTTTATCAGTCTTTTCTTTTGGTTTTTCCTTACCTGTTTCTTTGGATTTATCTTCCGGCTTATTAAGTAAAGTACGATTTTCCATATCTCCAGGTTTCTTTTCTCCTTTCTCTGCTGCTTTCTCTCCCGCTTTCTCTGCCGCTTTCTCTCCCGCTTTCTCTGCCGCTTTCTCCGCTGCTTTCTCTCCTCCCGCTTTCTCTCCCGCTTTCTCTCCCGCTTTCTCTCCCGCTTTCTCTCCAGCTTTCTCTCCAGCTTTCTCTCCAGCTTTCTCTCCTGCTTTCTCTCCTGCTTTCTCTCCTGCTTTCTCTCCTGCTTTCTCTCCCGCTTTCTCTCCTGCTTTCTCTCCCGCTTTCTCTCCTGCTTTCTCTCCTGCTTTCTCTCCTGCTTTCTCTCCCGCTTTCTCTCCTGCTTTCTCTCCCGCTTTCTCTCCCGCTTTCTCTCCCGCTTTCTCTCCCGCTTTCTCTCCCGCTTTCTCTCCCGCTTTCTCTCCCGCTTTCTCTCCCGCTTTCTCTCCCGCTTTCTCTCCCGCTTTTTCTCCCGCTTTCTCTCCTGCTTTCTCTTTCTCTCCCGCTTTCTCTCCCGCTTTCTCTCCTGCCTTCTCTCCTGCCTTCTCTCCTGCCTTCTCTCCTGCCTTCTCTCCTGCCTTCTCTCCTGCCTTCTCTCCTGCCTTCTCTCCTGCCTTCTCTCCTGCCTTCTCTTTCTCTGCCTCTTTCTCTGCCGCTTTCTCTCCTGCCTTCTCTCCTGCCTTCTCTCCTGCCTTCTCTCCTGCCTTCTCTCCTGCCTTCTCTCCTGCCTTCTCTCCCGCTTTCTCTGCCGCTTTCTCTCCCGCTTTCTCTCCTGCTTTCTCTCCTGTTTTCTCCCCTGCTTTCTCTCCTGCTTTCTCCCCCGCTTTCTCTCCCGCTTTCTCTCCCGCTTTCTCTCCCGCTTTCTCTCCTGATTTCTCAGCCTCTTTCTGTGCCGCTTTCTCTGCCGCTTGCTGTCCAGCTTTCTCTCCCTCTTTCTCTGCAGCTTTCTCTGCAGCTTTCTCTCCAGCTTTCTCTCCAGCTTTCTCTCCAGCTTTCTCTCCAGCTTTCTCTCCAGCTTTCTCTCCAGCTTTCTCTCCCGCTTTCTCTCCCGCTTTCTCTCCCGCTTTCTCTCCCGCTTTCTCTCCCGCTTTCTCTCCCGCTTTCTCTCCCGCTTTCTCTGCCGCTTTCTCTGCCGCTTTCTCCGCCTCTTTCTCTGCCGCTTTCTCTGCCGCTTGTTCAGGTTTTTCGCCGTCAACTCTTAATAGAAACCGTTCTGAGGGAGTTTTGGATGTTGGTTTTGCCCCTCTTTTTTCACCCTCGTCCTTTTCTTGTTGCTCTTTTCTTTGTTCCTCTTTCTTTTGATCCTCTTTCCTTTGATCCTCTTTTTTTTGTAGATCTTTTTGTATGGCTTCGGGATCTCCGCCTAGGTTATCCAAGGCATCGCTAAACTTATTGTTCATATCCTGTAACATTCGATTTTTGTCTCGGCATTCTTCCAGCTGCCTTTGCAAATCGTTTATAAGGTTTCGGGCCTCCTCGTCTTTGATGTAACTAACTTGATCCTTCAGTCTTTCATTCTCCTTGGCCACGTCTCCGATATCCTGGATGAGGCCGATGCTCTCTCGCATACCCTGTTCCATATATCTGGTGTCTTCGTCAAGTTGTTGCACCTTTTCATCCAACTCGTTGAGTCGCTTGTTATTCTCGGCAGCCGCTTGACAGAGGCACTCGTTCTCATCGAGCAGATCCCCCAACTGGCCATCTTTCTGCCTGATCAAGTCCTTTAGTCGATTCAACTCTCTAGTGCAGTCATCCAAGGAGCTTATGTTCTGTGCACCGGGAAACTTATCCCTATTCATTTGCTTAAAGCAATCTGCCTGCTTGCATAGTTCATTCATAATGTGATCCAGAGTTGCCCCCGTGTAAAATGCCAGATCATCGCCCACCTCTGGACATGCGTTACCCTCGGATGACTCCAGCCCTGTACATTCGGTAGGCTGATTGCCATACTTCTGATTCAGCTCACAGATGACAGTCTAAAAGATTTTGAATGGGCAAAATAAAAAATCAAGGCAACGGAGAGGAAATTCATTAGAAGTAGCTGTGGATCGGTGTCACCGACGAGGGCTTGAGAATGAGGAAGCGGAATATGGAGGATATGTGCCAAGGTAATAACAATCCAGAGACGTACTCTAACAAGTTTCCTCTCGCGCTTGTAGCCTCCGACGGGAGATTTTTTTACGCGTAATTTAATAACTTTCAAATTTTTTCTCACTCTGACTTAAAGCAGGAATTTTGTACAATGTTACTAAAAGACAAACTTAACTAAGCTGGTTGGCAGGCGCGGCATTAACATGTACAATCTCCATCTTCCTCTTCCTCATCAGCTCCCGAGAGACAACTATCACTGCAACTGTCTGGCAGGTCGTCCAGAAAACGATAGCCAGCGTTCTTAAAGTTTTTGGCCTTATGCTAAGAGATAGAAACGGAGTGTTATATGGGAATTGCCCCAAATCAGTTGCTATATACATACAGTGTGTGTCTTTTAGGTATTCGTACAGCAGCCTGTTATACTCTTACAAGGGTGTATTAAGTACAAAAAGGTCTTTCACTTTTATTTTGATCATTTCGCAATCTGATCCTCTTCTAAATGATTCTAATTTTGGAAAAAGGAATTTATTTTCAAAATATTACCAAACTTCAACTTAGTTTAGGGGTTATTTGCAAGGGTATACAAGCTTTGGAACAACCAAAGTTAGCTCTGCTTTCTAGTTGTAACTTCATTGACTGAAAATTTCAAAAACGCCAGACTCGAATCTGTAAAATTACCAATTTTCACTTACAGTAAAAGAAGGGATTAATACCGAAACCGGAACCGTTACAAAACAAATTTTTTTGAGAACCGAATGCCGTTATTATTTGAACCAATAGAACCGGATCGAGACCGAAACGTTGGTACCGCTACTGTTACGGTTTTGTTTTGGATAGATAGCAAATGCAATAGGGCGGGTCAATTTGTATGGATGAGAAAAAATTAACAAAGCGGATAGCAGAAACGTAATATACGGTAAATTCTAAGAATTTTTTCCGAAGAAACCATAGGTCGAAAATCAACTCCAAGGTCCCGCCTAGCGAGGTCAAAATTAAATAAGTGCATTATACAGTTCAACAAATATTGCGTTTAGCTGACACTTGAATGAGTCCAAATCGTCCAAAGATTAAAGTTCCCTCTAAGCAATCACATTTTCAATCCATTCAAGATGGATTTTAAATTAATTTTGAAAAGTGCCATTTAAGACTAAAGTCCGAGCCGTCTACCATTGTGGGAGATATGAGGATTTTATTTAAATAGCGTGGAATGAAGGATGGACGAGCGGACTCTACATATGTTTATTTTCCAAAAAAAAAAATAAGGAAAATGTCAAATCAATGAAGTTAAATCACGCTGCTGTACAAAGACATGGGGACCACTTTCTCTCTATATCTAACTCCTGAGGGGATTGCCCCATTTCAACACTTACCATCAGCTGCTGGTATTGGCAATCGTAGGCATTTAGCGCCACATCACGCTTACGCAGCTCATTGCGCAGGACCTCGATCTCCATTTGCTGGTTCTCGGCCCTATGGGCCGCAGATTTGGCCACCATGAGCTCTTGTTTCATGTCATCGCAACGGCACTGGGAAACAGAATCACTCATTTAGCTGGAGGTAACACATACTGAGATTAACTCACCTTGAGCATTTGCTCAGACGTCTTGGTCTTGTCCATCTCATTCTCATAGTATTTCTGCATTTCCTGCATTTCGTTCTCCATGTCATTGATGTATTGATTTTGCTGATTCAGATTATCCGCCAGGTCATCCGAAATGTGTTCCGCTTCCGCTGCCTGCCTTTGGAGGCCGTTGACCTTTTTCTCTAGATCCTCTAAGCTCTTACATTTCTTGCGTAGCGCATCGCGCTCTGCCAGGATTTGTTGGATGTTGTTGATATCCTTATCAGGCGAAAAAGAGTAGCGATCGGACGGCTTTTTCCCACCGCCAGCTCCTGCAGCGCTTTTCAGTTGCTCATCTTCGGCTTGGCGCAGCAACGCAAGTTCTTTGCCCAGATCATCCACCTTCTTTTGCAGATAGGGAATGTCGTTGCTTCTCTCGGGATCGATCTTAATACTGTCCATCTTGCAACGCTTGGACTGCTTCTCAATGAGGCGCTTCAGATTGGCATTTTCCGCACCGAGAATGTCGTGCGCTTTGTTCATGTCATCGATGGATTTTTGTAGATCGTTCAGCTCCTTTTCGTCCTTAGGAGTGATCTTTTTGTCATCGGCTAGTTCTTTGATTTTCTTTTTCAGAGCCTTGCTCTTCTCCGGATCGTAACGCTGCGACATGATGCGCTTTATTTCAGCATTTTCATTTTTAGCTGTCTTGAGCTTGTCGTCGGAGTCGGCCAGCCGCTTCTCTAGCATATTGTTCTGATACATAAGATCCTGCATGCGCCCAATAGTGTCATCAGCCGTATTTATGAGACTGTCGCCCACCATCAGTTTACTACCGAATGGATCCTCTGGTCCCCAACCAGAGCCATCACCGCTTTGAGCGGGATACCCACCTGGACCACCGTCACGACCTCTGCCACCACCACCGCCACTACCATCTTGGCTTGGGGCGCCTGGATATTTACCATAAGTAGAACCACCCGCTCCTGGCCCGGATCTATATCTATCACCCAGGTCACCACGCGGAGGAATCGGTGTATTGCATGCGACGAGATCAGCCACAAATCGTGACTTCTTATCCTCATCAGCTGCCCAGGATCTGTCATCGAACGTGGAAGGATAGCTCTTCAATTTGACACACGCTTCCTGGCACTCAAAGTCGTAGGTTTCGTTCATAAATGGGACATGGAAGAACTCCTTCTGTGTGGAAAACGCCATGCTGCTCTGTGCTGAACCAGCGAGAACGTACACAAATGCAAATTATTTCTAGCACACGAATTTAGTTTTTATGATGTTTTTCGAGATGTTTGAGGTTGGATTGTCTGAAAAATAATAACGAGAATTCGTCCGACATCGATTGAATCCCCAAAGTTGTAAATGATTTCGCCGGCGACAATTTATACAGAGCTACTAGGAATTCAATCTATGTAACTAACCGGCCACTGCTCACTGGAGTCTCCCAGCCGCCTAGGACCCTAGTAAAACTAGTTAACAATTTGGAAAACAATGAAGCAGTAGAAAAGTAAGTATAAGATTCTAGACATTATTCCAGACCCAGGGCTCGCTGCACGGCCAGCGATTCATCGGCAGAGTTCATGTTGGAAAAGCCACAGGGCTGCATGGTCATGCTGGCTGTTCCTGAACTGATAGTGCGCAGAGTACTGGAGTAACCAGAGAGTTCGGCCAGGGGTGCATTTACCAAAATTAACTAGAATTAAATGAGGTGTAAGTTACCCACAGCAATACAGTCGCTTGGCTACACACCTTATTCCTTTCCCCCTTGGGCCGAACATCATTGATAAGCGCTCGTCGCCTAGAGAGATCAGCCATAATTCCGGATATCCGTTCACTGGGCGCAACAATTTCCAAGGCCATGATAGGCTCCAGCAGACGTGTACCAGACGTGGTAAGCAACTGCAAGAGAATTCCTATGTTCAAGAAGCTATTCCAAAAAACTTGTCCAATAAAATTAAAAACCTTTTGCACGCACTGCGCCGCGGTGGCCATGACAAATGAGTCCGCTGTGCCGCGTCCTATCGTTGCATTGTGCAAGCGTATCTGCGTCTCCACCACCTGACCGCCAAGCCTTGGCCCACGTTCCAAAGCGCCAATCGCCCCTTTCCGTATCACCTGAAGTATTCGTGGACGCAGAGTGTTGAGGTTTTGTATGTTTTCCGGAGATTTATCTAAGCTTTGGGAGGGATAAATGTTCATTATATTGTAAGCTCCTTATCCTTATTGTATTGCGACTAACCTAAATAACTCGGACTGCTCTCTGACCAGCTCCAAGGTAATGCGAACATTTTGCTTACTTCCTGCGATTTCCTTTTCCATGCTTAAAGTGGTTATCGCCGGCGCTTCAATAGTTTCCTTATAGGCAATTTGCAGTGGACCCAGATCCACATCAATTTTATACTCGCTCAAAATGCGCGACTTGATAATGTCCATGTGTAGCTCCCCCATACCACCAAGCACGGTCTGACCGGTGACAGCATCGTAGCTCACGCGTAGACTGGGATCCTCGCGTTGCAGCTGCTTAAGTGCCTGCTCCATGGCCGTTTGTGAGGACACACTTGGCGGTTCAATGGAACAAAAGTAAACTGCATCGGGTATAAGAGTATCAATACCAAACAGTTCATCTGATAACTCGTTCTCTTCCTCATCTTCCGCTGAATTTTTGCCTTGGCTCTGCTTTAAGCGTTTTTGGGCATTTCTCAAAGAGGTCTGACTGGAGGTCAGTAAATCTCCGGTCACTGTAGACTAAAACCATGAAATGTCAGCTTTAGAAATGCTAGATTCGGCACGTTTCTTACCTTTAGGCCCGCACATAAGACCACATCACCTGATTGCGCAGCGTTCACCTCGCGGTATTCATCGGCCAGTGGTTCATACAATTTAGACACCATCTCCGCCTGACCACGAGAGCATATCAAGCGCATGCCCCGCTTCAGCTCGCCCCGCATAACTCGCACCAGAGTCAAAGGACCACGTTGCTTATCATGCACAATTTTAAAGACTTTGCCGGCCAGCTCATTTCTGCAATACACAAGACCAGGATTAGTAGGAGAAAAATGGAGGCGAACTAAACCGAACCGCTAATTTTTGCTCAATAAATTGAAGAACCAAATACAAAAAACTGAATTAAAAAATCTTTACGCGTTTTCTTTCCATGATTTAAAAAAAAAAAACAAGTAAAATTCGGCCGTCTAAACCAGAAGACCCTCCCTAAGCCTAGGGCTCGGCGAAATTAGAGACGATCCTTGAGCTGAAATGCGATTTTGGCAACTTTTCGGACTGCCGAACAGATTTAAGCAAAATTCGGGACGTTATCCTCAAGTACGGGCTTTAAGGGTTTAAATTCGGCGGAAATTAGTGCGATCCTAAAAATAAGTTTTGGTCATTTTTTTAAACTAATCGTAATTTCAAAAGTCCATGAAAATATCAGGTTGTTATACTTAAGGATGGGCTTTAAGGGTTGATTTTGATTTCACAGATTTTCGGCATCCAACAACGTAAATTGCGTTGCGAATTCCTTTCCGCGCACATTTGAGGGAAGATTATATTAAATTTATAATAAATTAAAAGACTGAACCTAACCGAAACCGCGGTTCAGTTGGATTCAAAAACCATGTAATAGGACGAAGCGGTGGTTTAAAAATAATGTGAACCACCGAACCAGTCCTTATTTCCGATCGGTTTGCATCCCTGCTGTAGCCTTACCCAAAGCACTCGTAGATTTGATTTCGTTCCTGCGGAGCGGGCAAATAGGCACTCACAGCATCCATTAGTCGTTGTATGCCAATGTTTTTATAGGCCGAGCCAAGCAGCACGGGTACAACCTTCTGTTGACAAGTGGCTCGCCGTAGAGCCTGGTTAATCAGTGCATTGCTGACTTTGTCAAAACTCTCCGTACTGATGACAACCTCGGCCAGCTCGTCATCCAACCCTGAGAGCTGATCAATAAGCTCATTGCGCTTATCTTGCAGCATACGAAGTTCATCCGAAGGTTCCAACTTAAGCTGCTGATAGCTACGTCCCAAGTCCTGGTTTTGCCAGCTCAATTGCTCCAAAGTAATCACATCATAGATGGCTAAAAGAAATGGTTTCCCAGGATTAGAATAACCAGAATATACCACATCACATTACCCAACTGTCCCTCCTTTCCCTGCGCCGGACATTGTATACAAATGGGTAGAGTGTCCAGTTTTGTCCTCAAATCGTCCACACACTTGCCAAAATCCGCATCCGGACGGTCCATTTTATTGACAAATACAAGGCGTGGCAGACCATGCTTGTCGGCCTGCGACCAAACAGTTACCGTTTGAGCTTCAACACCTGCCGTGCCATCCAGTACAATAATCACACCGTCCACGGCAACCAAAGATTGTTCCACTTCCATGGTGAAATCAATGTGTCCGGGGGTGTCCAGCAGATTAATACTGAAGCAGAGCCGTTTTAAAGTTTGCGGGCAAGGTATAGAAACTTGATTACCGTTTGCCGTTCCAGGAAAAAGTCACAGCGGAGCTGCAAATGGTGATGCCGCGTTCCCGCTCCTGGGTTAGATAATCGGTCACCGTATTCCCCCTATGTACTTCACCCATGCCACGAGTTTTGCCCGCATAGAAGAGCATTCGTTCAGTAGTTGTTGTTTTGCCTGGCAAAGGGAAGCAAAGTAATTACTGAATTTGCCCGAGGAACAGATCATCCTCACCAGCATCGATGTGCGCCAGAATACCAATGTTCCTAATGTCGCTGCTGTAGTTACGCTTGAATAATTGTGGGAGCAACCGGTTGGTTCTAGTAAACAAGCCATGCCGCAGCATTTTCATTAATGAACTTAAAATAAAAACTAAAACTTAACCAACGGCCGGCAGCTCACTTATTCAGAAATGCAATAATGGCGGGTTTCAAGCTAGATCTGGCTCAAGACTGATACATGTAAAAGCAGTGATGACAATTATCAATAATGGCTAAGGCGACCGTTAAAAATATCTTTAAATAGCCAAAACTAATTTAAATATTAGAAGAAAATAGCAATTTAAGTGTTTGTACATAAAAATATTAATGTTTAAGTGCATCTTTAGTGTAATATTTTGCCAATCTAGGGAGACTGAAATACCACAGTGATTTTCGTATAAACGCCAGTGTCGTAGGTAGAGGGGGGCTTTGCTTTCATCCAGAAACATTCCGGTTTTGGAGTGGCCAGTCTGCTACCAACTTCACCACTAAATATAGTGCACCGAAAGAGCTATAAGATAGCGCCCTGCGGTAATTCATTATAAAATTGTGCGTGTGTTAATTTAATCATAGATAGTGAGACTGTCGAGCCATTATTGTTGCGTATGTCGAGTTAAAGTCTCAAACATTGCCTTGAGACGAGCTCCGCAAGATGACGAAAGAAGAAACGAGTGGTCAGAGTCAATTGTAGTTTCACTCAATAAGTTATATGATAGGCATTTTAAAGATAGTGACTTTTATTTGCCAAAATGTGGAGTAACAAAATGCAGGCGATTCCGAAAGGAGTTTTCCAGTTCACGAAACATACTGCGTCGGAAACAAAGCCCAACACACATGTCTTCAATTCGCAAACTGAGTAAGTGCACCCTACTCATCTATGTACATTGATATATTATTTTGTTAATGTGATTGCAATTTCAGGAAAGAAGTCGTGGATTGTGGCATAGCATTAGATAATTTGCGATTGAAAATTAGAGTTACAGAGTTGGAAAAAGAGAATGCGGACTTAAAGCGGAAAATTGCAATATTGGAATATATGCAAATCTCCTTGAATAAAATATTCGACTTGCCTAGCGAACGGACGTTGTGAGAGTGGTCGCAGAAGGTGGATGTTCAACCAGGAACTTTGGATTTTATAATAGAGCTAATGAAAAACGCAGTTGATTTAGCTGACGAAGACAAAGTTTGCGTTCTTTCATTTAACGAAATGAAAGTAGCAGCTTTGTTCGAGTACGACCACTCACGAGAGGCAGTGAATGCTCCATACAACAACTTCCAAGTCATGATTGTGCGTGGTCTTCGGAAATCCTGGAAGCAGCCAGTATTCTTCAATTTCGACACTCCTGTCACGGTGGACATTCTCTTTGATATCCTTAAAAAATTTAATGGAGCGAGATATCACATTGTGGCGATGGTGTCGGACTTGGGAACGGGAAATTTCTCAAGATTTGAGAATCCTTGGTCAACAGGTAAGAGATTTAAATAACCAAATATTAAAAAAAAATAATAACGATTCAAAATGTACTGTTACTATTTTCAGAAAAATGTTGGTTTGCACATCCATTAAACCCAGAAATGAAGGGTTCGCCTTTGCATTTTTAAATGTGCGTCGTACCTGGTATAATTGTATCATGAAACCACCCTTGACAAATTGCTTGAATGACAATAGCTAAATGGCCAAATCTGGCCTGATAATAGCTAAAAACACTGGTGGTAGTCAAAATCGATAGCAAGCATTTACAATCGGTTTCTCGGCGGTTGCTCTTCCAAGATACTTATCTGTTGCTTCTTTATTTGTGTTTAAAAAGAAACACCAAACACTTAAAATGTCCACTCGCCCTCGACGCCAAGCAACAACAAAATCTACAGCCATCATAGAACTATCCGATTCCGATGAGGATTTTACAGCTACCAGAGGAAACAATGAGCTCAAGCGTAGAGTGGCGGATTGTGCGGCAGCTGTCACGGCTGGCAAGTATGTAGCTAATTAAGACATTTTAGTTATCCATGCTAATCCTTTTTCCCAAAAGCAGTAAAAGGAAACGCGCCATCGCTTGTGGTGTTGAGGCTGCGGCCAAGAAAAAACGCGCCAAAACCAAGGACAATGAAAACGATTGTCCCAATCTCAGCTTTACGGAGGCAGAAGCGCCCACAACATCAGCTCCTGTGGAGAGAGAGCTGCCTGCACCTAATAGCAGTACCACCACAGGGCGTAGCTCATTTTGGGAGCGGCGTAAGGTGTGGCAAATAGACGAGCTACTGGCCGAATCGGAGAATATTCAGCCTGCAGCAGCTCGCAATATTGTGCAGCTCTTCGAGAATGAGAACACCATTCCGTTTATATGCCGGTACAGCTATGAGGTCTCTTTGATATGCTGTAATCCTAGTGTTTGAATATTTCTATCTCAACCAGCTACCGACGAGATTTGGTGGATCACATAACCCCGGACCGCCTGCGTGACATACGCAATACTTATACAGAGATCGTGGATTTGCGCAAAAAGGCCGTGAATATAGTCAACCAGCTTGAGCGGGAAAATTCACTGAACACAGAAATACGCGAAGAACTCATGTGCGCCAAGACCAACGAAGAGTTGGAGTTTCTGTATGCGCCCTATAAGCCAGCCAGCAAGGGTACACTGGCCGAACGGGCCAAGGCGTTGGGATTGCAGGACTATGCCGACCGTTTGCTCTACGGCCAAGCCCCGAAAGTGGAGCTGTCTTCCATAGTTGAGCCCAGCAATGAGGCCTTGGCCACCGAGGAGCTGGTATTAAATGGAATATGTAATATCATCATACATAACATCAGTAAGAACACAAATGTCTTGGAGGAGCTGAGAAGACTGTAAGTACAGAGAGCTGGAGAAGCCGGCCAATCTCACATGGTCCACCACCCCTCTTATTGCAGACAAAATGTGCAACGCGTAGTGCTCAAGTGCAGCAAGGCGAAAGCAGCGGCTAGCACCAAGGCGGCCGCCACAAGTAAATCGAACGGCATTTCGGACAAAAAGCTAGACAGCTCCAAGTTTGAGAACTACTTCAATTTCCAAGCTGACATCAAGACGATTAAGCCGCATCAGATGCTTGCCATTAATCGCGGAGAGAAGCACAAGTTTCTCACGGTTAAATTGGAGACCACAGACTATCTAAAACGTGATCTATTGCGCTTTATTACGGATCAGTACATGTGCGAGGGCTTGCAGTATCCTCTGCGCAGAGAGGTATTCACTCGTGCTCTGGAGGAGTGTTTCTTAAAGAAATGTTAGCAACGGAGAGATATTAGTAAAGACAGCTCTTTAAATGTTTCCCATGTTTGCAGTGCATCCCTTGCTGTGCCGCCAGGTGCGTGCCGATCTCAAGGAAAAGGCACAGAAGGCAGCCATCGAGGTGTTTGCCAAGAACCTAAAGCAGCTGCTTCTTATGTCTCCGCTCAAGGGTGAACGCATTCTAGGAATCGATCCGGGATATATAAATGGCTGCAAACTGGCCGTAATAACGGAAACGGCTGATGTTTTGGAGACGGGCGTCATCTATCCGCATGGCCGCAATGCCAATCGGGGAGCTGCAGAGCAAAGGCTGGTGCAAATGCTCTCCAACTATAGGTGAGATGAACCAAAGACCCCAAAGACAAGTGAATGGCAAGGGACATTTTTGCTAAGATTTATTAAACGCTGAACTAAAAAATTTAATGATCCCTTCGCGACTAAGCTTTTATATACATCCCTAGTGAGGCCTATCGTGGAGATTGGTTCGTGTATTTGGATCCCCAAATAACAAACTCTCTGAAAGCGTATCGAATCGATTCAGAAGCAGTTCTTTTTGTTTGCCCTTCGCAACTTGAGTTGGGACCGACAATTAAGGCTTCCTCCTTATGAATCCAGACTGAAGCTCTTAACCTTACCGACACTTGTACATAGACGCACTATGTTGGGTATAAGGTTTCTGCACAAGCTTATAAAGGGTAACATTGAAGCAGAATGCCTACTTGGGTATGTGAACTTTAATGTCCCATCAAGACAAACAAGGAACTTCATACCAGGCCTGGCCAGCCATATAGACCCTGCGGCCCAAAGTCACTCGCCGATTCACACCAAATGCTTGCCGATGTCGATCATCACCTCGTATTTGGCCATGCCTGCTTTATACACTTGAGACTTCCTTTGGCTTCTTCTTCATATGCCTCCAATTGTCCATTTCGCATTCTGTGTAGTGATTATAATAAGATCTTTTCCTCTTGCCCTTACATAGCTTTAAGTACTTTTTTGAACTTCCTTTTGATCACCAACGCTGCGAGCAGGTGCGTAGCTGGTCATTGGGACTAATAAATTACCCCCAACAGATCTGGAGGCGTTCAATTAAATCTTAATGTTTTCCTTTTTATCCCTGTTTTTGTTAAATTGTTGATAAATTAAAATAAATAAAATATTAATAAAATGACTAGGCCTAATCTTTTCAATTTCCCCACAGCTGTCACATAATAGCCCTTGGCAATGGCACTGCCTGTCGGGACACGGAACACTGGCTGACGGAACTCTTTCATAAGGGAATTTTGGACAGTGGTCGCATTCGTTACAGCATTGTCAATGAGAATGGTGCGTCCGTGTATTCCTGCGGAGATGTGGCCAGTAAGGAATTTCCCCACATGGACACAAATGAGAGAAGTGCAGGTTAGCAGACGTACGAAAGAAGAAAAGTCGGCCCACTAAACGCCCTTTGCAGTTTCAATAGCCCGTCGTTTGAATGATCCACTGAGTGAATATGTCAAAATCGAGCCACGACACTTGGGTGTGGGCATGTACCAGCACGATGTGACCGAAAAGATACTTACCGAATCCCTAAACGATGTGGTGTCCGAATGTGTGAGCTATGTGGGCGTGGATCTGAACACGGCCAGCCTCAGTGTGCTCAAGTAGGTGTTAAAATTAGTCTGGTTTTAGTATAATTGCTTCCCTTCTATACCCCCCCACCCACAGGCACATTGCCGGTCTATCGGAGAAGAAGGCTGAAAAGATAATCGAGCATCGATTACAAAAGGGTCCCTTCCAGTCGCGCAAGGATCTGCTTTCCGTACGCAGTATAGGCGAAAAGTCCTTTGTTCAGTGTGCCGGTTTTGTTCGCATCGAACCCTTAAGCTTAGGTGGCCAACTAAAGAACCCCCTTGACTGCACTTGGGTTCATCCGGAAAGCTATCAAGTAGCCGAAACGTAAGTCTAACAAAAAATATATTTAAATTTAATGGCAAACTGAAAGTGGCGGCTGCTTCTTGACAATCTCCTCACACAAGTCACGCGGTTGACACCAACATGGTTTATAAGGTTGCAGCGGATTCTTGTTATCGCAACGCTTGCAGGTGCATTGCTCTGTTCCAGCACGCATCAAACTCGCAAAGTCATATTTCCCTCTTAGCAGAGCCAGATAATCTTCAATAGAGTGCTCCTGGGCGGGATCCATTAGCTGGGCCCATTTCTTTAGCTTGCTGGCCACCCCAAAGAAGTAATTGCTCAGATCATCCATTGTCTCCAGCACCTTGACCAATTCGAGTAGAAAGGGACTGTTTAAGGTACGATCTAGCTTATCTAGGCGCAGCTGCAATTCCGGCATGGTCTCACGTATGGCCAGTATGGATTTGGCCAGCTGATCGCTGAAACCAATAGAAGACAACTAGAAACGAAAGATTCCCTTCGCCACTAAAGAAACGACTTACTTGCTCTTATTGATCACATTGTAAGCCTTTTGGAACTCGCACAACGAGCGGTCTTCAGTCATTTTGCTTAAGTATTCGGGATACAGTTTGGTGCCGCAGCCAGACCCCACCAAAAGGCAATACCTTGTGGAATGATACAGCATCTGCTGGGCCATCTTAATTTGCAATGTCTTTGACTCTGCCAGCTGTTGCTTTAGATCTAAATAAAGACGTTCGATAAGTAGAATCTGCTCATGCACACATTGTTCCAAACGAAAGTCATAGCGAGTGTACAGCGACTCGCATTGTTCGAACGAGGGAACTAACTGCTCCACTGGAGCTGGGACTCCTCGGCAGGGTGGCGGTAAGGGTCGCCGCCTATAACGCTCGGGTGGGTAGTCCCAGCAAGGACCGAATCGAATATTCGGCGGTACTAACAGCGGATGCTCCCAACATTTTTTATTCTTAGACTCGTTCTGTCCATAAAGTGGACTCTCGCGGCAGGAAGTGTATTTGATTTTTCTACGCTTCAACGTGGGCGGATAGTTCCAACGCTCGGCGTAAAGCTGCTTTAGCTCGGAGACCTTTTTCTTTTGGGACTTCATATTTTCAAAACCAAATTAAAACAATACAAATTTTGTGTGCCTTTCCAGTATCATTGGAGAATGTGAGCTAAAGTTATCCGATATAGGCAAGGCCAGCTTTATAGATAGCATCAAAGAGTTTGCCCAGACGCACAGCAATCTGGAGCGTGTGGCCGCACAGCATAAACTACCAATGGAGAGAGTAAGTAGTTGAAAAAAGTTTTTGGAAAATTGTTAATGAATCAACTCTGATCTTGTGGCAGCTGAAATTCGTTATGGTGGCTTTGCAGCGAAAACTACTGCAGGATTATAGAGCAGATCTGGACAAGCGGCCGCTTTTTAAACAGGGAATGACCAGGCTTGATGAGCTAAGCATAGGCGAAGTGGTTACTGGTGAGTCGGTCATCTTTATTAAGGAAGACAACGATTGCTGAAATGAATCTTCCGCCTTATTCTGATTATCATTCCCCTTCCCTTCCCCTACAGGTGCTGTAACGAACGTCACTCACTTCGGTGCCTTTGTGGATATTGGTGTGGATCGCGATGGTCTCATACACAAAAGCCACATGAATAACAGAGAGCTGAGCATTGGCGATCGCATCATAGCCTCTGTGGTGAAAGTCGATTTGCAGCGTCGACATTTGGGTCTGCAACTGGAGGACAGGCTGCAGGAGACCGACACATCGTTTACCTTCAAGACAGAGTAAACTAAAACACACAAGACACGGGATTGCTACTTTTTATGGAAGTATTTAATGTGTCATATTTGTTATGAGCATATACATACTTACATATAAACTGACTATGTATACTCAGGATCTTATCTCTTAGTTTAAAGTGCGAAAGCATGTTTCTGGTTTTGTTTTGCTTTGAATTTATTGCCGTTTCAGTAGAATTGTTAAAAAATTAGAATTATTATAAACAATGTCATACAGTTTACATTTACATAATTACACAATTTAATATAATATAATAATCATAATAATATATTCCCAAATAAGTTTAAAGTTATTGTTTCTCGCAATCAATTTTCATATTCTAGCTACGTGGACATGTCGCGTAATCAACCAATTGTTCTTTTCGTGTTTAAATAAATATAGTAAATCCGTACATAATATTGGAGTAAGAGTATGATGCTTCAACAATTCAAATGTATTGCGAAAAGGCCAAATGCACAGAACATTTGCTCGTGATGAGATTTAATCGTTTTTATTGTTGTTGATTTTTATCATTTAGAATGATAGCGTAGGTAATGATGTAAGTATGTATGTGTATGTATATCAATAATAAATATGAATATGTAATGCGATTAAGCAGAATATTTCCATATGGTATATATGGATGTAGGTATAATCAGCCGTTCAGCAGAATCTTTGGCAAATGAATGTAAATAGTTGCGGAAACCTTGTTTGCTTGCTGAAGATTTCAGTTAGAGGGGGGCGGGAGGGCCAATATCTGTTGAACGACCGCTTATACACCTGACAACTTTCTCTCACATCAGAAGTCCTAATCTTTTGGCAGACGGCACAGCCGCAACGCATGAGTGTGTGTGAGTGTGATGGCCTGTTTTTATAAAATAAAGAGAAGAAAATTAAGCAAAATCATAATTGTCATTTTTTGAGGGGCCACTTACCAATTGCCAGTATGTGAGTGTGAGTGTTTGTGTATGTGGGTGAAACCAAAAACAAAGCGCATTTATTTCTTTTTCTTCTCCTTTCTGCAAGTGTAGAAAATGAACATCATTAATGTTAGTTCCCAAAAATGTTCAATATAAAAAATGTAAAATGGGGAAATTTGCTCATTTATGTGTGTATAATACAGCCAAGCATTTTTGTAACAATTAAGATAGAACTTTTTACGTTAGCTTGCTCACATTTAGGGCGGGTGCATACACAAGGAGAACCCCCCTTTGTGGGTCACTAGACTTTCCAGAGTGTGTTGTTGTAGCTTAATGGTAGAAATTTGTTTAATGGCATTTTGAAAAGAGAAGGAAATGCCGCCAAAGTACGTGACAGCAGCAGACGCCATCGAACCATCTGTAAAATTTAAGTGAAATTCTTCTCTTTGGTCTTGCAATTTGTTTTATTTTTTTTTTTTTTTTTGATTAGGAGTAGTTGAAACGGAACAGAAGAACAGAATATATGAAATGTTGAGGCAACAATGACAGGGAAAAAAGGGACAAAGACTTGCAGTTCGCTCAACAGCTTTTTTGACGTAGATAACAAAATAAAGCAGAGCAGCCCCAATTGTTTAGCAGCAGCATAATAATGTTAAGTGTTCGCAAACCAAATTTAAATTATCAAAACTTTTTTGTCTATTTTGTATTGTTGATGAGGCGTCTGATAATAATGTGCCTTGTTTGCAATAACAGACTGCTTTAAGATACTCGCGCACTCTTTCATTGGAATCATGGAATGGGGCTCGCTGGAAAATTGTTGTTAATGGCCCGCATAAATGCGGCTACGAAAAAGGTGAAATCTTTCAAATGTTGCGCCCACTGGAAATCACCCGAAACTTTGTGTATCGTTCCAAAAAGTTGTTTGAGGATACTGATGGAATAAAATAAAACGCGCAAAAGCCGGCTGTATTTTTGTGAGAAAGGAGTCAAAACTTCGGCTAAGCATAACAATCCGAGGTGTGACAAAGGTTTTGAAGTCTCTCAACACAACAATTATTTGCACACAGCCTGTTGACCTTTCAACAAGACTTCGCTCCAGCTCACAAGGCAAAATCAACTAAACCTAAAAAACAAGCTAAAAACCCGGGTACCGAACTTCATTTCTACGGATGATTGGCCTGCTGGTAGCGCAGACCCGAATTCATTGGACTACAAACTTGAGGCTATGGCTTGCTCTACTCGATACCCAAATTTTGAGTCTTTGAAGCGCGCCCTTGTCCGAACAGTGGCCAATTTCCCTATGCATGAGGTGCGCACTGCGATCGATGCTTGGCCAGAGATACTTCGGTGGTGCTCGAAGGCACACGGCGGCCATTTCAAATAAGTTGTTCTAAGATTTGTTGCCATTGAGTGACCGAAGACAAAATTTGTAATGAAAATACATTCGTTTTTATTTTATGACCAAAAATACGTGTTTCAAGAAAATGTGAGAAAAATTTGCCTCACATAAATTTTATTTTCGTCACAATAAATACTTCATATTAATGAACCGGCTTCTTCAGATCTCAATCTGTTTAAAAGTGTTTCTTTTTACTTTGGGATCTTCGTTAAGACCTTAAGGGGGTAGAGCAGGGATTTTCAAGAAGAGCGAGGCCAAAAAGTGAGAGTGCATTGGTGTACGAAAATAAAGCGACGCAACCCAGCTCTGACCTGCCGCATCGACTACTGTCAAGCGAATGAAACTCAATTTGTACTCTTTCACTAGCTTCGGCATGCGCTCGGATCGAGTCTTTGGTCCCTGCGGGCCAACGGTGACCATCCCTGGTCTAGAGCAGGCGCAGGCATATTGCTATCTCGTGTGCATACGCAAAATTTGAAAGCAGCGCGTTGCTCCCACTCACACAGTATAAGCTGTACAAGCGCAGCTGCGTTGCGTGATTTGCTGCTCTGCGACGGAGTCGTTGTTACTGAAATTGAGAGCAATTTTCGCTTTGCTCTCACTCACACCAATGCAAAAATCTGAATTTATTGTTTTCCTGCCTCTGGTCTAGAGGGACAATTATTGAAAAAAAAAAAAAAAAAATTTAAAAAGATAGTCGGTCAAGCGAATATAACAAGCTTTGTACCTGCTGCCAATCACCGTTGCTGCCGGTGCCGCCCATAATTGTTTGTTTTTCTTATAACTCGAATATCTTTAAAATTCCTTCAGCGGATCGATAAAGAATCCCGAATACTAAATATGTCCAGAAGGTTCGAAGGTCTATCTATAAAACTGTGGGAGATATGACGTTTTTTCGATATTGAAAATAAACTTGATCTGCCTGCAAGTATAGGAAACATATGTTTAATACATGTCAAAGCTCTATCTCCTACCATCTCTGAGATCTGTTTGTTCATACGGACAGACGGACAGACAGACAGACGGACACTTTTGCACAAACTTAATATACTCTGTGTACCTCTATTACAGAGTATAAAAAGCCAGAAAATGTGATAATGAAACAAAGAGTCTTTTAGCTGATTAAGCACTTGCCATGATAATAGAATCAAATTTATTTATGCACCAGTACCTCTCATTTCGGCAACACACGAAAAATTTCAGTCTAAAAGTATATCCGTGCAATGACATTGTACAGCAATTAAATATGTTGTGTTATCCGAAAAATATTGCTGTGAAGTTGCAGCCTGGTCGGATAACAAGATCTAGAAAAACTAGTTAACTAGTTAGAAAAACTTTTTTCTTTTTCAGTGACAGCGACCCGAAACTTGGTATTTATTAAATTTGTATACATCCACACAGTTCTACTAAGTTTGATCAAAATCGAGTGTCGAAACTATTGTATAGCTCCCATATAAAAATCGTGTTTTGGCTAATACTGAAAAATGGGAATATGTTTGGAAGGTGGTAGTAGTTTTTGTACGATGTTGCTCATCTTCGAACTATTCTTTCGTATTGGGGGAAAAAAGCTTGCATTCCAAATTTCAAGTCAATACCTCTAAAACTACGATTGCAATTGATTTATGTCGCCCTAGATTGGCAAAATCTTACATTGTTGGGTCCGTTGCGACCGGTGCTGCCTATAATTGTTTGTTTTCCTTATAACTCGACTATCGGTCATCCGATCTTTACCCTTCCTTTGGCGGATCGATAAAAAATCCTGATTACTAAATATGTCCAGAAGGAACAACCCTTCTATCTATAAAATTGTGGGATATATGACGTTTTTACAATTTGCAGGGGCGTGGCAAAAATTGAAAATAAACTTGATCTGCCTGCAAGTATAAGAAGCACATGTACCATACACGTCAAACCTCTATCTCTTACCATCTCTGAGATCTGTTTGTTCAAACAAACAGACGGACGGACAGAAGGACGTGGCTAAATCGACTCGGCTGTTGTACTTTACAAGGTCGGAGATGCTTCCTTCTGTCTGTTACATACTTTTGCACAAACTTAATATACTCTGTGTACCTTTGGTACAGATTATAAAAACAAGACCAAACACAATTAAAACGTATGAATGCTTACACATAATATTTACCACTTAAAAAACGATATTTATGAGCCAATGTATGTTAAATTCAGATATTTTGTTCTACAGGGGTAAGGCCGAAAAAATATTTTCCGATTAAGGAAATTCCAGAAACAGCATTACAAAGTGCTGTTATATAAGCTGGCTCATAAATATTGCTGTAACTCAAGCGTTCAAAAGCTAAGAGCGAACTGCAGGATTTAGTCAGGCTGTCTTTTTTAATAAATGACTGGTAAGGTAAGTGGTAACGAATCAACGGCAAAGCAAACACTTCTCATGGGTTAGCATGACTTTTGTGTGTATGTAGATGATTTTAGTCTAAGTAACAATATGTGTGAGACTTTCTTTTCTTGTCATAAAAAATGTTAATTCTATACGCTTAATGGGTGTGTGCATATTGGTAACACGATTCCTATTTCTAAGGTCTAGAATGCTTTCAGCTTAGTTTTAAGGGGTTAACTGTTTTCTACTAGTGAACCACATTGTGTTTCCTCTATTTTTTTTTTTTTTTTTTTGTAATGCCAAAAATTCAGTTTCGCTACAAGTGCTACCGAAAAACCGTTATCTAGGGGTTAACTATGCAATTCTTAAGTCTATCTTTGAGTTTTCACAGCGATTTGTGTGGTTTCTGTTTGTTTTTTTTTATGACAAAATCATTATTGATTGTTAATTTTAATTGCCTAAGCGCAACACCTAAGTATATTGTTAAAACTATTCGAATTAAAGCTTTCATTGCAAGGTCTAAGAATGTATGTTGATCTGGTGATGAAGTTAGTTATTAGATATGCTTATAATATTGACTTGCATTGGGTGACAACCAAATTCAATTGACAAAAACATCACACATCCATTGATATATTTACAAATAAAATACACACAAACGCACATGTTAGGGTAAACTGAGGACAGCACAATATCGCCAGCAACCTAGCAAAACAAAGCAACAAACACTGTCCCAGAATAATTTGTTCCACAGTAAATCGCTTGAAACTGAAATCCTGGGATAGCTAGAGAACATAAAAAAACACAAGAGTAATTGACGGATGTGAGGTTGGTGGGTGGAGGAGGCGTAGGAAATGTGAACAAAACATAAAGTGAACAATCTTTAAACCACACAAGCTGAGAAAACTCCCATTACACGTCAGCCAATATCCTGCTGGACATGGCCGGAGGATGAGGAGGAGTTGTTACTGCTGCTAGGGCGTTGAAGCTGACTGTACCTGTTCGTTGGCTGCTGTTGTTGTTGTTGCTGCTGCTGCTGCTGTTGGGCATTAATACTTTGCGGCGTTGTGGGGAATGTATCGGCCTCCTCTTCGTGTGTGGCCGCCTGCGACAAAGGCGGCTGCTGGGACAGAAGCTCTGATTGCTGCTGATCGGCCAGCAGCTTAGCGCTGAGAACGCTTACATAGGTGCGATAGCGGCGTAGCTGTTGGAATAAAAATATTATATTAAATTGATTCACATTGCGTGTGAGTTCATTTTAGCCATGTTAACTTAAAAACTGAGCAAAACTTATGTTCACAACAAAATGCTCCCTAAGTAACTTCCCAGCGTTCCGTAAACGTGTTTTCCTTTTTTATCCATTTCAGTCCTTGGGAACAAAATAAAAATTTGTCTCATGTCCGATTCGGTGTCAAAAAGTAAAGGTGTGGCTGGCTTTATCAAAATTTGTTCATTTAGAAATCAAAACTAACTCAATCTAATTCTTTGCACCTCTTATGGTTCCTAAATTTACTTAGCCTCAACACAGCTAATGTGGCCATTGATGTGAAAGTTTCTGTTCATGGCAACTGGCTTTAAAGTTAGCGCCAATAGCTGATAAAGGCGACGGGTTGTCTTAAAATCTAAGAACCGGCCTGCAGTAGATCTTAGGTGAAGCTGAACTTCTTTTGCACCTTTTTGTTATAAACTTTTGTCCCACTAAAGTCTTCCACTTACTTCATATTGCAAATAGCTCTCCTTCTCCTTATAGTTCTGCAGCGATAAGCCCTTACTGGGTATGGGACCCTTCTTATGTTCATTTAGCTCTTGCTCCAGCTGTGCCAGCTGTTGTTCATGCGAGTCCTGTTGTTCTTTCTGTAAGTATGAATGATTAATGAACAACCCAACATCATTGTATATATTTAGTGGTTATCCTTTACGCACCATCAACAGCTTTGTTTGCGTGCTGGGCAGCAGTGGACGCTGGAAGCGCTTCTGGCTGCCCACACCACCCTCAAGCGGCGGAGCCGATATGGCAGCGCACACAAAATTAATGGTCTCCACCCACGATTGCAGCTCCTTGGAGTCACTGGTTTGGAATAAAAATTCGGCCTGATCGGCGGTTTGCAGTCGGAACACATGTTGCTTCTTTGTGTAGTCGTTGGCCTTGGTGGCGAGGGCGTGATGTATGCGTATGGCATTGTGTAGATTGTCGGACATCTAAAAAAATTACAAATTTAGATAGTGAACTAAGTAAAGGCAATCTGTCGTTCCCTACTTGACTTTTGCGAAAACCATGCTCATCCTTGTGCAGATACAGGACCAAATCGCGCAGCGTACAATAGAACATCTTCCAGGAGCGTTTGCCGAAGGGAGCTGAAGGGAAAAGTTATTACAAATCAACCACATTTTCAAGACCCCCACTTACTCTTCTTGTAGCTGCTGTCATAGCAGCATTTGCGCATCACATAGCCCTTCTTGTACTCCACAGCGGTGGCTGACTCAGGTGCATCCAGGAAGGGATTCTGTCCGATGCTGGCCAATGCTGTATTATTGGTACGTTGCTGCTGCAGATCGCCCGCATCGTCATCCCTAAAAAAAAAACAGAGCTTAATGAAGCACTATCAAAATCAATTGTTGACTGCCTTACAGCGCCCATTCCAGCGGTTTCGTCTTGATGGCCTGATACAAATACTTGAGCACATCCTTGGGAAAGTTCTCGCCATCATTGAGATCTGCCAGATTGTCCACAAACTCGGCACAGCTCATCTTGCGATTGATGTTTTGGCCATGAAGATCCGTATTCAAGAGCATTATGGCACAGGTCAAGGTGTGCACTGCATCCTGTGAATTGTAGGTGCCCGGATTGCAGTCCAGATAACGCTTGGAGAAGTGCACCAGCACACGTTCCCGTTCCTGTGTCTCCCCGGACAGTGAAAATTGTTGTAGAAACTCACGCAAAGCCTGATCCAGCGACTTTTTGTCAAAGTTGAAATGCTTGAGATACTCATCGGCCACGGCGCGACTAAAGTCGTTGCTATGAGGAAACGCCGCCATTAGAGGAATTCAGGTATAATTTAAGAAAAAAAACTCACTTCTTGCTAAGATGCCGCGACACATCACTCTTCTTGAAACCATCAAGGGAGTACAGTCTCTTGGCCAGTCTTATGGCTGAGGGCATGTCCACGGCCTTGGGTGAGTAGTGATAGGAATGCAGCGATTCCACATCGCTACCATCATCCGAAACGAGTGGCGAGGCCTGGGCCGCTGGGGGTTCTTCCGTCCCTGTGTTAGGCACATCATCCTCAGAGCCATTATGTCCATTGTCTAGACCACGCACTTGGATGACCACCTTGTGCTCGGTTTTATCACGCTGCTCTTGCTGTCTCTGCTGGGCACGCACCTGCTGTTTGGCCTGCTGACGCTGCAGTGCGGCCGCATCCGAGACGAGGATGGTGGAGTCCGAGTCGCTGGGATCGCTAAGTACCATGCCGCCTAGAATATCGCGAGAACTCAATAAATTATCGTCGTCTTGGTAGTCGGGACTAGATATATTCGAAATGGCCTCTGAGACACTCAGATCGTTGCCGCCACCACCACCGCCACCACCATTCCCACCAACTGGGCAGCTCAACAGACCGGGCATGACAGCAGGCGGCTGCGTAACTAAACCGCCAGCATTTTCCCGCTGCAATTGCTGCTGCTGTTGCACGGCACCCTTGGAACCCGAGGAGGACATCACCGACGAGGACACCGAAGTGGGTGAGGCAGGACTGCCGGCAGCCGAATGTTGTGGCGATGAACTAATGGAACTTGAATGGGAATTTGGATGCGATTGCTGACCGTAGAGTTGCTGCTGCTGTTGCTCTTGGAGTTCCTGCTGTTGCTGTAGCTGCTGCAGTTGATGCGGCTGGAGTGGCGCATTATAGGTCCAAACAATGCGATCTCGATTCGAGGCCTAGAGAAATAAACAGGGATTAGTATGCAATTGATTGTTCTCATTTGCCGTTGCCCAATCTCTGAGGTAACCTAACCAATTGCCAAGTGTCTGTAGTTGTGTGTATGTCCCAAGTGAGTGTACGTGTGTGTGTGTGAAAAGCGTTAGTTTTCTTTTTAACTTTAACTACATTTACGATCAACTTTTTGCAAGCGCAGGCATCAACTTAAAAATGGGCAACAAAATCATTATCATTTATCAGCATGCCAACTAATCAAATGGCAACCTTTTTGCATAAAATATAGTTTAATTTGTTGATGCCGCCCTTCGACTTGGTTGGTGTGGTTGCGGTTGTTCTTCTGCAGTCGTTGTTGTTGTTGATGATGTTGTTGGTGTTTTGCTCGCTCTCGTTGTTGTTCATCCTTGACGAGTTGTTTACTATGGTCGAGGCTGAAGTTGTGGTTGTTGTTGACTAGAAAGCTCGCGTGGACAAGAATTTTGCGCAAAATGTTTGAAATTGAGAAGATTCGTTAAAGTCATAAACATGAAACCAGAACACAGAGAAAAAGGAAAGAAAGAAACACAACGGAGTAAGATAAACAGTCAAAAGTAGAATAAGAGAGATAGAGAGAGAGATAGAGACAGTTCAAAAGTAACGAGTGAGGGAAACGAGTAAAGAAGAAATTAATTTACAGTAAAGTTGATGATGAGATTCTATATATGCATGAAATAAGAAATGGGGAGGATTTGTTGTGAAATGACTTATAGAACAATGCTAGGGGGTCTACACACACACAAACTACGTTTATACGAAAGATCTTGATCATGATGTTTGTACATATGTTAAATTTATAAAATGCACAATCAACTTAGCAAATAAAAGAATGAAAATGAAACTGTATTGTTTAAGTTGCAAGTCTAATTACGAAATTTTGTTTGGAAATTTCACCCCATAAGAAAGAAGATCGTACGTCGCGAATGACCGTTTCTGACTCCTGTGGGAAAATGATTGTAAAATCCATAATAAATTTATTCAATTCCCATACGATTGTGTCGTTTTTGTGTTGGGTGGCTCAGCGGCTAGTGTGCGCGACCGCTGTGCAAGAGGTCGTGGTTTCGATCCCGCTCTGGAACATCTGTTTTTTTCTTTGAATAAACTTTACACCCGGTCACCCCTCTCTGCTGTTGGCGCCAGCTTTGTAGTAATTAGCCATGCAAAAGCTTCTCAAACTGCCGTTTGGATTCGGCGTTAAAATGTAGGTCCCTTTCTCAAGTGCTAAAAATTAGAAGCTCCCAAGCCGAGAGATTGAGAGGAGCTCGGCTTTGGCCCTTTGGGGCTGTGTCAAGCCTTTTTTACATAAATTACAAAATGCAGAAATGACAAAACGGCTACGTGAATTTTCAATCTATTTTATACTGCATTTTTTATCGATACTCTCAGGAATTACCATCTGTGAACCGGTGCGAAATCGGTTAAAAACAAATAAGAACCACAAGAAAAATGGGGAAAAAGTGAATTTTAAGATTGTCCCCTTCTGGAGGTACCTTATCCAATAATCCTGTTGGTATTTCCTGAATATTGTAGATATTTATCTTGAACCATTAACAATTGAGTAGAAGTTGTTTTCGCTGTGTGTTGCTAGTATAACAGTACCCGTAGAACTCGATCTTTTGGTTCAGTTAAAGAACTGGGTATGAGGTGATGCTCACAAAAGTCCCTTCTATCAGAATTTAAGGGTCACATCCCGCGTTTTTCAAAAAAGTTTGATTTTGTCGAACTGTTACAGGCAAAAATAAACTGTAAGGCTATAGTTTTGTAACGCATTGTCGCACAACTAAATGTTACATGTGAAAGCTTTTGGTAATTTTATGCTCTTTTATTAATATTATAAGATAATTGTGCGTCGGTCTCACCGGAAACAAGAAAAATGGGGAAAAGGTGAAAAATGCATTTTTGATCGTACATAACTTGAAAACCATTGCCCGCACAGAAAATGTGTGAAAACAAAAAAGAAGGGTAAAGTAATTATCTATAGCTTTTTTTGTAAAAGCAATATTTTCAGAGATATGGACCAGTTCGCGTTTTGCAATTTAGCGGCCGTTCCTAATGCCACAAATTGACACAAATTTAAACTTACGCCTTTTAGACAGTCCCCTACCACATATCAAAAATCTGGCTGGTCTATATGTCATGCGGACGAAATATTCTAACTTGACTGGACTACTATCTAAAGCTGTCAAAAATGTAAGCAACAACGTTGTGGCCCTGGATTTTCTGTGTATTTCAGCGCTTGGATTAGATAAATTCCAGCGCATGCGAAAAGGCACTTCCGGTTGCGCTGCCTTGTAATTATTGTATAATGGAAAAGGGCTATCAGTTGCTCTGTCTACAGTTTGTAGGATTTGTGATGACAATGTTTATCAAAATAGAAAGATTCAACCGCAAAGGTGCTGGCAAACGTGAGCGACAAAATAGAGCACCGACCGCTTTAAAATAATCTCCACCAATGAAAATTATCTCGTATACGAACTACAAGGAGCACAGTTTTGTGGATATGAAGCTGCATTGTTCTCGCCCTCAACAGCAAGTGTGCTTATATCCGAGGACATTGTCGATAGATATTCCGCTGATACTACCGCTCTTCAGAAAATGCGATAGAATGCGATATCAAAACTTTACAAGAACATGCCCCAATGGAATACAAGGATGACTTGGCACAATACGAATTCCATACAACAATGAGATCGTGCTAGCTTTAGCGCAAAAAATCCGAAGGAAATAACCTCCTGTAATGGAGATTGGCTAATAGACTTCTCTGCGGTCAAGAGCATGGTCAATCGACGTATGGCGTACATGGTCATTCATATTTATCCCCTCATTCCCTCAACTGATTAAATAATTGTAAAATTAAGGCATATAGAAACTATAAGAGCAGATTCCGTCAAGATGGTGGGCACCACTAAAAACCCATTTCATTTATATGAAGCTGTCTCCATTGTTGTTCCGATAGTCGATTATGTTTTACGCGAGTTGGCTTCAGTTATCCACACCAAGGTTGTAAATATCTCGCCGCAGTTGATCTCATCTCTTATGTAGAAGATAAGAAATCGGTCCAAAGTGTCGACAATTTAAGCATTTGTAAACGGATGCCTGCGACGCAGATTCTGTGTTCTCTAGCCTGATAGAATACGGAATTTCGAGCTACTCAGACGAGCAATTATAGGGCTGACACCATAAGCAGAATGAAATGAAGTTGGGTAGGATATATACTGCGAAAAAGTGAGAGCAACATCGCTAGTAAGGCTAAGAAATGACCTAAAGAAACTTGAACAGAAAAGCCTGGAAAAGATCCATGAGAAAACAAATCAACATCCACACTCTTTTTGAGCAGATACCGCAATGCTAATCATCCCAGTCCTAGTCTAACAGTCTAGTCAAGGCTAAGCTTGATAGAATATGTTGTCCTTATGGATGATACGAGCTGGGCCGAAACCGTTGAGCATTTGTGGTACAATCATATGTATATTCTCTATCCCATAATATGAAATGGATTTGCCCACGTGGCATACCACTATCAGCTTATTCATTAGCATTACATAAATCCTACATCATGATCAAGAATCAGTGCATAAGCCAGGTAATGGATGAATAATTGGTTACAACAGGAAACGTTTAACAACAACAATTAGGGTTAGTTTAACAAAAAGCATACTTTCATCTCGATTCAACTACGAGGGAAAACGTTGGGTCTGTACGTGTGTTCACTGATCGGTGGTTTGCTGTCCTAGTCTAAGACGAATATCGTAGCGCTACCCGCTGTTAAACTGTCTGCTAGGCCACCGTCTGAGTCTCACCTGCGAGTCCTCGGAGTCATGACGCGTGTCCAGCAGCGTATTCAGCGAGCTATTCACATCCTCATCTATATCGATGGGTATCACAGCTGCAATGCCCTCGCGCTGAATCTGCTGCAAATGATCCTCGGACTTGCTGGTGCGAAAGCCGGCGGCATCGCATTTACGCACCACATGACCATTGTGACGACGCACCACCACCATGCCGCCATTTGCAGTGGTACCACTGCTCGCCTCGGGTGCGGCTAAAGAGCTAGGCTCTGGGCTGGTGGGCACAGAATTAGCCGTCTCCTTGTCAATAAGTGGCGTTGACAGCGACGTGGGTGATGTTGGCACTGAGAAGGAGGTTTCCTCTGGGGAGGTATTGACCAGGCCCAAGCCTAGACCAGCCTCGCTTTTGACTGTGTTGGACGAGGTGGAGCCGGAATGGCCTGGCACCCTAGACGCGCTGTCGACTGCATCTCGATGGCGTTGTTGCTGTCGCATGGCCGTGCGCTGTTTTAGGGCGCGCAGACGCTGTTTGGTGGAACCGGAGCCCAGCGAATTGGTAGAGTATTCTTCGTCGCCGGCATCGTTGTCCTCGTCCTCGTTGTCATAGGCCGCCTCATCATCGTCGTCCTCTTCATCATCATCGACCAGACACTGGCGATCGCTGTCATCCTCATCTCCGCGACCCAGGCCACTCTGGTAGGTTTCAATGTTGGTAATGTCGTAGTGCGTTTGATCTTCCTCCCGTTCTTCCACCTCATCCAGCTCTTCCTCGTTTTGGTAGTACTCGTAGCGTTGCTGTTGTTGCTGCATGCGATAGCGTTGCTGCTGCTGTTGCTGGTGACGCTGCCGTTGATCCAGGACATATTCTCCCTCCTCATCCCTCTCTAATTCCTCGCACATAATCAGCGTGTCGGTGGCCAGTGAATCCCGGCGATTGTAGCTGTTGTTGATGCTGTCCCGCTGTTGCTGCGGCTGCTGCTGTGACTGATTACGTTGCTGCTTGCCCGCCTCACGCTTCACCGAATCGGAACTGCCCGTATTAGTGGGCGAATCCACCGAGGATGAGGAAGTGGGTGAAGACTCACCGGAGGCACGTGGTGCTAAGGCACCATTAAGGCGCGAATTGGCCAGACTACGATTAGGTGAATCTCGGAGGCTGTCCACCTGTATCAAAGCATTAATAGTTAAACTGAAGGCCTACAAAAGACAATAATGTCGAACACTCACCTTTTTGGCCTGAGCCGTTAACAGATTACTGGTCTGTGGTGTTCTCGACAGATTGAGTATCAGATCACCAGTCATCATATAAGCCTCAAAGCGCGGTGCCTTTGCCGGCTGCGGTGGCGCCGAATTTGGTTCGGGTTCCGGCTCTCGTTCCGTTTGCCGTTGCCGGGTCACAGGGCTACCGCTGTAGCTATTGGAGTGCTGCAACGACTGTTGCTGCTGCTGCTGTTGTTGTTGTGGCTGGGCATTGCCGTTGGCTGCCTTAGTGGGTATTTGCGAGGGGCGTGGCCGCTTATGCTGCGGCGAATGCAGTACAGGCACAGGCTTTGGATTGGCGGCGCTTTTCAGTGCCTGTGGAATGCGTGATGGTCGACCAGCCTGAGTGGGAGACGTAGCAGTTGCTGCTGCTATGGTTGTTGTTGAGATGGATGTCTCCAGTATTTGTATTTTGGTGGAGCTGGTCGAAGAGTTGCGACTGTGTGTGTGCGTTGTTGTTGCTGTTGTGGTATGTGTAGTGGTGGAGCCACCACTGCCGGCTGCAGGCGAATTGGAGCTCGGACGCAACGATGGCAAATGCGTGGGCGACTTAAGGCGCAGTCCGCTTTGAGTGGGTGTCCCCCTGTTGTGCGGACGATGGTTGGGCGAGGAGTTGGTGCTATTGCTGCTATTGTAATCATAGATATTGGGAGATTCAATGTCCACGTAGTGTGGACTCTGAGTGTTTGCCAGCTGTTCTTTAATGCGTGCCTTGAGTTTGGGATCTGGTGGAAAATAGAGAGTGTGTTTAGTGGAGAGTTTTGTGGATTCGCCAAGGCATAGAGAATTGTTACCTCGTTTCAGTTCTAAGGTCACCAGGTGTTCCGACAGGCGCAGACATTTGAGCACTGGGAAGTGGAATTCAGCAATTAATATAACGATTGAATAGTGGACTGAAAGTCTATCGCTCGCAAACTATTTGAAATTTAAACAAAGAGCGAAACCGTTGGTCGATCATATAATACACCTGGCTTAGCGGTTCTTCCCCAGATACCAGATCGTTCGGCTTAGCATCATCGGCGTTACGCAGTGGCTTTACAAGTTATCCCTTATTTATAGATCGAACTATTTAAAAATCTAATTCTGTAGAGCAAAGCTTGACTAAATAAATTAACTAATAGTATCCAATCTTTGCCATGGAGCAGAGCATAACTAAGCCCTAATGAGGCGATGAATATTTCTTGTCTAACAGCATTGTTCTATGTTCTTGCAGATTTGGTTGTTTTCCGATAAAGTAAATACCGTCTTATTTTTCCTTGCCAATTGCATAGATGGTAGTTTGTATTGGTTCGTGTTTTATTCTATTAGTTTAGTCTTAAAAGCTAGCTGAAGATCAAACTGATCTGACTTGTGGTTGAATGCCTCGCTAAAATGGTTTCTCTCTCCAATTTCGTGGATCACTATACTGAGGAGAATATTGGACTCAAGGTAAGCACAAACGTTACCAACTGTTTAACTGTTTTTCAATGTTCGCACTTTAAGAACATTTTATTGAGAACTCAAAACCTTGATTTGAGTCTATATTAATCCGTTTTCAAGAACATTTTAAACTCAACTGGTTCAAGTTATAAATGGACGTCACACTCTGGGGCTCGAATAAAAGGCATATCTCATTCGATCGGATCGAGAGTCAATATTATTTACAAGCCGCAGGATGTGCTGATGCTTCTCCTCCCGTTTGTATTCCTTAGAATCAGAGAGACATCGCTTGAACAACAACTTTAGCAACGACCCAACAACCCCATCTGCCTTGATTCATTTAAGTCATTCAGAAAATCAAAAAAACATTTTTGTCGGAACTGTCTGGGGATCTAACCCAAGACCTTTTGCGTTCAGCGAACAAGGATTAAAATGGCGTTTCTGCTCATTGCACCATCGCATGGATACTTATATTTTTGTGTGCGGTGGTTTAATTGAGTTGAATTGTATTCATTTCAAGAGCATTTGGAACAGGTTTTGAGTTGACGGTAACTTATTTTCTGAAAAGTCTTTTCCCCTCCTTGTACTTTATAAAGCTCCCTTACTGCGCTTCTCTGTGTTTTTTGGATAAAACGTATTATAGCCTATAAGATACATCCATTATTATGATCATTTTTCTCGTTCAGAGAATATGACACACTGGGATAGAATGGACAAGTAAGAAAGTCGGTGAAGCCCGATTGTAATACACTCTGTAGCAACTAAAGTGTATGCTCCGGATCATAAATTGACTATTGTTCATGCGATCTTTATCAATCCTTTGGCGGATCGCTTATAATACTGATTACATCTGTCTTCAACACTTTTAAAGATATGATTGCGGGGCAGGAGGGGCGTGACGAAAATTAAAAATAAACTTGATCTGCCCTTTATATCTCACCATCTCGGAGATCTGTTTGTTCGTACGGACAGATAGACGGACGGACAGGCGGACTTGGCTATATAGACTCGGATGTTGATGCTGATCAAGAACATATATAACTTGTAGGTTAGGTGATGCTTCCTTCTGGCTGTTACATACTTTTGCACGAACATAATTTACTCTGTGTACCTTTTGGAACAGAGTATTAAAAGTTACGAAGAAGCAGAATTATAGCCTTCGCATAGCTCGCATCTCAACAGAGTAAACAGAGGTCACTTACGTTTTTCACCCCTCTCATCTCTAGATCAAAATGTCATGTTTGCTACTTGCCTTCCTTTGTTGTATGACGATGGACATCGGTGCCGTTGACTTTTAGGATAACATCGCCAGCCTCCACCTGAAATGAAGCAACAATAAATGAGTGAGCAACATTTTCTTGGCATCAATGGAAGACGAAAAGTTGACATTAAAAGCTTATTGATTTCCCTTATTTAGCAACAATCAACAACCCAGAACCAACCCGCTAGACCTGCCAATCGGCACTTGTGAACTATTTTTAAATTTCGTCTTGATGGGCCTCCTTCTAGCCTTCGCAACGCATCGCAGAAATCACAATCACACAGAACAACAACGTGGCTGGCAGCGGTGGCGACGACATTGGCGCCTTATTTACTTTGTTGACGTCAGAATTGGTAATATTTAGTTGTATACGGGTCTGAGTGGTACGCGTAAGCATCTCTCCTCTCCCCACACACTCTCTCAGCTAGCTAGCACATAGTTTATTCAATAACTTTCGTAGGCATTTACTTAGAGCGCCGCCTGTCTCCTGGCATCCTCTCATGCAAAATGCATGCCGCAAGCTCAAATTGGCTGTTATTGCATAATTAAATTCGTTAGCTTCTTGACTTGGTTTTCGTGCATTTATTATTCTATTATTTATGGAGCTCGGGCCCGTAGCACTTTGTTCAGTATTTGCTTTTCCAAACTTTTGCACTTGGCAATTAAATTTTCAACTTGCACTAATTTATTTATGCTTTCAAAAATTTATGCACAATAGAACGAAGGCGGCAGCTGCTGAGCACGAAGCTCGGACTGGGACTGCATGCGTTCAGTGTCTGCACGACATTTGCTGTCTGCACAACTACAAGAGGGCGAGAGAGATAAAGAAAGAGAGTATGAGAGAGCGACCTATCAAAGAGAGTAACTGCAGAAGCAAAAAGGAAATGCAATTTTATTCAAAAACAAAGTATCTTATAGTCGTATAGAAACCACCCATTGACAACTTTAAGTATAGCAAATTCCATAATGCAATCTCCATGCTTAGCCCAATGGGGCCCATAAAAGACTTTCAGTCGGCGTCAGCATCAACAAGAGACAACAACAGGGAAACACACTCAAACACTTGGAAAGCTTCTCTCAGGCTCCATGTGCAGTGCGATTAAACACTTGAATAGTACTCGCACAATGCAGTCAGCCAGCCAGCAGGTTGCTGCTTTTCATGCGAATTGCTTCTGCATTTCACTTTCACGCTTTGGCAGGAGGGGGGTCGCTTCTAAATTGAAACGCACTGAGAGAAAAAATATGAGCGTGTCAATCTTAGAGACTATAAGAGTTAGATACACTCATTTTTGCATGCAGGTAGGTGTATCCTATAATTGAGTTTCTTATACCCCCTCCCCAAAAATCTTTGAGCAATGAGAATTAAAAAAATTTTCTTAGTCCTAAAATTGGTTTCAACAGAAACCAATAAGATCGAACTACAACAAAAAAAAAAACTAAAGTTATGAATAAAAGTCTGCGGAAGGTTTAGCCTGGAGGTTCCAAACTAGAGCTGGGCGCGTGAGCGAATTTTCTGACATCATCACAAACGATTCACGAAATAGAAATCTCTTCACACACGATTCACGAACATAATTTTTAAGAGTTTTGCGTCACTCACGAATCATGCACGATTCATGATTGCCCTAGGAATGCACGATAAAAATATTGATAACCATAATAAACTCATATCCATACTAATTGTTGTATCAAAAAACCACAACCCAAATATGCTTACATTAATTTAGGTGTTTTTATTTTAACATAAGCACTTAAAAATAAAACATTGTCTTTATTTTATATTCAATAGTACCATATTTATACCCTCTTCATGAAGTTGTGCAAAAGTATGTAACAGGTAGAAGGAAGCATTTGCGACCCTATAAAGTATATATATTCTTGATCAGCATCAACAGCCGAGTCGATTTAGCCATGTCCGTCTGTCCGTCCGACCGTCTGTCCGTATGAACGCGTCGATCCCAGAGACTATAAGAGATAGAGCCACAAATTTTTGCATGTAGGTAGGTGTATACCAGATTCAAATCGAGTTTGTTTCAGATTTGGAAAATCCCATGCCGCTCCGAAAAGTATGCAACATTTTTATTACCTTTTTAACTCTGCCATTTATTATTCGATCTTTATGAAAATTTACGAGATTGTGGACCCATACACATACAATAAAATGCAAAATGTGAGCTCAATATCTTTCAATTGTAGGAGGTATACTTGTTTATACTAGCCTGTACTGATAGTCGTCATACATAGAGGGCAAAAGTCCCACTTTTTTGTTTGGCACACTAGTCGGAAATGATCAAGAATACTTATAGTTATTTTATGCCAAAATTTGGAAACTTTTCACAAATTAGTTTTTGAATGGCAGCATTTCAAAGTTGATTTTTCTTAAAATTGCTCCAAAAAATGAAAAATTAATACTCGAAACTAGGAAAGAAACAGCTGGCAGTATTTGATTTTATATTTTCGAGTACGAACTAGATTTCAATACAAAAATATAAAAAATGGCATAAATCTTAAATTTTGTGGGATTTTTACATTTGGCAACTTTGAGTTATGAGTGCCCTGGAGTGCCCCTTGCAGTTCACTAGCGACATAGCTAATTATTATACATTTGAAAAGTGTATTATAGTTTTGCCCAGAAGTTTGGAATGCATAGAAGGTATCCTCTCCGACCACATAAAGGATATATATTTTTGATCAGCATGACCAACTGAGTCGATTCAGCTTTGTCCGTCCGTCTGTCCATTTCTACGCAAACTAGTCCCTCAGTTTTGAAGCTATCGAGCTGAAATTTTGTACATAGTCATCTTTTATCTGCACACTGCACATATGTCAGAACCGCGAAAATCGGATGGTCACTTCTTGTAGCTGCCGTAAAAATTTTTTTTTAGTTTTTTTATTTAATATCCCGATGTCACACGACATAAAGCTTATAAATTAAGTCATTGGTCACAAAAGTTTCAAGTGTACTTAAACTTCGGCACAGTCGAAGTTAGCTCTGCTTTCTCGTTTTCTTTGAATATTGTACAATAGTTGAAGGAATGTGCTTTAGCGCGGTTTTGCTTTGTTTTTCAGAAAATCGAGTTTAAAGTGCTGTACCATTTTACATTTCCAGCCTAAAAGTAGACAATTTTTGTATGATTTTCCAGATTTTACGGAAAAAACTTTGTGAAAATTCGTTATAAATATTAAGAAAAATATTTCTAGAATAAATTGCAAGGCCACAGAGCTCGCACTAATTTGGATTATCAATACGTTTTAAAAGTTCAATCTTTTAAGAACATTTCGTAAAAAATTTCAGCTAGTTAGTCTCGGGTAGAAATGCCAGAGTTTTGGCCAAAAAAGCCCCTAAAGAATATCCATTTAAAGCTGATTTACTAGCCTATTTCCTTACAAAACTTTAGACCTATTTTTATATGCAATTATAAGTCGTACAAACAACGATGGGATTCTTTATCTTCAATTGGAGCAATTGCTAAAAGTAGATCTAAGTGTCAGCGATGCATGAATCACTCAATCGAAGAGCCAGTTAACAAAATTGTCCCTGTTAACATAATGACAGCCTCAAATTGACACAATCAAGTGCCATAACCGTAGCCCAGACTTCCGATTCTCGTGATTGCACAACGCACAACACCTCTAACCAACCAGCTTGATAATCAAATCTGCCATTAAATGCTAATTTGTTTCTTTTTTTTTCGGCAAAGGGGGAAAATGAAAGGAAATCCTCAATAGGGGGGAGCCGATTGGCAAGGTCAATTAATACAACAACAATGACCACAGCGTATGCGAAGCAACGTTATCGAGCAGGGAACTCGTTTATTAAGCAAACAACAAGAGAACAATGCAGAAATGACATGTTCACACCGAATGGGGGGCGGGTGCAGTACACAGACGCCCATTAGTCCAATAACGGTAGATTGAGTGGGCCACGGATTCCAAAGTGTCGAACTGTCAGTCTCAACTGTTTTCCAGTTGTTCGTCACTGGAAACGCCCACACGTTGAAGACAGTTTGCGGTGCTGGTGCGCTACTAACATTGATTTTCTGGCCAAGACACCACCAAAAAAGAGGTTAGTGGGGTTTTTTCTTTACTTCTTTCGATACTTTGTATTGCTGCAGTCTGTCAACGAACGAACGACTTAACCTGCAACAAAACGGTTGAAGGCAATGCAATGCATGGGCTCTTCGCTGTGTGCTTGACTAATACAATCAATCAATTGCCTTGTTTACCTCTGTGTGAGTGGGTGGGCGTGCTGTTGTTGCCTCTGTTAATTGATATTGCGGGCACAATAACAAAAACAACATCAAGAAACAATAAAGAAATATGTAGGCAAGCGGCATGTCAATAAAATGTCATTGAACAAACATAAGTACATATATGTAAGTACCAGTTACTTACACTGCCAAAATAAAAGGCAGGTGAATGGTTGCGTTAAGTTCAATGATTTGACCTTAATTGAGGCGTATCGAGAGATAATCGAAATAAAAAAAAAAAATCAATGGAATTATCAGTGGAAATGATGGGTTTTCGCCTGAACTTTGTTGGAGTCTCTCGGTTTTTCTGCAAAAGAAGTTTTGAGCTGCTGAAAGGGTTTTCACCCAGCAAGGACACCTTCCTGTACATTTCGACTATGCTTCAGGGCAAAATGTTTGTGAAGAGAGAGATTAACTAACAGATATCAAGGCTCATAGAGATGGTTGGATAAAACAACTTTAGCAGTTCTTGAATGATCGGGATAGAATTTATACCGTTTTGTACCTAAAAAGTTATGTATGTTTTGTTCTTGGAAGTTCATAAAGTAAGTGGGATAAACTCTATAATTGTAAAAAGGCCCCAAATAATATTGAAATGAGAATAAACTTTCTTGAATCAAGATCTTTTCGTACTTACAGCAAGCCGAGAAATGTAAATGGTTTTAATTGAGGTCCTAAACATCTGGCATTGAGTACAAAACCGACATACAGTAATATCATCTTGGTCTTTGGATCTTTCCAGCCTTCTTTGATTTAAGATCGAATTGGGAATAGCTTTAGTATTTTATGAGCTTAAATCAAGAACATTTTGTACTTGTTAGATGAGCTGTTATTATTGAGAATTACTTCAGAATTTTTTAGAGTTCAACAAAGAATATTTTGTTCTTGTTTCAAGAGTTAAGCGGGCTTAACTTAAGAGTATTAGTACCTTAAGAAATAAGAATTGTTTGCCAACGTTTGTTCTTAATTGGGTATAAAGTTCTTGATTTTTTTCTGAGTGAATGAATTAAAACCAGAAATGAAACCCAAAACAATTTTCGGCTTCGGTCAAAGCATTTATATTGACCGAATGCTATTTTTAACTGTTTAGGAAATGGACTAACATAATATAACCGGAACCAAAAAAGCTATCAGCTGAGATAGACACTCTGACCGATACCGAAAATAGTTTCGGTTCTAATCCCTGACCAAAACTTATCCAAAAAATCAAACCGCAATTCCATTTCTTTAAATTTCAACGAATTTGCAGATTACTGTTCCATTATTAAGGCATTTGGTAACGCCCGTATTGCCAGAAAGAGAAGGAGAGACACTTTAATGCAATTTTTATACTCTGCACCAAAGGTACACAGAGTATATTAAGTTTGTGCAAGTGTATGTAACAACCAGAAGAAAGCATCTTTGACCGCATCAACAGCCAACAGTCTGTACGTAAGATAGCACAGAACTCAGAGATGATGAGTCATGAGATATATACATCTCATAGTAACAGGCAGCTCAAGTATATTCTCATTTTTGTCCAAACATCCTGCTTTCTCCGCAATTTATACAAATTTAGTAATCAGCAGTATTTTTAGATCCGTCTCCGATTGTTAAAGATCGGATAAGCGATAGTCAAGTTTTGACCAAAAGAAGGTTCGCTGTCGCGGTTCCGATTTCTGTTGTTACTGCAGCTACCTTATACATGGCCAGCATACACTTTTGCAGGCACAGAGTATATTACAGTCGGGCTGGACCGACTTTTATACTTGTTTTTGTTCGCTCTTTATTTCTGCTACAGGAAAATAGTCAGCCAAACAGCCCCAAAGGCATTGGCGTTGGCGTCAGCGTGAAAACAATTCAATTGCAACCAATTTCAATTTGTGCAGCAGCAGTTGCTGGCTACACTGGTATAGGCGCTTGGACGAATGGGTAAGGGATGCACACCGTCGCCAAGTGTGACTGATTGACTTAACTCATAACTGATGAGCTTGACTGACTGCTTCATTCAATTTCCCTTGGTTTGATAGTGAAGCGTTGCTTGCATCCGCTAAGTCCTAGATAAGTTTATGTTAAATAAGAGAAGCTATTTAATAAACAATAATTCTTAGTATGATATACGGTTTTTGATTTTACTCTCGAATTGAATTTGCCTAGGACCTGACCTGGCAATTGTTTTTGGCCGATAATTATGATTTAAAGGAATTTTACGATTGTATTCATTGTACCAGGACCAACATGGTACTTCTTCGATGCACTTCTGTCTGATAATCCACTTCGAAATTGTAAAGCACAGAAAAATACATAAGTAAAATGAGTGTTGTCAGGACCTTTTTCACTGAACACGAATGAAATTGCGTCATATCGCACTGCGTCAATGTCAATTAGTGTTGCCCACTTGTGAAACCCAAAAGTAGCTAAATCGACTGTGGAATATGGATAAAAGAGGCAAACTTTATTCCAAAATGGCTAAGAAAATGTATGTCTGAATAAGGGTTTATTCTTAGAAAAATGATTGGTCAGGTGATGTATAGGGCTAATTGGACAATTGTGCTGCAAAGAAATACAATCAAACCTTCCTCTGTGAAGTCTTTATTGCTATCAAATTAAAATTTATTGTTCTGTTACGAAAGCAAAATCCAACATTTGCTTTATAATGTCACGCTTAGTACTCAGATCGACACAAAATCAATTTCGTCACAGCTCTTCATATAAATAGAATCACTTCGGTTTTGAAGGATCATGATCTTTTGACATTCAGAGCAAGTGGCGTTAATATAAAAACGCTCAATCTATCCCGTTTTCGAAATAGATCAAATCATGAGGAATCGAAATTGATGAATTTAACCCTTTCGTAAAACTCAATAAAACAGTTCATTCATTTTCCTATTACAGTATTGTTTGTCAAATGTTCCATCCAAGTTTTAGAATGTTTTCAACCGAACCGTTTTTTCCAGCTGGTGAACCGAACCGCAAACCAAACCGGCTTCCTTTCAGAAATGCTGAACCGAACCGGAAAAAATCGGTTCGATTCAGTTCTCTGACGAGTTTTAAGACGTGAATCGCATTCCTCTAACCAATGATACTTATTAATTTGGGAATTTTAATAGTTTCCCTAAGATAATTTTTATACGACATTATATGTAAATTGTCAAGAATAATGTCGCCTACTAGATTATCGGAAAGGAAAAACCGTACGCTCTATATTTACTTGGCGTTGAGCAGTCGGTTTCAAATCTCTCAACTTTTGTTATCTAATCTAGTAGCCTTCCATTTTGGAGATACACTTCACATGTAAAGGCAAGCAGTTGTTATTTGAAATGAAATCGTTTATACGATAATCTCTAAAGATTTCTGGGACACCTTCGAAAATGTGAACCACTGAACCGAACCGAAACCGCGGTTCAGTTAGCTCAAAAGCTATGTACTGAACCGAACCGGCGGTTTAGAAATTGTGTGAACCACTGAACCGAACCAGTACTTATTTTCAAGTGGTTTGCATCCCTGTAGAAAATAGTCAAATCCCTCCTGGGCAAGCGTTCAATTCATTCCCCAAAGTTTCATTGCAATCGGATGAACTGTATAATTTTTCAAATTTCGCGGTTTTTGGACCATTTCACAGACATGAGACATAGCCTAGGACACTTTCCTGATCGACATGAACATACTGTGAAAAATTCGTGAAGATCGGTTAAGCGGTTTAGACGCCAATAAGGGACAAACATACTTTTACTTTTATATATATGTATAGATGTTACAGTTTCAAAATGGCAAAAAAAATGGCCATATGTTTTTAAGAATAACTGGAAATGCAGGTTCCTGCAAATCTTATTAGTTTCTGGCTTTCGACCTTATAAAAAGCTAGATATGGTGGGGAAAATAGCTAAAATTGCAACACTGATGCCGATAGTCATAGATGCTTATTGAACTTTTCTGTGCTGTAGTTGAGTGCAGTTGAGTTTTGCTCATTTCAAGCACTTTTAGAGCATTTCCACTTAACTTTTTTTGCAAATGTTACGCCAAATATTCAAAGAGAATAGGTTCAAATGCGGTTTGTTGTATATGGAAATTAATTGCGATTAGTTTAATCCGAGCTTTTGAATAAAAAATTTCCTTTTTTGCATCTATTTCCTCGGAGATCACTAACCCTTCTACTCTACTAATAAAGGGCCGGGGCACTGGGTAAAATTTACTTTCAAATCCAAAAGAATATTTATTTAATTTTACAGCGTCGATTTAATTGTCGAGTAGTGTTCTGTGACTAGAAAAGTAGCTAACCAATTGGCATAATCCTGTTCAGTGAATGTGAATAAACAAAAGCGAAATTCAATGAAATCTTTTAGTTTTTATATGCATGTGCTCCTAATAAACCCCCTAACCTCCCTTTCCCATCCAATTGCGAAATTAGCACGAAATGTTGCACCACTGTGGAATGTACGATAGAAAATTTTTAGCGACCAAAAATGGCAATGTGCCTCGCAAATTGTGTGAGTTGGTGTGAGATTTGCATTTTGGTGCAAACAAAACAAGGAACAAAAAATGTTTTGAAAACAAGTTCGCCGCCGTGTACATAAAATCAACAACAAAAAACGAAGAAGTAGGAAAATGTTGTTGTGTATCACTAGAAGCGAGCTTAGCTATTTTGGACTTTGCGGACGGTTACGCCATGTGTGTGTGTGTGTGTGTGTTTTCGTGTGTGCCCAGGCAGAGGTTTATTTTGGTTCCTTTTGTTATTGATTTGCTTGCGCTGCTGCATTTGGGTTGCATTTCAAATGTGGGACAACAGCAACGAGCCGGCCGGCCACTTTGCACCTAATTGAGCATTCTAAAAGCTGTAAAGATACAAAAACAATGGGACAGCAAGTGCTGCCACTCAATTTGCGGCAGCAGCCAAGTGGCAACACTGTCAGATGCATCTTTTGTAATGCTTGGACGCACCCACAAATGCTTAAGATTTAGCTCAGAGTTTACGCTGTGTGCAAGCTTGAGCCGGAGCTCTCTGAGTGCCTTATGCACTTATTGTTCTTATTATTATTTCTTGGGTAGCTGTAGTTGTTGTTGTTGCCTCGCTGCTTGCTCACTGTGCCGTGTCGTGCAACGAACCGCAACCGGGGGAGCACGGTGTGCAGCGCCATCCCCCAAAAGCACACACAAAAACCCTCTGTGAGCGCTGCCATTAAAAGGAAAACTAAAAAAAAAAAAGAAAAACTAACTTAATAAACGCGTGCGCAATTTTCGTTTCTGTTGTAATTCAATTAAAGCGAATTTAGCTTTACTATTTGCACTTTTGACTCCAAGTGAACCGCAAAAGCAGGCGAGAGAATTACAAAGAGTGAGAGAAAGAGAGGATTAGAGGGCTCTTCTGATGTTGACAGTTACGAGGGCAGTCTGAGAAGTCCGTGACTTACGAAGGGAGTGAAAAAAAGAAACGATTATGTGGCTCTCTGATTTTGACAGTTACGAGGGCAGTCTGACAAGTCAGTGACTTTTTGAATAAAATATATTTTTTTTACTTAATAATGCAAGTAGTGAATTTATATCTTTTAATTAATATAAACCCCAAACTTAGGGCCGATTTCTCATCTCATAGATAGCTACTATGTGTCAGAAAAACTTATAATTTACTCTGTAATTTGTTAGTTTATGTGAAAGATAGTGTTAGGTATAAGACGTGAAATTGGCTCTTCTGCTACTGTCCTGGTCGGTCCTACAGGCAAATAATTTCACCCAATTTTGATAAAAATTTGGCAAATGTACCTAAAAAAGAGAATTTATGTTTAACATTTTAAATGATTTGCCTGTGGGAGTTTTGCTTTAATGGTTCTCAACTGAAGAGTACAGGCTTCCTAAACTGTACTTTAATCTTTCCCAGCCATAGCCCCTGGGGGCCGAACACAATCGGCAATACACACCGGTCATGCATCACTTAGTGTCAACCGCCTACCCTTGCAGTTGGAAACTTCAAATGCTTAGAGTAGGGCTTCCACCTTGTTTTGTGTGTTTTGAATAGCCAATCCTTCCCAGAGTTGGAGTACTCTACGGAGCAGTCGTGAATCCACCTAGTTCTCGTGTAGCCCATCCTACCCAGAGTAAGAATTCCTGGCAGCAGCCCAACGATGTAACTTCACTTCCGGCGCGGCACAGAGTAGCCGAAACGCGAAACTGGGAACAAGGTACTGACGCCCACGGTAGGATCTAAGCCAAATCCGGAAACTCCGACAGCCCTCGCAATCCAGCACAGTTAGCATACCCCTTAGAAATAAAACCCATAAATGAACACATTGAAACCTCTGATTGTTGTTTAGGGAGCCTCTTTGGAGCAACCACTATAAGAAATCATAATAAGGCCAGAGTTCATTACAGTGGCGCCCGAACAGGTTGTGGTTCCCTAAACTTAGGTTAACAAGAGGAATAGTGATAATGACGTTCTGATATTGGCGGACGTTCTGAGGATTTACCAAACGGGAAAGGCGGATTTACAAGCATAGGCGATGGAGTTCTGGCTAGCACCAGAGGACAGCGTGGATTTACTAAAAAGCACCAGAAACATCACACGAGCAGAAGCCAAGCGACTGCACGGTACACGCTCAACCTTAAGAAAGCCAAGGCACACTCGAGGAAGCTCGTTTCAACGTGGTTTGGAGCGACTTCATCCCCCTCTTTGGTCAGACCCAAGTGCTAAGTCTCAGACGGCCAGCAGTGGATACATGGATAAAGACGCGGGAATCCCATATTTAGAGACGACTCTAGTTCCGAACGATCTGGTAAAGTCTCAGTAAGCCCATGGCACGGGTTTTCGAAAGATTGTTACACCTGTAAAAAGAGCATTATTTTCCGGGAAAAAACTAGAGGCAAATCCACCAAAGCGGTAAAAGTCCATTTGCTGTAATCGATCCTGGATGAGATAATCGATCCTGGATGAGGTAATCGATGCATTATGTAGTTAACCGTACAAAAGCAAACAAAACACCCAATAGATAGCAAGAAAGAAAGTCGGTCAACTATAACAACCCGACTATAACATACTCTGTACCTGTCAAAGTTTGTATTAAGGTGTGTGGAGTGCTGCCTATTGTCGTTGCGGCCAGTATGCCCATAAAATTGTTTGTTTTTCTCATAACTCGACTATCGTTCATCTGATCTTTACCATTCCTTTGGTGGATCGATAAATAATCCTGATTACTAAATATTTCCAGAAGGTACGAACCTTCTATCAGAAACTTAATCTGCCTGCAAGTATAAGAAGTTTTTAGTCAAACCTCTATTTCTTATCATCTCTGAGATCAGTGCGTTCATACGGACAAACAGACTGACGGACAAAGCTAATTTAAGTCGACTGTTGATGCTGATCAAGGATATATATACTTTATATACTCTGGGTACCTTTGGTACAGAGCATAAAAGCTAATTAAAGTGCTCCTAACAAAAAAGCAAAAAACAAAAGTCACCTGGTACAGATGGCATCCCAAGCAAGGTGCTCTAAATCGCTGTTCATGGAAGAAGAAAAACTTCCTAATCTTTCCAAGCCAGGAAAGACGTCTGGCGATCCGACAGCGTACAGGCCACTCCATACATGGTGGATACGGGCAAAAGCTTATAAAGTCACTGACATCAATTTGCCCTTGTATAACTGTAACTCACCCCAACTACCCACACAAAGCATGATCAATCAACAATAAATTGTGTAGAAAACCAACTATTTGTAGAAAAACCATCAGAAAATCAATAAATAGCATTGAGTTTCTTTGCTTTTTTCTTTGTTTGATTTTGGTTTTGTTATTGTTGTCTGCGACTTGTCGTTGGCAATTAATTTGCTTCCAGCCGGCAAGAGCAACCGAAACAAAAACAAAAAACTCGTTTGTCATTTCCAGCTAAAAAGACTAATTAAGCAAAAGCGTTAGGCACTGAGAGAAGATCAGGCCTGGCCAATTGCCAATCATAAGAAGCAGGGCCAAGGCTATTTGGGAATAGTTTTTAAACAAAACAAAAAATGGGGGAATCTACACAGACAGTGAGAGGGAGAGCGGATTTTGTTAATTAATCACAGAAAAAAAATTTTGAAAATATAAACAACCAAGTGTTCTAAGATGATAAAGGTGAATCATGTGCACGATGCGTGAAAAATTACATTCAGTTGCATTTACTTTCCTTTTGCAATTAATACACAATTTGCCATTCAAACGGACACAAAAGACATTCTGTCAACGCATATCAAGTTGTAGAAATAGCAAAAACAAACAAACAAAACAAGAAACAAATACATCAAAAGGGGGAAACGACAAGCACATGGACTGAAGAACCAGCCCATCAGCTCCACCACCAACAACTGCATCAGGAAAGGCAAACTGAGAAAGAAGGCGACAACGACTGATGACAGCAGCATGGACAAATACGAGTGTGTATGTATGCACGAGTATAGGAGTATGCACTCTGTCTAGATAGTATATATGTGTGTGTGTATTCATTGAAAAATAACTAAAATAAAAAAAAAGGCAAACAACAAATAAAAACTGCGAAATACTATAATCAGGGGAACGATCTCTTGATACTTATTATAAGAAGCCTTAATTTGGAATACAAAATCTTCCTAATGTTTAACAGATTCAACAGATATTAGGTTCTACCGAGAGCGTATCAACTCTTGAAAATTCACGCCACAGCTGAGATTTGACCACACAGAGCCATTCCATACAGCAAAGTGCAAAATGCCCTGAGCTTGAACAGAATTACTCAAAATATAAAATTAGATGATTGATTCCCAAAACATTTTTATATTTCGGGGGAGGTATGGGACCTTCCATGTTCTTTGCATTATTACTTACTTACCTTGCCTTAATCGGTAGCAATTCTCCTAAATTTGTGAATACACTGATAACCAAATCATATCACTAATTTTGCATTCATTTTATTTTGTCTTTCAGAAGTAAGTGAAGTAATTTTGGATTTACAAAAGTCTTAAACGGTATGTAAAATAACTTAATTCTCTATAGAAATTCGTAAGCCTATTTAAAAGTATATCTCAGCTTTCTATACTCTGTACCAAAGGTACAAATATATGAAACTTCCAAATCAAAATCAACAGCCGAGTCAATATAGCCATGTGAGTCTGTCTATCCGAATCATCACACAGATCACTGATATGGTAAGGTATAGTGGTTCAACATATACAATTTTACCCTTATTCCATTGATTTTACCTCTTTTTTGCCCGAAATATTAGAGATAATAGAGAAGATAAAACTCAAAACCAGAACTCTGCCAGTAGGATGTTTCGGTTCCCGAATAAAAGTACCGGTTCGAAAACCCACAGGTTTTTCTCATCAGCAGTCTTTTTGCCTGTCGACCAGCCAGTAAAAGCCAACGATGCCATAACTGCTTGGGAATTCCAAAGCAGCATGAGCGCAAAAACCGACTGCAGAAAGAAAAAGTCAAAGCAGACTGAAGCTCTCATGTGTGTCTTCAATTGCCCTTACTGATTTAGTGAGAAAATTTCATCTCCGATATATTTCGAGCCCCGTCGGGACTTGTCTTCAGGGCTGTAACAACATATAACAAAAAACATACAAATTTACTTAATATAAAACCTCAACACATTAAATTAACATACAGAATTTCAGTCAAACAAAAAGTAAAATTGAGCAGATGGACAAAAATAATTTAATTTACCAAATTCCATGCGCTGGTGACGGAACCAACGTATGCGAAAAAGTATATGCTGGTACAACAAAGACGAAACTAAAAACTAAAATCTCTGGACGCAAATCTGACATAAAACGATGAGGAGAAACCATAATCCAAAAAACCGCGCTTGCGGCCCATTGTGCGGAGCTAGCCTCAGCTTAAGACTACTAAAGACGACCGGAGAATTGTGCACAGCATATATAGCAGCTTACTTAGGCAAAACCAAAATAGGAAAGTATAACAAACGGCTCGCCGAAGTTTTGTAGATCGCTTCCATTGAAAACAAAAAAGTTTTTCTAAGACTACTTTTTGGACCTTACTTTTCTATGGGATCTAAACTAGATGACTGATTTCGACCAAACTTTGTAAAATCATGGAAATGCATAATACACTGTTAGTACGAAAATTTAAAACAAAAAAATTTTTCTCACTAGAACTTCTTTTCGACCGATCATTTATACTGCAGCTATAGTCCCGATTTTGATAAAACTTTGTAGATGTGTTCCATTATGAAACCAAAAAGTTTTTCTAAAAACAAAGACTACTTTTTAGACCTATACTTTTCTATGGATCCTATGACCAAACTTTGTAGAATTGTGTAAAAGTATATAAAATAAGTGTATGCCAATGATAAGGACGTTTTCATTAAAAAAAAAAATTTTTTCTCACTAGAACTAGTTTTTCGACCGATCGTTCCTATAGGAGCTTTATGCTATAGTCATACGATTTTGATTTTGACCAAACTTTGTAGAATTGTGTAAAAATATATAAAATAAGTGTAAGCCAATGATAAGGACCTTTTTTATTACAAACAAAAAAGTTTTTCTCACTAGAACTAGTTTTTCGACCAATTGTTCCTATGACAGCTATATGCTATAGTCATCCGATCCCCGATAGGTATGACCAAAGACTCGGCAAAGTTGGAGGATAGCTTTACAACGAAAGAGGACTAGCAAGAACAGACGACAAGGCTACAACAGCCGTCAGATATCAACGAATTACATAGTTGAAATCATGGGAGAGGCTGCCAACTAAGAAATACGTACTTTGGAGGCGTTTCCATTAAAAACAAGGGTATAAGGGTATAAAAAAGTCGATTTTTTCCGGCCCAACTTGTACAACCCCCTTATTGTGTTGAGGTTTTATATTAAGTAAATTTGTATGTTTTTGTTTTATGTTGTTACAGCCCTGAAGACGAGTCCCGACGGGGTTCAAAATATATCGAAGAAAAGGAAGAAAGAGAAGAATGTGTTTTTATTTATACATAAAAAGCATACAAAATTACACCTGACCCCGGGTTAAAATATATAGCTCCATCTTATAAACTTACAAGCCAAACTCCAAGTTTCATTGGTACAAACTGGTTCGTAAGCATGAGCAACATTTTTTTTTTGAGAACCTAACCGAAGCCAAAATGCCAAAGATAAACGGTGTCTTTTTGTATATACTGAACCGAACTGAACATTTGATGAACTATTTTATCAGAAAAATGGGGCTATCAGTTTTCCTTTTAAATTACAATAGTTTGTTCTTACTTTCCGTTGGGTTCAAACAATAGGGGGCCGTATGGATATATCTGTATTGCAATAGTATTGGAAGCATTACTAATTAAATATAAACCGTGATTCAGCAAACCGAGTTTAAACTAAAGTTTAACTCAGCTGTGAACCACAATACCGAACCAGTTCAAATTTCTGGTTTTCCCTATAACGAATCTATTATTTAGCTAGTTAAACACAGTTCTGCGATGCAGCAGTTAATTCATTAGGAAATTCTAGAGTAGAGCAAATGAAAGGGCAATTGTCTATTTAAAATGCCTATGAACGGCTTCAAATTATGAATTAGTTTGTATGTACGAGTATATCAAAAGTGCCAGCGGTTCCACTTAGCTTCACCTAATCAAACCTGCATGGAGAGGAGACAAACAACCGATCGATAGAAGACAAGTAAAACATCCATTAAACAAGACAATCACAATATAAAAAACAACCAAATAACAACAAGTTGTAAGCGAAAGCGATAATAAGAAATTGAAAAAGTGCGTGCCGCTGCAACAGTGTGCGTACGTGTATTTGTATGTGAGCGTGTGATTACAAGCCTACCATTTTATATTTCTGCCTCTGAGTGCAGCAGTTGCAGCTGACAATTACCTCAAAAGACAGCATTGCGGTTGTCATACCGTTTTGTTGTTGTTGGGTTTCCATGAAATTACTTAATAATGTTCATTTGAAATTCCAAACGCGTTTTTGCAGTTTTCGTGCACATAAATTTCCATACCGAAAATCGGGAGGAGCCCCGCAGGAGCAAGACCAAAACCATTGGTTGTAATCATTTATGGTTTTTTGTTTCGTTTTATTGTGGCCACGTCTGATAATTATAATACAAGCAAGGCTCTGTATCTGTGTGATTGTGTGTGTGCACACGGGTTATTTTTATACATTTTGTCTTTGCTTGGATTTAAATAGCTTTGTATTTGCATTTCTTTCAGTCGCATTTCTTTTCAATTCGAGGCTTTTAATTTGACAAAGATTTTACAATTTTGGGCACGATTGTGTAATATCCGTTTCCAGGCCACAAATTACATAACAATCCAATGGAGAATATTTTGAAAACATTGCGGTAGCCTTTCTTTGTCGGACGAACGTCGCACAGTGGAGCCATATGCCCTTTTTTCGATGCAAAAAGCATGTTCTGAATTCTTTAGAATGAATGCACGATCAAGGTGCTGTGAATACAGGGTGCTTTAATATACGATTCCAGATTTTGGTTTCATAAATGTTACAAGAATTGGAGGCATGAAATAACGCCAGGTGAAATAACGCCCTCGGGCTTAATTTCATAATTTTAAATAGGAAATTTTAAAACCATAATCAAGCTCGACATTTTTCGATTTTGAAAAGAATAAAAGCATAAGTCAAGTTGTGGCAAAACAAATCCATGTATTTAAGGTTAGGCCAGCTTTAAAAGTCTAGGTAATGGTAGAAAAGTTTTTTGTTTTATACTTATATGTTAATAGCTTTTTTAGCTGGACACTTGCTTCTCATCAAATATATGTCTTATTTTTCTTAGCAAAAAATGTGTCCATGGTCTAAGATTCCGTGAACTAAGACTCGAACCAAACCCTTACATTTCCAACGGATTCGAACCCCCGAATGTGGTGGGGGTGAGTCGGGCCGGGTGGCGACTTACTACGGGCTCACAAACATAATTTTTTTTTTTTAATCAAAAACGTATCACAGCAAATATATTAAACGACTCGCAAGTAATATCAAAAAAGTCTCGCAAAAGATACCGCAAAACGCTCGCTAACCGTTTTGCTTGCGACTATCGTAAATGATACTTTCACTGCCACAAACTGAACGACACATGAATCATTTTACTATCATTTCCCGACCCGTATGCGAGAGTTTTGCCGGATTAACTCTCGCAATTCACTCGCCTGCGATATCGTTTGCGAGCGTTTGGTTTGCTGGTTTACCATCTCTGAGATCTGTTTGTTCATACGGACAAACGGACATGGCTAAATCGACTCGGCTGTTGATGCTGATCAAAAATATATATATTCTGCCTGTTACATACTTTTGCACAAACTTAGTATACTCTGTATACCTTTAGTACAGAGTATAAAAACAGAGAAGGATTTGCTGAAATTCAAAAAAATAGAGGCACAAATGCTTCAAAGAATTCAGATGTTATGCACCAAGATTTGAACCAAAATCTTGGGCTCGATAAGCTAAGGAACCGTTCCTCGAACCGAACTTTATACCTCAATATGGGCTCAAATCTCCGGATCGAACCATTTGCTGAATTTTAGATGTTTGCAGACCAGATTTCAATAGCTGTTGATATGGGTACAGCGGTCGCAAACAGTGAACCATAAGCAGGAACGGTTTGATTCCTCAGAACGTTTTCTGGCACTGTTCAGCAGAAAAGACATTTTTATGCGGCTTACAGCAATGGATAAAACCTGGATATATCTCTCAAGTGAAAGCCGTCCAAAACTATTGAAAACTTTAGCATTGGAGCTGGGTAATGGTTTTAAATTGTTTCACTAAGTCTCTTATTTCAAAGTGAGTCACTCAATTTGCTGAACTGTTCAGCTGCTCAGCTGTTCTGTAGTGCACTTGTTCGTCAACCAACCTCAAGGCATGGTGGCAATTAGTGATCATTCTAATCCTTAAGTACAAACTCGGATTAAATATCTAAACAGCTCAAAGGCAAATGCAGGCGTACATTGAAAATTTGGACCTGCTCGCCCGGTAACCATTTTATTCGAGTTATAAAGCCAACGTAAAAGTCTTGGCATACCAGGCACTCACCGCTTAATGGCAGCCGGGGATGATGACCCGCTGAGAAAATACCAAATTCATAGCATGTTTTTGGGGCGTCTAACGTAAAAGCCAACCAACAGTTGAGGATAAGTTCGTTGACAAAACACAAACTGGTACGTGGATGTGTCAAATAAAAAATGTTTGTTTTGGTTATTCAACCCAAGTGCAGGCATACAAAATTTGTTCCATTATTTGGAGACTTTAATCTCGAGCAAACAGAATAGACATTGTATAAACGTGGAAACGAACATAGATTCAGGGTGATTCAATTTCTTGAAAATAAATTTTGATTAAAGCGAAACTCTTAGAGTGAATTCCTTGAAATGGAATATCAAGCTCTACATAGTCAATAGATTTGATTGATTAGCTTTATGTACCTACTTTTATATATATTTTCGAGAGAAGTTAAATATCAATCAAAAAGTAAAATTGATACATTAAACGAGTCTCAATTGAAAATTGGAACAAGGAAAACAATGGGATGACATCACACCGGCACATCACAGGCAGAAGGATGTGCAGACATCATCATAAAATTGTGCAAAAATATGCTTTTTGTAGCAGGGGGGAGGTGGTAAGGGACATAGAACTGGGCGCGTCCATTTGGACACCGCTTGGGACACTTGCGACATGTATAGAAAAATATAAAGAAAATATGGCTTGGTGGCGGCTACAACTGACGATGAAGTCACACCAGCTATAGCTATGGCCAGGGGGAGGGGTGTTGGTGGTGGTGGGGGTAGTTTAAGTTTACTTACCGCTCCGCAATCGGCTGCCGGCGAATTCTCCACAATGTCGTAGATGACATGTGGCGGTCCAGTTGTTCCAAGTAATGAAAATCCAAAACCGGAATGCTGCTCGCTGCGACGCAGCACCACTTTCAATTCCTCGGTCATTGCGCGACGTTGACGCCTCTGCCTCTGCTTGTGTCTGTCTGTCTGCCTGCTGCCGCTCCCTGCAAGTTGCGTGTGCTGTTGTTGTTTTTGCTGCTGCTGCTGTTGAGGGCGTCCAGTAACCCACCTGGGTAATGGCTAGCTCTCTGTTTATAACTTTTAATTTGCCAACGTTTTTAATTTCTGACCCGCTCCTTCTCGCTCGTTTTGGGCTTGGCTGACGCTGCCGCCACTTCAGCACTTCTTCGAGCACTCATTTACACACACACACACACGGCACACACTCACTCACTTACACGCACACACACATAAGTACAACTTATAAATTGAATGCGATCATCTTCATATTTATTTGTGTTTTACAATTTGCACTTGAAGCTCTGCTTTCTTTTTAAGCAAATTTTTTTCACACAAACTTGTTTAATTTTTCTTTTGCTTCGTTTTTCTTTCTTTCTGTTGAAACTTTTCGCCGCCGCCGCCGCAGACGCGCTGCCAACGGTTTGCTAAGAGCCTAGACGCACATATTTGTTTAACACTAACTGGCCCGAGCACACACACACAATTTTACATATCGTTGCTGCAATAGTTATTAATATTAAGTAGATTTACTAATTTAAAAAAAAACAGTACGAATCAAACGACTTGCGGAGCGACAACGACGACGACCGTGGGACGCCTTTTTGGCATAGTGTGACCGTAGCTGGAAATTGCGAAAATATTTTATTTTTAATTAACAATAAAGTTAAATCGATTAAAGTGCTATCGATATTATATCGATAGCCGACACCTTTGGAGGTTAATTTAAATTTTTGTTAGAAAGTTGAAAAGAAAAAAATCTCTGTCCAAAGTCGGTTTAAAGCTGGTCAATAGCATATCAGATGCTATCTTGGCGCATCTTGGATCATCGTTGATCATTATGCTGGACATATTTCTTACATACCCATATGCGGCAGTTTGGACGAACTTTAATATCCCTGAAACCTAGGGAATTTGACTGAAAAATTTAATAATATTAGTTTTCGGGAATTTTCGGGGTTTCTCATATCACTTAAAAAAAAGTGATTTATTGACATTTCGATAATTTTTGGGGTGTTGTGAGCCACACGTTTTAAAATACGTGTTTTTTAGAAGTTATTCTTTATTAAATCCAAAAAACTATACTATAAAACCAAAAAACAGCCGACTTGTTTTCTTATACTTACGAGCACGTTATGCTGGTGGCTATTTTTTTGATTGCCTCTCTTTATACCCTGTTCCCATTGAAAATGGGAAAAGGGGGATCATGAAGTTGTGCAAAAGTATGTAACAGGTAGAAGGAAACATTTGCGACCCTATAAAGTATATATATTCTTGATCACCATCAACAGCCGAGTCGATTTAGCCATGTCCGTCTGTCCGTATGAACGCATCGTTCTCAGAGACTATAGAGCCACAAATTTTTGCATGTAGATAGGTGTATACCCGATTCAAATAGAGTTTGTTTCAGATTTGGAAAATTCCTCCCCTTCCCCCCTTTAAGCGCAAAAAACTGTCAGAGCCAGATAGATATACCTTCCAAACTTTATATATATCAAGTAAGGTTCAATATCTATCTATTCTGAAAAGATCAATAAGATCGGACAAAAAACACCTAAGTTATATACGAATCAATTTTGCTTGTGGGAGAGAGGGGGGCCTTGCATTGTCAGTTACCGCGTTTGCACGAACGTGTGTGCGTATGTTAGAGTGTGTGTGTGTATGTGTGAGTGTGTGTATATGTGTATGAAAACACAAGAAGTCAAGGGAACAGGGTATTTTGGCATATCCGAGAGTCTCCTTGGCAGTCGTACTCATGGAGTGTGAAATATGTTTCCACTGTTCACTTATACCTGACGTGTATTAGAGCGTGCGGCATGTGCCACACTGAGCCGCGTGCGTACTTTAGCTGCAACAAGGTAGTAATCCGAGTTTATATTGGCTCCTCGGAAAGAACGTACGTCTAGCACACTCGATGAATGCCTTCCGTCTATCACAACGTGATCAATCTGGTTTTCCGTTTTATTATCAGGGTACCTCCAGGTCGCCATGTGGTTGTCGCGGTGTTTAAATCTTGTGCTACTAACGACCATATTCCTGCCCGCAGCAAAATCTCTTAGCCTCTCTCCATTTTTGTCGGACTAAAAACGGCTTCTCTCCCGATTTGTGCGTTAAAATCGCCTAGCACGATCTTAATGTCGTGATCAGGGCAGCGCTCTGTTGGGGCGTGAGCACAGATAAGGCTAATAATAAAATATTTTGCCTTAAGTCTGAGTACGGCTAGTCGCTTGTTAACAGGAGTGAAGCTGATGACAGAGCGAAGCAGTCTTTCGCAGACTGCAAAGCCGCACCCAAACTCGTGCTTTGTAGCATGTCCGCTATAGTAGATCTCCCAGGGGGGATCGGTTGATGATGTTTTTCTCGACGTGTTCCCTTGTCCAGTCCATCGCATTTCCTGGAGTGCAGTACATCAGCACCCTCCCTGTTGAAAGTACGAACTTTGTTTGCGTGGGTCGTCATCGATGGTGGTCCGTATCCGAGGCATTTTTTTAGTTTTCATTGGCGGATGAATTAGACGCTAATCGGGTGCCAAGCCCGAAGTAACGCCCCCTATTTGTCCCAGGGAAAGGATCGCCGCTTACGTTAGCCAGCAGCTTTGCGGATGCATCGCTCTGTTACCAGGGGTTACCACGGGGAGGTGTGAGTCGACTTGAGACGCTGTAAGCCAGGATCGCGCTGGGTTTGCCATGTTAAACTGGTCAGCAACTTTACCTCACTACATACTCCCCCATAACCACAGGAGAGTTCCTGCCTTCCAAAGAAGCCTGTATGCTCCAATAAATCATTTAAATTATGGTTAGCCTTAAATCGACAACTTTGATTCGGATTTATTAGTTTTTAAATCAATTTTCTGACTTGATTTTTGGATTCTTCGGCGGATCTCAACATTTTTAGTAATCTTTGCTAGAAGTCAAACTAAAAAGCCCATGCAATTGCGCTTTTGAGATAAATCTCCGACAAGTTTTTATGAGCATTAGATATTCAAACTTTATTGCTCCTACATCTCTCTGTTGGAAGACGCACAAAGCACTTGACTCATGCTCAGCTACTTCCGTTTCTGTTGGGGGTTTGGCTCGGGTGCGGGATGCAGTTTGTTTTGACAGTCCCAAAGATAACAACAACATAGTTTGTGGGTGTCATAACCGAAAGATGAAACGTCGAACGCACGCACGCACGCGACTTGTGTCCAGATGTTGTGCACAATTATCATATCAGCAGCACATCATTTACACTCAAGTGAAAAAACAGATTGAGCCAATCGAATGGCTGGACCAATGAGCAGCAGCCAGTGACGAGGTCTGCCTTAATAAGCTGCTCCCGCTGGACGACAGCGTTTAGTTTTAGATCAACTCGTAGAGCGGAAGGAACTCAAAGATGAAGAACTCCAATTCAGAGACGGAATTAAGCCATTGCTTTACTGAAGAATATGTCTACGATCCAAGCCTGGACTATAACTATATGTGGGCTTACGATTGGTCCGCCTTGCCGTCTACGCATAGTGTGGAACTTGAATCAACAGCTGCTAACCAGAAGGAGTTACAGGTAGAGGTGGGCAGTTCCGGTACATCAAACCCCACTCAACGCAAGGAACGCACAGCATTTACCAAATCCCAGCTCAAGCAATTGGAGACGGAGTTCTGCTATTCCAATTATCTAACCCGTTTGAGGCGATATGAAATTGCTGTCGCCTTGGAACTGACTGAACGTCAGGTTAAGGTTTGGTTTCAGAATCGTCGCATGAAATGCAAACGCCTCAAACTGGAAACGGAAACCCATACCCGGACTACATATTGAGTCTTTTTTTTTCTTATAATTAAATTATTTAGTTTACAAAATTAAAATTTGATTGGTTTAACTTATTTCTTTAGCTTCTTGAGCTTGTTTTTCGGCAAAGGCTGAGCCAGCTGCTTGGCGGCGCTCAGTTGGAGAGCCTGGCTGGCCTTTTTATTCACTTTAACCTTGGGTACGGGAAGGGATTTCTTTTTCTGTATGCCGCCAGAGCCGGGTTTCCGTTTAAGTAGACGATCAACGTCGCCGGGAATTTTCTTTTGCTGTTTTTTGGGCGGAGGCGTTGGCAACT